>JAWNKS010000002.1:0-1200000 GCA_035771495.1 Cladosporium oxysporum
CCTAACCCTAACCCTAACCCTAACCCTAACCCTAACCCTAACCCTAACCCTATACCACATCCACATCCACATCCACACCCACACCCACACCCACACCTCTCATCTTCCATTTCACTCAACATTTCACCACTTCCCCTTCCCTCCCTAACCCTCCCTATTCACCCTCCTCACTCCCTTCCTTCCTCCCTTCCTTCCTCCCTACCTCTTCTCAAATCCCCACCTAACAACCTCCCACTTCAACTAATCCACCCTTATATCATACACCTTACCCTTTATCTTCAACCCTCTCCCTACCCCCCAAATCTTCCTTATCCTCTACTAAACACCCTTATCCTTAATCATCCCCCCTTATAAACAATCCCTCTCCCCCTTCCTAAAATTCCCTCCCTACTTCTACTCCCTACCTCTCTTACTACTTAATACCTAAAACCTAACTTTCCTATATCCTCTTTCACTTTATAAACATCCCTCCTAACTCCTATCATCCTTCACCTTCTTTACACTCTAACCTTCACCTACTATTTCTAACCTTCTATTCTACTTCCCTTTCTACTATACCCCTAAACCACTCTTCTTTTTCTTTTCTTTCCTATCTCACCCCTCATCTCACCTACTAATTCACTACCCATTTCACACCCCTAATTTTCTATACACCCTAACCCTCACCACTTTTCTCTTCTTCTTTCTTTATTTACTCTACTCTTCTTACCTACTTTTCTTTCTTCCCTCTTATCCTAAACCTTATCATTATCCATTTTACTTCCTATTTCACTTCCTCATCTATACTCCAAACTATCTCCAACCCTCCTTTTCTTCCTCATTTCCAAATTTACACCCTTTAATCATCCTATATCATCCCCCCCATTATCCCTTTCCTTCTTCTCCTTTCAATCTCATCTCTCTTACTACCTAACACACCATTTCCATCCTTCCTCTTCTTCCTCTTCTTCCTCTTCTTCCTCTTCTTCCTCTTCTTCCTCTTCTACCCCTTCTTTATTCTATCAACCCCTCTCACCAACCTCAATACACCCTAACCCTCCTCTCTTTACCTCTCTCTTTCTCCTCATATTATATCCACTCCCTTCACTTCTTTCTCCATCATCCTCTTCTCCCTTCTCAAAACATTTCCAAAACATTTCCTCTCACTCATCCACAAACCCTCACATATAACTATCTCCCACCTCACCTCCTTATATATATCATACCATACAATTCTCTCATTCTCAAATACAATTCCCCTTCCCACCTCTATCATACCATACAATTCTCTCATTCTCAAATACAATTCCCCTTCCCACCTCCCAAACATCTTAACACATCTCATTCTTTTTCCTATCAAACCCTACACTTCTCCTTTTTTTTGTTCATCTTCTCAAAATCACATCACTCACCTTTTTTTTCTCCCTCACTCTAACATTACAACCTACCTACATCATCAATCTTAAATCCCACTATCCTTCTTTCAATTCAATTTCCATCTCATCCTATCTATAAACTCTCCTGTTCCTGTTCCTGTCCCTGTTCCTGTTCCTGTTCATGTTCATGTTCCTGTTCATGTTCATGTTTGTTACATCATCCCAAATCTTTCTCCTGTTTATGCTCACTTTTGTCCAAATTTTCTCCTATTGTCTCTCACACTCATATTCACTTTTCATTCTTCCACCTGTCCATATTCCATGTTCATATTCATGTTCATGTCCATATCCACATTGATGTTTATAACCACATTTTATGTTCATGTCTATATTTAAATGTCCCTCTTGATCCCCTCTTCCCCCATCTCTTTCTTCTTACCCATTTGTTATCTTGTCATGTCCTAATGTTGGGGGTTGCTCCTACTCTACCTGCTTGTGCCCTCCTTGTCTTCTTGCCCGTTTTTCATCTTTGTCTTCCTGTCTTATTTTTGTGCTTGATTGCCTTGTTTTAAATTTCTTATCCATTCTTCCTACTGCTCCTTTTCTTTTCCTCCTTCCCTTTCATCCTTTTTGGCTTAAACTTCCTGCTCTGCTGCTTCTGTGCATTGTTCTTTCTTTCGTGGCCTTTGACTGGTCTTTAACCTCATCTCCTTGCGAACGCTTTCGGAACGTCTTGCTGACTCATCTCTGCGTTCACGCCCCGCTGACATAATACAATCTTTCGTTCTACGAATTGTACCTTCATGACGTGCAAATTGGAATCTCCGCTCTGTCATTGATCAAATATCTTCTGTGCAATACATGAACGCCCGCCCGATCCGACAACCTAACCCTTCATCACCTTCTAACGATGACCCCAAAAATTCCACCATGTCGCCCCTCCATCCCCCGTCCTTCTTCGCCGCCTCAAACCACCTCTTCCATATGTCCGGGTATGCGTGTTTGACCCCGTATATCACTCCCAACAAAACCCCGTAAAATTGACATTCCACTTCCCTTCCTTCCTCGTCGTAAACCCTCGCTCGCCCATCGCTACTCTATCCGTCGCAAATCAACCGGGGCACATCGCATTTGAAACAAACCCGTGACTGCGGGGACTTGACTGCTCGTTGTGCGTACTTGCGTTCTCGCTCCGCCTTGACGCTGTCTCCTGACGGGCAACGGTCGATTGTGTGCATGCTGTCTCTCCCTTGACTGTGACATACCACGCAAACGTTCTTCCACCATTTCGAACCGTGCATCTTGCTCTCTTCCCAATTTTCCGTCATGCCACTTCGTGCCGGCCTATGCCTCCGTGGGGCATTCCACCTACATACCCAATCCTCCTCAACCCTCACCCTGACACTTTCTGATTGCTTCCTCGACATCCCCTTGCCTGTCGTGCCACTTCGTGCCGTCCTATGTCTTCGTGGGGCATCCCACCCACATATCCCGTCGCCGCCGACCCGAACCTCTGTCAACCCTCACCCTATCGTTCCTGTATGCTTCCATCGACATCTCCTTATCGTTTCCTAATGCCTTCCTCGACATCTGCCTTCTGCCTTCTGCCTTGCCTGTCGTGCCACTTCGTGTCGTCCTATGCCTCCGTGGGGTACCCCACCCACAAACCCAACCGAACACTCGACACTCGTTAACGGAACACTCGCGAACAATTACGGACTTGTGAATTTTCTGCTACCGTCTATTCGTGTGCATGCATGCTTCTCTCAAAATGTCCATGAATCCATCGAACCCCGCCGTTTTCCTTCCTGTAACACTCCGCGCTCTCTTTCCGCCCATTGATGAAACAACCACACCATCCCGCTCATCTCCACCCCGTCCTCTTTGATCGTCGTGCCTAACCATTCGTGTGCCTCCAATCTCCCTTCCGCCTTCTCGATCTCGTCGAATATCCACGTCATGACTTCATCGCCGCTGTGGAACATGATGATCGCCACCGCTTCCATCAAACAACCCCGGTACTGACACCTCCCCTGCCCGCCTTTCCTGTATCTCGTCGGGCCATGCTCGTGTACGGCTTCCCACGAATGGCATATCGCTTGTGGTGCCCAACAATTTTGGCACGCCGTCCACGCCTCTTTCCATCGTATGGCACTCAACCAATTGCACGCCTTGCTTATTTGCTCTTGGTCCTCTGCCGATGTGCATCCGCATATCCGCCAACCCTTTCTTCCCGCCGCCCTTCCGTTGATCCGACATATGTTGCAACCCACCCTCCAACGATCGAACAACTCGATCAATCGCTCCACCATGCTGCTGTACACGACGTTGCGGTGCTGTTGCTGTGCCTGCATCGAATCTCGTTCTCGTTGCTCCTGCATCCATGTCGCTTCGGCCGCTTCTCGTCCCTGTGCCTCCTTTTGCTGCTGCTGTGCATCTTGTTGTCTTGCGTGCTCCTCCTCCTCTCGCTGTACGGTCATATGCCATGCCTGCTGCTGGGCTGCTTGCCGGTGTCTGGCGGGGGTAACGTCTTGCAATCGTGCCCTTTTGGTCTGGTCTTCCCCTTGCCTGACCTGCACACGAATCCGCTTCCGACCCTCGCCACGACACACGTCGCAAAACTGCTCGCCTGCGCGGCAACTCGTCCGTGTGATGTCACCGTCCATGTCGGCGTCCAACACCGCCCTCCGACAACGCCTGCCCTCCAAATATTCCATCATCTCCGGCTCTTCCCCTCCCGTCCTGACCATATACGGTTGACCTTGCTGGTTCACCCTCTGCGCCCGCAATACGATGCTCTCGCTTGCGGTGATGCCATCCCGCCCGGCTCGTCCACTCTGTTGTGCGAAATCATCCAACTTGTCGATGCCGCCGACGTGGATGACCACTCGGATGGTGCTGGCGTCGATCCCTTCTCCCAACGCACTCGTCGACCAAAACAATCGTTCTTCGCCCTCGGTCAACATCGCCACGATCTCTCGCTTTCGCTCGATCTCTCCCACGCCGCTGTAAAACACGGCACCCCCGATCTCATCGGCGTATGATTGCATCTCTGTGATCTTGTGACAATAAACGACGATGCGATCCTCGGCGGGGTACTGGGCCAACTTGCCGTTGACGATGTGCCGCAACGTCTCCACCTCGCCGTCGTACGTGATCACGCTGTATCGAATGTTTGGTCGCACGGTGGACTCTCGGATCATGCGGACCTCGCTGGGCTGCATGTCCATGGTCGACATGAATGCTGGCTCTCGCCGTGGCGGCAACGTTGCTGTCAAACACACCACCTGCGTCTGCCGGCTGATCAATTCGCGTAATTGCAACACCTTCGGGCGGAACTTCTTGGTCGATTGCAACACGGAATGGCACTCGTCTATGATGACTCGCTCCAACTGCTGGTTCAACATCTTCGCGTTGATGTAATCCGCGAACGACTGTGACACGGCCGACTCGGCAATAACGAACACGATCTGTGCATCGTACGGCGGCGCTCGACCATCGCTCCAAATTGCGCACCGGATTCCGTCCTTGCGGCACCGGTCGGCCATGTCTTCCTGCAACATGATCTTCGGCATGACGACTATCGTGACTCCATCTCGCGACGCTGCTGCCGGCAACATGAACAACAAACTCTTGCCACCGCCGGTTCGCATGACGACCACGATCCGGGGTTGGCCACTGACGATGGCATCTAATGCCTCTCGTTGTTTGCCGCGGAACTGGGCTTGGGCTCCATACATCCTCTTTAACTGACCTTCAACGTCAACCTGCCGCATCTGCTGCCATCGTTCGAATTTCCGGCTGTCCTGCTCCTGTTTGATCCTTCGCTTGATGTCGGGACTGACATTCTGCACCTCGTACGACGACGGGAACTGCATGAATCGGTGCCAATCCACGCTCACCTCGCGAAACGCATCCTGCTCTCGTCTCATGGCGAACGGGTTCTGCTGCAACTGACGCCCGTAAATGCTCTCCTCCATCTGCGGGCTGTGGCCGGACTGCCTGGCGCGTATCGTCTCGCGCGTCTGCTCCTCGCTCATCTCCATGCCCTGTTTGAACGGGTTCTCGTTATCGTATATGCGCTTCAATGTGCCCACGACGTCCTGGTTGATGGCGAACTCGCGGTGGATCTCCGGATACGCTTGTCGCCAATCCGACGTTCCAATGGGAACGCCAATCCTCTTCTCGCTCTCTCTGCGCATCACTCGGCGTATTCGGTTCGTTTCCCAATACCCATCGCAATTGCGTGCGACCGTCGGTGTGGATTGCTGCTCGATGAAACGTGCTTCCGCGCTCTGATCTTCGGGCATCTCGGGCATATCTCTCTCCCCTTCGCCTTCGTCTTCCTCTGCCCACTCTTCTTCCTCGTCTCCCCACTCCTCTTCTGGTGCTGGCTCCCAAAACCATGGACTGGACGTCATCTGGCCGCGACTGCTCTGCAAAATTCGGACGAACGGCTCGATCAACCACAAATAATACACCACCAATTCGCCCACTTCCTGTGGCACGAACCGGTGTACGCACTTCTGGCTTTGGCTTGCGCTGAATCCTTTGTGGTACGACGTGATGAACGCCACCATGCCCTGGTCGATCATGATGCCTCGGTGGCAACGTGCATTCTCACCGTTGACTTGTTGCACGCTGACCAATTCCGTGGCTCTGGCCGGTGCCCCTGCCGACATGTGCACCAACACCAACATCTCCTCCTTCCATCTCCTCACTTGCCGCAAATACGACTCTACTGCGTCGGGGTTGAATTTTCGGCTCTCGATATCCTCCATGAATCGTGCTCGGATGTGGGCCTCGGTGAACAACCGCTGCCCTAACCATCGTTTCCCTTCTACGGGCCACGGGTTCCGGGCGTCGTGAACGAAACTGAAACCCTCGTCCATGATGGCGTGGTTGTCAACGATGCTGGCCATGTCGAATCTCGGCATGTCTTCTGCTCGCCAATCGCCGACCCCGGGAACCATGAACATCAACTGCTCTACCAACCGCTTGCGGGTGGTGGCTAACAACCCGTGCACTACCGTCCGGATCTGGCCCATACTGAACTGCACTTTGCGCACCACAATGACGTCGTGGTCGGGCCCGGACCACCCTACCTGTCCATCCGCGTTTGTCGTGTATCGTATCTTCAATCCGTACATCTTCTGGGTGTGTATGGTCTGGATGGGACTGGGCTGACCGCCATATTCCGTCATGGTCATGAACTTTGCCACGTCCTGCTGCACCAAATGATGGATCACGGGTGCATCTTGCTCGGCCTTGTCATGGTCCACGCCATTGCTCACTTGCTGCTCGATGTAATCCATTCGCTCACGCCATGCCCGGCGGACGATGATGGCTCGCATGCTGGTGATCATCGCGGCCAATGTGGGCGTGTAAAATATGGCCGGCACCCATCCGTTTTTCTCCCCACATGTGCCCAAAACGGCCAACCCGCTCAACATCGCGTTCTCGTATTCGTTATCCTTCAAATCGTGATCGAACATTGCGACCCAAAACTCCGAACTCGCTCGGATGACGTCCTCTCGCCCGTGACTGCTCGAAATCCGTCCAGACGCCGCGTGCTGCAATCGTGCCAATGTCTGCTGCTGCACATCCGTTAATCGATACTTTGGCCGCTCCGGCATTTTTGCCGTTCTCCAAATATACCTCAATATCTGCGTGAATATGTTGGCGTATTTGCGGATCGTCTGAATCTTTTGTTTGCCGTAAAATGGCTTGTCATTGTTCGGCGCACCGTTCTCCCTCCGATTGACGCAATGCAATGCATGGCGCCCGACAATCTCCACACGGCTGGTCTGGAACGAACGGCGGATCAACAACACGGTGCCCTCGCATGCACGCGATAATGCCTTCTCTTGGGCTGGGGCAAATCGTTCATCATCCTCCCCCAATCGTTCCTGCAACTTTTTGGTGTTGGGTTCGGCTTTGACGAATTCCGTGATCCATTGTCGACAATCGCTCGTCAAATGACGCTCCCATCCGGTGTGCTCCAACCATGGATTCGGCTCGTATCTGTTGCGTTCGGTGCGGACTCGTTCTTGCTGCTGATCCATGTCTGTAAACAACTCATCCATCCATTCATTGGCCTCGGTAACGATGTTGACGGCGACTACTGGGTCTGAACGTGACACTACTTGGACCGGGAATATCTTTCGCCATTTCCCCGATTTGAACAACTCCTGGCATGTTTGATCTTCGACCCATAACCTGCTCCGATCCGTGTCTTCCGTGGGCCGACCCCTTCCGCGTGGATTTTCGTAATTGTGTTCTATGCAATGCTTCTGCATGCCACTACGCTCTCGACATGTGTAATTGCATTCTTGGCCTGCGGGACCTTGGAAAACACATCGTAATCCATTCGTATATACCGGTATACCTGGGATTGCCGGACTGTTGGCGCTGGGATATTTCACTTCTTCGGGACTCCGCGCGATTTGCGATAAATTGTTGATAAATGCAACGCATTGCGCGCATTGTTCTTTCGTCACGGTTTTGTGTTTCCTCTGAATATGGCCCTTTACACTCGCTGGACTGACTGCAAATTGACATCTTTTGCATACAATGATCTGGCAATCTCGTCGATGTGTGAATATTTTCTCGAATGTATCCATTGTGTGTTGCTGCATAATAAAACATGTCTGATGTGCCGGAATGTCTCTCGCGTAACGTAAACAAACGGTCGCAACTTTGGCGCGCTCCTACTGGCTGTATGATGTGGTCTATGCGCGAACTTCACTTTTGTTTGCGCGTATCTTTGGCAGCGACGACAACACGCACAACTGCAATTTTCCGTGCTATAATCATATTCGGGGTTGTCGCAATGATATCCCCTATCTTTTGCTGTCTATTCTGAACTAAATGCTCTTCTAAATAAAAATGTGATTGATAAAATGTGATTGATGTTTTTCGGGTATAACCCGTATCCTATTCGAGTTAGTAAATATATGTGATTGATACAATCACGTTTAACAATTGTGGGTAGGCGCCGAGTGTCATCATGAGACCTGTCAGCACAGCTACATACACCTTGTACAGCTACGTGTCATACATGGACAAAGCTAATCAGGCCCTGGTGCACGGCATCCCGACCGTTGCACCCAGATCTTACTGTATCGTGCAGTTGCAAATCATAGCGGCGTCCCCTGCTCCACCCTATACTACCGCGCCTACGGCCGACAGTCCATCGAAGCGAAGGCTCGGGCCTAGCAGTACCTGGCACTATTCGAAGAGCAGGCAGTAGTGAAGTTCATCCTACAGATGGCCGAGCTCGGCACTCGCACGGATAAAGTACATACCCTCCATAGCCTTCACTGCCACCCGCCATAGGTCGGAAGCAGACAGACCAGCGAAGCCTCCGAACAAGAACTGGTCGAAAGCATTTGAGACGCGTTATCCAGAACTGAGGGCAAGGTAAGTCAGAACGTGAGACTGGAATCGTCATAGGAAGAACATATACCATAAGATAGAACACTAGTTTGAGTTGATCGCGAAGGTGCTGGAAGAGCCAGCTGTCCTCGATGAGAATGTATACAACATAGATGAGACTGGAGTCATACTTTCCATGTTCGGGTCTGTTAAGGTCCTTGCACGACGAAAGGATCTACGAGACTACCGAGGAGCTTGTGTTAGGCGCATAGTCGTGACTGCGATCGAGTGATAATCTCGCCACTTTTCACTTTCAAGAATGGAATACAATGCGATTGAGTGGTTGCCTCCTTGTAATACACTGTTAATCAATTCACAATCCTATCATATTACATCGTAGCTAGACAACGGACTTGATAATCGATTATCAATACCTCTAAAAGTGATAGGGTTAGGGTTCTACGCTTTTGTCTACACCGTTACATCTGGAGTCTGCAAATCCGTAGCGTCATCTATCTCGGGATCGTACACGTGGTTGACATTCGCGGAACTAGCCACGGCAGTGCTTCTGGAACGTATTCATTTCCGATGGACGAACTCTATCGTAGGACGAACATCGCAAACCGCACGTGCATATCACTGGCGACAGTTGGCGCTGCCGACTATACTCTATACCCTAGCGCGTAAGGTCGTTACGGAATCACCAAGCGCCGTTGGGATGCGATCTGCTGCTGGGGGTATCGCTTCGACTGATGCGATTGCCACGCGAGACATTCTAGTCCTCGCGATAACATTCTTGCTTCGCTTTTTCGTCCTTTACCCTGCTTGGGCCGTTTTGATCGCCATCGAGACCCGCCGCACGAGCCGGTTGACAGATACTGGAAGAGAAAAAAGCCACTCTTACATCTACGTACTGAAACAATGCTATCAAAAAGTCCTCCTCCGACTATGCGGCCTCCACCTCCAAGCAGCAGGAATCATGATCGGCATCGACACAGTAACACACACTGTTGCGAATTCCCTGCTGCATACACCACCAAGCCCATCACTTTAGAACATCTGTCCATCAACGCACCACTCTAAGCGCCGCCGGTCTCAATTTTAGAAGGCCAGTGCTGGATCGTGATCGCATCGCCAGTCAGAGTGAAGTTGTACACCACGGAGCGCTCGTTGTTGAGCGCAAGCGAGTAATCGCCAGGGTAGACGACGAGATCACCGTTGTCAGCGGCGCGAGCGAGAGCACCCATGGGGACTTCGATAGAGACATCGGTGTTGCTGCCAGGAGCGACCTCGGTCTCACGGGTGATGCCGACGAGCCACTTGATAGGACGCGGCGTGGGGCCGCTAGTAGTCGATGCGAACAGCATGGCAGAGTAGTCAGAGGCGATTTTGCCTGTGTTGGAGACTGTTGCTTTGAAAGTGAGCAGTGGCTTCTGCTCGATGAACTCGTAGTTGGTGTGAGGCTGGACGGCGAAATTGGTGATGTTGTAATTGGTGATCTTGGACAGGTTCGCGGCTGTGTGCTCTTCGAAAGTGGTGTAGAAGAGACCGTGGCCGAAAGCGTAGACGGGCTCGCCTGTGTACCACATGTATGTCTGGCCTGGGTTGTCGCCGGAGGGGCGAAGGTCCATGTCGAGCTGATAGAAGTCATCGGCGTAAGAGGCTGGGTACTGAGTCGTTACGAGACGACCGGCAGGGGCGCGCTTGCCGGAGATGATATCGTAGAGCGCTTGACCACCGCTCTGACCCGGGTATCCGCCCCAGATGAGGGAGTTGACGTTTTCATTCTTCTTAAGTGAGGAGCTGTCGACTTGACCGCCGCCCATTTGGAGCACAACGACGGGCTTGCCCAATTTGCTCAAGCGGTCGATCAGGTCAAGCTGGTTGCCTGGCCACTTAATGTCCTCACGGTCCAAAGCCTCGGATTCGACAAGGTTGTCGATACCACCAGCGAAGACAATCACATCAGATTTGCGAGCAGCCTCAAGCGCTGCGTCGAACAATGTCTCATTGTTGCTGGAGATACCGGTGCCGGGAGCATAGTTGACAGTCCTGCCAGAAGCCTGGAATGCTGCGAGCGGGCTGATGACATAAGGTGGAGTGGTGAAGTAGTTGCCCAGCATCTCCGTTGTTGCGTTTGCATAAGGACCGATGAGAGCAACGCTAGAGTTGTCGTGGAGAGGCAGTGCTCCGTCGTTCTTGAGCAATACAATGCCCTCGACAGCAGCCTCGTACGAGATGTTCCAGGAGTCCGTCTTGACAACATCGTCCCAAGTCAGGTCACGGTACATGCTGCTGTTGCCGTCAAAGTAGCCCTGTGATACGAGTTGAGAGTACAGACGAGTCAGCGCCTTCTCAATGTCGTTGCGGGAGACGTTGCCCTGGGTGAAAGCGTCCTCAAGGTAGTACGCGAATTCAGTACCACAGTCAATGTCTGTACCGGCAAGTAGCGCAGCAGCCGAACCGCCAACACGAGTAGCAGCATTGTGGTGCGGGTTGAACACGCCGTACACAGCTCCGCAGTCGCCGGACACGAAACCATCGCCAAAGCCCCAAGTCTCGCGAAGCAAAGTTTGAAGGAAGTAAGAGCTACCGCAGCTGGCTTCGCCATTGACAGCGTTGTAAGAGCACATCAATCCCTTGGCCTTGGCCTGCAAGATGGCAGTACGGAATTGCGGAGTGTAGTAACCGGCCAAGTCCTGCTCGGTGATGTTCACATCGTTGCCGAGACGGCTGTGGTTGCGCCACGTCTCGATGTCGTAGCCGGCAAAGTGCTTAGCGACAGTGACAAGCTTTGGCAAAGCAGGGCCAATACCGCCTTGCATGGCAGTGATATACTCGTAAGCGTACAAAGAGCTCAGGAAGTATGCGTCCTCGCCAGGAGTCTCTTGGCCACGTCCCCAGACTGGAGATCTAAAACCGTTGATGTTGGGGGAGTAGACGTCTAGGCCATAACGACCTGCATTGCTCGCCGCACGACCTTGCGTGGAAATGATGGACCCAATTTGGTGAATCAGGCTGCGGTTCATGGACGCCATAGATGTAATGGGCTGAGGGAAAGCGGTGACCCAGCTGAAGTCGCCCGTTTTCGGTTGGTAAAAGTGGCTCAGGCCGTGCAGAGCTTCGTTCCAGACTTGGTATGGCGGCAGGCCGAGTCTGGGAACACCAGGTGCCGTGTTCACAGTGTTGTTGACGAGCTCTTCCATCGTGAACATGGAGATCAAAGCCGCAGCCCGATCCCAAGCGCTGGCGGACTTGTTACAGACCAAAGTGTCGGTCAATGGCGAATCCGCACACTCCGGGAAACCAAGAGGGATCGTTGCAAGAGTCCTGCGGTCGAGCTGGGGATTGCCTTCGGTGGTGTAGTCGTAATAGCTCATGTTATTCTGGGCCATCACGGTAGACACCATCGTGACCAACGCAGCAGATACGAAAGATTTCATCTTGAGAGGTGTGCTGAGGGAAGATAGTACAGCTGACTGCAATGAACTATGGTTGGGCTTCTGGAATATATAGATAGCATGATCTAAGCTTTCCTCTGTTTATTGATTGGTTTGGGCCCAATTCCAATGCCGGCTCGGCTGGCCATGGCATTTATTAGGCAAAAAGCCACGCTCGCCTTGAAACGCCAACGTTGATGACGGCTGATGCTTGGTTACTTAGCCTGGCTTTATGCTAGAGAAGCATGATCCTGCGAGGTTGAGACTTGCCGTTTGCCGGTATCCCCGCGTTCCCCGCAAGAATGTGGGCGAAAACAGTGGCTCGAGTGGATCCTTTGGGACATGAGGTTGAGGAGAGAATGGCTGTGTTCAGCCGGAGACAATGACGACCGCCTTTTTGGAGGGTGTATCAAGTGCATGTCTGCAACGGAGGAGTGTGGAAGGGAGTGAGGCCTGCGCTTTTGAGCATGTAACGCGTCAACAGATGCCGGCAAGTTACACAAGCTCGACAAACTAAAGAAGTAAGCAATCAAGCCATGCCGCGATGTAGTAGCGGCGGCGGGGGTCAGCCTATATCTGCGACACATGCAATGCCGGAGTTTCGGCTCTAAAAGTCTCAAGGCTCGAAACATGCACGCCTTATATCAACTTCATACCCAATGCTTCCCGGCCTTGACACGATGGTGACGGGCTTAATCTCCAACATACCAGACTCTATTAGCGATGTATCATGTGTGTTTCTTCACAAAGTGCCGGTGGATGTAAGCTGTTCAGAAGCAATAACCATGCTTTGACCATACTTTGACCATACTTTCCAAGCTATTGACGAAGATGCCAGCGTACTGGAATGAAATGTTGAGATCTGCCAAAGCATTGTCAGCAGCGGACGACATACCGTGTCGCCAGAAACCATGCTCCTCGCATTCACATCTGTGCTTGTTCCGAGGCAGGTCGACTGTTCTAAATATGATCGTATGAGTCTATATGTACAGATTCAGTATATACAAGTATCTTACAAAGTGTGTATATGTACACCAATTGTGGTACACTCGGCAGCATCAATCCCCTAGGAGAGTCTGGCCTGCAGTTCTTTCCAAGACTCGACGCTCAGGTTGCCTTGCGCGACATTCATAGAAATTGCCTGAACGGTGGATTCGCTTTCGAGCATGTTGTCCACGAACACGGCAAGATCTTGCGCAGCATCCTCACTCGGCACAATTGTCTTGGTATCTTCGTTGGGGTCCCAGAATATGTCTGAAGTCTTGATGGACAGACCCAGGGCACTCGAGACAGCCTCCCCAACAGCTGTCGTCTCCTCTGGCGCAGTGAAAACGACAACGCAGTCGTCTTCCAGCACATCGATGTCCGTGGCGCCTGCCTCCAAAGCCGGATCCATAGCCTCATCTAGTCCGACACCATCTTTCTTGTCGAAGACGATGCGTCCTTTCTTCTCGAACAGATAGCTCGAAGGCGTCGCCGTTCCGCCATTGTCCTTTATAATCAACTTGATGTTTGCCAGCGTCCTCAGCTTACTATCCGTCTCACACTCCACAATTACTGCAACATTATTCGGCAAAATACCCTCGACAGTCAATCTTTCCAGACTCGCACCAGTCAAACTCTTGCCCTGCCCACGCGCAATGGCTGCTTCAATGGAGGCTTTGGGGAAAGCCTCCTTCTTGGCCTTGGTGACGAGGTCGGCGAGCTTGGGATTTGCGTTGATATCGGGACCAAAGAGTTTAGAGGCAGTCGCAATTTCCTGAGCGAAGATGGAGCGCTGGCGATTCTTGAGCGCGTCGGCTTTGCCTTTGTCGTGCTTGATTTTAGACCAGCGGTTGTGGCCGGAAGGAGAGATTGTGGTGGCGGAGAAGGCGCGACATGATATTGGGGTACTTGTTGATGATCGCGCGAATGAGCGCAGGACTGCGACACCCCGAGATGGTGCCATTGTTGTGGTGTGGGTGGTACAGAAGCTGGGTGGTGTAACCTTGAGCCTCATGGATAATAATAATTGCTGAATTGATGGAGATGGCGCTAAAACATTCTGGACCCCCCTGATCTCATCAATCAAAATCCGGGGGAGGTTGACGAGCTGTCTCGCGTGAGCATGCGCTTCAGCTTGTCCACCTTACTGTCCAGCTGTAACTTGCCCGATTATTCTTCCCTCACCCTCACATACACCAGACGAACACCACCACGACCCACGACTTTACGAAGGACATGAGGCAGTAATACAACAATCAACACCACACAATGCCCGAACAAGAGGCAACACCCACCCCGCCTCAGACTGCGAACTCAAACCCCTCCGAGCAGCCCACGCCCACATCTGCCACTATCAATGGCACAACATCGCAATTCCAGCTGGATGTCGCCAAACTCCATTCCCTACCTTCAGAGCAGCAGGATCTCTACCTCCTCACATTTTCTGCCGATTTGGCCAAGCATGTCGACAGTCTCACCGCCGAAGGCGCAACCGCCGAGCAGACCGCATTGAAGGCGGAGCTCTTCCAAATCATAAACCTCTCCTCTCCTGCGCCAACGCGAGTGGTCCGAAACAACCTGGGCAGATGCTTCAACGGCATCCTCACCAAAGGAAGTAGGAAGATCTTGTACGAATCGATCAACGATTGCGTCGCCATTCTCACGGCTGGGAAAGAGAAGGATCTCAAGGCAAAACATGCTGCTGCTTTCTGCTTGGGAGCTGTGTTTGAGGCCGCCGGCGACAGCGCCGTGAGTTTATCACCGCTTGCCTGTACTGCCTTGATCAAGCAGCTCAAGCCAGCTGCAAATGATACGGGTTACCGCAGTGCGATCTTCCGCGCGCTAGGCAAGATCGTAAAAGGCATAGTGGCTGCAATCGAAGATGATGTTGGCAGGACAATTTGGAAGCAGGCGCGTAACGCTGTCACCGGAGACAAGTCAATGCTCGTTCAGGCTTCGGCCTGCTGGTGTCTGGAACAGCTTGCCATACATACTACCGCATACGACAACTCGAACGATTTTGAAAAGCTACAGACAGCTATCTGGAAAGCCATGGAGAGCACTTCAGTCTGCGTGCGGCGCGCAGCATCATCTTGCCTCGCCAATGTGCTCGTGAAGAGCTACTCTGAGACTCCTAGCAAGGACGCCGTTCCCAGGATCAAGAAACCTAAGAAGGCGAAAAAGGGATTGCCCGAGGATGCTGAAGAGGAGGCAGAACGCACATCATCCCCTGCGCCAGAGAAGCCCGCTACAGCACTATCATACAGCCTCGTGGAGATCCTAAAACTGCTGTCGGCTTACTACATGCGAACAACAACATCCAACAAGGCACGCACAGCGGTGATAAACACATACGTCAAGATTCTGAGATCCCTCGGTGAGAACATTGTCGAGAAGAATTACGGCGAGATTGCTCAGCATCTCTTCCGCGACGTACTCAACCATCCAAGCCTCCAGTATAACAAGTACCGTCTGTTTATTAGTAGAAAGTTTGTCGCGATCATCCTTGACCGTGTTGTCATGCGCATGCTAGGCGAGACCGCACAGCTCAATGCGTGCCGCTTCCTCCTGAACGACATCATCAAGGACTACCCCCAGGCTGTCAAGGAACGTCCAGAACCATCAAAGCATTCGCTGACAGCAGCAGTCGCCACGCTCACTTCGTTGATCCGCTGTCTTGACGCTGGCGTTGGGACCATTGCGGAATCTTGCCGAGAAGGTCTGTTGCAAGTGTTGCCTCATCCTAGCTTCGCAGTGCAGATTCAGACAGCGCGGGCATTGCGTGCTCTCGTGTTGGCAATTCCGCAGCAACTCCTACCCAGTGTGACCATCTGCTTGAACAGTGTACACCGCGAACTCAATCTGCTCGGTAGCCCCAAACAAGCCCCGAAACGATGCATAGGGTATGCGCATGGCTTGGCTGCTATTTTGAGCGCGTCGAACAGACATCCGTTGTATGGTTCGCTTGATGTCTACGCAAGAGTTTTGTCTCAAGCGACTGCACTTCTCAAGTCAGCTGGTGGTTCCGACCTTCGTATCTCAAGCTGCCAGCTCGAGGTCGCCTGGGTGATGATTGGAGGTCTGATGTCGCTCGGTCCCAACTTTGTCAAAATCCACTTGCCACAGCTCATGCTTCTATGGAAAAACGCACTTCCTAAGCCAGTGCCCAAAGAGAACATCTCCCAGCGCAGCATGCTTGAGCTCTCATACCTTGCACATGTCCGTGAATGCGCCCTTGGTTCCATCAAAGCGTTCCTCGCGTTCAATCAGCGTCTTTTGACATCTGATGTCTCACGCCGCTTGTCGGGTATGCTGGAGAATACGGTCTCATTCCTGCAAGGACTTCCATGGAAGAGAACGAGTGACGATCCCCAGAACAGACTATCTCCAGCACTGCAACTTCAGGACTACGAAGTCAAAGCACGCCGCCGTGTCTTCGAGTGTTTCGCGCAATTGCTTACGTTGAGTCCGGCCGGGGCTGTTGAGGCTAATGCTCATTCCTCACTATTGCCATTGGCCGTCGCTTCATTTTCAGGTGCAGACTATTACTCGCCAAGCTCCTTCGGCGCCTCTATTGCAAGCTCAGCCGGTGCTTACGACAGCATCTGGGAGGCCGCAGACAACTATGGCTTTGGTGTAAATGGGCTGGTGACTGGTCTGGACGTTGAGAATGCTGTCACTCGGAAACGCACTAGGCATTGGAGCTCAAGAGCTGACGAGGAAGGCATCACTGCGGAAGTCGTAGCTTCTCCTATCGTTACTGCTGCGGAATTTGACTCGACTTGCTGTTATTTGTACATCGAAGACGACCCGTCGAAGGAGGCCTTGCCAGCTTCTCCAGCAACTGAAGCCGTCAACGCTGCAATCGCTGTCTTCGCCCTTTCGCTGCCACTCCAGACACCCAAGGTCCAAGAAAGCATGCTTGAGCAAATGTCTTCTTCTCTCGGTTCGCAGGCTCTTCAGAAGGATCCTGCAAGGAAGACTGCAATCTCTACCAACGTGACCACTGCTTTGCTTGCAACTCTCAGGGTCGCCACTGGCGAGAGCGGCAGTTTCAAAGGAAGCATTGCGAGCACACAGGCTGAAAACGCTCTTCAGACTCTGCTGCGCTCATCTATCAAGTCACCCGACCAGAGTGTTCGGTTCATGACTGCGGAGGCGCTTGGACGACTATGCAACACATCCGGCTCATCATTCACAACTGGTGAGGTTACTTACCTTACAGAGACCGTTGTCAACAACCGCGAACCCCATGTACGTGCGGGATGTGCTTTAGCGCTTGCGTCAATCCATTCTCATCTGGGTGGAATGGCTGCCGGCTTTCACATGAGGAACATTGTTGGCATTCTCATGTCTCTTGCAGCCGACACGCATCCGCTTGTTCACTTCTGGGCCCTCGAAAGTCTGGGTCAAGTCGCCGAGTCCGCTGGTTTGAACTTTTCGAGCTATGTGACAAGTGCCATTGGTATGCTCAGTCAGTTGTACGTCTCTGACAGCCACAACAGCGAAAGTGCTGTGTTGGCATCCTCGAACACTTCGATTGATCTTCCGGTGACAGCGGCCATCGCACAAGGCGTCGATTCACTCATCAACGTTCTTGGGCCGGATTTGCAGGATATGGCAAAGCAAAGAGATATGATCCTAACTCTGGTCAGTCTTTTCTCGCAAGAAAATGAGACAGACATCCTGCTGGCAAGCTTGCGATGCATGGAGCACCTTTCGCTGTATGCACCTGGACATCTTGAGTTTGTTTCTTACGTGCAGCGATTGCAGACCGACATGGGCTCCATCTCACCTGAGATTTCGAATTCCGCCGTCCAAGGGCTGTTCGGACTCATGAGACGTGATGCTCCAGAAATTGCGCGTGCGGCGAGACCGGGACTGGAAGAGCGGTTGTGGGAGTACCTGAACGACCAACCAGACACATTGGCCGTGCGCAATATCTTCCACAATTGGCTGCAGCAGACTGGCACTACAAATCCTGGCGAATGGATCTCGAGATGCAACACCATTCTTACCAAGACCAAAGTAAGGGGGTCTCAGCCTCTCACAGCTACAACCAAGGATACAGCCGTGCCCGATCTGCAGGACGAAGAAGTTGCCGGATTTGCTGTTACCGAAGGAGCCGCGAAGGAGGACGACGCGTCGACCGCCACATCCACCCAAGAGTTGATGCGATGGCAAGTTCGCCTGTTCGCAATGGAGTGCTTGCATACCCTGATCGCGATGATCAGCAAGGAAGCTGCAGTCAGCGAAGACAGCCCAGGCGAAGCAGCTCTGCAACACAAAGTTGCTGACATCGTGCGCATCGCTTTCTCGGCGTCGACGGCGTCTGTGGCGTCGCTCCGCGTGGTTGGCCTTCGCATTGTAGAGCAGATTCTCAAGATGTTTGGTCGCACGCCTGACCCAGACTTCAGCGAAGCAATGTTGCTTGAGCAATATCAAGCACAGATCAGCTCTGCTCTAACCCCGGCATTCGCTGCAGACTCCTCTCCAGAATTAGCCGCTGAGGCGGTCGATGTGTGCGGCACTTTCATCTCCACTGGCATTGTGACAGATGTCGAGCGTATGGGTCGTATCCTCAAACTCTTGGTGTCTGCGCTCGAGAGTTTCTCCCAAGAAAGCGAGACCGCGTCCATTGGCGATCTGAAAGGTCTGAGCTCGAACGCTCAAGTCATGGTTCGCATGTCGGTGTTTTCGGCATGGGCAGAGTTGCAGACGGCCAGCTCATCCCAACAATACCTCAATGATGTGGTGAAACCACACATTGCGCAGCTCGTACCGCTCTGGCTCAACTCGCTGAAGGAGTATGCACGCCTAAGATTCGAGCCCGACATCACCGCTAGCACTGGAACTGCTTCGCTGTCCGACGACCTCGATACAGTATACGCTTCGCTAAATAGACAGACACTGTTGCGATTCTATCAAGAATCTTGGCTAAGTCTGGTCGACGCTATCGCTAGCTTGATCGACGAAGACAGCGAGCTTGTGTTTGACGCTTTGGACAACAAGAAGCTTGAGCCTGAAGGCCATGAAGGAGACAATGACCAGCCCAAGCTTGACATCAATTACCGCGAGGAGCCCGTGGCTTTCTTCTTCGTGCTTTTCGGCCTTGTCTTCGAGTCGCTCGCGGTGCGCTCCAATGATGACGATATCGTGACCAGGCAGCGCAACCTTGACATCCTGCATGCCCTCAAGAAGATTCTCAGGCCGTCTGTCTCGGGTAATGCGATTTACCAAGAAGTCGTATTCGCTGAAAGCATGGACTTGTTCGATCGCATGGTGCTCACTGAGAGCCTCGGCGTGCAGACCATCATCGTGGAGATTGCACGCAATCTTTGCATTGCACACCCATCATCACGCCATGGTATCGAAGCTCCGGACAATGGCGAGCACCTCTCCGATGACATCGAACAATTATTCGAGCTCACTCGCATCATTGTGCTGGTCCTTGCGGGCCTTATCCCTGGTCTCTCTGATACCCCCGTGTCTGTACGCCTGGAGACAAACGAAGAAGCTCAAAATCTTGTACGCACTTCGCTGCAGGCCTTGGTCGATGTCAGCGACGTCTTCCCCAACATCATCAAGACAGATCTGCATGCCACCATTCTAAACATTTTCGTCACAATCCTTGGGACAGGTGCTTGCCAGGCGGTCGTCATGCCGCAATCACTACCTGTCTTCCGCCGATTTGTGGCCAGCATTGCAAACGAAGCCCATGGAGAGACGAAGAAGCAGCTTCTCAATACTCTGTCAAGAATGCAGGCTATCCTACGAAACGCACAGAAGCGAGAGACTAGCGCTAGCCTTCCGTGCGAGAAGAACACTCTGCTTGCTTCTACCATCCTCATCTCCACCGCTAGCAAAGTCTTCAACGATGAGCAGCCGCTCGTAGCCAAGTTCGCCCGCGAGCTGACCGACTGCCTCGAAAGCAAGATGACCTCGCGCGTCGCTGCCGGATGTATCAGGACGCTGATGATGGTCGGCATCTGCTCAAGACACTTCTTGGCGCACTCGGTCAAATTCCTCGCAGAGCCTCTGGACATCGAAGGCATGGACGAAAGCCGCACGTTGGTAGCGCAGACCCTGACAACGTTCGTGCCACGAGTACCGACCGAAGGCAAACCGGCTGTCACGGCCCTTGTGATTTCTACCTTGCTTCGCCGCGCTGCCAAGGAGGGCGAAGCAACGCATCATGAGACTGCGACGCGGTTGCTGGAGCTTGCTGCCGCGGACAATGCGGTCTTCAGAGGTGTTGTGGGCAGCATGCAGGGAGAAGAGAAGGCACTTATGGAGCAGGTCCTCAAGGCCAGGGCTGGCTCGCAGGTCAAGCAGGATATGGGAAGTTCGGGCGAGCCGACGATTGCGCTGAAGATGAACTTCTAGGCTCGGACGAAGGATTGACTACAGATAAAAAAAAACGATGTATACAAGATATCTAATGCCCCACCATCGCCTGCATCTTCTCACTGTACCTGTTTCCCTGCGGCTTCACCGAGTCCAAAATGCCACGCATCTCTTTCTTCTCCTCGTCCGTGAGCTCCACCGCCCTCGAAGCGAAATTCTCTTCCAGGCGCTGCGGCTTCGTCGTCCCCGGAATCGGAATCATGCCCTGGGCAATCACCCACGCGAGAGCAACCTGCGTCAGCGTGCATCCCTTGCGCTCCGCGAGCAGTTTGATCTGCGACACGATCTTCTTGTTGTCGTAGAAGTTCTGGCCTTGAAACTTGGGAACTGTTAGGAGGATTGACGTTAGCTTTTGTCTAAGGGATCATCATCGTGATGAAAGATGTGAAGAAAGGGGGCTGATGGCAGCTCACCGGTACGACGGAAATCATCCGGAGCGAAATCGTCGGGGCTCTCGTAGGGGAAGTCGTCGACGAGCCAGCCGTGGCCCAGGGGGCTGTAGGCTACGTAGGCGATGTCCAGCTCGCGGGCGGTGGAGATGAGGCCGTCTGTTTCGTGGAGGGTTTCGAAGGCGGAGTATTCGGCTTGGACGGCGTCGATTTTGGCGACTGGGAAGAAAAGAGAGGTCGGGTCAGCAGGTTTTTTGGTCATGGTTTGCCGGTTGGCGCCATCGGGATGGCTGTGTCGTTGGGAGCACGTACTTGAGTTTGCTTTGCGGAGAGTTGCGGCGGAACACTCGGAGAGACCGATGTATTTTGTCTTGCCGGCTTTGCGGATTGCGTCGAGAGCTGGGATGGAGTGCTCGAGTGGAGTGTCTTGTTGGGTTTATTAGAATCTTGATCTAGCGAGAAGGGAGGGTGAAAGCACATACTCGGATCGATGCGGTGGAGATAGTAGAGGTCTGGCGCGAAGCCCAGACGCTCGATCGTGCCGTCGATGTATGACTTGATGTGCTCGGGCGAATTGGTGACAGCGCCGTCTTCGAAAGCGGCGAAACCACATTTGGATGCGACTACGTTGATGATTAGCTGTGGATGCCGTCAAGATTACGAGATGAACCATCTACGTACGGAAGATCTTGTCGCGAACGTTGTGCTTTCTGATGAAGTCTCCGAGAAGCTTCTCGTTGACACCGGCTTGGTAGACGACCTGCGCCCGAAGGAGATCAGTCTTATGTTCGAGGAAACGACGCCATTGAGATTAACATACCGCAGTATCCCAAAAGGTGCAGCCAAGCTCCAGCGCCTTGAGCAGTACTGGCTCAGCCTGTTCGAGGGTGAGGTTGTTTCCCAAGCCAAAGCTGATACCCATTGCACCTACAGAGCGGAGGACTCAAGTCAGCACAACGTCTCAGATCTTACACAGCCTCGCGGTCTGGCTTCAGAAATCTTGATTCTTGCCGTGACACCTAGAGGCCAATACGCGGAGTCTGAATCTAGACCGCGAGATTGTGTCGTGTCCTCCATTCACGTACCAAAGCCTGGGACCGGGACCTGGATGTCTCCAAACTGCTGAGTGAGAACCATGATGACTAGTGCCTGAGAATAAGATGGTATTTGTGTGTTTCCGATGGATTATTGCGTGGTAATAGCTATGTGATAGAGAAGACCAGGACTGCGAGGATGTCTTATATGATGAGCTGTGCCACAACTAATGTGGAGAATGATGTCGCTGAATGCTCGAACCTGAAATTGTTATATGCTTATGTCCGAATTCAACCGTCTCGAGTCAATTGATAGTAGCAGAATGTCTCCAATGGACAGCAGGGTGCTGATCATTCTAGCGAAGGTTGTCGGCGTTAAGCATGTTAACGCCTCCCAAGCCCTAAACAAGGTTCCACATATCACACCTCACGCGGCCGCATGTGCGGCCGCGATACTGCACATCGACCGCAGCGCTTCTGGCCACTTCTGAGGTATACGATTGAGACAAGTTGGACTGGATGAACGACACAGTGATGGGGACTACTCAAAGTAAGGTCATTTATTAACCCTAGTAACTGCTTCCATTTCTTTCACAATCCACACGACAATCGCCAGATCAGACAACAAACATTACCGCCTGCATATCAGACAAAGAAACCCTTCCACCGTGAACAAACATTACCAGCCCCCTAAGAACCACACATTACACACCACTCAAGCAACAAAAAAAGACATTACCGCCTCCGCGCCACAAACCCCAGTAACCATAGTTTTCTTGCCTCAAGATCCATATTGTAATGGTCCCAACTCATTCTTCCAGACCTCCGATTTCGATATCAGTATTTGTCGCACCTTGCGTAGTAAACTCGCCCACATCGCCCAGGGAAGAGATGCGGCCGAGCAAAAGCTCTATTGCGCGGAAACTCGGTCCTGGCGCGTATCTGCGCGCGATTTCTTAGCACAAAAAGTGTCACCTTTCGTATGCTAGCAGTTACGCAGGCTCACCTCGGTAGCTCGTGTCCGCCCAAATCGACTTCGTAGAAGGTCAGTCCGCGCTCGTGGCCCCAGGTGCCGATGACGCCTGCCATCGTCGTTGTGGTGTGCGTCGGGTCGATGGGATACGGCGAGTAGAACTATTTTGTCGTCAGTCATAAAAATCTTCCAGAAGTCGTTCCGTAGCGCTCGAGCAGGACTTGCCGGTTTCGCAGGTCTCCGTTGAAACCCTTGCACGCCGCCCCAGGTCACATTCTGCAAGACGAGGAGCGTGCCGTTGGTCGGGATGAGCATGTCTAGTCCTGCGCTGCCGATGATGACGTTGCCCGTGTATTCGATCATGCGGGAAAGCAGACTGTTAGTCGCTGGCATTGCGCTATATGGATCCCCAGGAACGATTGAACCGTCGGTGCGGTTGCGGAAGATGCCCTTCGATGTGCATTGTTGCCAATTGCTTTCGCTGGGGACGTGCAATGCGGCGCGTACGGAGGGCTGGGAGAACCAGGTGGGCGGGTCCAATGACTGGCTACGCTGGGGTAGATTAGAGCCGAGGATCGAGCTATCAATTCAGTAAACCACGTTGGAATCAATTAGTATCTTTGTGGGGAGCTTACGATGGCCACGGGCACGAGTCAGTAATGTGGTATATGTTGAAGCAAGGATTCACAAGCTCGGCAGCTTCCTTCAAATACTCCACCATGCCGCAATGTTCAGCAGCCCAAGTGTCATTCTGCCAGACAAGTTGCTTGAAGAGCTTGGTTCGAGGTGGGAAACGCAAGTGCTCGTCGATGTAGCTTGTTAGTTCGCAGTCGCGTGCTCGCCGATCGACTTCGGCCATGAAGCTTTCATTGAGACCAAGCACGAGATTCCAGTGAGCGGCATAGGACGGCAGGGCAACGTTCATCTGCAAGTTTCCGTCGCCGATGACAGCGTCGTTCAGGTGCACGCCAACGAGATTGTAGTAAGTCGTATCTCCCGCGCTGATGAACTATTCGAACGCGAATCAGCGCGGTCAGCGATAACGAAACAATTTTGGCAGACATACCGCTTGGGCAATGTATGGGATATACACGCCAGCATAACTTTCGCCAGTGAGATACATCCCCCAGTCCTCCATGCAGAATAGCTCGACAAAATTCTTCCAGAAGCCGATGAACTGGGCAGCCAGCTGATCTTCGGTCTCGATGTCTGGTTCACCCTGTGAGTAGCCGACGCCGAGCGGCTGATCAATCCAGACAACGTTGGTCAAGTTGAGCCATGTGAAGGGATTCGGCGTCGGTTCGTCCATTCCAGGAAGCCAGTTGATGGGCCCATTCTCGGTGAGCAGACCTTCCATCGAGCTACAGCCGGGCCCTCCGTTTACTGCAAGGGATCAGCGATGACCAAGGAGACATTGCGCAGATGATTCGCATACACCAGACCACGATTTCATCACTTGGCTCGGGATTGTAAGTCGGGAAGTACCAGAAGAACAGCTTCCTTGTCTCATCTCGCTCGTCCGTGATAGGTAGAAGGCCAGCGTAGCTTTCACCGACGTCCCATGTAATGTTGGGGAGAGAGCTACCATTGACAGCGAACGCTGGTACTTGTCAGGACAGTACAAATATACGGTCTTCGAGTAAAACTCACGCGCAGTGACTTTGTTGAGAAATCTGGATGACCGGTCCTGCAACTCCGGATCGTCAAACTGGCCAGAAGGGGTCGCTTTCTCAACGATGAGACCAGGATCATCTGTGCCAAAGTTTGGCGGTATCGCTTGTGCTGTTCGCCACCCGAGAAAGGCGAGTGTCGCTGCGTGAAGTAGTCGCATACTTGATGAATTAATATTGATTTTCAAAGTGTTCACCAAAGTCGAGACGAGTCCAAGAGAGATCCCAAGATCTAGATATCATGTACGCAGCCGATGTTTGAGCATGGTAAGAATGCTTCTTGGTGCGATGTTCGGAGAAGCGAGGTCTGTCAAGCACTCATGGTCGCTTCCTTTCCTTGCATTTGCGCTTGAGAAGTCGTGACCTTGCAGTCAACGCAAGTGGACACCGAACACGAAAGTACGACATCTTTGTGGTCAGGTGAGATGGTAGTAGGCCAGCCCGTGTTGTTGAAAGGGCCTATTGTTTCCTCTTGGGCGTATGACTTGAAATCGGTGCTCTATTTAAGTCGGCATGCTCTCGGGATTGCGCTGTTGGTTCAAGCAGGTATGATCGCCTAGGGATGGAGAGCAGCATTTGCCTAGATTGAATCGCATGGCACTGGGACCGCGTACCAGGTACATGTATCCATCGGGCCGAAGGCGCACAAGATCCAAGTCGGTGTGTTCCGCAATGCGCCAAAGCCGAAGTCCGATGGTCTTCATCCATGATATGTTACCCTAAACGCAAACTCACGTGTAATCGACCTACGCGCCACTGATTCAGTAGCGGCGATCTGTAATAGCTTGCGATCACTCGACCTAATGTTACTCCCTGCCATGTGAGCGCGATTTGTGTCATCGAAACGTTTCAGCCTCAATGTCACGTCGGACACTTGTTGTAGAAATGCTATGCGAAAAGCGCTTCGAACTGTACATACCACAAACACCGTATGTCCATGCAAATAAATCGTATGCCTCCCGGGTATTCATATCCATTCGTCACTCATGTCTGTGGTCTCCGCTCATCTGGCGGCGTTGGCACTGGAGCCAACAAACCTCCTCATACCCACACTCTTTGCTTTCTTGCCCTTCTCTCGCGCCTGCATCGGATGCTCTTTTTCCCACCTCTCATCTTCCTTGTATGCTTCGACCGCAGCATCAAAGTCCCAGTCGGCCTGCTGCATGTATAATGTGGCGACATCATACCTGAGGGCAGGAGGTACGCTTGTCAGCCGATCAGTCCTGTAGCAATGCAAAGACTCCATCCAAGAGATCTTCAAGGGCCAACTTACTCAGCAACCTTGCAAGCCACCATCCACCGCCTCACTTTATTCTTCTTTATCTCTTCTTCTTCGCTCTCCAAAGGCGTCGGGCTTAGTGATACGCCACCCTTGTAGTACTCGCCAGGTATAAGAAGCGTCTTCCTCGCCTGTATAAGATGATCGGAGTAGATGTTGTTCGTCTTCCTCAACGCTGCGATAGGCACATCGTACGCCAACGCAAGCGATCGCATCGAGTCCTCCGGTGCCACGAAGTGTAACACATCTTCAGCCGGTGCAGCCCCGCCCTTCTCATCGTTGATGTCCCCGCTGTAATTGCCAGCCTGGTAGGGCGGCGGCAGGGCCTCGTCGTCACTTGTACTGCGGGCTGAGACACGCTCGGTCTTGAGTGATGAGTACGCTGGCGGATCACGCAGGCCTTGTGGCAACGACGACGGCGCCGTGCTGATTTGACAATATGGACAGTATGTCTCGAAGCGCTTGTTCTGGTTCAGACAGCGGGCGCAGACGGTGCGATTACAGCAGGGCAAGGTCCGGCCTGGGAAGAGTGGTTTCTCTGAGGGAGCATGGTAGGACTGCGCGCAGGTGGCGCAGGCATCGGCAGACATGGTTGCGAGGGTGGACAGTGTGCTCTAGGCAGGGGCAACAAGGCGCGCGGGAAAAATGAGCTTAGATTGTGACGGGCCTTGCTTGCCTCTGCTAAGAGGAAGATGACAGTATATCACGACTACAGGTGTGTGAATGTACGGCATGTGCAGAGATGCATCGGCGTGTGCTCCAAAAAATGGATGACGGCAGAGGTGGCAAAAGGCGAGCCCTGAGAAACAATCAAATGCAATGCGGAAGCAGGCGAGCTGCGGAAAGAGAAGGGACTTGGAAGCCTGATGGGCGAACGTTCCACCCATCTTCCCTCCTCTCATCCTCCAACAACAACAAACTGCCTCCAAACTCTACCCACCCACCGCCTCGTTACCTCTAATAATCGACATTGACCGATATACGCTCCTTAATCCTGCAAAAAAAAAACAATCCAACGCAATTGTCTTTTACGCCACCTGCGCAATCTTCATCGCTCCCCAGCCATCTCCTGATCGCGTGCCCTCCAAGCGATACCGGATCATAGTGGGCTGATTGCGCGAAGCCCCATTGCGCCCGCCGGCGCATTCACAACACTGCTTGAATCACATTAAACATACCTACTGCCATCCGCTTCAATCATGGCCAACACAACGGCAACCCACGCCTTGCCGCCGCTTCCCGACTACACACTCGAACCGCTGCCGCCTCTCATCCCATGGATCGACGACGCATACCTGGCCGCGGCCCTGCCAGTGATCGCATACTGGGCCGTCTCCATGTTCTTCCACGTCATTGACGAACTCGACCTATTCCCGCAATACAGATTGCACACGCCTGCGGAAGTGCTCAAGAGGAACCATGTTACGAGGTGGGATGTCTTCCGGGATGTGGTTATCCAACAAGTGATACAGACGGTCGTTGCCGCGAGCTTGACGCTGGTAGACCCAATACCCGTGCAAGGGAAGGAAGCTTATGATGTTTCGGTGTGGGCACAGAGGCTACGAATTGCGCAAAGGGCGATTCCCAGCGTGCTTGGACTGGTTGGAATCGATGCAGTCGGCATTGCAAAGAACATTGGAGGAGAACACGCGATGCTTTCGGGTGCGTTGGCTGGCGGCGTATACCCTCAGCTCACGCAGACCGTGATGCACGCTGGTGAGCAGATCGTTGCGCCCGCTTTCGCTGCTTGGGAGATCACTGCGGCCAAGGTCATCTACCACTTTGGCATTCCGGCATTGCAATTTGTTATCGCCATCTTGATCGTCGACACATGGCAGTACTTCCTCCACCGCGCGATGCACTTGAACAAATGGCTCTACACTACATTCCACGCTAGACACCACCGCCTCTACGTACCATACGCATACGGAGCTCTCTATAACCACCCGGTAGAGGGCTTCTTGCTGGACACCTGCGGAGCTGGAATTGCCTACCTCGTCACCGGCATGACCTGCAGACAAAGCATGTGGTTCTTCACCATGAGCACAGTCAAGACTGTCGACGACCACTGCGGCTACGCATTCCCCTGGGACCCCTTGCAGCATGTCACCAGCAACAACGCCGGCTACCACGACGTCCACCACCAAAGCTGGGGCATCAAGACCAACTTCAGCCAGCCGTTCTTCACCTTCTGGGACAGCTTCCTCGGCACCAAGTGGACCGGCGGCGACGTCTCTGCCCGCTACGAGCGCGCCCGCATCGCAGCACAAAGAAAGGTCGACGCCGACAACGCCGCCTCTCCCATCACTGCCTCGTCTCCTGCAGAGAGCACGCAGCAGAGCCTGGACCCCTACGCCAAAGAAGCCAGCCAAGCGTCCTCCACCGCTCGCTCCGCGCAGGCATTCCTCGAACCCTCCATCCCCGCTGGCAAAGCATCACAGCAAGCGCTAGGCAGCCGACAGCAAGTCCTTGACGACAAGCAAGGCGGCGGCAAAGCCGTGCTGGCGGAGGAAAGCGCGGAAGAAGCACAAGCACAGCAGCAGCTCCGCCGGAGCCCCAGAAAGCGCTCGAAGAGCTCGGGTCTGAAGGGGTTTGCTGATAGGGTCGGCGAGAGCCTGCAAGGGAAAGGCACGGGCGTGCTCGGGGTTGAGAACTCGAGCAGATAGCAAGCTTCTTGGCATTGGGAACAGCAGAAAGAAAACAGAAAGTAATGTTGGGCCGCCTTTGCGAAGGAATGAATTGGGGAGGGGTTCTTGGGTAATGTCTCTTTTTTCTTCTTCTTCTTCTTTTTCTTCTTATTCGGCTTATGCTGCCTTCTTGATCGAATGGGATCGAATACGGAGGGATTCATGCATGGTAGTTACACATCACTCGCTTGTATTGTACGTATACTTTGTACTCTTGATTCAAGTTGCGGTACAACATTTTCTATCGTGTCATTCTGCCGAGTGCTCCAGAAGGTGTATTTTTCTCGGCCCGTCCTTTGTTTACATTCACGGTCCGACTGCTGCCGAATCAGAAAGAGGTCCCTCTCTCTCCTTTTGTGGCTGTGGATTCTAGAAGTCCGTCCTTGTTGCCACCGAGATGCCCACGGGTCCGTGCTGGGTTCATGTTCCGTGCGTGTGTCGGGCGGCGGCCTTACGCGGACCCTGTTCTTGGGTTATGAGGCTCCCCTCGATATATCAGGAGAGGCACGTGACGTGGCGGATGGAGGATGGGAGGAATGCCAGCATGCAATATGTAGTAGTTGCTGAACCCGTGATGGAATACTCGACAGAGGAGGAATCAATTGAGGCACGTGACGAATGCATCACTCGCGGCCACGGCGGCTTGCCTACCAACAAATCTTCGAACAGCCCACTTGGTGCCTTCGCATTTTTGCGCTTCTGGCGGGGGCGCCGCTTGTCAGAGCAACCCGCAGGCCCATACGTAAACAGACGAGGGCGAGCGCGATCCATCTTTCTCCTGTGCCTTGCCTTTCTCTTCCACAACAACAACAACAAACGACTTCTGTCCTTGCAAAACACATCTCGACAGCCAGACGCTGCAAATCGAGGCATTTCTGACGTAGCAGCAGAAGACAGAAGAAATTCACGTCGATCCCCTCTCCCAAGCTTTGCTTTACTCTCTACTCCGGGGTCCCTGCGTCAGCGAAAGGCAGCACCACCAACCGCAACTGCACCTGCACCCAATACTACTACAACCTCCACCAACCCACCCTCTCTCTACCACCACCACCACCAATTCCCGGCACTCAGCCTTGTTTCAGTGTGAGCCCACGCCACTGCTGCATCAACTCCCGGTGCACACCTCTACCTCACCTCGACTCTCGAACGCTTCCACGGCTTTCCACCGCTTCACTCCTTACGGCGGCGCCTGGTCTAGTGTTTTTCCTACACAATAATCCTTCCCTCACCCACCTCGACTCAATACCTGCCCAGCATGGATGTCAACCAGGTTCTCGCTGGCACGCTCTCGCCTGGTACGTTCTTTCTCTTCCCTTGCATTTACCATGCCTCCAGTGATGGTGATGGAAACAGCCCGCTGACCTCATGAAACAGATGCCCAGATTCGCTCGACCGCTGAGCAGCAACTCGCACAGGCCGCCGAGGCCGATTTCGTAAGTATCTTCCGTCTATACTCACTTCACACGAGATGACATCGCTGACATACCTCCCTCTCGCAGCAAGGCTACCTCACTACTCTCTCCCGCGAGCTCGCAAACGAAAGCGCTGAGTCACAAGTCCGCATAGCAGCCGGTCTCGCGCTCAAGAACTCTTTCTCTGCTCGCGACTTCACTCGCCTGCGCGAGGTTCAAACCAGATGGCTTCAGGGGCTTACTCCGCAAATCAAGACGGAGGTCAAGGGCTACGCCCTTCAAACACTCACTAGCGACGACACAAGAGCTGGGAACTCTGCCGCGCAATTTATTGCTGCTATCGCTGCCATCGAGCTGCCTCGCGAACAATGGGGCGAGCTGATGGCCAAGTTGGTCGAGAACGTCGGCAACGGAAAGGACTCCACCAAGAGGAGCAGTCTTCAGACCATCGGTTACATCTGCGAAACAGACGACTCGGAGCTCAGGGATGCTCTTGCCAAGCACAGCAACGCCATCCTCACTGCTGTCGTCCAGGGTGCTCGCAAGGAGGAGCCCAACAACGAGATCCGTGTTGCCGCCATCACCGCGCTCGGTGACTCACTCGAGTTCGTCCGCACCAACTTCGAGAACGAGGGTGAGCGCAACTACATCATGCAGGTTGTCTGCGAGGCCACCCAGGCCGAGGAGTCGCGCATCCAGGAGGGCGCTTACGGCTGCTTGAACCGCATTATGGGTCTTTACTACGAGAAGATGAGGTTCTACATGGAGAAGGCTCTCTTCGGCCTCACCATCCAGGGCATGAAGAACGATGAGGAGGACGTCGCCAAGCTTGCCGTTGAGTTCTGGTGCACCGTTTGCGAGGAGGAAATCAGCATCGAGGATGACAACTCGGCCGCTGAGCAGGAGGGCTCTACCGAGCTCAGGCCCTACTTCAACTTTGCCCGTGTCGCCACCCTGGAAGTTCTCCCTGTCCTGCTTGAGCTCATGGCCAAGCAAGACGAGGACGCCACCGACGACGAGTACAACGTCTCTCGCGCCGCCTACCAGTGTGTTCAGCTTTGGTCTCAGGCCGTCGGCAGCCAGGTCGTCCCTCCTATTCTTGCCTTTGTCGAGAAGCACCTTCGCGCCGAGGACTGGCACTACCGTGATGCCGCCGTCTCTGCTTTCGGTGCCATGATGGAGGGCCCCGATGAGAAGGTCCTCGACCCTCTCGTCAGGCAGGCTCTTCCCGTCCTGATCGAGATGATGAACGACGCTGTGGTCCAGGTCAAGGACTCCGTTGCTTTCGCTCTCGGCCGTGTCTGCGAGGCTGCCTACGAGTCTATTGACGACGAGAACCTCACCAAGCTTATCACTTCTCTCTTCAGTGGTCTCGGCTCTCACCCCAAGATGGCCAGCAGCTGCTGCTGGGCCCTCATGAACCTTGCCGACCGCTTCGCCGGTGAGCCTGGCTGCGAGACCAACCCTCTCTCCCAGCACTGGCAGGCAAGCGCACAGCACCTCTTGCAGGTCACTGAGTCCACCCAGGACAACCAGCTCCGTACCGCCGCATACGAGGTTCTCAACGCTTTCATCACCAACGCCGCCAACGACTCAGTCCACATGGTCGCCGGCCTCAGCGATGTCATTATCGAGCGTCTCGAGAAGACCATTCCCATGCAGCAGCAGGTTGTCTCCGTCGAGGACCGCCTTACCCTGCAGGAGATCCAGACTTCTCTCACCTCTGTCATCATCACGATCATCCAGCGTCTCGAGAGGGAAATCGCACCCCAGGCCGACCGCATTATGCAGCTCCTGCTGTCTCTCCTCCAGTCGCTTCCTGGCAAGAGCTCCGTCCCCGACACTGTTTTCGGTGCCATTAGCGCTTTGGCCAACGTCCTCGACGCCGACTTTGACAAGTACATGCAGGCTTTCGTCCCCTTCCTTCTCAGTGCCCTCAACAACCAGGAAGAGCCCGCTCTCTGCTCTGTTGCCATCGGTCTTGTCAGCGACATCAGCCGTGGTCTCGAGGAGAAGGTTCAGCCTTACTGCGACCAGTTCATGAACAGCCTGCTCAACAACCTGCGTAGCGCTGTCCTCGGCAACCAGTTCAAGCCTGCCATCCTTCAATGCTTCGGTGACATCGCCCAGGCTATTGGTGGTGCCTTCGAGACCTACCTCTCCGTTGTTGGCCAGGTCCTGCAGCAGGCTGCTGGTATCTCTTCCCAGGACGAGACCAGCTTCGAGATGCTTGACTACATCGTTTCGCTCCGTGAGGGCATTATGGATGCCTGGGACGGTGTCATCATCGCCATGCGCGCCGGTGGCAAGGTCCAACTCTTGCAGCCTTTCGTTGAGTCGATCTTCCAGCTGCTGTCCCAGGTCTACCAGGACTCCAACCGTACAGAGGGTCTTCTTCGCTCAAGCATGGGTGTTGTTGGGTATGTTTACCGCTTTCTATTCTTCACTGCCAATGACTAACAGTTCCTATAGTGACATTTCTGAGGCTTTCCCCAACGGCGAGTTCGCCAACCTGTTCCGCGCCGACTGGCTCACTCAGATGGCCCGCGACACTCGCAGCAACAAGGACTTCTCATCCCGCACCCAGGACACTGCTCGTTGGGCCCGCGACCAGATCAAGCGCCAGTCCGGTAAGTTACACAAAGTATCAGGGGACTTCTACTCGCCATTCCACAACGAGTTTTTGCCCCGTCAATATATTCTTACCTGAACATTTTACTGACTTGTAGCAAAGCTTCTACTGGCAATGTGATGTCCTAAGTCCTCAATTCTTGTGTCCTTGTCTCCACCCGTGGCAGCTTGGTACAACCTGAGCGCCTCCCACCCGGCTGTGCATGAATGAGAATTACTTCGTCATTTGCACAATGCCTCCCTGGCCACACAGCGACGATAACATGCTATATCATGCGCCCCGCCGAGCCGACCAACCCCTCCCGTGCACCACGAACACTGCCTCGTACGCACATTCCCCCAAATACCCCTACCACGACCCCAGCATCAAGTATGCTCCTGCACGCCGTCCGCACGAATCATGGCAACCCAACAATACGCCCCGACTACGCCCGATACCCAATTCGCTTCGCCTACCAGTGTGCTTGCTACCGCTCGAATTTCTCGACTGGTCTTTTTTGGGATGGACGACGACTTTTCTAGAATGCATAGCGCTTATGGATTGAACTTTTGGTTTTTTATTGGAAGCGCAATCTGGGTTCGGCTACAACTGCCATGCGATACACTTTACACGGTTCCAACACACACACACTTTATTCCCCCACATCCCACATCCCTTCGACCCTTTATTTCCCTCTTCTTGCAACGTTGTGGTTTTGAGTTGCTCGCTGGAGTCACGTCGCCCCGATGTGAAGAGCATATAGATGGGATGGCGCGAGTCACCGTTGTCTTTTTGAGTAGTAGTAATCTTTTACAACCCACTTCCCCTCATCTTTATCGGCCATATCTGAGGCTATCTTGCAGGTTGGTGTCTGGTGACATAGAGACGCTCTGGTGGAGACGACGCTGACCATACACTGTCCCCAATCGTGTGCACATACTAATGCCGTCGTGCGAGCCCCTCAGCACAACCCGACCGTCACCTTCTCGAATGTGGAGAACATGATTAATGCAAAAAGAATATCGCTAACATATGTAAACCACATTCTAGCTCTCGAATCTGTCCCTCCTCGCTGCGGCTCTCCTCTCCTCCACCACCTCAACGACCCAGACCACCTCGATCGTCATCATACCCACAACGCTCACGAGCAGGTCCACGACCACCACTACTCAACCCCCCGACCCCGCCACCGCAGACTCTCCCACTCGCCACCTTCGCTCGAAGCCCTGCGCCGCCAGCACGGAGAAGCGAAACCGGTTCGCGCGAGAAAGGGCAGGATCCCGGAGAGGATCGTGCAGCCTTGCGAGATCGTTGGTGGAGATTTGGAGTCGGGCGGGCGCTGCGCGGCGGGGCGTGTGCAGGAGCGGATTGAGCACGGGGGCAGGATGAAGACGGTGGTTGGTGGGGAGGGTTTTCGGGGGGATTCGAGAGGTGTGGAGGGAGAGGAAAAGGGAGGGGAGGGGAGGGTTGGTATGGACGAGTGCTGGGCCAGGATAGGGAGGTACCTCAGGGAGGGGTTGGCGGAGGGGATTGGGTGGACGGATGCGCTGGGGAGGGAGGTTAGGGGGGATGGGTCGTTGGTTGGTTGAGGGAGGGTTGTGAAGGTTGTTGCATTGGGGATGGTTTGTTAGTTTGGTTTATTCATTGGGTTTCGGTCATTGGATTTGGTTGTTGTGAGGAGTGCGGGTTTTGGATGATGCTTGGTACTTTCTTGAGGGATCGTGGTGACGATGGATTCTTTTTTTTTTAAAGGTGGACTTCTTTGGTTATTGTTATTCGTAGGTAAGTTGTTGATCGACCCTCTTGGATTGGGATTGCATTGGACAAAGGGACCTGACGGAGCGAGTTCGCACTACCTGTCGTTAGCGATATACTGTTGGAAATACAGACTTTTGATTAAACACTTATCGGAGCTACTGGGTCGCAGGTCATACGGAGAAAGCTGAATAATAATGCGTCTGCACACATGCACACATGTATATCCCCTCAACACGCAATGCCCCCATTGGAGGATCAAAGACGTACCTCCTAGTTGCACATGGTATGGTCACATTGGGAGGTTCTTCCAAGATTGGCAATGACGAAATGATCACATCAAAAGAGTGTTTGCGCTACAGCTATATTGAAAGTGTGATATAGTAGGTGGCAGTCATCAGGGTCTTCATGTTGCTTGCTTGCTTGCTGGGCGGAGAGAGATCTGAAGCCCCGCGCGGGGGTCAAGCAAGCTCGTTGCAGAGAACAAACGCTCCCGCACAAAATACACCACAATCCGTCTTCTTCTTTCCAATACCAACAACACACTTTCTTTTTGCCTCTAAACAACACAACAACACACCTTTCACCATGTCTGCCATTCCCACCTCCACCTCCGTCAGCGAGTCGGCCGTCATCCGCGCCCCTCTCTCCCACGTCTGGCACCTCATCAAGATCCAGGACTTCTCCAAGTTCTGGTCTGCCCTCAGCTCTTCTGAGTACGTCAAGGGCGCCAGCGAGGAGACCGACATTGTCAAGTGGACTTTCAAGGACGGCTCCGTCATTGAGGTCAAGCAGGAGGAGCACTCTGTATGTCATTACACTTTTTTGCCAACCCTCGGACCATTGAAGAAACCCATTTCAGAAACAATCTTTCGTTCTTCGATGTTCATGTGATACCGAAGATTGCCATGCTAATTCAATTGTCCCCCGCTCTAGACCATCAACCACTACATCACCTACTCCGTCATCTCCTCCGAGCCTGCCCTGACCTACACCTCCGTCGTCTCCACCATCCGCTGCTACGCCATCACCAGCGGTGACCTCGAGGGCTCCACCTACGTCGAGTACACCGGCAACTTCTCCAGCGACGCTGACGCCGGTAAGTCAAAAACCCGTCGAATCGCTCAATCAAAAGCACAATCACACTAACATAACATCCCCCACACAGGTGTCATCCAGGACGCCAAGTTCAAGCGCCGCGAGGCCCTCGCCGACCTCGCCAAGGCCGCCTCCAAGCAGTAGATTATCCATTCCGTAGTCGCTGCCGTGGATACTTGAAAGAAAAGATCCGGGAAAAAATGAACAAAAATATGAGGTTGAAATGCCGATGCAATGCACAAATGTTTGAAAGATACTCTCTGTCTGTCTAGAGGACGAGAATGAAAACACGGACGAAATAATGTTCATGGGTACACTCAAGAAAAACATAATACACGAGCTTTTACGAGCAGTTTTGTACTGTACGATTTTTGAAAGGCTTCTTTTCGCTTGTGATATGAGAATGCGTCGAAGTAATTGGGATGTAAATCATAAGTTATCATGACGTTGCACATTCACATGCGATGCTACGTCATGTGGTAACACTGGAACAGAGAAGGCTGCAGGTATTTCATCACACAAACAATCGTGACTCAAGTATGTGATATGCAAAGCTAAAGAGTGAGTCGGGGACAGGTCTTGCGAAAGACTTCATTCTGTACGTTGCTTGAGATGGCAATCGTTCGAGACAGACAAATGGCTATACATAGCAGCAGACTGAGTTCATTTTTCCAAGAAAAGCTACTCCAGGGCGATGCCACTATGCATACACTCATTGCGCTCAAGTTTGTGGACGAACTCTCAATCGTAAGCAAGGCCATTCGGTCCGTGTGGTCAAAGGCACAAGCATAGTAGCCTTTGAGACTGAAAGGCAATTCAAAAGTAATTCAACGGTCGACATATCCCTCAATACGCCTACAACCTATGAAACTACTAGACAGCAGACAAAGCTGCGCTGCTGCGGGCGGATTTTTGACTGGACACAAGCTTGATCGTACGTGCTGTACTTCTCTAGTGCCAATCTGTCGCAACGTTTGTGCCGGGCGGTAAGTGTCCGGATGATACTATGATCTTGTCACCACCTTCATCTGAATGGAGTTCACTATATTTGATATTTGATTACTCGGAGTTGCTCGTGGCGAGGCCGAGTTCATTTGCTTCTCTACAGCAGTTCCAGGCAGGCAAGCCTAACTTTCTGGCGCAGTATACCATGTAACCCCTAGCTCTGACTGGCCTCACCAATGATCGCGAATCCACGATAAGTACGCGATTGTCTCCCCTGGACGACTCGCATCAGAGTTTTCTTCTTCATCCGAAAGGCTCACGTAACGAGTAATACGGCCCACGTACTCTTTCCACCACTCCTCATCTTCAAGCGCGCTGGCTGCTTCGAACCTTGAACTTGGATCCACATCCGCGAAATAAGTCAACAACCGTGCGATGGTTTGTTCGGATCTTCCACGTGCGATTTCCGCGATGCTTTGTTGCTCTTCGTCCTGGCTGTACACATCCGCGCCGTAGATCAGTAGCATTTTTGTCGCTTCTACGTTCTCGATTTCGACAGCGCAACGTAAAGGAGTACGTCCTGTTCTACCTTCCGAACCACTGCCAGCATTTACTTCCGCATTATTTTGCAGGAGTGTGTCAACAATCTCGGCGTCCTGGCGGTGGACGGCTGCGTGTAGAGCCGTTCCGCCGATACGGTCTCTTGCGTTGACGTCTGCGCCGTGCCTAAGGAGTAGCTGCACGTCCTTGGCGTCACAGAAACTGGTACGCACAACGGCAGTAAGCAAGGGCTCGGAGATGTAATCACGGATGTTGACATCCGCACCATGCTGCAGAAGCATTTCGATAATACCGCGGTCCGACCGTTCTAGCGAGAGGATCGCGTGGTAAAGAGATGTGTGGCCATTGTCATCTTGAGCATCGACGTCTGGGTTGTGCGCTAGAAGTGCTTTCACCGTTGCATAATTCATTTCCTTGACCGCAATCGTCAGAGGCGTGTCGCATTGGGCATTGCGAGCGTCCACATCCGCGCCATGACGCATAAGTGCCTCGATCACCGCGAAATTACCAGTCTCGGCAGCATGATGGAGCGCAGTCCTATGCCATTTATCTCTGGCATTGACATCTGCACCATGACCCAAAACCATCAACACTGCATCCGTGAGTCCATATTCGACTGCGTATATAAGAGGCGTTTTGCCGACCGAGTCGGAAACGTTCACATCTGCGCCATTCTTCAACAATACCTGGATTACACCGATCCTCCGACGCAGTATAGCGAGGCATAGAGCAACACTCCCGATCAAACGCCCACTCTTGACTCGCATGTTGATGTAGCTTGTTCGCGATGTATGGTCGTAGCGTTGGAGTAACCTGATGACCAAATTTGTATGCCCTTGCATTGCTAGAACATGCAGTGTCGTATAGTCTGGGTTACCCTCCAGGTAGGCTCCGAGACGCAGGCTTCCATCGAGTTTTAGCATAAGCGATGAATGTCCGTGCAGGCAATCTTCGAATGGAATTGGTACCTCGAATCCGCAACACGCTGCCGCCTCGCTGTGGTGTAGAATATTCGCTAGACCATATCGTGAGAATGGCGCGACCTCCAGCAAGCTTCGTAGGACCAAAGAAGGCGTTTCAACTTCTGTCTTGTTCAGCTGAGGAATAACATGTTGCAAACTCAGCTCAAGATAGCTCTGGCACCATCGCGCAAGACTTAAATTACTGACGCCCACAATATTCTCGGCCAAGGCTGGGTCAAGCCGCAAGAGACCCCTCTCCAGTAGGTATTCTCTAGCGGATTCGTGTATGAACTGAACAGCCGAGTCTTGCCACATTCTTCTCTCGTCGACATCTGGATACTTGTGGTAAAAGCCATACTTTTGGTAATAGCTATAGTCTTTTGCAACAACCTCTAGCAGCCCTCTGGACTTTGATGTGATGAAGTTCTTGACTGATTGCTCGTCAACTGTCGCTTGATCGCAGATCACTGAACCAGAATAATCGGCATTCGCGCTGTGATCGACCGCAAGGTACAATTCCAGGGGAGACAACGGCCGTCTTGCGAATAAAACCCAGAGTAGTGTAGGAAGAAGGAGTTCGTCCGCACCACCCTTTCCGATGATGTCACTGAACAACTCATCCAGGCCTTTCGGAGTCGCTTGTAAGGATTCCTTGAGGCGACGCGGATTCCCGCGGTCACTCTCCGCATTGAGGATACGTACGACAAGAACCGCCCACAAGAAAATGCCAGAGGACCGTTCTATAACGCCAGCGGTAAGTTCCGCTTTCAGAGAAAGCGGCCGGCACGATAGCTTGCTCCGAACATAGCTTGCAATGTCGGCTTGATGACCCCCGCAGTCATCCAATATGAGAGTTTCAGAGTGTCGAATCGTGATGTTGGGATAGTGTCGACTTGCGAAGTAGATTGAGAGGCCAATGTTGTCCGAGACGGCAGTTTCTGCCAGCTCTTCGAAGAACCTGACCATTTCGCGAGCTTGATCTTCGTCTTCGCCCTCGTCTAAGGCATCGATGTAGCAGTTCAGCCGAGCATTCGAAGCGAGACTCAGAGCTGCTTCACGAAACAAGCTTCTCAGCAGCTCGAGCGGCCAACCTGTGGTGGCATATCCTTTGGCAGTCTCAGTGTGAACGGACTGCGCCAGTGAGGGTACACTTCTTGCGACTTGGGACAACAAAGACCGATACATCCCTTCAGTGCACTTCTCAAGCCTCTCGCCTCGCGCGTTGAAGAAAAAGGAGATGTTTCGTTCGCCCGTATGCGTCGCGTTTGCGTGATCCAGGGCGTACTTGATAATCGTGGATTTACCAGCACCAGGTTTTCCCTTCAGCCAGAAGATTCCATGATGAGCCTCGCGCAGCTCCCAGTCGCGCCATCTGGTATACTCTCGCGTCGCCAAAAACCATTGGCAAGTTTGTCGGTGGGCAGGTTCGATGGTTGCGAACCGGTAATTCTGCTGGGGAAATGAGAGAGATGCCAGTAGCTGCTGCATCGGGTCGTCGCGCATTTGTGTGGTGTCAGGTCCATCGCCTGGTCTCGCGTAGTAATGGTGATGTTGGTCTCCGTATTGTCGGTCTCCGTATTGAACTCTCGCATTATCGCGCGCCACGTTCTGTCGATAGTCTCGAGTTGCTGCCATTTGCCCTTCGGGCTCATCAGTATGCTTCAGGTGACTACCACGCTGGCCCGTCCAGGATGCTCCGCCATACTCACTTTGATGACTTTCGGATCCAGACGACATGATAGCCGCATTCCATACTCAGAGTCTCTTGCCTTGGGGATGTGGTTACTGACAGAGCCTTGTGAGATCAGGCTGAGGTGTGTCCTCGCTCAGCTCGCCTATGCTTGGAAGGGCGCCTACGGACGCGTGATCTGATTGGACACCTCCGCCTGCAGGCATGTGGGACGCTTTCAGTGTCGCCTCGTCACATGCAGCGGCTACGGTAGTACTGCCGCTGCCGTCAGGACCCCGAAACCAATCAAAATTCCACTGAGAGGGTGTCCATGTTGATGCCAGCACTGAAGCGTTGGAAATGATGAATGGTATCGTAATTATTGCACAGGTCTAGCATATCAGCCGCCAGCCACTAGCAGTCGTAGCCCCAGCCTTGCTCTGCTGTACTTCGGCCAGCAGACACTGCGTTCCAAACATTGACACCACCCTGTATGAAGCTCAACGCGGAGTTCACATGCGCATTGCTCGTCTTCGGCATCTGCGGCCCCGGTGTTGACGAACCTTGTCTAGGCGTGAGGTCCGTAGGATGGCAATCTCCATCACCACTATATTTGTTCAACACTAACTCGCGGACGAGAGCCGAATGCTTGTCCACCCACTGCATCTCATCGATCGTAGCATACGGCCTCCTCCCGTGGCCGGCATCCCGCGAGAACCACCACTTTACTTTGTACACGTCCCACCACTTCGTCATGATGAAGAGAATAGGCCAGGTGATTATCCAAAGGAAGGTGAGGTAGAAGATCCAGCGGACCCAGCCGGTGCGCCAGCGATTGATGAGCGTGGGCGAGTAGATGTCGACGGCTTTCTCATCGACGCGGAAAGTGATGTTGGTGTTGCCGCGGTAGTGCGTCGAGCGGACTATGTTTTCGAGATGGCCACGGAGGAAGTTTTCGTCGATGCCTTCCACGATGCGATTGATGCGGAAGGCTTTCAGCTTGGAAGGCGAGGCGCAATAGTCCTCGCACCATTCTTTCAGCGTGCGCGTTGGCTCGTCGGTGAGCATCACCCCAGGCTTGTAGCCGGGAGCTCTGGTTTTACGCCATCCACCGCGGTGTGCCGGCTCACTATCTTCCACTGTGCGCTCTTCCCAGAACGTTTGATCGTAAGGCCGACTCAGGTATTGCTGGAAACTGAACGTGATGTCGAAATCCGTAACCCTTTCTTGCTCTTTCTTGTCCTTGCGGCGAACAGTCTCGTGGTGCCAGCCGTAAATTCTCACAACGGGGCGTGGTGGCATTGCGCGCATGTAGTCTGTGATGTACGAGTACAACTCGGCAGGGTCGTTCAAGCGTTCGTCCATGCGGATTGTGACTGCGCCCGGATTGGTGGGCTTGCTGTATGTGCTCTGAGGGCCAAGTGGGTTTGCAATGACATTGTAGGGTTCAGGTTGGGCGGCTTGAGTGGTTGTAGGGTCTATGTTCTGCGGTGTGATGGAAGAGCTGGCAGCGGCTTCGCTGTCGTTGTAGGAAGGAAGGTCATCGGTAGAGGCGGACGGTTCGGCATATTCATAGTCGTCGGGGGTCGTGTGCATAGACACGGCGTCTGGGTCGTCCTTGTAGGGTGGTTGTGATGGTTTGCCCATGGTGGCTGTTCTCTGGAAGTTGGACGATGAGTATTCGTGGAACCTGGAGATCCTGTTGGTATTATGTCATGCGACCAAGGAACAAAAGTCCTAGGAGACAGTAAGGAGATATCAAGAAGAGAATAGTGTACTTGAACCAGTGGCTCGCGGCAAGTGAAAGGGTGTTGTAGGCAATAGCTATATTTAGCGGAAGGATTGGGCGCTACCAAAGAGGCTGTGTACGCGGCCTAGATGGGCAGCACGGTCGTTTCGTTCACCGGTATAGGACAAGCAAGAATGGCAGCAGCAAGACCGGAGGCACCGCATGTGTCTTGTTTCGGGCTGTTGCCTCCAAATTGTGGTGCTATCGCTTGCCCGGCGTGTTTGAGATGAGGTCGTCGTCACACGTGATGAAGACATTAAAGCCGAGAATCTCCCGCGACTCGAGTGCATCAGGTCGCAATCACATCTTCCACTTCAGTCTCCTCTTCATTGCTGCCAGAGGCTCCCAAGTCGTATGGGGTCTCAGCCATCGAAACGATGTGATCATATATGGGACATTGAACAAGCTGAGCTTGCCACTCAGTGCTGTTCTTTAGGTAGATAGTGCAATCATCGTCGCAAGGCTTCCAAAGGAATGTACTCATCGATGATATACGACCTCTGATTTGCGCGAGGGCACCCATTGCTGCAAATAGGTCCAATTTCTGCACGAACCGGGCATATTGACGTTGCAAGTTCTTATCCCTGCAATCTCGCAAACTCCTCCGCCCGCAGCATCCGGATGATGTCTTACCTTCATCATGCTCGCATCGTGCACGCTCACGATGGACAGGATCTCGGCAATCATGCTAAATGATAAGAGCATGCTATGTTATCGACAGATTGCAATCACCGTTCTCCAAAGAGACAAAGTATTTTCTCCAAGCTGTTCCTCAAGGCTACATTTTACGACCTAGGACTGCACATCCATATTCAAAGTAATTGTTAGACACCGTGTCACCCAATCTGCCAATGATGGCTGACCGGGAACATCACACGCTTGCTCCACCAAATTTAACCTCCCCAGTCGATTCTCACACACCTCAAGAGACTCTGCACCTTGCTGAACAGGTTGGCATTGCCAAGGCAAACCTCTCATGGACGGACCTCATCGCAAAATCCTTCCTAGCCGGCATCTTCATCTCAATCGGCGGAGCATTCGATCTTGTCTTGGTAGGCGGCGCTCCTGGTCTGCGAGCTAGCAATCCTGCTCTGGCAACTCTGATCGGAGCTCTTACCTTCCCAATTGGCTTCGTCATCATCATGCTCTCCAACATGGAGCTGTGCACCAGCAACATGTTCACAATGGCGTACTCAACACTTCGCCGCCGCACAACGCTCTACGACCTCGCGCGAAACTGGATCTTCAGCTACATCTTCAACGCCGCAGGCTGTCTGTTATACGCTGGCGTCTTGTGCTGGTGGGCCGATACCATGCAATCAGACGCCCAGAGCTCCTACGCCGTAACCCAAGCCGAAGGCCGCGTCAACGTCAACTGGGGCTACAACGTCACCAGAGGCATCATGTGCAACTGGCTCGTCGCGCTGGCCTTCTTCTTTTCCACCCAGGGCCGCGACAATACGTCCAAGATCTACGGCATTTGGATTGTGATCTCGGCTTTTGTCGCGCTGGGATACCAGCATTCGATTGCGAATTACTTCATGATTCCTATTGGAATATTTTATGGGACGAATTTTGGGGTGGGGAAGTTTATATGGGCTTCGGTCATTCCGGTCACGATTGGAAATGTTATTGGTGGTGCGTTCTTCGGCGCGTTTGCGATGTGGGTGGTTTATGGGACGCATGAGGTTTCGGTGAGGGAGGAGAAGAAACTTGAGACGGACTCGAGTGAGGTGTAGAGTGGAAGGTCCGATGGCGATCATGATGCTCACAGACATTTGAAAAAACCATAGAGAATTGTAATCCGTGATGCAGTTCACACCGAATAAATTTACTCATTTGTTCAGTGTCTACTTTATCTCATTAGCATCTCATACATCCCAATGGCTTTTGCCCACACGTCCTTGCCTCTGATCAATCAGCCGCTCATCGTCACCGCTCACGTGTATTGGCGGGAGAGTATAAACGGATGTGACGGTTGTCTTCTCAATCCCGCCATAATTTCCCGGGAGATCGTTCATCTCAAGATCCCGTGTGCTCGCATTGCTCGATAGCCTCGCCATGCTATCATCGCCTCCCGGCGTCCGATAAATTTTCGGCGGCTTAGTTATGCTCGCGGTCCTCGAGGTGATAGACTTGGTGACAGAGCTGAGCTTCGATGGGACCTTGTCGCGGAAGAAATGCAGCACCGGGCCTGCTACTGTTGGCATGCAGGCGCAACAGACGCCGACGTCGCCTTCGAGACCGCTCCAGATCGTGATGGCGTTGTAGTCGAATGTAGGGTTCTGCGAGGTCCACAAGTGCGGCAAATAAAACAACCGCACGATGCTGCAAACCGTGACAAAGAGCCCCACGAGGAAAACAGAGACCACGCCAATTTTGCTTCTCGTGCTCCGCGATTGCAGCGATAAGAGATTCGGGACCGGCAAGAAGAACACCACGAGGTCGAAGAAGATGTTAAAAGCTGAGTTGAAGTATGTCGCCATCTCGGTGTTAAGACACACGCCCTTGTGTTCGCCGTCCCATTGATTCCAGAAGTAGCTCAACGGTCTGCACTGGAAGATGAAGGAGATCATGAAGGCGGCGCCATAAGCGAGCATGGCGGCGATTACGACCCAGCAGATCTTGTGGAATCGCGGTGAGACTGTTTTAGGGAAGATCCGAAGGTAGAGGAGGACGATAGAGACTTTTGTTGCGACGATGACGATTAGGTAGATCCATTGTTCGATGTAAAACAACTGTCCGTGATACTGTTAGACTTCCTACGGCTTTTGACTCAACGTAAAGGACTTTGGAGAATCTCACGAGTAGAATTGATGTGATATTTTCGAATGGAATGGTCCAGATGTCTCGACCCAGTCCTTTGTACGTCACTGCGATGAACGTATTAGCGTTGCCATAAAGTCCGAGGATGCCTGAAACTCACTGATTTGGGCGATCACGGTAGAAGGCACCAGACCCAGGAACGACACCAATATGGTCCAATCATCCCATCCGACACTGCTGTTTGGAATGCTCCAGCGAGCAAAAAATCGAATAAAAACGAGAAAGAATGCGATGACGATAAAGCCCGTACCGAGCCGTCTCAGCAGAGGCCCTGTGTCTCTCACTGGAGCACGACAGGCTTTCTTCTGCCATGCTTGCGATGCTAGCTTGAGTGTCAGCGAGTTGCTTAGGAGAGGTGACCACTCGAGGGATGACGGACTCAGCGCCTGTTTGACGTTGCAGCTTGAGAGGATGCAAGTTTCGCTGAATGTAATATATGGCTCATCGGCGCATAAGCAAGCAAAGTCCGTAGGATTAGCGCACGTTGAGTGAGGGAGTGCTTTTGCGATGCAAGTCGTCTGAGCCCGGGTCAGCGAGAGGAGCCTTGGAGGACCTAAAGAATTTGCTGCTAGCACATACTACACATGTTGGCAACTTTGCGAACTCTTCGAGAAGCTCGGTGGTATCTTGAGCATCAGACCCAGCCGCTTGGGCAGAAACTGTCAGGGCAGAAAAAAGTATAGCTGCGATGGTAGCGAGATGCATAATGAGCTCGACGCGCAAGGCTTTTGCGTATGTATGGACGTCTGTAACTCAGACACAATGCCAAGCGATTTCCCAGAACAGAGCAAAGTACCAGGGTGTACTCAGGACCGGTATATATGTCTATGGGCTCCATCATGGTCAGGTCTGTGCATCTGCATTAGCGATCGACGCAAGGATGAGACGGGCAAGTATGCCAATCAATGTAGACTGTTCCAAACGTTCATCCGATACACAAGTAAGCGCAAACGTCGTCAACTCCAACCTTGTCTTCGTAGCCGTATCCAGGCTGTGGTGTGAATTAAGGTTCGTTTCAACCAGAGCAATTTGGCTTTCACAGAGTGGCGATCTCCGCAGATCTACAGTGCCCCTGATCGCAGGATTATGGTAAATACGTGTAGTGACAGGTTGACAGCCGGGTCCCTGACACGTCTGGGAAGGTTGTCGCGGCACTCTGCTGTGAAGTAAGCGATCGTGGCAAATGTGATTGGATATTCGACTGCACCATTCCTCAGTGTATTCCAATTGTAAAGCTGTGGGTGTAGAGCCTTGCTCTGGTCGTAGCATCGAAAAAATGCAAGGGCTGAGGCCGAGAGAATAACGTTTTGCTGTTTTTGTTTTTCTTTGTCAACAGGATTCGATTTTGCCGGTTGCCAGCTATCAAGGGTGCCAATACTGTCTCCTAATGTACGTTGAACTACTCCATGGCCAGCCGGATGGCTTGTTTCGCGCAGCAACCGCTGGCTTCAATTGCTCAGATGTCGAGTCAGAGCGAACGGCACCGGTAAACGCCATCACTGGGCTTGCCGTAGACCCGATGCTAGTCATAGCAAAAGAGTTCGAGCTCGTGTTTCGGATTTGAGCTTGCCATCGTCACTCAAAGCTTCATATAAACTATGTGACACTTCTCCGCAGCAGACAGTACGACAGGGCTCGATGTCATAGGTTAGCCAGCTAGTGAGATAAGGCGGACCTCAGCGCAATCTTCGGATCGGTCTAGGATAATGTAAAGGACATGCGCGCCATCGCCTGGCAACATTCACCTAAATGAACGCACCTGGGCTGTGAAGTTGGCCTTAAAACGCCTGATATCATGGCGGTGGCTGATTTGTGGAACAATCCGTGGTGGTGTTGAGGCTCGCCAGAGAGTTGAAGATGAAATGTCGAGACCAGGTCCACCTTTCGAGGCGCACTCGCGCGGTCACGACCATGCTAGCTTTGGCGCTAGACCACAATCTTGCTTGATCTCTGCTGATCTCTGCAGCCTCGAGCGAGGAGAAACTCGGAACATGTGCAGTATCGTCGGATACGCATCGCCATAAGCTACAGTACGTCACGTGAAGCTTTGCAGCATCCATGACCCTTGTGATCGTAAAGTACATTTCGCACATGCTGGCAATTCTTGCCATTCTTGTGAAATTTCCGAAGATTTGACGTTTCCGAGTGCGTGGATCCTGGATGCACACGCCACAGGACCGATCATGACCGTGCGTTAGATCTACTCCAACGCACTAGCAAACGTGCCGGAATACCGGGTTCAAGGTCATTTAAGTCTCTACGTCTCGAAATGAGCGCAGGGTTTTCTTTATGCTCTGAGTTGATAGGCTATCGTACTGTACGGTTGTCACAATGTACCACTCTCGAGATATCAATTCGATATGCCTAAGAACCATATTCTGCTCTATCCTCAGCCACTGCATGCGTGTGCTTAGTTCAGCCAAAAGGTTAAGCTGAGTGCAAGTTGACACGCAACCTTCGCAAAACGCTACCGACACATGTAAATCTGTATATCCTCATATAGAGAAACAATTAGCTTGTCTGATTGTATCTTCGGTAGTCTGGAATGGTCTTAAGCAACGAATATGCGTATTCGCGATTAACCCAACCCTGACCCTATTGACAATATACGCAAACCGGGAACATGCCATCACCATGTTGGAAATAGTAATACGAGCTCAAAAACTTCTTGCTTATCCATCGGATTCATTATGTATATAGGGGTCAATCATTGTCGAGGTTTAAAGTCGTACTGGCCTTCCAGCGGCAGAACGAGCAACGAGGACTGTGAAGCCAGACTGCGAAGGCCACAGCGACCGCACCTAGTGATGGATACTCCTGGCTCTCATGTATCACAATTACCGACAACTTTTTGGGTAGGGCAAGAAACAATTGCAAATACCCTTCTTTGCTAGTGGCACAACGAGCCTGGAGATATCCTGATGAGACGGCTGCCGAGTAATCATTGCGTTCGGACTCAATGAGTATCAGATCCATTCCACACTCAGACTGAAGGGGAAGTATGCACTCACCGTTTTGGGCTGAACCAGCGTCATTCCGCCTGGATCGACGTTCGCAGCCTTAGCGCAAGTACGAATGTTCCGCACTGTGCAGATGCATGACCCGACTTCAAAGTTAGCGGAGGATCAACTAGGTGGGGATCCAGCGCTTCTCCGATGCTATAGATACAAGAACCATGCTGCCACCGGGATTGGCACGATTGAGTACGATTCCGCCGTCATTCACAAATGCTATGCTGTTGCCCTTATTGATACTTGCGACGGGCGCACAAGCTCAAGCAGGCTTCAATCCTCCGGTCGTTGAACAATGCCCTTATCTGGCAAACCGTAGCGCGGTCGCATGTGTAAATAATTATGCAGCGGTCTTGCCTTATCCTTTCGAAAGAGCCACAGCAAGTGATGGCATAGATCCAGAGAACGACACCTTCGTGGACACTCTGGTGCCCTCGGACAGCTCTTTCGCCCGCTTGTCCGAGTCAACATTCGTGGTGTTTGACCAAGAAAGAGGCCTTGATATTCTCGGATCTAGCCCGAAGCTAGAAAGGATATTTGACACCAGGAATGACAGTATCCATGAGGCACCAGTCTATGTTCCTGGGTTGAACGCGATCATTTTTTCGCAGCCGCACCAAGGCGTCCTTCAGCAGAAGATCATCAATCTCAATGGTACGGAGCCGACTATCAGCAATTACACAACAAGCCCCCCAGTATATGCTGTCAATGGTGGGAAGTTCTACAAAGGCAAGATCTATTGGGCGGCGGAAGCAAGCTTCTCATTCCCAAGCCCGACCAACGGCAGTACGATCGACCAGACGCCTGGAATATATGAGCTGGATCCGTACACCGGCCAAGTCCGAACACTTTTGAACAACTACTACGGGCAACAGTTGAGCAGTCCAAACGACCTCTTTGTCGACAGTAGAGGTGACATCTTCTTCACCGACTCCTGGTACGGCTACGCGATCAACGTCACAAACTACCCAGTTCTCAGCCCTCAGACTTTCCGCTTCAGACCTTCCACTGGCGCCGTCAGCGTGGTTGAAAACACTCTCGGCCAGCCCAACGGCATCGGCATCAGTCCAGACGGCAAGACGATGTACATCAGCGACACGGGAATCACCGACTTCGATGGCGTCTCTGCCGACACAGTTCCTCGCTACAAATTCAACAAATTCGGTGGCCGCGCAGTATACGCTTTCGACATCAACTTCGCTCCCCCTGGAAATTATCTGACGAACCGAAGACCGATCTGGCTTGCGCAGACTTTCGCGGTAGATGGGCTACATGTAAGCCAGGAAGGATATGTCCTTGGTGCTTCTGGAACTGGAATTGATGTGCTGAGCGAATGGGGTGAGCTGATTTTGAGAATTGAGGTTGGCGGTGATATCAACAACTTGCAATTTGCTGGTACCGACAGAAGGGAGCTGTGGCTTTTTGGACCAAGTGGCATTTGGAAGGTCAGCGGCCTCGCAGGTCTGCATGGAATGGCGAATGAGTGATGCGCCTCAATGCGTATGGTCAGTATTTATCGGGGAAGAATAGAAATGCCCTCTTAGTCGCTGAGGTTGCTGCAATATGAGCCGCAAACGCCGCGCCGACACAGTCGTCGCGCACAAGCATCTCAGCAACGATCTCGTGCTCCAGTTGCTGGGCGAGATACCCCTGTTACCTACTCTGTAAATCGCAACCCGCGCCAAGGAAAGCTATATGAAAAGAAGTATGTCAATGTCTCTGGAGAACGATGGTTGCGTTCAAAGATTAAGCTACTTTCTGGTATTTCGGCCGTTCTGCTCGCACCCGCGCAAGAGTAACAAGCCACCCGTGAAGAACTCAAAGCGCAGATCAAACGTCCAAGCAAAGCGGTCCTTCAGCCTGCGCAAGAACAATAAGTAAGATCAAAGAACGGGACCAAGGTGAGACATTCAGTTAGGATGACTAGGCGTTATCAAGACCTCGGGCTCTGATCAGCCGCTTGGTCAGAGTCTTCCGTTCTTGGTTGATTCTCCGTTCTGTTGGGGCTGAGGGAGCTGTGAAAAAATCAGCGATTTGCTTCTCGGATGTGCCATCTCACCGACGCTCGTCGTGTGAAATGGCTGTAGTCGTCCCTAAGGCTAGAGAGTTGAAGAGTAGGGCTCACGTACTCAGCGGCGTCCAGAATCCGGAGATTGATTGCCAGGTCCACGTTGGGTTCAAGCACTGTTAGTGGTGTGCTGGCTACAATCGCGGCAAGATGGTCAGACATGGAACGCGCCTCGAGTGGTACGATGGGGATGATGCCGTCGACGCTGGCTCTCCTGGCTATCGAACGCACCGTAGGCTCATACGTCCCATCGCGCGTTCTTAGCATTTGTCGGCCGGCCTCGAGCAACGAATCGATATCCTCGCCGCGTCGCAAACGTGCCAGCAATTGCAATGCATCCGCCTCCGACACCGCGGTCAAAAGCCTGACGAGCTCTTCTTGAGCCTCAATTCGCTGCTGCAGCGATTCGAGCGCTACTTTCAGACTTCGGGTAGGGTGATGATCGGGTTCAGCGACATAATGACACTGCTGGTCGCGGTCGATACATCTCTGACATGACGGTCGAACGCCTTGTGGAATTCAAAATCAGTTTACACATCCCCTTTTGAGGGAGCAGTTCACAAGATTACCGTCACATTTTGTCTTCGACTGTCTGCATTGGTCACCTGTCGCATAGCTTGTTCAGCTTCATCATTGACCGTACGAGTACTCGTTTCGCTTACAAGCAACTACTGTCAATGGACCTCTGGAGCTCTGCCTTCCCTGTCTTCCAGTATGCGGGCTCTGCACTGTAGGAGCCATTATGGTTGTGTGCTGTTGATGTTGATGTGACTGACAAAGTGTTGCGCAGCCTTAAAGTGATGAAGTGCTTATACTTTTGAGATTCGAGATCGAGGCTGCTGCGAATGCAGCTTCCGTTCCGCGGTACGAGCGTTATACTAGAAGAAGAACGTATCGATTGCCATATAGGCGAGTCGTGTATTAGCAAGGCTTGCAGGAAGATGTTGCTCTTCGTTTAGTGACATCTCACTCGAAGATTGCCGGAGGAACCGGGCATTACTGCCGATGCATCGCATTTGTAAACGCATATGCGCAATTCTGCTTGTTGAGCAGAAGGATGTGGATATCTGTAACCTCGGCGCCACTTGTGACTGGTCGACGTTGGATGACAAGGGAAGGAAATTGTTCCGGAGCCTGCTGCTGGGTGTTGTCTAAACCGGCAACTGAGCTTAGCCCAAGTTGGGTCTTGGTGAGGCCACGACTCCTCTTCAAGATGCAACCCCGTGACTTCTATTTTAGAAGGTTGCAGCCAATAGAATTTCGATCTCGATTTATCGGAGCTTTCTCCGATCTGATTCTTCGGTCCGAGACCGCCTCCTCATCGTCCTGTCGATATTGCGATGGTAATCTTGAGACGATATCGCGGTCTGGCTTCAAAGTCCGTACTGCACATCCTGCGGCTGAGAGCTCAGTACGACATTTACACCTAGATCGCGAGAGTGTGTATGTATCCAATGCTTATAGAAATGCTGGTCCTCACACTCGGCAATCGCTGAAGATCATCTCGCAGTCAACCTGGGCCTGGACCACCGAAGTCACTGAGTAGGTCCAACCTATGATTCTTGATCGATCGAAGGAATGACAACTCAAACTGAATTGGCATAGACCACATCCTCTCTAGAGCCACAGAGTGTCCGGAGAGCTTCAGCATTTTCTTGACCGGGCACAGTACCTCCACAGAGCATGCCTCCAGAAAAGCGATCACGTCCAAACATACGCGTTGCTTGTAAGAACTGTCGAACTGCTCAAGTCAGAGTATGTAGCTGGATCGTCCCCAGTTTGCTCAATCTCGCTGACCGAAACTCAGTGTGAAGGATCGCGGCCATCTTGCGCAAGATGCTCTGAACGCTCGTTGACGTGCGTTTACGACACGGCAAACAGTAACAGATCAAGACGTGAGGAATTCCGACGACAAAACATAGTTCATCGGAGACTGCTCAGTGACCTCCGCGCGTCTTTGAACTCCCTGGGCGCGCTTTCTGATGGAGATGCCCTTCAAGTCCTGCGTACCATCACAGAGTCGGAAGACCCTGTGGCCACGCTTGCTTCTCACCAGAACATGCATCGGCTACCTCCAGTGATTGGTTCTCTCCAGAACGTGAGTCGGCTACCTCCGGTACTTCCTATGCGAGCGGTCAATGGGACTTCGGCGCCAGATGACATTCTGCCATTCCAGTACGAGCTCATGATGCAGCACCCAAATGCATTCCCGGCAGTGGCTCCGTTGGTACATGTAGCTGGAGATCTGTCGGCGTTGGAGCCCTTAAACCAGAGAATGATCACAGTAAACCCTCCAGAGTCAGATCCGCGGCTATCCGGTGCCAAAGTCAGCCGCTGGACGACTGTTCAGATTGGAGAGACCGATGCGAGGCGACTGATAGGAAACTATCTGGAGACTGATCATCCGATTATTGGTCTCTTTGATGCTGACTTGTTCCTCGAAGATCTCTCAAGCTATTCTCACACTTTCTGTTCGGAGTTCCTAGTCACCTGTATTCTCTATTGGTCCTGCGTATGTCAGCGAAGATTCCTGCAATATCGTACGACCCGCTGATGTTTGCACAGCTGTCATGCAGCTCTAGAAGCCAGATTGCACGTTCTTTCAAGCCAGAGTGTTTCCGAGCGGCGAACGAACTCTGGACAGAAGTGCGAGAAGTCGACGATGCCACGACTGCTGTTGCAGCGCAGCTTTTGAGCTTAGCCTGTGCTTGCGAGGGCGAAGACGCTTTGGCGCAAGATCTGAGCGATGCCGGCTATGAAATGTGCAAGCGTTTGGGGCTTTTCAGCCCACCAGCCGCCCAAAGTGCCCAAGGGGCCTCCTTGGCCCCTGTTGTGGTCGGAGACCACTCCGCACTGTCACGCCGCTGGAGGGCACACATCGCATGGGGCGTTTACAACTGGCTCAGGCAGGTTCCATACCATCACCTACATCGGATGGCTCTGGACCGAGTAGCTAATTGGCGACAGTCTTCACGCTTTCCATTATCGGCAGCCTCCAGTTGCCAGCCCTCCCGAGCTACCTATACCTGGTGACGGACACGGCGATGTCGGTGAAGCTCTGACTGACCCTTCTTCACCTTTTATGGTATCGACTATTACGTCCTTGTGCAAGTTCTGGCGTATTTTGCACCCCGTTGTTACACGTTACGTACCTGAAGGTAACAAACCGTCTCAAGGGTTGACTCTGGCTACAGCGGAAGAAATTTTGCAAGAGCTGTTGTCATGGGCGGACGGCAACCTGACCGAATGCAATGAGGGCGGCAATTTGAATCAACCGCATCACGTACTTGTCATGCAGTGAGTTTCCGTCGCATATGGGCGATCGTGCAATAGCCATTGCATGGCCAAGACCAAGAGCGGACTCGCTGACGTTCACGCAGCATATGGTTTCACATCGCAGTCATGGAAATCTTCAGACCTTTTTATGGCAAGGGTGTGGCTCTCAAGACATTCGGTACACGCCAGAGCACTCCTGAAGTTCTTTTTTGGTCATCTCTCACCCGGCTCGAGCGATTGGCCCTCGAGTATCGACAGAATCACCCGTCGGCCGCTACCTCGATTTTCTGGCATCTGTCCCTGCTGTTCATTGGGAATGCTGTCGTTCGCCATCCCACAAGCTCATCTTGGCATTTCAATTTCCAACTTTGCATTTATGCTTATGCAGACCTTGCCGGATCCTTCCGTGTCGCCGATGGCTTCTTGCGAGCAATACTGTACATGGCTGTGCAGAAAAACTTGGTTCCGTCTTCGGAAGCTCGAAAAATCATCAACAGACTTCCTGCCGGGGAAGCCTCTGATGCTGGAGGGGCGAACGGGGCACGCATTAGATCAAGCCATGTTGCAGATTTGGAGCTTGCCCTGGACCAATACGCCACAGCACAGGTGACGGACCTCGCGGACAGGCTCGATGACGCGCTGATGTTCGACGACTTTGTCGACGGGGCAGAGGACACATACGGTGAGTCTCATTATATGGAATGAGAGGCGAAATGGACTCTGACATGATCACGGAAAAGAAGACGGGCAAAGTCCGCTCGAGGGTAGAAGCCACCCCGAATCCTCAACCGCGACTGCCAATTGCGGAATTTGAATTTCCAAGGTTTTTGCTGAAATGCCGGCTACAACTGACTCTAGTGTCATTGTACTTGAATGCGATGATGCGCCGCGATTGCAAAAGTTTTGACATGCCAATCTGAGACTGTGACTCTGTTGACGAACCCTAGGTCATAGCTAACATACTCGCGGAGAAAGAGAGTTATAGTTACCTCAAGAGATCTCCGGCGCCCTGCTCTCGTAAGATTAGCTCGCAGATGCTCCCTTTGTCAGCCACCAACTTGGATCTCTCGACCCGACGAAATAGCCATCCTCAATATTAGAGATTTCAGGTGTGATCGCCACAGGTGCCTCGCCGTACTCGGAGCCTACATAACCGTCCCAGCGTCGCGACTTCCAGGGAAATCTTGAAATCATGCTTGAGCTTCGCAGCAGACCCGGGGGTCTCTGATCCTGTGCAATCAAAGTGTCTTCGTCGCTATATGGGTTGCAAAGCTTTTCGAAGATTTCAACGGAGGTGTCATGCAACAGTGCGCTTTCGGGAGACCTGTTGAAGAGATAATCCCCCGACTGTGGTGGGACAATGTCGCTAGTCTCCTCGGCGTCTGTGGCAGGTGGTTCAGCACCCTGGAGGGCTTTATAGTGTCCAGTGAGAGCGATGGTGAGCTTGCGCGCCATCGGACTCAGCTCCTTGCACAAGTTCAATCCATCGACGACTTTGCTGGCCAAATCGCAGCTCATGGCACAGTGCTTCTCGGAGTATCCAGCGAGTCGCAGTTGTGCAGCATGATAGATCAATATCATGCCCGAGACGTACGCCTGATATCTACCGAAGTGATCAGTCTTTGCCCAATATTACATCTGCTCCGGGATTGTGGCTCAATCTACATACATCATGGCCCAGCAATGTCGCACGCTGGGCGAGAACTCCCGCATCAAATGTGTCATCCGCGCTGACTGCTGTGCAGCTTTGAGACCATCGTTGAGTGCCGCATGCATAATCTCTCTCTGGTCGCTTGACAAAGACTCACGGTCTGCGGAGAACTGTAGTCCTGCCAAGCAGTGGCGAAACATCAACATGACCGCACCCAGATGGAGCAGGTGGACGTAATATATCGACGATTGCAGAGGAGTCTGAGCGCCATCACCGAGTCGACGGAGCTGTGCTGCGTCCGGCAAGTGCTCATACCAGTCAAAAAACTTCCCCTGGAGGCCTTGGATCACGTGCAATAGCGCGGGCACATCCGAGCAAGTCCAGAGCATGCGCATTGCAGTTGCCTTCAATATGGCGATAGTTGTGGCTACACCGCGGACCAGATCGTGTTGGTTCGAATACCGTGGTTCGGCGGTCTCGATTTCCATCACTTCTTCTGCCTTCATGCTACCTATTGGCAAGCTCACCGCGTCCATCGTCCAGTCACTGCCGAGTGTCGCCAGGAGCCATCTGCAAAGGGTCAGGTCATAATATTCCCACTTGGTGGTCTAGGGATCAGGATCTCACCCATGACAGAAAAAGAGCGATCGCTGAGTACGGATGATAGCCAAAACTTCAGGATCAAACAGAGGGCCTTCCTGGCTGGCGTTCTCTTCCAGGAATTGTGCAGACAACGACAAGCCGGTCTCTTGTGCACGTGCTCAGCAATGTAGCTACAGTACTTAGGGAGAGATAAGGCTTACCCAAGAAAGTTATCGCCACGCTTGGCCTCTGCAGAAGATTATACAGGCCCAGCATCGCAGCGACCTTGATGGCGCTTGCCACATCACTTTTTAAGCAGTCGTCGAAACGCTGACATGAAGAGTCTAACTTATGTCAGCCCGACTATTGTTGGCACTCGGGAATGTTTGGAGTTCCGGCGTACTATACCATTGATCAAGCAAGCCCGTTCGAAGAGATTCTTGCACATATTGGCCCGCTATCGTTGCGACAGCACAAATTTCGCAAAGCATTGAGCTCGTTGGTGGATCGTCACACTCTTGCTTCAAGCACGACATAAGGCTTCCGAATGTCTCCTCACTGTGGCAAGAGAAGATCTCGGAGATGCAAGACTGCTGCATGTGGAACCCTTCCTGAATCTTGTCCAGGTTTTCTTGAAGGGATATCTGCAACGATACATGGCTGTCTTGTTCTCTATGAATAGAAGCACTGACCTCGGCCTGCCCAAACGTCTTGTAGGGCAGAGGCTCGTCGATCCTCCCGTTGATGGCCGGGTATTGTACCTCTGTCACAGAATCTTGGCCATTTACCTTAGTATGGTTTCTCTGGGAGAGTGCGCATCGCTTTGTGATATGATGTTTCAACGAGGTGCCCTGCGGAGATGCGATTGCTGGCTGTGACTTTCTCCTGGCGTGTTGACTGATCGCAGGGTCAAGAGCCTCGACAAGTCCAGACGGTCTAGGTGGTGCCCTGCAAATGTTTCCTTGGCCGACGTCTGCGCTAGGTGGGATATCGATGGGCACCTCTCCGGACCGAATCTTCTCAACGAGATTCCAAGCGTCGACTGCGCTGCCATCTCTGAGTTGCCGATACAGTTCGATCAGATTACTGCTGTTCGTTCTGAGTTGCGCCACTTCGGACTTCAATGCAGCAGTACGTGTCAAGCCCGGGAGGGATTGAAATCTACACGTCGAATTTCTGTGCAGACATGCGCCGCACGTAGGTCTCACGCTATCGCACTTTGAAGTGTCAAATTCCGGAGCATCCAGAAATTCTGCTGGAACAAAGTGAACTTACGCGGATCTTCCTCTGTCTGCATGCGTCGCAGGCAGCCAATGCGAGATTTCCTCTTTTGGGCATCGCCAGTTGGCTGTGACGGTGTGGTCGTTCTTCTCGCCTGCAATAATAGCGACAAGCTATAGCTGTTCGGCCTCGGTAGGGCGATGGTAAGGTAAGTTTTGGCGTGGCTGATAGAGCATGGGGAATCTCTAAATGCCATTGCAGCCGTGTTGCCGAAAACTTTTATGGCATCCAAGAGATGCAGCAAGCAAGTGGCGAGCCAGCGAGCATCTTCGACATCATCTCGATCCTCGAAGAGCAATCACCGATGAAGCTGAAGCTCTGGGTGGGGTGCCGAGTACAGCATGCAAGACGTACTGGAATGACGCTGCAGCTTGCCGCGAGTAGTACAAAGCCAGGAATACCGGCCAACCATTTTGTAACCCATGATACTTACCGGCCGTGCCGGCCTCACGAAATACCTGTATGGCTGAGCATGTTGTCAAATCTGTCAAACGCGGCCAATCAATTCCATCGTGCTCACTATGAGCCGGCGACCCTTCTACCGATCTGCAATCACACAACCAACGATATCTTCCCATGAAATACCATAACTCAGGAGTGCCACATGCATGCTGTCGGATTCGGAGAAGAGCCCGGTTCCGTGACCCGCGACCATGCAGGCGGTACAAGCTCTGTGTTATCAACAAATACGGGACAAAAGTTGCCTTCAGCACACCCCCCACGTCAAACATGATAGTCTTTCTCCATCACCATCCGTGGTCGTAGCCACTTGTATACCTGCTACAAAGGTATCATGGTGTCTAGAAGTGCCAGGATGCTAATTTACAGGTCACTAGTGCGAGTTCAAGATATGGGTGGTGCATTGCTGTTTCCAATGCTGATGTTTGGCGATAGTGACACAACGCCAAAAAGGCGACAATACATATCAGTAAAGCCCTGTGCCTTTGCCGATGTGTTATGATACTAGCACGTAAGTCTTGGACATGATGACAGCATCTCAATGCTTGAAGCCGGGTCAAGGAGCGTACGATATACTTGTCACGACTCGTTACATTCGACGCTCGGCAAACGATTTCCAGCAACATCCCTGACAGCCCGCACCGGCTGCCTGTAGCCGGTGAGCCGCTACACGAATTTACCCTTCGACACACAGACGACTAGGATCTGGACCTTGAGCCGCGACGATCGCTCCAAGCCATTCCACAAAATTCGAATCTGGGATATCACAGCATCGACATCTGAATCGAGTCTCTCAGGTCTCCCGAACTGCTTCCGACACTGAAAGTGTAAGAGCCGCTTGCAAGAGCCCACTTCTGGGCCACGGTATCCCAGAAACTGATGTCTCTGCGGCGAATACTGATGGCAATGTCCTTTTGCTGACCAGGCGACAAAGCGACCTTCTCGAAGCCACGAAGCTGACGCACAGGCTGCTTAGCTTCTGAGGGGTACTGCACATAAAGCTGTGCGACTTCGGCACCTGCCACATCGCCTGAGTTCTTCAGCGTGAAACGGATCGAGATCACCTCGTCGAAGAGATCTTTTGGACCGCCAAGGCCTAGACTACCTGTGGGGTACTTCGATGTCAACGCAGATGTATTAGCCTTCGTTGCGGACATCTTGCCGTACTCGAATGTTGTGTATGACAAGCCGTGTCCGAAGGGATACCTGACGCTTATGTTGTTTGCGTCGAAGTAGCGGTAGTCGATGTGCACGCCCTCGACAAAGTCACACTCAGCGGTGTTGCAGATGGAGACAGGATAGTCGGTGGCATTTTTAGCGATAGTGTTGGCCAGCTTTCCGTTGGGGTTGACGTCGCCGTAAAGGACGTCCACGATGGCATTGCCAGATTCCTGGCCGAGGTATCCGCCATAGACGACAGCGGTCACATTCTCGTTCTCGATCCATTGATCAAGAATACGAGGTCCGCTCGTGTTGATGACCACAATGGTGTTGTTGCAGCTTTCTGCGACAGAGTTGACGAGATCGTCCTGGTCCTGGTTGGAGAGCTCGCTGCGGTCACCGCCTTCTCCGGACCACGAGTTGAGGAACACAAGGCAGACCTCGGAGTCTGAAGCATAGTTTGCGACAGATGGAGACACGCTTGTTCCGGTCCCCATGACGCCCGCAGCACCACCACCACCACCACCAGCTGCTCCACCGGCGCCGGGAGACATTGTATCATTACCAGATGCAGACGTCGAGTCGGGAGGGCCGCCTTGAGCTTGGGTCGAGTTCCCGTTCATGTCACCCATGCCTCCCATGCCTCCCATGCCGCCACCGCCAAAGTTGCCGGAACTGCTGGACTCCGTGTAGGTATCGTTCATGATCCAACGGAACATTGATCCATCCTGAGCAGCGCGCAGACTGAGAGCTTGGAAAGGCGTCGCCAGATAGCTGAAAGACAAACCTCCACTGCCAACAGCCGACGCCAGATGGCCCTGGTAGACGTCACTAGTCGTACCCACGACAGAGAAAGCAGAGTTCGGACCAGCCATGCTCGGACCAGCGTGCGCACCGAAGATAGCGATAGTTCTAGGACGTCTGAGAGGTAGTCCCCCACCGGCAGTGTTGTCATTCTTGAGCAGGACGAGGGAGTCAGCGCCAACCTTACGAATCAACTTGGCGTGGTCTGCGCGGACATCGCGGAACTCGGTAGTGGCTGCGACCTCAGGCTGTTTATCATCATCAAGACCAGCATAGAAGTATCCCACAACATTGCGGACAGCCATGTCGTCGAGACGGGCCTCGGAGAAAGAGCCATTCGCGATACCAGCCTCAAGAATTTCCGTAGTCCAGTAAGTCGACGAGCCAAAGTCAAGGCCGGCGTTGGCCGAACCGAAAGCGGTGCTTTGAGATTGGACGTCAGGCAGCACAAATCCTGGGAAGCCCAGCTCGCTCTTGAGCAGTCCATTGATGAGCTTATCGTTCTCGCAAGAGAGTGTGCTGTTGACTCGGTTCATAGCACACATGACGGCGCCCATGCCAGCACGAACGGCGTCAACGAAAGGCCATAGGTAGAGCTCGTGGATGGTCTTGTCGTCAGCATTGCTCGAATAGTGCGTGCTCGAAGAACGGTTGGTCTCTTGCTCATTCATCAGGAAATGACGCCCGACAGTGACAACGCCAGCGCTGTTCATGCCGGTGACCGCTTTCTCCATGATAACACCACTCAGGTAGGGATCCGAAGTGAAGCCTTCCGGCAAGCGTCCACCATACGGCGTCCTTCCGAGAGGACTAGCCACAGGACCTACAACAGTCAGATCAGCCGAGAGGCAGAGGCGGAAGTGCAGACCAAAGCTTACCGTTGATGAGGTTGTATCCCATGAGGTAGAACTCGCGTCCAGACGCCTTAGCCTCATCCTGCACGTGCTGACGGTCCCATGTCATCGCTAGAGCGTTGCCCATCGGAAAGCCAGAAACGTAATACTGGTTGTTGATACCCGCGAACCCATCCTTGTTCTGGAGCGCAGTCCAGGTGAAGTCGCTACCATTGACATCTCCGCCCGTGATCAAGGAGACCTTCTGAGCAGTGGTGAGCTTTGCAGCGAATGCTTTCGCCTTTTGGTAAGCATCCTCATAAATTCCAAGGTCGGCTGCGGTACGATTAGTATGCTGTCAGCAATACATGATAGCTAATGGACTCACCAGCGCCAGACGACAAAAGAGATGGAGATGTTGAATTAGTGGCTCCGACCACTGTTGCGCCTAAAACGAAGGCTGCAATAGTCTTCATGATGATAAGAAAGCTGTAATGTAACGAACGACTGAAGAATGGTATGATACAGACAACACCGGGTCACCACGCTGCTTTTGTATCCTAGCCACCAAGAAGCGCACACGCACCATAACTGCCGTAGTCACTATCAAGAAGTGCGTCGTCAGCATCCTAATTCAAGACAATCACTCTCCAAACATCCCAGCCCCGTGGCGGAGGCAGACACGTGTGTAGCATTCGTCACCATTACCATGAGACCATAATCTAAGGTCACAGCTTTTGCGACGAAGGGTTTGCTAGCTTGCAATATCAACGAGCCCGTCGTTTGGCGATCTTGGAAAATATCGTAGAGATTGAAGGCGATAGCTCGGCCGCGTGGCCGAGCCCTAAGAGGCTGATAGGGCTTCCACCGAGGCCGGACCATCTGCCGGAGGGCATTTGCTGCTCTCATTATTGCCACGCGGTGTGTAGGGTTTGACTGCTCGATGATGAGCAAGGTTTTGATTGTGGAAGTACAGTCCAATTGACGACTTATCCTGAGGATTCATGTTGCCATGGGTCGACCGCCTTGTCTCAACGTCTTGGCATCTGAAAGTGGTTCCGATGTGATCCATGAGCAACAACATTTACCACCGAGATGCGGTAGCAGAACCCAAGTTGGCACAAGACGCGGAGACGAAGCGAGTGACAAAGTCTTAGGAGAAGAAAATATTACAGCCGCTACACCAAATGCTCGCTGAATGATACAGAAAAAACGCCGAACGCTTCACACCGCCCTGGTATACCCTTTTCCAACCAAAAGGAATCCGCCGTATTCACACCTTTACCTGACATACGAAAAATCCTTGAATGGGTGGGTATAGTAGAAGTAGAAAAGGAAAAAGGAACCAATGACGACTCAAGCCCTCATACCTTTTCCAGCAGAGCGGCTGCTCAAGGAACGGGGCTTGGGGGTGTAGTTGTTCGAGCCAACCACGGGAGCAGAGATGTCTCTGCGTTGCAAATCGAACATCTGCTTGCGCGGCGTGTATGTGCCGTCGGCGATGCTCTTAGCTCTGCCGCGACGGTAGGCAATGGCTGCAAGCGCAGCTTCACGATCGAATGGAAGCGCGGCAGGAGGGTCGTCAACGGCGCAGTTAGCGGACCCGTCGAGATTGAGAGGGATGTTCTCCTGGCCCCAAGATGTCAACCCAGATGGCTTTGACACGGGAGTAAAATGCATGGGGATGCGGGTGGTGGTGGTGATTGTGCGAATGGAGTTTTGGTGCTGCTGGTCCACGTCGTAGTCTTGCTGCATGTTGCGTTCCGGTGTGGATGGTGGTGAGTCTTTGAGAGGGACGGTGATGGCTGGACGTGAGACTTCACGTTGGTGGTGCTCGTTGTGAACTTCGCCCTCACCTGCAGCAATGTTGTCATGCTCATCTGTAGTCTTGTCATCGGCAGGCTCGTCATATGTAGTCTGAATCGGCGCTTGCTTGACTTCTTCTTGGACAGTATCTTGCGATTCGTCTGCGACCATGGTCATGCTGTGATCGCCCTCTGGCAAAGGGATGTTGTGAGGGTCTTCGCCCATGACTTCGTCCTTTGTCTCAAGTGGTGTCTCGTCCGAGTGACTAGAAGTTGCGGCCCCGACTGTCTCGGCTTCAGCGTTGAGCATCTCGGCATCGATCTCGTCTTCATCCTTCTCACTCGCTGGTGGAGTGAGAATCTTTGCGATGTCCGACTTCATCTTTTGGATCGAGGAGGCGAGAATTTCATCCATGCTGACCCGCATGGCACGGCCATGTCGAGTGGTCGAGGTACAGTCGCAGCATCGGAAAGCGCATTCCATGCGAAGGAACTCAACCATTTCCTCGGCGGCCTGCCTCTTCTGCTTCTCCGCGTCGACCTCTTCCTGCAACCTTTTTGTATCCAGCATCTTCTTCGTAACGACACCAACATTCTCTTTGTCGTCAGAGAACGAAGAGCTCTGCAGCTTCCTTGGCGATGTCGATTTTCGGGGCGAGTTGAACAGGTCTGTGTCGTCTTCTTGTGATGTTGGAAGAGCAATCTGACCTTCCGCTGCAATCCTCGCGACCTCTTCCTCCTTTAAGCTCGTCTTTAATGCTTCCTTCTCCTGCTCGAGTACTTTGAACTGCTCTTGAAGCTTGTTCATATCCTGCTGCATAGCCATCAAGGCGCATTTCGCATCTGTGGCCTCTTGCTCGAAGCGGTCCGCCTTCTGCACGTCGGTTGCATGGTCAATCTTACTGACCTGCAACCGCTTCTGTGTATCCCTCAGCGTCTCTTGCAGCTTAAGCACGACAGATGCTGATTTGAAAGCTTCTTTCCGCGCCTTTCGGACTTCTTTGACGTATGCTTCTGCGTTGCTGCTGTATTCTCCTTTGGCCTGGCGGAAATCATCCTTCACATTGTTAGTCTCACCGCACGCGGAAACGAAAATGCAACAAACGTACCATAACCTTCTCAAGCCGGTTGGCGACCTTACTCTCCCTGTGCCGGCTCTCCTTCAGATCTTCTGCTATCCGCCTGCATTCCTCCCTCCATTTTTTGAGCTCAGATTCCGCCTCTTCCCTGCCAAGCTGCGCGCGTCGTAGCTCCATCTCTTGCTTCTTACGCCTCGCCTCGCTCTCGGCATCGCGGTCTCGGACGTCCAGGTGTTCGAAGCGCTTCACTAGAACTTGGACATCACTGTTAGTGCGTCCATGTGAGCGAAGAGCGCCGATGTCGGGTAGTGATGGAGATTGAGCCACGCCTCCGCCGAAGACTTCTTTCGAAGGAGAAGGTGTGCGTGTGATGGGGTTGTAGTCGGCGAATAAGTTGGCTTTTCGCGTTGGTGATGATTGCGCCGGGCTTCCAGCTCGCGATCCTGTGTCTGATGTTCTGTGGTTGTCGCTGAGCATAGACGCTGGTCGTCTATTGACGCGTTCAGGCGACAGAGGGAGCAACGGTGACGCTCTCTTCGCTGGGAATTCGAAGTTGGTGGGAGGTTCCATGGCTGCGATATTATGTACGCGACTGGGGTGGTGACGGTAGTGGTGGTGGTGTTACTGGGCGGCGAGCTGCATGATTTGATGTGTGTGTGTGTGTGTTGTGTGTGTGTGACGTTTTGCCGTGTTGATATCTTTTGGCTTTGTGATCTGTGGCGCTTCGGCAAGTGCGCTTGTTTTGACCCGAGCGTTGCAGGAGCAACCATCCGCGCTTGCTTTTTATTGAGGGTCCAACCTCACTTCCCTTATGCTCTCAAATGACTCGTGAATATTGCATCGCTGGCACAAGCACATGGATGTTACTATCTCTTGGTCTCCAGACGCGCCTGATGGATATTGTCGTCTTCTTTTCTTTCCAACTTTGTCTTTCACGTTGCCTTTCACCAAGTGCAGCAGGGAGCATCAGTTCTAAGCGTACAATAGCTTCAACGGTGATGCCCTCGTACAGTATTACACGTAAAGTATATGTCGGCATTGTTCTTACGGTGCACGACTGAGAAAGTGCCAACAGTCTCGGACAATGATCAACCATGGCTATCATGGAAATACTGCTGGAGTTACGTGGATATATTCGTTGCAAGGATGCGAGTCACTTTCTGCTCAAACACCAAACTCCATTCGAATTGCCCTTGATTCTTGTGGCTACTTTGACTGCAATGAGGCAATCATCCTCTTCTTCGAACACTGACACGTTCGTGTTCTCGGTTGAGATATTTATGAACCTTTGTTGCTGTCTCGGCCGCACGTAGGCAACTACCAACGCCTTCAGACACAAGAATGATTGGTATTGCACCATTAAGACATGTTTGGCTCTATCTTGGTATGGCAGTCTCAAGCAGGCAAGTACAAGTTTCCCCAGACACTCAAATGCTCAAGGTTACCGCTGAGATGCACTGAAAGCTCTTTGACTGTCTAGATCGCAGACATGTAAGCTTATATGCCTCTGAACATAGAATTGGCCACATTCGCCATTAAGACACTCCTGCTTCTTGACGTAAGACTAGTATAGCCGAACAACATCATCATATAGCTTGTACCTCCAAAGGACTATACAGTTCCTCAAGGTGGCGTATCTCTTCCGCCGTCAGGTCAACTGACAGTGCTTCCGACGCCGCCTCGATCCTCGCAATCGTGTTCAATCCCACGATGGGGCATGCTCCTTTGTGCAACAGCCAGGCGATGGCGAGGCTAGACATGCTGCAACCCTTCCTTGCCGCCAGAGCCTCCACTCTGCTCACTGTCTCCTCGTTCTGTCTCCCTTGGAACCATTTCTTGGCTTTCTTGTCTTGCTGTCCGCGTTCTGTCTGCTGCGCGAATGACCTAGTGAGAAGGCCTCTTGCAAGCGGACTCCACGGGATCAACCCTATACCCTCGGCACTGCAGAATGGGTTCATCTCTCGCTCTTCTTCACGATACAGCAGGTTGTACAAACCTGACATACTGATGAAAGTTGTCCAACCTCGCATCTTTGCGGTATATTGAATGCGAGCAAACTGCCAGGCGTACATGCTGGAAGCGCCAAGGTAATGCACCTTTCCAGCCTTGACGAGATCGTGTAGAGCACCCACGATCTCCTCTGGACTCGTCTCCTGGTCCAAACGATGCAATTGCAACACGTCGATGTAGGTGGTCCCGAGACGACGAAGCGAGGCATCGACCGCACCGAATATGTGCTTGCGACTTAGCCCCATCTGGTTCACCAGGGCGCCATCATTGTAGGCTGGCTGCGGTCGCACTTTAGGCGTATCCTCAAGGACAGGATAGAAAAGCTTAGTCATGATTACGACCTTACTACGAGGTATGTTGTAGACCTGCAGTGCTTTGCCAATGATTGACTCAGACTGCCCATTCGAATATGTGTCTGCAGTCTCCCATGTGTTGATACCAACATCGTACGCTTTCTTCAGCAAAGGCAGCGCATCTTGTTCTGACATTACCCATGGGCTACCTTCCCAGTCCGGATTGCCGAAGGTCATACAGCCAAGTACAATCCGCGATATTTTCAAGCCGCTACTGCCCAGTCTTTGGTATTGCATGGCAGGTCGGCTGTTTGGTGGCACCTCGGGTTTCGCCCAGCTTGCCACGAGGTCGCGAAGAGTGGTTTCTTCACCCACGTTACCTGGAAAGACTACATAAGTGATGCCGGGATATTTCGAGGACTCCTCAGTACATTGCCAGAGCGGTACGCCAGGAGCAGCTTGTCCGAGAACTCTCGCCCGGCGAAAACTTAAGCTTTTGGTGGCAGCATCTGAGCTTGTGATGCCGCCTTTAGCGATTATATATCGCGGCCTCGTAATCAGCATACGCAGGAATAGCACCAGCGCTGATGCGACAACGCTGCCAATCTTCAAGCTAGATACTTCGTCAGGACCGGTGATGAGTTTCCGGCTAGTCATGATAAGGACGTCTTCGCCATTGAGAATGCGCCGGCCAGCTTCGTTTGTGGCATCCATAATAGTCTGTTGTGATTTTTCGGCACTTCGAAGAAGCGCTTCGACATCGAGTTCGATCCGGTGCAGCTTCTCGGCTCGACCAGATATCAAAGACTCTAGTTGAGCGGTAGTTTTGGGTACGTACGAACCAGCGATGATCAGGCCTCCGGGCGCCTCCGGTGATAGGTCCATCTTGAGATCGCTGGGGCTGAGTGGCGGTATCTGTTCGATGCCTAGCCGGGTTGAAACAAAAGCGGCGCCTGTGCGATATATATATCGTTTGCCTCGTGCCTGTGCCTCCAGGACACCGAGAACGAAGATCTCCATATCAGTGTCGACCACGGCATTCGCAATGATGATCGAGCCCTTGGGAAATGATACCAGGAGTTCTGCAACGCGTGAAGGACCGCCGACCCGTATGTCTTCGACTGATATGGACTGCACGCGGTCGACAGAAATTTTTCCTTTCGACTTTTCCACCACGTAGTCTCTAAGATTCGAGTGCGTATAGCCGAAGGTCGCATCTTTGGCAAAAGGTGTTTGCGCAGCAGGGACCAATTTGCCATCTGGGCTAGAAACGTAATGGATATCATTGATGGTGAGTCTCCCTCCTTGACGGAAGAAAGGCGCCAGAATCCAGGCATCGGCTTGACCGCACACTTCTTCTGCGACCTCAGGCTCGTCTGGAAAATGGCCACGTAAAGTAGAGTCGCCTCGAAGGACAATCTCAAATTCCCGATCACTTGCTTTTGCGGCCTCTTTCACTGCGTTGCAAAATGTTGCGATTAGTTCCCGCGCCTCCGGCGTAGGCAAAGCCCGAGAGTTGGTCAGAATGAAGAAACCGTGTGAGCCGGATCTGAATTCTTCGAGGAGTGTGCCATGGTCCCAGACGGCCAATACATTGATGTCATGACAAGTCTGTGTCCCAGTAGGATCATCATCCAAAACGACAAGGACTGGTAATTTCGTAGACTGTTCTGCGACGGTCTTGAACAAGTCTGTGCTTTCAAGCGGTGTCGGCAATCTGCTCAAGACGTCTGTTTGCTCCAAGGTGAGCTCCGAGTCGTTGTTACTCATGTTGTCCAAAGCATTCGGCGTTTGCAGTGCCACATTATGGACGTCTGTGTCTCAGTCGAAAGACGTGGCCGGCAGCACGCCTGGTCTGAAGCTGTACACTTCAGCTTGCACATTCGCGCAATGCCATGAACGCCGGAAACGCGTCTGCATCGGCTATGGGTGGCGTGCTCATATTCGCTTTCTCGGCGAAAGTGTCGCGAGGGGGTAGCCGAAAGAGGTAGAGTTCCTCACGCTCCAGCGTCCTTTGACCGGAAAACCGGATTTCAATGGCTTGTGACTAAGGTCCATCAATATAGCACAGTGGCCAGCACCAGACCGTTTTTCTTGCAGAACATGATGGAACTACACATGGCACGTATCTTTGGGCTTTGTTCGACTTGTCCGTGAGACAGGTGCGTCGGTGTTGTGAACGTGGAGCGCGGAGCCTGCCTCCTCTCCCCCACGCACAAGTTTGCATACATATTTTCCTCGTAGCATCAAACACTAGGCTGAAACGATGGCACTTTTGATGAAGAAATATGACGAATGAATTATTATAGAATCAATGGAAGCAATGCCTTACACAATCCCAGCGATCATACGTGGTCACGGACGTCATCTATCATAAGCATGCAAGCCTATGGTCGCTTTGTTCCGGTAGTTGTTCCGATTTCGCTGCTTCAAGTTCTCCTTTTCTCCTTCGCGAACAAAGCAGGGACTTTGTTTTCGACACGACACCGGTCGTACACCCACCTTGATCCAATTCCTCAAATGTCAAAGGCAAGGTAATATGCTCCTTAAGAGAGCGCCAACGATGTGCATGGCTACGATGCCGTATACCTCATCGTGATCTCCGGCACAGCCTTTCTCGAGCTTGCTTTGCGAGCATTGTGATCTTCTGAACTCGTAGGGGCCGGAGCGTCTATATATCAGTGCAACAACAATCGCATGTGCCCACGAGGTACAGAATATGGAAGTGCAGTGGGTGCCTCTCAGAATACATGGCACCAGACTCAGACTACGCTGACGATGACCGTTGATTAAAACTACGACACAGCTCATAAGAGGTGCGTTGTTATCTCCTCGCATATCATTGAGGAAGAACGGCTTCACGTATGAACCCTTTGCAGACTTTGTCAGACCCGGTCGAAGTCGCAGTCGTGAGTGCCAATGAAAAATCGCCAGTAGTCATGTCCCGTGTATGAAGGGCGATGTGGTGTTTCACCGATAGTTTGGCAGATGAATATTATTATGTTTTCAATTGTATCTCATCATTAAATCGTAATTTAAATATCGTCCATGATCCTCCCCTTATTTCTTGTTGAAGATCTGGTCGTTGGTCTGCTTGTTGATGCCGTCGGAGATCTTCTTGTCGTACTTGTCACCGAGACCAGCCTTGTCGGTGGCGTTGTCAACCTCTATGTGATTGTCAGTATGGGAAGGAAAGGATGATGGGCCATCAGGTGGAAACGAACGAGTGTTGACCTGCTTGTCGGCGAAGCCCTGGGCGGCCTTGTTGCCGCTGAGGGAGTCCTTGGCCTTGTCCATGAGTCCAGACATGTTTGTGATTTGGAAGAGTTGTTTTGTGGGTAGGGATGAGTTGGTTTGTTGATGTAGTTGTTGATGGTTAAGAAAGAGGAAGGGCTACCTATCGACGGCCTCATATATATCTGTCGCTGTAGCTCTCGTGCAGGTCCAAAAGCATGCTTCGCAACGTCATTCCGTCAGATGGTCCGACACTGTGGATGCTTTACGTTGCTTCATGTGACAGTCTCCAGAAGGTCCAAGAACGTGAGCCAAGCTTGTTTGCATGATCGTCCAATGGCTGAATCTCGTTGCGCATGTCCATGCGGTAAGGCTAGCCTTACAAGGCTGTGGAGATCGGTTTCCGGCACCAGTCGCTTCTTGGTCGCTTGTAGCGATTCCAGATGACGTGTTAAAGCTGTTTGTGGAGTCGAAGGTCGTAATTTACCACTACCAGAGCACAGTCCAACGTCTTTCAATCAAGGCACGAGTTCTTGTGACGCTTACCTTCTCCACATTGATCAAGGAACAGGAATTGTTGTGCGTTCAACATCCGCATCGAGAACAAGGAAGCCAGGAGCTGGTTTCATTCAGAATCTGTAGTTGACTGCACCACTCCTTTCCAGCAGCTTCAACGCGTTTTTCACAATGAATCATGATGAAGAGTAGCATCAACAGGCTGATGTTAGGCTTTGTCTCGTATTCTTGCTTGCCCGAAACAGCCGTGGCGCGCAAGCCTATCCTGTGTCCATATATAACTTTTAATTTACCAGCGGACCATTGCAGCGTGCTGATATCAATAGACATGGTAATAAAGAACATTTGTACGTTCTTTCAAGTGCCCATGAGCTTAACTGAAGCGTATGAACCTCGCAGTCGTCTAGATGCTCCGATTTCGCCGCTTTTGGCTCAACTTACATATTTTCAGATATCTCTTCCCCTGCAACGATTAGGATGAGTGGCGCAATGGCAGCGCGTCGGTTTTCGGATAGATCGCCGAAGGTTGTCGGTTCGAGTCCGGCCTTGTTCGTCCTGCGTCTTTTGCTCTTCTTTCCGAGGAGATATCGTCTTTTTGGTATAGTCAGGAGGATATCCCCTACCCTTGAGCATCTAGCATAGCAGAACACCTGCCCCCAACACGAACCGATAGTAAAACACCTGGGCTATCAAACGTATCTATCAGCGTATCAATTGGATCAAATCTCATCGAACTGTAACGATCCGAAGTTGATGGATGGTCAGCGGAGCAGCCGGCTGATGGGGCCGCGAGGCCGCCAAGGTTTCCCCACCTCCAGGGGCAACCCCCGACTACCTTCTACTCTCTCTTGAACTGCCATCGACAGTACACAGCGCTGGCCGATTCTTTCGTCGACTAAGTTGATAGTGAGGAGGTGCTCGCAACATGGTGTGTTCTCAACTGCCTCGATAGAAAAGTTCTGTCAGCTTCGACCGACTATTCAACCACAACATTGCGACGTTACCATCGACCCTCAATCTTCGTATCTCAGTGGCAGCATTCTCTCGTTGAGTATGCGGTAGATATCAAGAGTATTTGGGGCAAGAGAACATTGACCACTCAAATCCGTCTTTCAAGCGTGACCATAGCTTGCGATGTAGATACAGCTATTGGCCTTCGAGTAACAAACAACGAGATCAGCCTGTCCTCCCGGCTACATGTCAACGCCCGACTATAGAAACAGTCAAAACGACATCGGCCCGCCAGAGCACACCACTGTTTGCGATGCGACTTCATGATAGATGGCTCTCAACGGCAATGGTACACAAGCATGGGATCACAGTCGACAGTGGATACATAGCGCATAGTGAGATCCGGGCTCTTCTACGAACATCTCTCGACGGTATCTCATTGCCCCAAAACACTCACATCTAATGGCATGTGCGTAAGCTTACCATCGAGGAGCCACAAACCGATAAGCGTTTCCCACAGGTACAAGGACGTCAAGATGAGAACGCAACCAACGGTATGCGCTTAGCATCCGGAGTAATATCTACGATACAATATGAGTATCTCCACGTGCTACATCTGCCTTGCAAACACCGTGATCGAGGATACATGCATGAGCAAATCGACATGTCTCCCAGTAGCAGATATCTCTCCAGCGTCTCAAACTCGAGGGCGCTACGGGGCGAAGCTCGCTCGATCTCAAGATGCGGCCAAATGATAATCTTCCCTGCAATCCCCAAGGCGAGGGTCGTCGAAACGTCTCCTCCATCATTTTCCATACAATGTCCAATAAGTCCGGGTTTGTCCCTCTGTCTCCGCGGTCGTATGCGAAGACTCCATCTGCCGGACAACAGAAGCATGCATCGAGCGTTCGAGACAAAGACATGCGACCAAAACATCTCTTTCGCTACCAAGGTCTTCGATCGTCTGATAAGGCCAGTATATTATCAAATTCAACACACATACACCCACGCCTCGAAGCGAAACCAAGATTGGGACTTAAAAATCATATGAACATAAAATTGAGATTCATATCATTGCCTATCTACCATCTTCTCCATCAGAAACGCCATCGTCTGGTATTAACCAACCCTCGCAATCTATCATAAACCCCTTCCTTTCCCTTGCAAATCTTTTTATTTACTCGCTAGAACGCTCAGACAAACACCCTTCTTCATTCATTCTTCAATCGTAAAGCTCCATGTCGCCATCGCGATCCTCGAGCTCCTGCATCGCATCCTCGTCGCTCATGTCGATGTCGTCATCCTCGCCCTCGCTGTCGCCGTGGTTTGGCAGGACCACAATGTGGCCGTCCTCGAGCTCGACGCGAGCCACCTCGCCATCTCTGATCGAGCCGCGCAGGATGAGCACGGCGAGCCTGTTGAGGACTTCCTTCTCGATGAGACGAGCAAGCGGGCGAGCACCGTAGGCAGGGCTGTAGCCGGCGGCACCGAGGTAGTCCTTGACTTCTGTCGATAGGTCGATCTTAACATCGCGGTTGTTGCCCTTGAGACGTGACTGGATTTCTTCAAGGCGGACGTCGACGATCTTGCGAATCTCCTTCTTGGTGAGACGGTTGAAGATGACGATGCTGCTGATACGGTTGAGGAACTCGGGCAGGAACCAGTTGCGCAGCGAGGTCATGACGAGCTCGCGAGTAGTGGGGTCAATCTTGCCGTCTGTGCCTGTAGGGCGGGCAAGGTGGTCGGCACCCAAGTTGGAGGTCATGACAACGATGCAGTTCTTGGCGTCGATGATGCGACCTTGTCCATCGGTGATGCGACCGTCGTCCATGAGCTGCAGAAGAACTGTGAGAACCTCCTTCGCAGCCTTCTCAACCTCATCAAATAGCAAGATGCTGAAGGGACGACGACGAAGTGCTTCCGTGAGTTGACCACCGGCATCGTGACCAACATAGCCGGGCGGTGCACCAATCATACGACTGAGGGAATGCCTTTCCTGGTACTCCGACATATCGAAGCGGATCATGGACTTCGGATCATCGAAGAGGAATTCAGCAAGAGCCTTTGTCAAAAGTGTCTTACCAGTACCAGAGGGACCACAGAATAGGAACGAAGGTGGCTGATTCGGGTTGCTGAGACCGGAGCGCTGCAAACGAATAGCGTTGGCAACCGAGGTAACTGCCTCCTTCTGGCCGACCACGAGATGACCAAGCACCTTCTCCATTTGCAGCAGCTTGTCCTTCTCGGTAGTCTTCAGACGAGTAACGGGAATGCCAGTCCAGCGAGCGACAATTTCGTTGATCTGGTCAGGTCCGACAGCGTCAGCCACAAGAGCCTCACCATGGCTGCTACGGCGAGCCTCTTGATCAGCTTGAGCCTTCTCGCGCTCCAAGACCACGATGCGGTTCTCAACATCGGGGATGGCGTAGTACTTCAAGTCTGAAGCAGTAGACAGGTCGCGAGTACGCTCCGCCTCTTGCTGCTTCGTCTTGAGCTGGTCGAGCTTGATCTTCTGCTCTTGAATCTCCTTGGCACGCTCCTTCTCGCTCTCGTATTTCTCACGGAGTGGCTTGAGATCCTCTTCAATGTTGGCCTTTTCTGCGCGAGCTTCTCCCAAACGCGCCTTCGATGCTTCGTCCTTCTCACGATCAAGCGCATGAATCTCAATCTCAAGCTGTCGCAATTTACGCTCCATTGAGTCAAGAAGTTCTGGCTGTGATTCGCGAGCAACGCGGACTGCTGCTGCGGCTTCGTCGATCAGGTCGACCGCCGAGTCAGGTAGCCTGCGCTGGGTAAGGTAGCGGGTTGCAAGGTTGGCTGCTGCAACAATGGCACCATCGAGAATGGTGACACCATGGTGGACCTCGTACTTCTCCTTCAGTCCACGCAAGATGGAAACTGTCTCGGGGAGAGTGGGCTCCTTGACCAACACTTGCTGGAAACGACGCTCAAAGGCTGCGTCCTTCTCGATGTACTTCCTGTATTCAGCCAAGGTGGTGGCACCAATACAGTGCAGTTGTCCACGGGCAAGCATGGGCTTGAGCAAGTTGGCAGCGTCCATGCCACCCTCTCCAGAACTGCCAGCGCCCATGAGAAGGTGAATCTCGTCGACAAAGAGGACAATCATTTCCCTGCTGTCCTCAATCTCCTTCAAGACACCCTTCATGCGCTCCTCGAACTCACCGCGGTACTTTGAGCCTGCGACGAGTGCGCCGACATCCAAACTGAGAAGCTTGCATGCTGCGAGACCAGCAGGAACATCTGCGTTGACGATTCTGCTGGCCAGACCCTCGACCACAGTGGTTTTACCCACACCGGGCTCACCAATGAGGACAGGGTTGTTCTTTGTTCTTCTGGACAGGATTCTGACCACGCGCCTGATCTCTTCCTCGCGACCAATGACTGGGTCAACCTTGCCTTCCCTAGCCATGGCCGTCATGTCGATGGTGAATTTCTTCAAGTTCTCGTTCTCTTCCTCGGCATCAGCAGTCTTGCTGTCCACCCGCTTAGTGCCGCGAATGGCTTGGATGGCACTGTCGATCAGCTTGGTGTTGGGTACGTTGGCGTCCGCCAGACAGCGCTGAATGCTCGCATCCTGGACAAGACATTGGATGAGGTGGTCGACGGCGATGTAGCTGTCTTTCTGTGTCTTGGAAAGGTCGTTTGCAGTTCGTAGGACTTTCGAGAATGCTGGTGAGACGCTCACATGCTCTGGCGGAGGATCCTGACTGGGTGTGCGGACCAGCGCCTTCTTCATGGCACGGTCGAGTAATTGTGTGTCGCCATGTGCCCTTTCTACGACTTGCTTGAAGAGTGAGGCCGAAGAAGACGCATGTGATTTGTGGGAGTGGTCGTTCTGCTGGTCCTTGCTCTCGTCAGGCGAGGGATCGAGCAGTGCTACACCCAGGTGGATGGGCAGCAGCTGTGAGTGTGCGTATTGCTGTGCGAAATCCTGGGCATCCGCCAGAGCAGCGGATGCCTTGTCTGTGAATTGCATGCCACTAGACATGATTGTGGTTGTTGTGTGTAGCAGTCAGTTGCGGTGTATCAAGTGTGAGTGAGTTGGCGATGGCGGTGTTTAAAGCCTGTTTCGCAGTGCGGGGCGTGGTGGTGATGAGACAAGTCGATTGTATTATTATGATTATGTTGTGTGCTGATGAAACGGATTGGACAACAACAGAGAGATCACGAGCTTATATCCTCGTCTGGACAGAGCCCACATACACTACTATCGTACGGCAGATGCTGGTCTATACCAGCAACAGCGATGCCCAACTCGAAGCATCGAGTGACAATCAGTGCCTTCCAATCGAATCGCAGAATGACGTAGAAGCTTCTAGATTTAAGCTTCAACGCACAGACCAGCTTTTGTTCTGCACCACACTTCCGCGTTTCATTCCCGAGTCATGCATCAGACAGCGACAGGGAAGTGAAGCATTGCAGTATGAGCAACGACCTGGTCTGGACTCATAATGCACTGCCCTAACCCTCACCAGGACAGTATGACTTCCCCGTGAGCTCACTTTGATGCCATTCTTGCGATACCTCACGTAGGTTTATCATCACTTCTTCCAGCGCTTTCTCTCAGCCTTGTTGTTTGTTTACAACATTCGGCCTACGCCGAAGGCCTCCCATGGAGTCCATTGAACAAATTACCGGATCTGGCGCATCGATATCGCCGTCCGGCGAGCTCCTGGCATGTGTCTCCAATGGCAAGCTTAGGGTTTGCTACACACACGCTCCGGAGCGCGCCGCGGAGTACAAGATTCGCCTACACTCTAAGGACGTCTCATTGATCAAGTGGTCCGGCAACAGCACAAGAGTTCTCCTATACTCAGGACAACTCATTGAAGTTCTCAATATCGATGATGACTCAGATCGCGTACGCTTGGAAAATGGCAGTGGCGGCCTTGGTCGGTTCACTTCGGCAGACTTCGTTGGCAGCGACCACCTCTTCACCACTTGGGAGTTTGGTAGAGCGAAGTTGTGGAATCTCTGCACCGGTAAAGGTCATGAGGTCGGCGACCTCAAGACAAGATCGGAAGGCCGCAATTGGGCGCCTCGACCCGTGAGCGATGCATCGCCACAAGCCCTAGCTCTGCTGTCACGGGCCCAGGCACAGGATCAGCTTACAATACATTTCCCCTCGATCGATCGAACCACAGAGCCTACAATGCTGAGCACTGTTGATGCTCGCAATCTTTCCTGGTCCCCAGATGGTCGCTGGATTGGCGTGCTGGACGCTGCGCATGCCCACCCTGGCGTCTTCATCCTCACACCTGATGGACAGCCGTTTCGCTCTTTTCCAACCTCAACACAGAATGAAGACGATAACCTCGAGTTGGGCATCAAAGCCATAACTTGGTCGCTCGATTCACGTATCTTGGCCATATCACGCCATGATTCCAGAACCACGCTCCTAAACACCAAGACGTTCGCACCATTGGCTGTCATTGAGCATAGCACGACCATTGACCAGCACAGTGTCCCTCCAGAGGACCGAGCAATTATTTGGCAAGAATCAGTCTCAGCGTCAAATGCCCGCTCGTTCGTCCAATCAACGCAGCCTGTCTCACCACCTCAGTCTCGGGTGAAGCCCTCGACTGAGCCCTCGGAATCCGGAGTGGCAGAGAGTCGCTTCAGCGCTGATGGCCGCTATCTTGCCACCCGCGATGAGACTATGCTTAGCACCGTATGGATATGGGATACTCAAACGCTCCGCGCGCACGCCGTTCTCATTCAGCACAACAATGTCAGACGAATGCACTGGCATCCTTCCAAACGAGACTTACTGCTGCTTGACTGCAACGACAGCATCGCATATCTGTACAACGTATCATCAGGAGAGCCGCCTACACCCATCGAAGCAACGCTTTCGGTAACTCCACTCTTCACCTTCGCGCCAAGTCGGTCCGAGGATTCAAAACCCGTCGTCTTGGCCGCAACGCGCACCGCTTTTACTCTTATAAACCCAGAAGGAAGAGATCAAGAAGTGGAGGCAGGTTTCAACACGCCAAAGCAGATTGACGACAGCACTGTGGAAGATTCATTATTAGATGTCTTGACCGGCAAGACGCCGGCGCCCGCCAAGACACAGCTGTCTTACACTGAACAAGTGGACATGGAAGCCGACTTGGAGGGAGCGATGGCAGGATTGGATGATACTTTCAGAGGGAAGAGAGAAGCGACGAGCTCGCCGGTGCCGCCGGATCCTCTCGATGATAGTCAGATCTTTTAGAATCAGGTTGAGAGAAATTCAATTCGGCAATCAAGAGCTTCATGTTCATACGATCGGCAAGAATCCATCGAGAGTTGTTTTCAAAGCGATACTGAGTAAAATTGTCGCGCGCTACGTACGTACTGTCTCATGCGTGTGCAAAGCTCACAACAAGCCAACAAACTCTGCACCGCAACCATGTTTCGCCAACTATCTCCGTCTTCGCATCATAGTATCCATCATCGCCAAGTCGAACGCACGCAAACTCGCTCTCTCGCAGCTATCCTCTTTCCGCCAACACTTCCTCCATTCGTATAAACGCGAAATTGACTTACCTGTTCAAACAACCGTACCCTTGACCTGCTTGTGGTTCCTGAGCTGATAATTGCGCCACGCAAGCACGCAAGGAATCATAAGCGACAAACTCGCAGCCGCAGCCGTGAGTTGCCACTTCACCGACTCACCATAAGCCCTCTGGACGCCGAGACGCTCTGTGGATCCGACGGGGTGCGACAGCTGATTTCCGATCTTCGAGTATATCGGATCGACGTTTGCGAGTTCGCTGGGTGGGAGGAAGCGCAGGAGGTTGTTCCTGAACGTGCCGGTCCAGATGGCGGTTGAGATTGTCGAGCCGATGGCTCCGCCGACGGACAAGAACATGTCTTGAATGGCGAGGACGACGGCGACGTACTGGTGAGTCGTCGCGGCCATGACGGCGATTTGCTCTGTGATGACCTGGGATTATGAGAAAAGTCAACCGAGTGTCTCGAGATTTAGATGCGTTTCTTCCACTTTCTTACCAACGTCCCACCAGCACAAGCGATGAAGACCTGGCACATGACAATTAACCCGATATTGACGTTTGGCTGGCGGAAGTGGACCATCAAGCCCGCCCCGAGAAGAGTCACAGGCACGCCAAAGAACAGCGCCTGCGCCTTGAAGCGGCCAGTCTTAGCGATCAAGATGCCCGCGCCGAAAGACCAGATACAGGAGCCGACGCTGTAGATATTGCCGACGTAAGTAGCCTCAGTGACCGAGAGATCCGACACGACCTGCAGAAAAGAGAAGAACATGCCATTCCACGAATAAAATCCGAAGAAGATGACGGCTGCAAGGAGGTTGGCGCCGAGGACGGTGCGGTCTCTGAGCAGATGGAATGGGATGAGAGTGACTTTTGCTCCGAATCGCTCCCAGAGCGCAAAAGCTGCCAGCACCAGGACACCCAGGCCGATCATGCAGCTGATCATAGTTGACGTGAACTTCCCGGTTTGGTAGGAGTAGATATTCAACGGTAGTAGGAGGAGTACAAGGCCAGCGACAAGCAGGAAGAGGCCCACGGCATCGAATTCAATGAAGTAGTATTTTACCGATTGGGCGAAAGTGCGGTCGGACTTTTCGATGGGAATGAGGCCAGCTTTGAGGGCTTTCTTATAGTTCCACTGGAACAAGGCGAAGAGCGGTAGAGCAACGATTGGAACTACTATGGCGAAAGTACCATAAGCCCAGCGCCAGCCAAGACCAGTAATAACTTGTTCGCCATCGACGACTTCAAGGCCCAGGAATGCCGCAGCTAGAGGTCCAGATAGCCATGCGGTGATTATAAAAGGCGAAGTGAGAAACGCGAACATCAATCCTCGGTTCTTCAGGCGTGAGGTGTCAGCGACGAAGACGCCGACTACGTAATCTGTTCCGTTGTGGCCAACCCAGTAGAAGATCTGAGCCGCGGCGTATAGTTCAACGCTGTTGGAAGCCGCCATCAGGACCAAGCCGAGAGTCAAGCATCCCACCGTGACTATGTAGCCTTGCGGACGTCCCCAGACATCGATCAGCTTTGCCAGTGGCAGCTTTGTAAGGCCGCCGACGATGCTTGACATGACATTAGTGGCGGATGTCAAAGAATGTATTTTGAACTCGCTGGTGACGTAGGTACTGAGGCTGGGTCCCATACCCTGCTCAAGAGAGTCGACAAAAGCGATGATCCAGATCCTAGCCGTATGGTTAGTGGCTAGCTTCCCATTTCAACTATGCTCGAGGCACTACTAACATAATATAAGCCGCCGCCAGGTGCTTCTTGCTCCAGACCTGCGTCGTCGCTTCCATCCTCTGCACACCAGCTTGGGCATTGTTCTGAAAGGGATCACCATCGCTGTCGGCGTCTTGCTTCGGGCTGGCTCGAGGCTCGGGTCCGTCGGAAGTGTTACTTGTGTCGCCAGGGCTTCCATTCTGAAGCTCAACGTTGGGTGTCTCCCGAGCAGTATTTTCAGGACTGACAGCCGCCTGTGCTGCCGCACGGATGGACAGAAGGCGAAAGCAGCCGAAGATCTCTCTCATTGTAGCTGGACGTTGGCGTGGGCGTGCTGATGGGTGACAGTGTTGTCAATCGTGAAAGTGTTTGTCGGTACCGCAAACACACAGTACGGATATGGAGCGTTCGTGCAGTGTAGTGTCGCGGAGCAAATGCTTGAGATGTGGTAGGAGACCGAGGTGGGGTGTTGAGTGGTTGGGACATGGCGAGGGGGAGGTCAAGTGAGGTGAAGGGCGAGCGGATCGAGGTCGGAAAAAGTGAACCTCAGGTTGTTGTTAGACCGAGTGGCATCGACTCAAGCAGAGTCGGCTGTCGTGAACACGATTGAACTATCAAACAACGGGTCGGGGGGATTGTACCATGGGTGGGAGATCAGCAAACGAAGGTCGAGGTCAAGGTAGTGTCATTGTGAAGGCTTGTGGCCGCTTTGAAATTTGGTGAGAGGCTTCAATACCTTCTGCAACATCAGCTGATCGTGCAGAAACGTGGAAGGCCGCGAGATCATTGTATGCTCATGTCACCTATGTTTCCATTGTTGAAGTTTGTCCAACAACAGCAGGCATTGTATGTCGCATACGAAACCTCGTACTTACACCCGTCACCAACATACTCGGACTCGAGAAGCGTCGTGCCTTGTGTTGATGAATTGCAAATTGCCTTTCACTCGCCGAGTGACCCACCGAGTTTCGTCGCATTAACAAGCAGGCATAAAATCGTTTCCTCCGTAATTCAGGCCCAGCCCCATCTGGCCTCCTCGTTGCCAAAACGCCAGGCCCCCAAATTGCACCATGAACACACAAAAGCGCGAGCAACATCTCATCATTCATTACCAGCATCCTTGCTCGCGCCTCCCAAAGCTTGTACTACACTCTCCAACCCTTGTACTTCCTCTGCGGCTACCCGTCTCCCGGCGCCCGCGACTGCCTCTCCGCCGCGTCCACTGGCGTCCACCCCTCTTTTGTCCAACGCACGTTTTGATTGTGTGTTGATGTAGCCTCGCCGCTTTGCTTCCAGAGAACTTTCGTCCAACCGTGTCTGCCTTGCTGCCGGAAGTGACGACAGAGACGTCTTCAGCTGTGCGAGCAGTTCGCGCAGAGCGGGCAGTTGGGCTATGGCGTATTGTAGGTTCTGCGACAGAGGCTGTGATGTCGCAGATGTAAGTGGAGAGGATGTCAGGAAGCTGAAGGGAGCGGTAGTCCCGTCTGTTGTACCTGAGGCCGGTTGTGAACTGTCCGACTGCTGCCCAGTGAGGTTGCGTAATTGAGCAATGACGGCCTGGTTGCGCGCCTCTTCAGCCTTGAGCATAGCGTTGAGCTTCGCTGTTTCTTGGACTTTCCGTCGCTGCTGTAACAGCTCTTCGGGTGTGATGTTGTTTGTGCTGCTGTCCAGCTCTAGGCTCTTGTAGTGTTCCAACCGTACCCATCGTGCCAGGCTTTCCTCCTCATGTCCAACCGCAAGGATGTTCCGCAATGTGTAAATCTCGAACTTGTCAAAATCCTTGTCCACGATGTTGTTCAGCAAAGATTCCAGCTGTATGATTCCGGCATCGATCTCGGTCTGCTTTCGTTCGAGCAAGGCATCGCGGAGGGCTTCTTCTGAGGGGTATTCGGTATTCGGTGGAGATCGAAATCCAAGTTGCTCAGGCGATGAGCTCGAGAGTCCAGATTCTATGGCTGTAATTGCGCGGAAGACCAATTCGTTGACTGTGTTGATAATGTCGTCCAGAAGTGTCTGTTGCTGTTAGCGTTGCTCGTCATGGCACTGAGTGCGTGTTGCGTACCAATGGTGTGTACCGAAAGTGCTCTGTCAGTAGCGCTGTGTTCTCTTGGTGTGATGTAGCCATGATTGCGTGTTTGTGTTTAGCGCAACGTGTATTATTGTCGCCGGCGCATCCAAGGCGGGCTCGCGAAACGCGAAAGCTGTAGATGTAAACAACGACTTTCCCATCCAAGGGTCGTAACCCTAACCTTATCGATTGGCAATATCGGGAGGCTCTATTCAATGTTGGTTGGCATTAGACACAAGCAGGTACAAACTTACGTACATTTATGCGAGATTGGATTGAGCATGTCATGTTGGGGCCATCACCACATGCTTTGATATGAGCCTGTTGTTGAATCGTTACTTGCATGTTTTACTGCATCTCCGCCAGCTTGATGCCCATCGAACAAGTCTCGTAGACGGCACTTCACATTGCACAAATTGGACCGGGAGGTGGAGGCAACATCGACTCTTGCTGTGTCTTCTGTAGATAGATACCCTCAAGATCATGATGCGGAAGCTCAGGGCCTCGGTGTCGTTGGTGCAGTGACCCGCTCTCTGTTCCAACAAATGATCGCTTGGTAAGAATACATGGTGCAATGTTGATCGATGACACACGGAGTCAAAGTGTTAGGATTACTACGGAAACCCTCCATACCCATTCTCAAAAGGCTCTAGGAACTGTATCCCCATATTTGCCCAATCATGAATGATTGCGGAATTGTCGTACATGCCAGTTGTGTTCATCCCACCAATGAGCATGTTGTTAGTGTAGTCCATCATGACACTAGACGACATCGCTGCATCCCACGCGGTATTCTGTTGCTGAACAGGATCGATGACCAGGATCTGCTCAATGAAGGGCTCCGCAGCTTGAGGGAGCTTTTGCGACGATACGCGTTGATAAAGTCGGATCGTGTCGTCGAACGCCCTTAGTGTCTCTGCATACAGCCGGGACTGTGGATTGGAGTCACTGCCGACATCCAAGACCATGAGCACTCCCTGGAATGCATCGTTCAGATCTGGACGGGTATCGTCAGAAAGCATCGAAAAGCCGATGATGAGGCCTGAGCCAAAAGCCCATGCTTTGAAGAGGCTGAACAGACTCAAAGGGTGATGATCATCATGCGCCCTCATATTGACAAGCACCCGACATAGCTGACCCATGTATATGGCAGAAGCCATACAAACCTGCGCGAGCGTTGCGTCTGCCGGTTCGGCCGGAGTTCTCGTTGGAAGACCGGCACGTTGACGGATCCCACTCACAAGGTGACGCACCAGAAAAGGCCTCGTGACAAGTATGACAGCGAAGTAGTAGACGCTCGAAACGTGCACGTTGCCGAATATCAAGCGTGCGTCGCTTTGTGACAAGGCGAACGAATCGTGACAGGTGAACTTCCGTAGATCTGGAGGCAGGTCTTGTGACCAAGATCGCAAACGAGCAAGCAGTGTTTCCGCAGCCGGTGCGTCAATCACCTTGGGCCCGTTGAGCGCAATGCAAACGTCATCTAGGATTGCGGCTGCGCGCAAGACGGCGTTGAACTGAGGTTGACTTGGATTGAAAGGCAAATCTTTTAGGCTGTGTCGGGTAGCACGCGGTGCGCTACACGGCCGACCAAGCAAGGAGGATGACAAAGTATCCAGGATACACAGACTGTGCCAGATTTGTAACCGCGAAGTATGATCTCCGCCTTGCCGCACAATCATTGGACTCAACGGTCGATGAAGACCCAAGACCACGGCTGCCTTACTGGCAATTCCCAGGTAAATTGCCGCTGGTATCTGACGATAGGTCCCCACAGTGTAAAAGGCCAACAGTATGAATAGCCGGACAAGCGACGGACTTGGGTTTGCAAGCATCTTTTCAAAGGCGACAGTGCGGGCACGATTAAAGAGTCCAGTTGCCCACTCAGCATAGTGAAAGCCATGAGTTGAGTTCCCTACGCGTGCCTGCGCTCCGATGGCTAACGCTGTATCGAAAGCCGCAAGGTCCTCACGACGATTGCCCGGCTTAGGATTGAGCAGGTCATCGTTCAGTAAAGACTGCACTTCTTCTGCAGAGAAAAGATGCAGGATCCCACTTGACTGGATCGTATAGTACTCGTAGAGACTCTGCCTTTGTTCAATGGACAGCTTCAGGTTTGCATTCACGTACGCCGACTGATCGCCATCAGGATCCAATGCTAGACCTTGAGGCATGCCATCGGTGAAAGGCGTGACGCCTATTAGCTGCTTCAGACTGTGTCTTAGGAAGTCCAGAAAGGAGAGTGATGCACTTTCGCTAACGTAAACTATGATGTAAGTCAGCCGTCATGTAAAACCTTCCAGCTATTCGGTACAAGCAATATGACCCACGCTTTTCACCATCAAGCCCTGTCACTAATTGTTCTTGGGGCGATTCTGGATCATTTTCTTCGGCTGCCGTCCGTTCGGTATGCATTGTACTAGCCATTCTACTCCGAGCCCTAGGCACGGCATGCTGGCTCGGAGACGGGATCATAGTAGACCCAGTAGCATAGGCAGGGCTAGTCGTCAGCCCCAATGTTGCTCCTCCGCTCACGGCCGTAGGATCCTGAGGTGATTGAGTGGTATTGCTCCGCGGATGTTGTCCTCTGCCCGGTCTCTTGCTGGCAGGAGAAGAAGCAGCACTTGACAACGCAGAGCCACTGTACTTGCAGTGCACCACCCGTGAGGGCTTGTTGCACGCCGCGCAAGGTAGCTGAGAGTCGCAGCGAGTCTTCGATACCTTACACGGGTCGCATGCACGATAGGCACGGATGCGGTTCTCAGGAGCAACACGAGGGCGAGGCATGGCTACCAGTCGCTAAAGAATCGCAAAGAAACTTTGTCGTCTCGACCGGTTCATCACATCCAAACTGGCGGAGGAAGCAACATTGGAATTGGTGATGATGATACGCGGCCCGAGGTTGGTGGTTATGGCAGTCTTCGCACATGGCTCCGGCACGTGCACCTGAGCCACCAAATTGGCTTTAGACCGTCCTTTGAGCTGCCTGAGCGTGCAGGTGTGCCCTAATTGGCAATGTTATCGTTTGCCTTGGTTGCAGGTCGCAAAAGAGTACTTTATCACGAGAAAATATGATTCCCGTCGGAATTCGGCGTCTTTGAGCTGCAACTTACAGCCGACTTCTCCAACAAACACGCAAGAGATACTCGCCAAGTTTCGAAGGAAGACGACGACGTTCAATCTAGGGGACGAAGGAACAAGTTAGTGAGACGGATGTGTACCCGCAGTGAGACAAGTTGGTAAAGGAATGAGGAACCGAGGCGACTCTACCTGCTACTCCCATCTGCCGCCATCACTGATCAACACAAGGTCTTCGCGGGACTGTGTAGATCCATAGCACGTCGCAGATTTAGACGAAGTGATGGTCCTAGTTCGATCAACACTTCTCTGATCTCAAAGCCAGTCTCAACATCCAGTTGAGGCATGGGATTATCGGTCGATGTCCGACCTACAGAGATTCAAGTACCTCTGAGATGCTACATAGGTTCGTGGTCATTCCCGAATCCAGGAATCAAAGTATGCTTACCTCTAAATTAAGAGTTAGATCGCTTTTCGTGAAACTCTTATTCCACATCTTTGCCAATGCCTCGCTAGTTTTTGCCTTGTTGTCCTCGTAAGATTTTGGTAGAAAAAAGCTTCGGACCGAATTTTCCTGAATCAATCGCCGACTGAAGTCGCGAAGGGCATACTTGTTCGTGCTCGCAGCCATCCAAGGTAAATCATGCCAGGCAAGGTCGAATGTCTTTCCATCCAATTGCTTGATGACTTCTCGGATAATGGACCACGTTTGGTGCGCTTTCCGGAACGTCGAAACAGCCAACCGAAAAGATCTCCGAAAAGATCTCGGCTACAGTAGCTTGCCTGTGCCTAGCGTGCACGGTTCGGACGTTGCGTCTTTGACAGCCAGGCTAGCGATCCTTCGTGCCTTTTCGAATGTTCCACATCACGTTGGCGCGAACTTGGTCTCGTTAGCGAGTGCTGATGTTGCACGTTCGAGTTGCACAGGAGCAACACTCGGAGTGGGGCAATCCTCCCCGGCGTCTTCAGGGCATCGCATTCATAGGGTTTTGCCGTGTTCCGTATGTAATCTTTCAGTCCATTGCCATCTCACAAAAAGAATCGCAGAGATGCCTCCAAAGAAATCACGCTGGCCATTTGACGTCAATGGATGTGACGTGGGATTTGACTTTTATGCCCAGGCAGCAGCGCATACATGTACTCGCAAGAAACGACAGGCCGCACAATGCCTTGTCGGAGACGACGACAGATACACAGACTCCTAGTATTGACAGTTGACCAAGCATCACTAATTTGAATACTACATCATGCCTAATCACGCCCGCCTCGTCTTCTCCGTGCCAAAACCCCCCTCAAAGCAGAGCACGCGCGACAACCCCGACGAGACCATAACATGGATCAACAAGCGTTTGCGCGAGCTCATCGAGTCATTCAAGCAAACCTCCGGTAATACAGACTCTGTTCTTGATCTAGGCGCCTACATGGTGATATACTCAACGATACACCAATGCACCGTCACCAAGGATCACGGCGGCGAGCTTCCTGGAAAGAGGCTCTACTTCGAACTAGCAGACATCGTCAGAAGCCACTGCAGGGATCTCCGCAAAGAGATATTGCGAACGCATCCTGAGGCTGCCGATCAGGACTTGGCGGTTGTGGAAATTTACGCCAGAGAGTGGAAGCGCCACTGTAAGCTGGCAAAGCTCGTCGCTCACAACTACCATTATATGGAGCGGCATTGGGTTCAGCACGAGCGATGCAATGGCACGCCAGGCGTATATCCTATCCAGGAACTCCATTCGATGATATGGAGGGAGGAGGTTGCAATTGGCAGCTCCCAAGCGGGTCAGAGCATGAAGGCCACCAATGACGATCCCGAATCCATTCTGGACATTGCCGTCAGGCTCTGCAAGAGGGAAGGTTTCAATCCTGAGGGAGAGTTGGATCTGCAGGCGTCGGAGCTTCTTCAAGAAGTTTTCAAGAGTTTCGAGGAGACTGGCATTAGGATTGGCACGTGGGGCGCCACAGATGAAGATCGTATGCTTCGACCCGAGATAGTGGCGCAGCATGAGACCTTACGAAGCGGCTTGAAGATCACTACCCGGGTACCTGTGGTTGACACCTGGCGTGGACGTGTTCGATAGAAGTGTGAGATGCATTGAACACATTAAGATTCGCTACTCAAAAATTCCGTCGAGCCCGAATAATTCATAGCACCTGTTTCAGCCAGATCGCTGGCTGCCAACGCCCTCGTACTGCGCAAGAAATAGCAGCAAATGGTGTTGAGAGGATATTTCGCACTTGCTATGCTGGACTCTAGTATCTAGATCTTGTTTTGCAGCGCACCAAAGTACATGTAGCTGCTGAGCGTGTGTGTCTTGCTCGCCCGAAATGACTTCATATGCTCATTGTTCCGGACAGTCGCTTTTTTCGTATGTCTCATGGTCGTTCTGTCGATCACTGGCCGTCCTGCTTCGGCTTCACAATGCCGCGAGCCTCAGCAGTTTTGCTCAGCTCACTCCATTCAGGACGAGGGATCTCAACGCCTTCTGTCACGCGGCCGTATGTGATGCCACCTAGTCTGCTCACAGGGCGAAGGATCTGTCTGGTGTATTAGCAGATGTTCATAGTAATCAAGTCCTCAATCTCATCATCTCCGTTCCCCAACTTGATGTGCGAACTTACCGCCGGATCAATCAAGTTCTTGTCCTCGTTCACAGCATCTTCCCTCGCCCAGAACCTCACGCCCTCGACAATCGCCAGCACGCCTGTCTTCTTACCCGGTGTCGCCCGACTCTCAAACTCCTTTGTCTCAACCAGCTTGGCCTCAATGCTAAACACCGCCTCTTTGACCCTGCTTGGCTTCACATCCTTGCACTCCGCCGGTGTCAGCCCCGTCAATGCCCACTCGGAAATTCCATACGGGGCGTTCACGCTGGTCGCATTCGCGGCTTCCAGGTAGTGCTCGCTGATGATGTTGATGCAGCACTCGCGGGTCTCGGACAGATTGCGCAGCGAGTCTTTGGCCTTGTCGAAGCCGCCCGCGTAGCCCAGGATGAAGATCGGTGGGTCGTGGTTCACGAGGTTGAAGTAGCTGAAGGGCGCGAGGTTGGTGCTTGCGCCGTCGGCGGAGCGCGTGGAAACGAAACCCACGGGGCGCGGGACGATGGCTGAGATGAGCAGCTTGTAGTTGAAAGTTGCTGGGCGGCCGTCGGCGTAGGGGTCGATGTCGACGTGGTCGTGCTTGAGAGATTCGCCGTTGTCGTTGGCGCCGTCGCCGGGTTGCCAGGAGGGGTTGCGGGTTTGGGTGAAAGACCAGGATGACTGCTCACGCCAGGCCGGGCGGGAGGCTTCGACTTCTTTGAAGTTGCCGTGCGGGTTGCGTTTGATGGCAGCTTCGCCGTCGAGCATTTGCTCGTGGGCGGTGGGGTCTTCGCGGCGTTGTTCTTTGTCGGAGGACATTGTGGATGGAAGATGTATAAGGTCTATGTGTATTGTGTTGTCTGTATTGGGTGAGGGTAGTATGAAAGTGTACAGAGATCGCTTACCTGCGTGAGTGTACAAGGTTGTGGCATTGATGAACCTAGGTTATTATTAAGCGATAACACATCCGTGGACAGCCCACTGTTTTCGCCTACGTCATCGGACAAATGTCGTCCGCTTCAATGCCGTGATGGTCTCAAGAATCGATCAGTCATTATTGTAAAAGAACAACTGAGGTCAAGAGAGTCGCGAATTGAGGTCGCCGTAAGACTTGTACAATGCAATCATGAGATTTCGAGGGGAGAAAATGCAGGAGGTTTTGATGTAGGAAGGTGACATACCTTATACACTGCGGAACCCACATTAACCTGTGCAAGCAACAGCCACCTTTCGTGGTTTACAACTTATTGTACGTCTGATCATCCTGCCAGCAAAGCAGCATAGACACTGTTCTAATTGCGACAAACCCTTTCTTCTCACGCAATGTAAAGGTATCGATCTTTCATGTCTTGTACCAATCGATCGCACCGCATCCGATACCCATGACGCTGCCAAACGACATACGACATGATGATGATGATATCCCGGAGTTCAGTTCGCAGCGAACATAGCCAGAACCACATAATGATCTCAATCTCCAGAACCCCTGCAATCCCAATCGCGCATACAATTCAGTTCCAGTGTAAAAAACCATTCCCCTTTCCCTATCTTCCAAGCCCAGACAACCTCTCTCTCGAACAGCCCTCCAACCCTCGCCAACAACAAAAGCAACCTCCACTCCTCCCAAAAACACCCACCATGTCCCTCCGCCTTACCGCATCCTCAGCCCAGCATCGCCTCTCACCCCTCAACGCCCTCCGCTCCTTCTCCAGCACACCCGCTCGCCTCGCAGCAGCAGACAAGACACCGCCTCCGCCCAGCAACATGCCACCCAACGCGCAAAAAGCTGGCAAGACGCAGATCCCAGGCGCGGACTCGCAGTCGAGCGCTTCGGTGCAGGAAGGCAGGGCGGGCGACGACCATCCTGCCAAGCAACCCGATCCTCAGGCCGAGGTGGACCGGGCGACTGGTTTTGGAAATGTCAAGGGGGGTGTAGAGGGTGGGAAGGAGGGGATGCACCATAGGAGTGATCGGGATGCTGATGGGAAGTGAGGACGGTGAAGCGATCGATGGCGTGGTGTCTAATGATTGATGGAGTTGGCAACTTACCAGGCGCGTCTTTTTGCGTTTATTATTGTGATGATTCGTCGCATTGTATCTTTACATCTGATGAAATGCTTTTGCAATATAATGGTCGACATGACAGCCCTCACTTGCCAATTCCGGCCTCGTCTCGGCTCCCAAGATGATGCTTGTATAAGCAAACGACAACATCCCCTACACACTCCACGACATAGGATGTTGCTTGTCTAAGCAGACTCCACTATCGAGACTCACACAGCAAAGACAACAGAGCTAAGATCCATCAAAGCCAATCGCCGTCATGCCCCTCACCGTTGGCGATAACATCGCAAGTCCCACTTCGGCTATCTATTACCTACACGCTTCAACTACCCCACCCAAAGCTTACCAACAACATTCAATAATGAACCAACGTCTCTGCCATCGATTTCTCTCAACGACCACTGCGAAGAGAATGAGATAAAATTGACACTGCTCGCTCTGCGAACACACCATAAAAATCACCAGATCGCACTCCGCCCAGTTTCAACCCACCACCTCGCCACCCATCCCCAAAATGGCCACCCAAGACCTCCCCATCCACCCCAAACCCCAAGAACGCCCCCCCTCCTCCACCACCACCACCACTCCCCCTTACAAAACCTACTCCCTCGGGGACTTCACTCTCCAAAACCAAACCACGCTCCCCTCCGCCCACCTCGCCTACCAGACCCTCGGCTCGCCCTCGAACCCAGCCATCATCTACCCGACCTGGTACAGCGGCACGATCGCCACGAACCTGTGGCTCACGGGCGGCGGCAAAGCCCTCGACCCAGCGCGCTTCTACATCATCATCCCCGCGCTCTTCGGCAACGGCGAGTCGACATCGCCGTCGAACTGGGCGCGCAAAGACTCCGCGCCCTTTCCGCAGGTGACGTTCTACGACAACGTGCGCGCGCAGCACGAGCTCGTAACGAAAGGGCTTGGGGTCGCGAAGGCGAGGTGCGTGCTGGGGTGGAGCATGGGCGCGGGGCAGACGTTCCAGTGGGCGACGCAGTATCCCGAGTTCATGGAGTTGGCCGTGCCGTTCTGCGGGAGCGCGCGGACGAGTCTGCACAATCAGGTTTTCTTGGAGGGGGTGAAGGCGGCGTTGTTGGGGGGGAGGGGGCAGGAGAGCGCGGGGGTTTGTGCGGAGCAGGGGGGCGAGTATAGGCCGTGGACGGAGGAGGAGAAGCGGAGGGGGTTGAAGGCGCTGTGAGTTTTTTTTTTTTAAATCTCATTGCCTTTTTGTCTTCGAGTGACTTTGGCTGACTTTCGTAATTTTTGTAGAGGGAGAGTGTATGCGGGATGGGGTGAGTGGACCATTGGAAGCTGGACAAACCGTGTCGAACGACCGCTGACATGCAGCAGGTTTCTCTCAAGCCTTCTACCGCGAGAAGCTGTACGAGTCGGTCCTCGGCTTTAAAGATCTAGAAGACTTCATGAAGAACTTCTGGGAGGCGTGGGCCTTGTCCAAGGGCAAGTCTTGACGATAGATACCAACAAGTATTCGGCCTTGCACTTACTGACTGAGCATTGGATCAGACCCCGAGAACATGCTCGCAATGCTGTACACCTGGCAGAGCGGCGACGTGTCTAAGCAGGAACCTTACAAAGGCGACTTCGAAGCCGCGATGAAAGGCATCAAAGCGAAGACACTGGTGTTGCCGGGCAAGACTGATCTGTACTTTCGTAAGATCGGCTTAAATGGAGTGAGTGACTAACGATGATTTGCTAACAACATGGTCCAGCTCCTGAAGACTCCGAGATCGAAGTCGAGAATATGCGGCCTGGCATTGGTGAGCTGAAAGTGTTCCCGTCCATCTGGGGTCATTGGGCTGGTGGTGAGTTTTTTTCGTCCTTCGATGCGCACTATGTGATTTTCGACTGACAACACGAATAGGGCCTGGTGATAGCGAGGAAGACGTCAAGTGGCTTGATGATAACCTTCGCGAGTTCTTCGCGAGCAACCCTAGCAAAGCTTAAGGGAAGTGAGAGATACTGTGCTCGGTCTCAATTCAGACGCTGTAGCTGGATATTAGTGGTTTGCTCCTTAGCATGGCTGTCATGTATTCGCTGTCTGACACACGAGTATGTGGGTTGCCGCCAATTGCGTCTGTGCTTTAGCGGTATCGCGATCGCAGTCTTGGTCTAGACAATACGACACCTGGCAATACCAGCCTCGCAGCTTCAGCTATCACCATATGCGAACTCATGCAGAAGGATTCTGCAGTATCTCTGATGCACGTACAGTATTCTTCCGGTCTGCAGTGCTTGGCCTGTACGTCCGTTGTCGGAGGATTGAAGTGCGATATACGAACACGAGTATTGGTCATCCACGGTGTTTGATCCAAGCAGCTAACATGCAGCGGAGACGGTGATCACGTCCGATGGTAGCTTTCTGCGCTTGTGTAGATGCGAGTCTTCTGCCGGTCTCCAACGAGGTCCTTGTCCGGTGTGGTAGCGAGGATGAAGGTGTCGAGTCTCAATTGGTCGGATTTCCTGTTGCACACAACAACCATTATGGCATATCGCAGCCAATAGTACTCACCAATGGAAACAGTTTGCGGGCGAAACAACCCTCAAGCGAAGACGCCACAAGGTTGCGTCTTGCATCTTCACACCGCGCTTTGCAGACGTTGAGTCCTGCAAGGGCTGGTCGCTCTCTCATCCGACCAAGCTATCGCTAACTCGCCAATCTAAGCAAAGTTCGGTTGCGCAAGTGTCACTTGTGAGAAGCGGAGAGTGCGGGATAGCTCCCTCGTAGTCTCGTTTGCTGTGCCCGCATGCATACTGCCGCCGGCTTCGCTTCTTGTGCGTTTGGCTGTTTATTACGTGCATGCAGTTTTTTGGTTTTGGCGTTTCCTGTATCTTGACGAACTGGAGCTAGGCATTCGAATGTGCCGCGTGAACCACTTTGTTTGCCCTAGTGCAGCTGTGTGCGTTGACGAGTGTAAACACGCAGCACGGTTTATTGTTATTGTACCGCAATTTCGTGCCGGACATTCGGAGTTTCCTCCATCGCTTCGAAGGCTAACGAAAGGCAAAAGCGGTGCGAAGCCGGTGGACGAGGGCAAAGATTATAGTTAATTCGTAAGTGGCCAGGGTTGGATATTCGACATATCGGAGCGTCCGGGTGCAGAGACACGGCAGCGGGTTCTGATCGGCGGGTTCATCGTTCCGCAAGCCCAGTTTTCATGCAGATGCAGCTTGAGGCTAGGTACCTGCATATATGTCTGTCGGGCAGACAAGCGAATTGCGATCCTTCGCTAAAGGGCCAGATCGGATGGCGAAGGCAGCTCGGTGGCATTGTGGACAGCTGTTTCGTCAGCTCGGCGATGGTGATAGGCTGGTTGTTCCAAGCGACGTCGACATGTGCATTCGGCTCCTGCAAGCCTTCGGCAGCTCGACAGTCGAAGGTTGTGATGGATGCGGCGTGTGTTGCAGCAGGACGCGACGAGCTTTGGCTTTGAGCTTGGGAGGGGCGGATGAGATCCCGAAGACATGGGTGCGGAATGTTTTGTGTCCCGGTTACGCTTTACCCTGCTGCCGTGGAGCCCTAAGCAGGGATTGCTTATCGCCGTTGCGGGCACTTTTTTTTCCTGCAGCGGGGAGAGAGGTGTTGGCGTTGTGGTTAAAGAGAGGGTTCTTATTTGATAGTAGAGTTTGGACCTCGGGGCATCAATGGGCGAGAGACGCGCGGTATGATTTCGAAGGATTCTGGGAACGATGTGATCCAGACTGGACTATTGGATGGTTAGAGCGCAAGCAGCGGCACAGCAGGTCTTGGGCATGATCAGGCGAGCTGTCACGTCTGAACTTGCTCTGAGAAGAATGTGAGAATATGCCACATCGGCCACTTACTTGCTTGGGCTGCAGCATCTGAGACTACGGATACATTAGTCTTGTGCTGGGCTTGGGCGGCCAGCTAGCGGAGTGGATCTTCTACCGCGATTGATTGATGCAACATCTGCTTTGAGAGAAGGTGGCTGTCTACTAGCCCTCTAGCAAGACCCTCTTAGCAAGACCCTCGGTATTCAGCGAGACGAGCGAGACGAGCGAGACTTTCTCTTTCTCGTGTGTGAGAGGGTGGTGTGTATACGCGTGCGGCGTATGAGGACAAGATGGTCGAAGATTTATTGGTAGAAAGCCACTCGATCGTCTCACGTAGCACATTGGTTTCATGTCGCTGCAGTAGTCATCAACAGCAGTTACATCTTTTTCTCTCTCCCTCTTTCTCTCATCCCATCCACCCAATCATACTACCTTATCTTTATACCGCATTGCTGTCCTCCTCTGCATATTATCAAGGAAAGACACGAAACCTCACTCGCCCTCACTCCACTCTCCGCTCTCCACTCTTGACTCTCAACACCCGCAGTAGTCTCATTCACCACCGCCCGCCCCGCCCTCCTCCCGCCGCCCTACTGAGCGCACCCCGCCTACTATCCTGCTAGCACGCTTGTCAAAGAGCCCAAGTCCAGATACTTTCTATCATTTTGTCTGCCGATCTCCTCTCCTCCGTCTGAAGCTTCTGCACCACCCACGCCCACCACCCAAGCACCGCATCACCCAACTAGCACTAATAAGCACTACTACTAAACAATTCGCCAACACCACCGCCAACCATGGCCGCGACAATGCACCCCGCCTACTACCAGACTTACGCCGAGCGCTCAGAGGACCCCAACCTGACCCCTCTAGCAACTTATCTCCTCCGTCTGATCCACCTCAAGCGCACCAACCTGTGTGTTTCCGCCGACGTCACCACCACCAACGAGCTATTAGCTCTGGCCGAAGATGTCGGCGATCACATTTGCGTGCTCAAGACTCACGCAGACATCATTTCCGACTTCAACGACAAAACCATCCGAGGCTTGAACGAGATCTCGCGCCGCAAGCAATTCATTGTCTTTGAGGACCGCAAGTTTGGCGACATTGGCAGTATGCTCTTGCTCCAGCCATCCGATCTTGCTTGAACATCCCGCTAACCAAAAATCTTCCTCAGACACCGTCCAACTCCAATACACCGCCGGCCCTCTCTCCATCGTAAAATGGGCACCCATTGTCAACGCCCACATCTTCCCTGGCCCCGCCGTCATCACATCCCTCGCCGAAGCCGCCAAGAAAGCAATCAATGCCTTCAACACCTCCGTTTCCACAGACATCTCTGCTTCACCCGCACCCAGCGCTCTAGACTCTGGAAACGATGAGGACACCGAGCGTGAAGAGGACGGTACCAATGACACATCAGAAGACTCGTCCTCCTCGGAGACCAACCCCGACGGTACACGCCGCAACTCGCGCCAACCACGCAAGCACTCTGTGGTCTCCGTGAGCACGACGATCAGCACAAAGACAGAGGCTATCTCTCCCCAGCCCACCCTCCGCCCTAGCATGTCGCGCGGGTCCACCGCTGAAGAGACCTCAGACGACATGGCCAACAGCGCCGACGACGAGTCCACAGAAGAGAACCGCAAAGCCGATCTCGAACACCTTGGCGCACCACCATACTACCGCGCCTTGCTGCTCCTCGCCCAGATGTCGAGTGCAGACAACTTCTTCGTCCCTGAATACACCGACGCTTGCCTCAAGCACGCACGCCTAAACCGCGACTTTGTCATGGGCTTTATTGCGCAGCAGCCCATGAACTCACAAGAGGGCGACAACTTTATCACCATGACACCCGGTGTGCAAAAGTCCGCTGGTGGAGACGGCAAGGGCCAGCAGTACAACACTCCTCACCTGGTCATCAACGAGCGCGGCGCGGACGTGATCATTGTTGGCCGTGGCATCTACGGCGCTTCAGACCGCAAGGCCGAGGCTCTTGAGTACAGACGACAGGGCTGGGCCGCCTACGAGGAGCGCCTGAGGTCAGGCAGGAAGAGGAGATAGATGAGATATACGAAGATACGGGTCGCCCTCTGCGCGAGCGGACTGGTACCGCTTGCGTGTGAGAGGCTTGGGATGGGTTTTGGCTCGCCCGCTTGGATTGAATCCAGCGGTGTGCACTGTTGGGAGTTTTTTCGTGCCATGGCATGTTGCACGGCGATATATCCGGCGTCACTGGCGCCCAGACCAGCATTGCATTCACAAAAAAAGAAAAAAGGACTAAGCATTTTGAATTTTCGTTTCTGCTTTTGCTTGCATCTGCTGCATGTTCGCGCAACAGCGGTACGAAGATGAAGGAAGAGAGAGCATATCACTTGCCAGGAATCACGAGAATCAGACTTGGTCGGGCGGTCGCGTCATTTGATCCATGGCAGTCTTTACCAAGACTGAAAAAAAGGGCATCACGAGGGCCATGATATCTCCCCATTCATTGTTTGCGAGCTTGATTATCTAGACATCCCCCGAAAAGTTAACTTTTTATTTTTTTGAGACTTTCTGCTGCAAATGGCGCTCCATGCTCCCTCTTTCTTTCTTTCTTGTCCTTTGTACGCACATCACATCACGATTCAATCGTACACGCAGCGGCCTGCAACATGGAGAATATACAAATGTGAATTACATGCAGACGCGTTACTTCTCCTTTGTTCGGTTCCTGTAATCTGGTTCGTGGTTGGGGAGTGAATTGTCGTCACGCCTGTCAAAAGCCCGCCGGTCATGTTCCGCTTCGAACTTGTGAGAAAACCGTTTACTGGTGATATCTGGTCGTGCTCTGATTCTTTTAAGCCAATGGCAAGATACAGTGTTCTCGTAGCGCACAGGAGTAACACAGAGGTATCTGATATGTAATTGGACCAAAGTGGCGCCGGAGAAATGGATCAATTGGGATGTTGGCGAGCGAGGCGTTAACACTTATACACTAACCCTAAAGCATATTTGGGGCCTTTTATCTATCTATCGATTGGATCGAATCTGTCGTACGTACGTGTACGTGTTATGCTGTTATTTGCTATGCTTCATATGGATTTGCTTGGTATTGCCAGTCTTTGGTCGTCGAGTACAAAGTATTGCCCAGACGTAGCGTTGTCACCGCTCTGTTTTTTCCTTTTTTTTTCTTCTTACTTTTGGAAAGATCGATATATCGCATTCATTCCTTCGCTATGCCAGAAAGTCCCTCACGTTCGTGTACATGTATGTAACACACACGTAGATAGTACTCGTACGTGCAATGGATATACACACATACACAACCACGCAAGAATGCCACGCTCCAAAAGAAATTCCAAAAAGACCACACACACGCACATACAAACACATACCTCACGACCAATCCTTCTCCGCCGCCAAAAAGAAATCCCGCACGCTCGCATGCCGCCGCGCATGCTCGCCCTGGCCGCGCAGGATCACCCCGTCGCCCTGCTTCCGCCACTTCAGCGGCCGCTTGGCGCCCAGCCAGGCGTGCGCGTGGCGGTCTTCCGCCCAGCAGTCGCCGCAGATGCCGGCCTGCAGCGTGGCGGCCGCGACGAGGTCGACGAAGGGCACGAGCCGCGTGCGGATGCCGCAGTGCGAGTGGTTGCGGTCGACTTGGTACTCGGGGATTTGCTTTAGGCGGTCGAGGAGAAGGTGGATGTCGCCGTCGTAGGCTGGGGCGCTGGTGTCGTCGTTGTTGTCTGCTGTTGTTGATGATGATGAGAGAGGCCCGCCAGCGATGGTATTTTGCAGGCGCAGCGTGCCGGCGCGCAAATAAAAGCGAACCATCTCGCCGAACTGGAAGGAGTCGCACTCGGGCGAGGAGTCGTAGCCGAGACGACACTGGCGGGCGCGCGAAGAGTACAGCGCGAGGAAGTGCGTCTGGATGGATTGCAGAGTTTCGAGGATGCTGGCGCGGCGCAGCATGAGTTCTTCTTCGATGCGGTTGGGCAGGTCCCACCAGAGCGGGTCTTCGAGCTCGCATTCTTGCCCGACCCAGCCTTTGGTGATGAGTCGGACGCTGTACTTCTCGACCCAGGGAGCGTGGTCGAGCATCAGGCCGACGAGGAGGCGTTGGCGGACGCGCTCTTCCGAGAGACCGGCGTCTTGCTTGGGTTGTGTTTTGGCGTCGAGGGCGCGGATGACTTTCTTGCGGCGGACGTGGAGTTTGACTGCGTCTAGGGCGTCGAAGCGATCGGCTACGATGGCGAGGTTGGCGAGGTTGGATACTGGAGGCGTGGCTTGGGTGTCTTGATCGTGCAGTATGAGCAAGAAGTCGGTGAGGAGAGGCCGGATGGATTTGACGGCTGAGATACGGCCGAGGTCTTCGATGCGAATGACCGGTAGTTCTGTCGCGGGCACAAGAGCCAGAGAGTCGAACTTCTTCAAGAGAGCTTCGTGTTGCGAGATGATCTGTTGTCCTTCCCCGAACCGTCCAGCTTCCAGTAGTCTCTCGAAGTATTTCGACTTGGCCTTCAGAGCCGTCGTGCTGACTCGAAAGGAGTGCAGCGTGACGTCCAGACTAGCATTAGCATGCTCTATCTGCAGCACCAGGTCGCCGTTCTTGACCGCAATGTCTGCTATACCGCCTGGCTCAGCATCTTCCTGGGCCTTTGGCTTCGCCAGGGTGTCGACACCGTCCATGGTGTTCAAGTTTATGAGTGAGAGTGCCTCCTACGCGAGAAGGCCGTTGCTATGTACACGACTCAGGGATACGGCCAGAACATATCGTCGGTGTTTACTGTGATTTTCTTGGCTGGTGTTGTGTGCGAACTGTGGGCGTGGCAACATCGCCATGCAGTCAAAATGCCACTCTGCATAGCGTCAGGCGCCGACTTTCCGCATGAGGCGTTGATAGGCGGTATTAGTAATCAAGAAGGGTTAGGGTTGTGAAAGGCTCTATCTGTACATCTATATCCATTGGACATGCGATATTGAATGCACGTGTAGCGATATTGATATTGTAGACATGTAAAGGTCATCAGGACAGGTGGAAAGCTGCAGGATCCAGCGAAGGAGATGAGCCGGCAATGGGTCCAGAAAGACCTCTTAACACCGTCACCAAGACAACACACTCCATGAGGGACCATCGCCGAAAACAAGGTAGAAAAGAATCGATCTCCGACATCCGTATGTATCTAGCAGCGTAGAAAAGAAGAGAGGCGAGGGAGAGCAGCAGCAGCAGTAGCAACGGCCGGTCATCCCCTCCAACTCTTCCCAGACCTTTCACACACATATCGGAAACCATCGTTTCGAGATCCCGCCTAGCTATGTTTTGGTTGAAAGAATACTGCTCCTCCTCTTGATTTACCGATATCAAAAACCTTACCAACGCGCCGGGTATCGTCTTTCGTCAAAATAAGGAAGAAGAGAAAAAGAAGAATAAAGGGTTGTTGCAATGATGCTGAAGAACAAGGTTGAAGGTCTCGTCCAGAAGGAAATGCTGACGGTGTATGGGTGGTCGGCGGTCGTGTCGCGATCAAGTGCTGAAAACAGGTGCCTTCACTAGAACAGTGCGCCCACGGACCGAAACACCAATACCAGCCGCAAGACGCACGCGAGGAGGCAAGTCTTCCCGGCCGCTCTGGCTCTCGGGACGCTGCAGTGAGCCTGAACTACCGGTCGCGAGTTTGCCCTGGGTGGCAGAACTACGACCCTTGCGGTCTGAACCACCTGTAAGAGCGCTAAGCATGCTGCGCTTCTTGCCGCCACCACTGCTGCTGGTAGGGGCATCGGGGTTCTCTGTCGTGTCAGTCGCATCGCTGATTCCGGACTTCATGCTGGCACGGTCGGCAGCGTCATCGGCAACGCTGACGGTGAGAGGCGGAATACCCGACTCGAGCTTCATGAGTTCGGTCACGATGCTGTGTCCGGGCATGTAGTATTCGATGACGACGTCGCGACTCTCGAGAGGGAGGTGGACAGCAATGCTGACAACGAGCTCGATAATCATGTGTACACCGCCTTCAAGGTCAGCGGGAGGTGGGTCTTGAAGGTGGACGCTGATAGCGCTGACGAGCCCTTCTTTGAGGGCATCAGTAAGCTGAGCACGATTGGCGGGGCACTGAGGTGAGCGAAGGGCGTCCTGAAGACCTTCCAGGGTGGATAAACGCCAATTGACCACCTTTGCAATGAGGTAATCCTCCTCTTCTGATGTTTGAGCGGGTGGGGCGTAGCGTCTGATGTTCTTCTGCACGCTTCGGAGCTGTGCTGACAGAGTCGTGTCGAGATCCGGGTGGAAGTATTTGTCGAAGACCTCCTCGACAAGCCAGCACGAGATGAACGCACGACCAGCCGCTGTCATTTCTTGCTTTCCAGTAGCCACGGCATCCTTGTTCACCGAGCTCACCAACCATGAGGGTATGCTCTTCCAGTTCTTCCTTATGCTGAATGCAAGCTGTGCGATAAGTCCATCGAGTCGGTTAAAGCGAGTGGTGTATTCGCTGTCGTCAAGCGAGGTCCGTGACTGTGAAAGGCGCTGGTGAGCCAAGCTGTTCTGTAGCTGCTTGACCTGATCTTCTTTTTCGAAATAGTACTTCTTGACTTTGGTGTACTTCTCGCCTGTGAATAATGTTAGCTAAGAGCTCAAATGAGCAGTTACGTGTTGATGACGTACGGAGCTCCTTGTGGTCTTTCACAAGCTGTGCTACATCCTCCTCGGAAAGGTCGTCAGAGGTCTGCGCAGGCTGAGGCGTGGCGCGGCGCACTTCACTCTGCTGCTGCATTGGTTGAGAGGACTGGTAAGCAGGTGGGGCCTGGGTGGTGGGTGGGACCACCGCCGCATTGAACGAAGGCACACCACCGGCAGCGTCTCTTGACACGGGCCCGTTGTTTTGTACACTCTGGCGATTGTTGCTTGCAGGTCGAACAGCCTTGGGCGCAGACATGCTGCCGTTGCTGGCCGAGGCCATAGCTTGCTGCTCCTCGAGAATGCTGGCGTGTGAATAACTGCGCGACTGTGAGACCTGCGGGCGGTTGTTTTCTTGATATTGCGCGGGCGCTTCCTGGGGCGAGTATTGGTGTTGGGCTTGCATGTGGGCCATCTGCGGCTGCTCGTGCACAGGATAAGTGGTCGAGGTTCGTGACGAGCTTACGGGCTGAGGCTGAGAGTGAAGCGCCGGGCTAGCATTGCTGCGGCTACTAGCTTGGTAGGATTGCTGCTGGTGATGCGGCGGTGGCTGCTGCTGATGCAGGGATGCCTGGGGCTGTGGCTGTGCGTGTTGGTGCGGGTAGCCCACCGGCGCACCTGAGAACGAGGACGAGTCACTCGCGGGCGGTGATGCCAGACCGCCCTGCCGCTGCTCGCGGAAGCCCTGCTCGGTATTTAAGCGCTGCAGGCGGCGCTGCGACCAGCGATCCAGTGCGGTGTTCTGTCCGGAGTCGGACGAGGTTTTTGGCGGGGCGTGGTTCATGAGCGCCGTGTCGGCGCGAGGCACCACTGCTTCCTCGACCGATTTCGAGGAGCGGGCGAAGTAGGAGGTCCACGAAGGCGAGGACGGCGCTGCCAGCTCGGAGACAGCACTGGGGCTCTGCTGTTGTGGTGGTGGTGGGAGTGCTGCTGCTTCTGCGCGTATCGTGCCAGTCCCGCTTCCGTCTCGTCTGACTACTGTTGCTGAGCGGCCAAGGCCTGCTGGAGCACCGGGAGAGGAGGCGGCGCTGGTGTCCTCGAAGAAGGAATAGTTGGGCTCGTCGTTGTGGGAGAAGTACTCGTCGGGAGTGGAGGGCAAGATCGCAATCGAGCGGCGGTCTAAATGGCTTGTTCAGCGGGTGTGGATGAGGATGCGGGCAGCGCAGCGCAATGGCAGCAGGAGGAAGACATACTGGAGAGGTTGCTGGCGCGGTCGGCGACAGAGGCGGTGCGCTGGACAGGAGCCGGACGACTATGCGGACGTGGTAGGGGCAGGTCTGTGGGAGCGGTGGTAGTCAGTACTCGCTGTATCTATTGTGCCAATCTCTTGCGTGCTTCTCCAGACCAAGGGACACACTCTCAAACAAGCTCTGCGGGGCTACCTCCCTCTCTCTGAACGAACGGCCTCCGACAAAGTCTACCTGTAGTGTTGGAACTCACTCACCCGGATGTTGCTGCGTGTGCTGCTGATCACGCTGCTGCTGCTCCGGGAAGAAGAAGTGCGACTTGGAGGCGCGATTGGACTTCCAAAAGGAGGGCATGGGTACCGCAAGAGAGTCTTTCGCGCCGCTCCCTCGCTGGCAGCAGACGGGACGTTGGTAGTGTGTTGGCCTTAGCTCGACGACGTGTCAAGCAGCTCTCACCAGCAGCTCTCCTGCTGCTCGGCACGTAGATTATCACCGCGGCGCATGCAGGCCAGGAGCAACGACAACGACAACGAGGATGATGGTGAGAAAGTAGTGGTATGTAGGAATGCACGTATGTAGCAGCAGTAGCATGTCACTCCCTCCTCCCCCAGGCCCGGCTACGACCTTAGCTTGGACTTGGACGAGGCGTTTGCGCTGACCATACCACCAACACGCGCGCAAGAGCAATAATGCCCGCCTGCCACCTATACCAACCCACCAATGTGGACGCCTACGCTCGCCGCCGCGTGCCGGGGCGTGATCCATGCCTCTAGTGCGAGAGCATAATCGCTGCATTCGGCTGCTGCGAGGCTGGCTATAATATACTCTGGTACGAGGGCTGATCAGAGAGATTGAGGCGTCTGCACGGTGAGATCTTAGGTCTCGTGTGCGAACAAACGGTGTCTTTGTAGCCGTCTTCTCGAAACCTGTCTCTTCAACATGACGGAGGTGTGGCACTGGCTCTCCACCGGGCCCCTGAGAGGGTTTGAGCTACCGTGCGTTGTGTGAATGACCGCCTTTTGGAAACTCGCTTGATGATTTGAAAGACCCAGGGACCCTCTCCGAGGACGCCCCTTGTGCATCGCTTGGCCTTATGTCTGATCCTCATCTCGTCTACCCCACTGTCAGAGACAATAATAGATCAAGCCCGGAGAAACCGCGCGATTCATTCGCCTGCAGCTCCCACACTGCATGAAGATAGCCATGGGATGCATGCGCAGGTCGCTTTAGAGGCGGCTTGCGCATTAACTCCGATGGGACTTGAGCAACAAGCCCTGAAGACATCTCTCGCCAGACTTGTGACATGCAGAGAACCTCACGTACCTTCGGTTCACATCTGATAAAACCATCGCGGGCAGAAGGCACCAATCTTCCGCGCTCCTGAAGATCTAGGAACGGCTGTCACCTCAATTCCACGCGAACTGTCTCAGGGCCGGCGGTCGCTTCGGCGGCCTGGCTCGTCTGGGTACACATGTGCACTCAACCGCCTTGGTTGTTCCTGTGGTGTTGCACATCCTCGGGCGTGTCGCGAATGTGGTCGAGTAGACTGTTTCCAAGTTGGATGCGAGCAGAGCGTTGAGCTGCTCCAAACCCATACCAGGCAAGGCTCTTTTCATCTAGAGTAGGGTTCCGTTCACGGCGACTCAGTCTCCTCTGCCCCAAACCTGCAGATCAACGCTGGTACGGTTTCACAACGACCATTCTAGCTGAATAGCAGACTTTGCGCCCAATCACGACTGCTGACTTTGCTCCTTTCTTGGCGAACAGATGTGCCGAACGACTGCAACTGCGTCATGACACGGTGTCTAACCATCGCGCGTTGTACGGCAGAAGCGTGTATGCATGACATCGAGGGCGAAAGAGTGATGCGACGGCGCAGACGGTGGACCGCGAAAGTGTAACGCGCGCGAATAGCGAGCGATCAATGGCAGGGCGCCTGAGGTTGAGTTCTGCAATGAGGTTAAGTACTGCAGTCCGCCGTGTTGCTTTTGCTTAGCATTCCAGCGAGCCTCTTGAGAAATAATTGTTTTGCCGGGTGTGTTTCTGCCTTCCAGCGTTTGTACCGCGTTTGTCATCAGCTTTCACGTGCAGCTGCCCGTTCGCACCTTCCACCATTGACTGCTGCAACTTCCAACGACTACCTACTCAAAACTTCGCCACCTCACGAGCGCAATCTCACCGGAAGATTGACCCACCACCCTACAACCGTCGTTCTTCAGCCAACGCGGCGTGTCTCTATCAACGCATTCTTGACTGCATACACCACCCAACAGACAACAACACCACAACCACCATCATGCAGTCGATCAACGCCCTCGTCGCATGCTTTGCCTTCCTCCTCGCCACCGTCTTCGCTCTCCCATCCCCCAAAGGCTTCGCTATCCAGAACAAGCAGTTCGCTGGCAACCCGTTCGAGGTCACCCACCTCACCGTTGACCGTGTTGAGGCCAGCAACGTCACCATGGTCTTCACCGTTCACAACCCAGACCCTCTCTCCAACAAGACTGTAACTTGCAGCGGTACCTGGCCGTACGGCTCCGGCGGCTGGCCCAGTGGCAAGTACGATTCTTGCTCCCGCGGCACGTTTGCCTGGACCATGAAGGAATGGACTTCATGGACCGAGTTCTCTCTTGACCTCAAGGACACCTTCAAGGACCCCGAGTGAGTCGAACCACAAGACCTGCCTCTGCAATCAACCATTGATGTCGAGCACTGCTAACATGACTTCCCAGCGTCGGCCCGCCTCCCTACGACCAGGTGACCATCTTCGGCACGGCCGAGTTCACCTCAGACGTGATGACCTGCCAAAAGTTCGGCAACGGCACCGAAACTTGCCTCCAGGCAGGCAACAGCACCGTCAGAGCTCCCATCGACCGCACCGTCGCATAGATGACATCCCAAGAATTTTACGACTGTGACACGACAGCGGCCGGGCGGCAGGAGCGGCAGCGAATGCGGCTTCTCGATCACGCGACCGGCGTAAGGCTGCGGAACGGGACTGCTTGTGTAACTTGCAGGCAGTGCAAAGTGGCTTTGATGCGTTTCCGGGTACGTTAAGCACAGAAATAATAGCCAGCAGCTTGACCATGTCGGTCGGCATTAATGATATGATAATTTCCTTTGACCAGCGTGGTCCATGTCCAGTGATCAAGTTTTACAGGATGTCCAAACAGAGACAGCTTGTTTCTCAGCCTTGTACCAAGGTCGCCGCCTCGGCCCAGCGGTAAGATGCTCCGCCCGTGAGGCTCGCGAAACACAAGCAGAAATCTCTTGATACTATAAAGGATCGAATTGCCATACGGTGAATCATATATGTCGCATTGTCAACATGTCTACCTTCACACATGGTCCTCTGCTGGTATTCCCTGCTTAGACGGCTGCCTGGGATGCTAGACGGTACATGCATGTGCGAACACGCCACCAGCGCTTACAGCCGAGTACAGCACAGCACTACGGTCGGTTGGTCGATCATCTTGCTTGCACCGCCCGCCTGCTCGAGCGAGGCTCAGCCTTGCATCCTCAAGACGACTTTCTTTTCTTCTCGCTACGGCACTGCTAACCTCTCCCAAAGTTCGAAGTCCAACATCAATAGCAAGCGTGCACCCGGCCCGTATCACATGAACACATCGGAATCGCGTATAGAATTTCTGCCCAAACACTCTGCTGACAAGGTCAATATTAACTCCCACAAACAACTCCCTGCCAGCAGACGCGCCATCATCCCTTGTCCTGCCACTAAGGCGGAGTCAACAAACCAACAAGTTGCGAGCACGTTGTGACACCTATGAATAAACGTGTGGAGAGTCCGAGTCGGTCGACCGACACTCTGGACATTGCCCAGATCCAAGACACCCGCGGAGGCGCCAGGCGGACTGTAGCCGGCTGGCTGACTACGATAGCCGACTACGTGGGAGGTCCGACGAAGAAACAATACGACGATGCCGGCTTCCGTCGCGGACGTGCAAGGGGGTACCCAATCGTACCAGGCGAAGAGAATCGCAACCCAGATCTGAGCCATATCGCCAGGCAGTACACGACCCTCGACTTGAGCTTACCAGGCGAAGAGAATCGCAACCCAGATCTGAACCAGATCGCCAGGCAGTGGACGAGCCGCGACTTGAGCCGCGAGCCATCTAATCGTCGCGTAGCTTCGACCCATACTATCACTAAGGAGCGCAGCAATACCGCCGATACATTACAATTACCGTCGCCCACGTATACTAGGCCTCTACGAGATAGCCTAAAATTACCTGGATCGCCTGAGATGATCCAGATTGCCACCAATGCGAGAGAGCAAAGCCCACCGGTTCGCCGAGACGTGAGTCCGGAATCGTCGATGCACGTGAGTCCGGCGCCATCGATGCACAGCGCCGCCAGTAGGGACACAGTGGATCGCGAAGCCTCAAATTTACCTGAAGCGCCAACACTCGTCATGCCTCCAGCACCACCACGCGTTATGGATTCCGAATCAATAACGACTCCCGAAATGAAGGAAGGTCCGCAGAGGGGTTCCGAGCAGTCGTCCAGAGCGCAATCGAGCGATTCACATACGATTCCTGCTCACATACAGACTGGTACGTACGAGCCTCTGACCATCATAATCTGGCTGACAGTAGCGATGCGACAATAAGCCCACATGAAGCCTCCCTGGTTCATCGTGCCTCATGCACCCACAAAGAACTATATTCATCGGCAGTCAGTTGAAGACAAGATTTGGAAAAAGTTGTATGTGGGTGGGGCTCGGATCGCGCTCGTTGGAGAGGTCGGAATAGGGTATGGTATCAGCACCTGTAGGTATCTACCTGCACATCTAACGCAGTTCCTAGAAAATCACAAATTGCACTGCACATTGCAGTCAAGACGAAAGAAGAACAACCAGAGACGAATGTGCTATGGTTTTCCGCAAGCAATGCAGGAGGCCTCAATATAAGCATCGCAAGTATGGGCGCAACTCTGGGTTTTACCGGAGAGGAGTTCCACCTGGAAGGATTCTTCGCTCGATTCCGAGAAACACTGCTTGATCCTGCGAATGGGGAGTGGCTGATCATACTCGATGGGTTTGATTTTGTGCTCGGTAGTCTCGAGGAGATGGACGAGTTGCGTCTTTTGAGAGCTATCCCGGCGGTCGATCACGTATCAACGATACTGACCTTGCGAAAAGCTATCAAAGAAAAATATGATTCAATGCTCTTTCGTACGGTCAGAAGGATGAGCGTAAAGCCCTTGTTGATGGAAGAAGCAATCTCGTATCTCGAGGTACGGCTTGCGGAGGAGGTCGGCATAGGTGACATGGTCTGCTTTGCACGCGAGTTGGGCGGAATACCACTGGCCTTAAGCCAAGCGATAGAGTGCATGGAGGAGAGCGGTATCACGCTGAGAAAGTATCTCGAGCTGCTCGAATCCGAGAAAGCAAAGGAGTCCGATGCAACCATGAGATTCGGAGGTCGACGTGCCGTTTATCCAACGATGGTGAAGTTCAAACGGCCTCTCGACGCAGTGGACCTGACGAGAAGAATTGCGAAACGCGTACAAACGAATAAAGACTCAGCCACTGCTCGGCGTACAGATCCTAGTAGCACCGCCAAAGACTCAGGCTACGGTTCTTACGATACAGGCAGCGTTATACAAGAGGACGCCGAAGAACAGGAAAAAATCACCGATATACAATCAGTCAGAACCTTCTCCAGCTTCGTCGACCTGGGGCTAGACGGCCGACTGAGAGGCATCAATATCTTTGCAAGCGATTTAGCGCAAAGTCTTAGTCCGGACATCGCTGAAGTCGTGGAAGGTCGTGAGCTAGTGATTCTTGCTGTACGGGATGCACTGCGGGCATACTCTTACTCTTTGGAGCAGCAGAATCGACCCGGTAAGCTTTCTGACGAGCGCAAAGCCGCTCATTTCGTTCGACAGCAGAGCCAGTAAGTGTCGCGCAAATCACCTGGATTAGTGCAGGAATGTTAACACTCAACAGTGACATCGCGGTGAAGGTCGTTGACTATATTGCGCGCGCTCGGTCGGCAGACTCGGGCGAGTCCCCGCCTGAGGCTGGCATGTTCGCTGAATCTATCAACGTACTTAGCTGGATGGGAAATAGTCTGAACCCTGCCGCAGACTCATCACCTACCACGGCAGAAGATTCAGATCAGATTGACGCAGATGAAGGCTCTGCAAGAGAAGCTGCGCAATTGGACGACACTATCCAGCGGATGCGGGACTTCCTGAGCGATAACGCCACATTCGAGTGGCTGAAGCAGCGCATACAGGCCGTTATGTTGACCAGCAGGGATGGCGAGCTGACCGCAGTGTCCAAGAAGTTATCGAGCATACTCAAACAATGCTTCTCGGCAGCGAATGAGCAGAGCTTCAAGTGCACCATCGACTGGAATCCTCTGGAGTTCATGCAATGCAATTACAGCGGCTACGTTGATGTGGCGAGCGTGATCAGCATCAATTCGGACGGCCAGGCGTTCGAGGCGTGCACTGTTGGCGAGTACATTGGACGAGTTTGGCCAGTAACGGGACCGCGATTCTTGGAGGCCGTAGAAAGCTGGTGGAAGCATGTCAGCGATGGACGCGAAGAAGAGCCTCTCCAGCGTATGTACGCTTGCAATCCCTCATTTACCCCAACTGACCATCATAGATTCTCTTCTTGACGGCCGGGTGACTTTCACACGTCAGTCGTCAGTTGTACATGTTGACATAGCCGGCCCTATGTTTTTGAGACTGGAGACTGGAGAGCAGCTCGCCTGGCTTGCTAGTATATGTCGGAAGGGCATGTCCCCGGACCAGCTGACATCGATTAGTGCGATCGTTTCACAAGCCGGAAGCAAAGGTGTGATTGGAAGCGGAACTACTGTGAACATCACCTTTGCCTTCGAGAAATTCGCGCAAGACGGTCACTCGGCTGACGATCGGTGCTGGCTAAAGCTCTTTCGCAATTCCTGCGTCGCCAACGGAGTCTCTGTCAGCACCCGCCAGGAAGAAGAGAAGGGTCTCGAGATACCCTTCAGTTTGATGGCTACATTGGGAGGCTTTGACCGGGTGGCCGATTACGCAGGCCAGCTCGTGCTGAAGGGATTCGAGACCTTGTTTGTGCCCATGAAGAAGAGCGGCGGATCCATTATCTGGCATCTGATCACGAAGCCGAACGGTCGTAGGATCTCATATAACGCCATGTACGCGCTCCCAGGACAGCCGGATACGACAGTGTGCATGCAGGACCTGTTCGACTCGAGGCATTTCCTTGGTTGGGTGTCGAACGCTAGTCAGCACGCAGGTATAACTACGACCTTTCCTGTTTATCGTATCTTTGAAGCTGATAAGTGTCGACAGGGACTGAAGATGGCGTATATGACCAGGACAATGAGGTGTTCTTGGACCCGCCAGGACAAGGGCTTGTGCTGAGCGGCGTCGCCATCAGCATGAGCAAGATCGTGGGCATATCCGCAACGATCACACCAGGCCGACAAGACCGTGGCATCCGCACATCAAGCAAGGAAATGTTTTACGTGGACGTGATTGAGAAGATAAGCAAGATGCATGTGCTTCTTTACGACCATGGTGATGGGCGAGGCTGGCTTGTGGACGGAGCCAGTGCAGTGCTTCATCTTCTGCGCTTTCACGTCGCCCGCTACCGACCAATCTGCGACGGCGAAAGGTTCAGACTTGAACAGTTTCAGTACGCTGATTCGGCAGCTGGCGTCAAGTCGGCTCGAGACGTCCTCTTGAGCCGTGAGATGCGGAAAGTTGTACTTGTCGAAGAGCCTTTGCCAGACTTTGAGAAGCAGGTCACAGAGACGGCAGATGGCATCACGACCATCAAAACAGTAGTTGAGGGACTCATGAAGAGGAAAACTGTAGAAGACCGAGTGCGGGACCTATACGAAATTCTGGAGTTGATGTACGACAGCTGGAAGAGAAGGAAGGCCACTCCAGGAATAGCGCTGGAAAGTCTCAACATGAAGCTAGAAGGTTGGAAGTTCCAAGACGTCGTCGAACTTGAGAACGATATGAATCCTGTGGTGGCGAAACTGGACGGCAGTGCCGATGACTGGCTTCGCATGGTGCGCCACGTCAACACTGTAGTCCTCATCGGGAATGGCTTTGGCGATATGATGAAGCCGATAGGTGACTTCTGCTCAAATTGGGGTTCCGTTCCTCAGAAGGACTTTTGTGTGGCGGTTCCAGTCTCGCGGCTGAAGCGCATTGCGCAGAAATACGGCGATCCCAGGATGATACCCATCAAGTTGACACCGGACGTCTTCTGGCCGATCAACCAGCATCCTTTCGTCTGTACTTGCGCGTCGGCATCTGGAAGATCGACATGCCATCGCGGTCAAACATTGAGGTCCAACGGCCTGCGAAGCGGCTGCTTACAGCTTGATATACTCACCGCAGCTGAGCATGCTAATGGCGCAGTTATCTTTGAAGGCCGTAGATCGGTCAGAGAGATAGTGCAGATCGCGACAAACCAGTCGCCTGAACACAGCAAGCGCCCTGTGAAACCTGCCTGGCTAAGGAATATTCGCGATCGCTTTCGGAGCAAGAAAGAGAATGGCCGAAACACATCAGCTGCTGCCTAACAGAGCCTTCGGAGTCACCAGTTGCAATAATAGTTCGCAAGTCATCATTGATTGGTCTTGTCTCGTCTCGTGGTGTGGTTATTGTGATGACATTTTACTGTGGTTAAGCACCTCGCCTACATCGTTGCGCGGCGTTCGCCTCCAGCCTTGCACACTCATACATGACTCCCGCTTCCGTAGACACATCCGCAATACCGCATGCGACCGATGGTGAATCGGTATACTCATGTTTCCAGAAGTAGAGTCAGCATGAGTCCATCTTCGTGTCTGACTTGGAGGGTTGGGCAACTTTGCCACGCCACTCCGCTCGATCTTTCGTTCGCCAAGCACCGCTCGATCTCCGCCGCCACCACCAAAAGCCGCCGTGACTCAACGTCGCCCGACATCGCAGAAGCCGTGTCCACCCGGCCGGGTGACTCCAACACTTGCGACATCAGAGGAGAGTTTTTGGGCCTTCATACTGCTAAGCGGTACCCAAGTCACGCGACTATGATGTGCGCGTGCGTGACCACATCTGTGGTCCTGTAGATCTATCTTGTAGATAAAGGGACCCCTCTCCGACGTAGGCTTCGGCGACTAGCGATCACTCTTGGGGACCTTTCTATATCTACTTTCTTCTTACCTGCTTGCTTTCTGGCGTTTGCTTACAATTGTCAACTTTGGAATACTAGAACAGAGATAGAGAAATGGGAGACCGACACAACCGAAAACGCACCAGACACAGACCCATCAGACGCCAAAGACTCTGTCAACAATTCGACATCGCCAACAACGCTGCTGAGCCAGTATCGCTCTCAACAACATCAGACCAACAGCCATCGCCTTGCACTTGCTGGCACCCCTCCACACGCCAACAAGCACCATCAAAACCAAGTCTGCATCAAACGATCAAACCGCAATGCACCTCCAACGCCAAAACCAACGCTGCCTGCGGCGATCTTCCAATCACGCCCCTCCCTGAGACGCTTCAGAGCCGCACGCGCCGCGTCTTCGGCGGCGTCGAGGCTTCTGACGATGATGAATCAACTGAGCTTTGCGCTCCTATGCTGGATGTCGTCCTTGCGTTGTTCGGCGGCATCGACTACGATGAGGACGACAACGGAGACTGGTAGATGGTCGACGCCACGCTCTCCCAGGATGCAGTGGCGCTGACATGAAGCGAATGCTGTCGCTCATTGGCGTTGCTGCCGCCATATACCGCTGAGACGCCTGCTCAGCACGTAGGCATGCTAGCACGCCACGACGCGTGTCACTACGAGCACACCTTTGCGACACGAATGCGAATCCATCAAATCGATCTGTATGAGCCACCAACTACCGCTCTCGCTCGCACCTACATTAGGTAGCTGGCGACTTGACAATTTTTTGCAAACCTGTGAAACAATGCGAAAGAGACCCACCTCCGCTACCACACTCAGCGCAAGCCTGGACTGATGCACTGGCTTTGAAGACGAGGATTTAAGGGCCGACCGGGCCCTTTTTTCGCAGAGATGAGAGAAGGATCTGAACGATGTACGCGTACGAGGGAGTACCATGATGGATGGGCTCGCGCATGGTCAGTGCCATGAGTGGGTCACAAGGTGTAAGATAGATGATATGACGAATAGGAGGGTTCGAAGGGTGCGCATAGACTAGACTTGTCCTCTCGTGACTGTGTTCCTGAGACAAAGACGAATGCATGTTCCTCTATGCTTGTTCCATCGATCATAACATCGGCCGCCTCAAATGCATGATCGTGATCTAGACGTCCTAGTATGGTCTTCATAGTATCATTTCCCGTACGCAGATGATCATCCTTGGTGTGACGAAATAACACACCTTCGGACATCTGCTTCGACGACCAGTTAGACCAAAACGGCCGCTACCATGGCCCTTTGGCTGGCTCCCATCTGCTCGTTCATGGGACGAGATCTTCCAACATCCCAGACCCATCATTGCCTTCCTCGATCTACCCGCGAGTCGAGTCACCATCGACCCTCTAATCCTCCTTGCGCTTCTCCGCAACATCCACCCCCATAGACTCCAACAGCTCGCTCACACACTGCACGATAATCCCGTGATCCTGCTCCTGCTTCAAGCCGCTGACCACAACCACCGCAACCACCCCCTCCACGCCCCTAACCCTCACCGGCCACCCGCCTCCATGGATAGCATACTCCCCCGCCCTCGCCCCAAGCGCATACTTGGCCGCGAACGCCGCCTCGTCGCCCTGCAGCTTGTTGTGCATGAACCACGTGCTCTTGCCGAAGCGCAGCACGGTCGCGCGCTTGCGCGACACCCACGAGTCGTTGTCGGGCGTGGTGCCGCTGTGCGTCGTCGCGCGGAAGACGCAGTGCTGGCCGTGTGCGAGGGCGATGTCGATCACGACGGGGCTGGGGAGGGGCGCGAGGCGCTGGCGCAGCAGGTTGCCGAGCGTCCAGGCGGTGTCGGAGGTGAAGTGTGGGAAGACGAGGGAGGAGTCGAGGCGGTCGATTTCCTCGAGGTCGCGGGAGGGGAGGGCGATTTCGGTGGCCATTTTGAGAGGAATTGTTGGGTGGTGGCGGTCTGAGAGAGTTTGCTTTGTTTTTCTTCTTCTCTTCCTTTTAACGGGAGTCTCTCTGGAAGGCAAACGATTTGTTTTGTATACTGGGTGCTACAGACTTTATAGCTTCGAGAGTGGATACATGTGAGGTGATGTTAGGTCATCAACAGCCCACTTGATCCCCACGTTTCAAGCGTGGACCTTCCAAGCTTCTTCTTCGTCTCAGCGAGCCCTAAGCCACCTCATCTTCATGTCTACAACTCACCTGCTCCATCTTCTGTACCGATTGACAGACACATCGTATGCTATGGACAACCTACACATGGCATCGGAAGCAGCCATGTCACCCGCCACATTGAACGATTGTCCCCCTAGAGCACGCGTCGGAATGGGACATATTGACTGCAATCAACCGTGATTGCTACCATCGCACATGACGAAAGGCCGAATCAAGCTCATAATCACAAACCAAACTTGATTGCACGCTGTCGTGTGCTACTTCTAGATTGCTAAACAGGTAGGCACCATTGACTGCTGTTGTGGCCAGATTCTCCTTGCCTCTTATCCTGGCTCCAGGATACTCTTGTAGTATCAAGTATCAGTTTCTTCTTGCCTACTACTCGTGCACAGCTTCAGTCTCCAGCACTGCAAAGATCTTCCAAGATGCCGTTCTTCAACAGAAAGCCTCAAGCTGCTGATGCAAACACTGCCACCGCGGTGGGCGCTAGCAATCCACCCGCTACCGAGAAAACCGGTCTCAAAGGCCTGTTGTCCAAACGTGCTCGTACGCCCTCGCAGGAACGAGCAGCCTACAGCTACGAGAACTTGAACGCTCGACCACGCTTTGGCCAGTGGCTGAAGGGAACAGTCAGTCTTAATGATGTTTCCGCCACACCGACGCAGACTAACCTTTCTCAGATCTTCGACATTATCACTATGGTCATCATGGGTGTCATTGGCCTTGGGGTATGTCCCGTAAGCAACGAATATAATCGATCGGCTTACTGATATCGCCAGGTATACTTCGCTCCACCGGCGCCATCTCGATCGTTCCCTGTGACGTTCGCAAACGGCAACATCGTGTACCCTGAGTTCGCCTACCCTCTGCGCAAGGAAATCGTCCCAATCTGGGCCGCGGCCTTGCTGGCAGCTCTCGTCCCTATCTTCTTCATCCTGGTGATGCAGATCCGCATCCGCTCTTTCTGGGACGCCAACAACGCCATCCTCGGCCTGCTCTACTCCCTCATCACAGCCGCCGTCTTCCAAGTCATGCTCAAATGCCTGATCGGCGGCCTACGCCCTCACTTCCTCGCCGTCTGCGACCCTGACGTACCACCGTTCGGATATCAATCCGGCACCGGCTGGACCCGGATCATGTACGATCGCAGCGTGTGTCGCGGCGACAAGGACGAGATCGATGACAGCCTGGAGTCGTTTCCTTCAGGGCACTCGACCGCGGCTTTCGCGGGTTTCATCTATCTTTTCCTGTACCTCAACGCCAAGCTGAAGGTCTTCGCCAATTACCACCCTTCGTACTGGAAGCTCATCGCGGTCTACGCGCCTGTGCTAGGCGCTACGCTGATCGCCGGCGCGCTCACGATCGACGAATTCCACAACTGGTATGATGTTGTCGCGGGCGCTATCATCGGAACCGCAATGGCAGTAAGCGCATATCGTATGGTCTACGCGAGCGTGTGGGACTTCCGCTTCAACCACGTTCCTGTCGCGAGAGATATCGGCTTCGGCTACGGCGTGGCGCAGACGGGATACGAGGGTTTCCGAGAAGCGGTGGCGACGAGAAAAGCTGGCTGGGGAGCTCATGAAGGGCATGTGTTTGGCGGAGCGCCGTTCGATGCCGTTCCGCCGCCGCCTGGGAGTCTGGGTGTACCCCCTCCTGCACCTGCGGCCGGAGAGGCAAGTACTGCGAGCGCAGGTGCTGGTACCGGTGCTACGCCGCGGTCTCGTCGCTTTGGGGTCCTGCGAGCGAGGAGTGCGGATGGTGCTGCCGGAGACAATCAAGCCGAGACGGAGAGGGTGTCGCGCAAGCCTCTCGGAGCTGGCATGTTTAGGAGGGGCGATGAGAATGTGTAGGCGCGCAGCCTGTTTCTTTTCCTTCTTTGCGATGCGGCGTTGGCGAGTATTGTGCGTCGTTGTTGGCTGAGCAGGCACATAGCTTAATTGCACAGCCACTAGTTTTCCAGATGTTCGGCTGCTCTGTTATTAGTGAGTAACAACCCTGGAACGAGAATCACATTTGTCTTTTCTGCGAAGAAAACCTCGAAAGCCTCCAGAAGGATCATGAGCGATGCGTACGCGGTCCTGACCATCAGAACATCTGAATCTTCCACTGCAACCCCGCTCTCACTCCAGACGGATCTCTCTTCATCACATATCCGGGTTCGAGAGCTCGGTGTCCAGCATACAAGGCGCAGGAAAGCAAGCTCATCGGACGCTATGTGCACGCTCACCGCTCGGCATCGGCCTTTTCGCTCCATATGTGCAGCAAAGCGCCTCGCACCAAATCAATGGTTACGACTCGCTGACACAGAATCGCTGACGTTGGCGATGCGTCTGGTCTGGATGGAAATGCTTTGTGGCATGTTCTGATGATTTGGCATGTCTCAATGACCGTTTCGACTCGCCACCAAGCAGAGGATCATATGCTGCTGCGACCGCAAGGCTCGTGTGGTAGGATTGTCCAATCAGAACGCCGTAGTCATCGTGATCGTGCATCTTCCTCCCATTTAGTCAGTCATAATCCTGCAAGATCTTCCCATCCAAATCTCCAAATGTCAGCAAGAGCTGGCGCCGTAGGACGTGCATTTGTAAGTACCAAAGTACATCACTGCATATCGCCTCGCGAATATACAGTCAGCCAGCACTGTCCCGCGCGAAGCTTTGTGTTTATAATAAGGAAAAAAGCGATTACGCGGCGAAGCGTGATCGGGCAGGAGGCAGGATGGCTTGCGCATTAAGTACCTCGTACCTACTACCTGCGCAGTACATGCTCCTCCCTATGGCCACGTCGCCGGCATGAGCTCGAGGCAAGCAATGCAATGCATATGTAAGAGATGAGGTGGAAGCATTGGCTTTGTGACTAACTCATGTTGTTGGGAAAGCCGAACGTCTAGAGCTCCGGCGCTTGAGCTGCAGTGTTATTGATTAATGTAAGGGATGTGCCGCTGTGATGTACAGGAGAGCTGAGTGCCGAGAGCTGGACGGTTGGCGTGCACACACAATACGGTGATGTTGTACCTAAGTCTTTCATGGGCTGCGTATAGCTTCATGTGTTGACATGGCGTGCCAGTGGTGTGGTGTGCTACAGCAGTCTTCAGAACGTGAGACCTCAGGACGCTTGCACACATGTTAATGATAACCTTCAACATCAAACGTCGCAATGCCACGCGAAAACGAACGTGAAAGTCGACGAGCTCGCTGCAGCTACTAATAACTGTGTGTATAGCACGCACTGCCACGCACTATAACCTGCACTATCGGAGGTGTAAAATGTGCCGCAAGCGCCCAGTCGCTTCCCCAAAGATGCCGAGTTGCCCGGCTTTCCAGGTCTCGTCTCGCCATGTGGCTTTCGCTTGCCCGCCCCAATGGTTTGGGAATAGAGTGCGAGGCTGAATACTCACTGTGGCTTTGTTTTGACTTCGTCTGGGTAGGGGAGGGGATCCTAGAAGGGCGTTGCGCATGTTTGTTGCTTGTGCTTTGTGTGGTATTTCATTTCTTTTGCAATCTGGGTCTTGGGTGGCAGGTGTCTGAAGAATTGTGTCGGGGATTTATTCATTTATTTAGTGGCAGGTTTTGTGAAGACGTGGGCGGGTGTGTTTCATCGTGTTTTGTTTCTCCCTGTGCATGTGTGGAGTGTTTGTGATGGATAGATATTAAGGGGGATTATAGAGAACATGGGACGTGATAACATGTGAACCTAACGAGCTGAGCGATATTTACGCGAAGATGTATGTATGTGACGGCGTACGTGTGGTGAGTGAGTGCACGGAGACGACACGACACAGGTGCGAGCGTGGTGCACGCAAAGATCCTGGCAGCTGGCAAGGTCGGTGTGTGGCTTTCGAGTCTGGCAAGAACCGGCGGCTCGTGCGTGAAGGAGTGCAAAGATCTACTGTACAGCATGCGCACTCCAGGAGGAGCTGCAAGACAAGGAAGCCAGCTCGATCGGGATGTGTTAGAGCACAGGTTGACCGCTCTCGAAATGATCCATCCTCACTGTCTCATCGGGCAGAGTGAGCGATTTGGGGCGTCGAAGATGCAGAGATGCAGAGCGAGACGGACTAGAGGAAGTAAAGTAACGCAAGCATGCAGCAAAATCATGCCATCCAGCCAATCCAACGGCAGTGCAGCTCCACGATAACAACGTCCAGGCGTGCAGGCAGGTCTCAACAACTGCATGCGCCTCCCGTCGGACTTCAGTAGTCGATATCGCGCCACACCGGTAGTGGCGCAGAGATCGAATAGCGCCAGCCTAACGCTCGCTTCAATGTTTGTCTCACTCCACTCTCCTCCCCCTGCCAACTGCCAGCCCAGCCAAACAGCAGCAGCAGCAGTGAAAATCAAACGGCAGCATGAAAACGCGCAGGCGGGGCAGAGCCCACTCGAGAAGAGCTGTCACAATCCCGATCGCGATTGCAGATGGGTAGCCGTGCTTGGTCTTGGTTCTGAGTGCAAAGCTGGGTGCAAACAATCTCCCGCCTTGTTTTCGGTACCCACTTGGGAGGAGAAGATGTGAGATAGCTCACGATAGCTTCGAGGCTTGGTATTTCTGACGTACACGCATTGCAGTAGCATGAGACCTGCCCGCGGCCATATACCAGAATGACGGTGTCTTCAGCAGACCGACTATATCAAGGGCAATATTTCGGCATATCGCACTGCCCTGGCGAGGGAACGAGAATTGCAAAGATCGAGACCACAAGTATTCACGTGCACACACACGCGCGCGCGCTCTGGCCGATAACAGCACTACTGATATCGTTCCACAGTTCCATTGAGACGGAAAGCGCAGCGCGTGCGGACTTCTCTCCTTCCCTGCCGCCCGTGTCACCTCGCACTGCGGCACTCCACAAACTCTACTGCCCCCATGCACCAACCACCTACCACAGGCCATCAGTGCATCCCTGCCGCCCTGCTTTACTACGGTCCTTCCTGTGCCTTGATATGAGGCCTCTCCGCCCGCTCTGGTGATGCGAGCCAGATTCCGCGCTTGCATCTTTGTCCTTCGCCGCCGTTGATTCCCTTTTTGAACACTCGATAATGCCGTTTCTGTGCGTTTGATATCCCCTGTCAGGACGAAAGCTTGTTGCTTGCAACGGCCCAGCTAATTGCCATTGGACCTGCCCTCGCGACTCAAGTGCACACATCCGTCTCTCGGCCAATCGTACAACATCCTGTACACCATCGTCTCACCAATGGAGCCAGAAACTCTAGTCTCTTTCGCCTTTCGCGCTCCTAGAGAGGTTAGAACCGTCGAACTACTAGGTTCATGGGACAACTTCCAACGCCCTTACGCAATGTACCATGACCGTCGTCGTGGCCAAGGATACTACACTGGATGCTTCGAATTTCAAGACATCGTTTTCGACGGCTCGGAAGTCCATTGGACTAAACCACGAACGGGAGGACTGAAGCAAGGCGGCACTTACTGGTACTACTTTCGACTTGATGATGGCATCGAAGCTTACGACGACCTACGCGAATGCACGGCTTCATGTCCTCTAATGCCCGGCCAGATGGTCAATGTCATCAACGTCCCCAGAGAGGTGCCAGACTCAGCACCCTTGGGACGCACTGCCAGCGTGAGTCTAATTGGCACGCTATCACAACTGTCGAATCTACACACCACGAACCCGAAGGCAAGATATCAAGCACCTCAACCACCGCCTGTATCAAAGGTCCACGACAGATGCATCTCCGACTTCGCTCTCAAAGGACGTCTCGAAGGACAGCCACCATCACCCAATAACGGACTGCCTTCGCCACCATCGTCAGGAGAGGGACTTCTCAAGACCGGCCGAAGGATGTTTGGCAGTGTTGGTTCGTTGCACAAACGCGGCATGTCTATCGGAGGATCTCTACGCAACATGGCGGGCCGAGCTGCGATGAGGGCGCGTGCGAGGCAAGAATCGAACACTTACGAAGCGTCACTCATCAACGAGGAAAACGAAAGTGCTTCTATCCACCCTCGCACCACCAACATCGGGATCGCCAGACCGCCCACACGCCGTGCCGTTCCCGACATATCCATTCCCCCGGACTTTGCCGACTTCAAGGGCTTTTCGCAAGTAGTAGCGATTCCCACTCCATGGGCTTCACCCACAAAAGAATCATACGACAACGACGCGGCCTCGATAGGCCCGCGCTCCATCCGCGACATCCAGTTCCTCTCCACGACGCACCAGCAGCCAGAGCCCGAACCACGTTCCTACTCTCTGCACAACCCTGACCTACCCGTAAGCACACTTGAGCCGCAATCCATACTCCCGAATCAAGACCAACCAAGCCCCGCCCTCGCAGTAGCCTCTCCAACCTTCTCTGACGCCACAGTCAGCACCACCGATGGTGCTGACATCGCCACACCTTCATTGTCAGACGCTTTGGCCGCGCCGTACGTCGACGTATGCGATGAGAACGTCGCTGCCCGCCTGCGATGGGGCGCACAGACACGCAGTCCGAGGCAGCAGAATTATCATCTCCCTCGAGACTCAGTATGGATCAACCCCGTGTTCAAGCCTGCAACACACGATGTATCGGGCGGAGCCACAGGGCGCAGCAACATGGAGGCGATCTTCACCGAGCTGGGCTATCTGGGCGACGCGATCCATTGATCGATCGGCACACAAGTGCGAAAAGCACACTTGTGATCGAGTGACCGAGGTCAATCCCTCACGCCTGACGCCACGACGTCAGCCTTTCTTTTCATTTTCATCCTGAAGTATTTTAGCGATTGGCGTTTCGGTTCATTTATATCGTGGAGAGATTTTGCTCCCACGGCCGCCGTTTGGCAGGCACACTGGTTTTTCTTGTTTGATACCCCCCAACATTGGTAAGCTCGGAGATAGATCGAGCGGGTCGATATCTTTTTTTCATCATCTAATTAGGAGAGCCTCCGACGCGGAGAGCGAAAAAGAGAAGGATGTCTGTTCTCTTGAGAATTACAACTCGAAAGGCTTTTGGCCGCAATTGAAAATCAAATGTCCAAGAGTGTCAAAAAAGTTCCACTACTCTTTTGAATCCATGCATGGCCTCCATGCCATGACTAGACAGACTCGCCGGGAGGTTTCCCGACGGATGCGCTTTTTGCTCGTATCAGTGGACGACGCAAATCTAGATCCATAGCTGTTAGCCACCACAGCGTTTTGTGACGCTTCGCACGACTTGACTTGACTTGACCTGACTCGAAGCACAGAACTAGGTAGTAGCGTCGCAGGTGTGGCGGTCTTTCCTTCGCCCAAGCGTCCTTCGGGCCGTGATAAGGTGCTCGGGGTGACTCCAGGTATATATATCCCACAGACTAATTGATCTCGCAATGAATGCCGTTGTTTGGAATGTGGTAGATGGTGGTCTGCGAGGCTGGAACTCAGCACGAGAGCAAAAGAATCACGGATCGAGATGTGTTCTTTTGTGGCGAACAGCCTGTACTCCGAGATCCGGATTTCTGACTTTCTCGCATCCTATCCTTCCTGGTGGACGAGATCGAACGAATGTTGGAGACGCTTGGCGGGGCGCGCCCAGCTGCGCGAGACGTGTGGAAGGTAGTAGTAGGAGTGGCATCAACATGGTTCTTTTCCCCGCACTTGGGGTTTGCAAACATCGTTGGAGATGGAAGTCTTCTCGTGTTTTCTATCCTTCGTGACCAGAGGAGACGGAGTTCTCATAGGCCGCGTTCGAGCAATCCGTTGGGAGGGAAGTGATCGTTCCGGGGCCGAAGGCGAGACAAGAATCCTGCTTCGTGATGATGGGCTTGATATTCAAGGATCGATGCGTGGTAGGGATGGTCCGTATCGACGATGAATGAGGATTTCTGCTCTGGCGATTCTGGTAGGCGAGCAAGTGAAGAGCCGGCGGGCCGTGCATTGTGTCGGTAATTCATAGTTGCGCATCGAGTGTAGTCTGATGTTTGTGGCCCAGGTCATAGCTGGGAATCTCGTGGTGTAGCCGATAGGTCAAACCCAGTGTGAGCCGAGAGCTAGGCGTGGTGGAAGCGTAGGAGAGTATCGGCTTGATTCCGGACAGGTTTAACGCAGCAAGGAGAAGGGAGCTGGCGTACATGCTGAGACTGATGGAAGTGTGGGTGGTGGTGTTGGTGGCGGAGGCCGTTTGACTGGAAACAATATTGGCTTGGGTGCTGGGCGAGAAGAGAGGTTGTTGCTCGTGATGTTAATCTTGAACTGAACTGCATAACTGGCCCTGATGGTGGTGTAAGTTTAGGTAAGCATGGTGATTAGGCTATAAATCAATTTTAGTGATATTGTAAGTCGGACTCGCAGCGTTTCTGGATGTCGCGTGGTTGGCGTTTATCACATGGTGCATGAAGACAGCAGTCTTGGATTATTCGGAGTAGTTAGGCATTAAATGGCGTTGGTGCGATTGGTGCTAAGGCTTGCAACTCGACTTCGGTAGGCGCTTGTGGCATAATTCTGGGAGGCGAATTGGTGCTGTGGATAGGAATATCGAGTGGTTGTGTTGGCTGTCCGCTAGAGTTGTGGCATGGTAAATTGAACGTAGTCGTGCGAATTCGAGAGTGCTTAACGGATCGTAAAGTGTGAAACAAGGCGTCTAAAGTCTATCAGTGTATTATTAAGTCAAAGTGCGCTCGCGATAACAATCATTCTGGGATGTGTTCATTCGGACTTGCATTTGACTCTCTAACCGGGCGTGCCTCGTGTGTCCTGTACCATAAACCTCACTACGTCATGGAGCTCTGAGCGTGCGTGAACTGAAACGTCTTGAACTTCCAAACTATTGTATCGTGCTTTCAAAATATTTCATTTGAACACCTCGAGCTAGCCGCAATGTGGAAGGTTACGGGGACTCGAAGCATGCGCAGAAAAAAGGCAGCAGCAGGTACCTCCATCCCGCAGCCACAGCGTAAACACCAGCCCATGCAAACCCATAACCATTTTAACGGTTGCTCTTGGCGACACGCTCGAGCTCGTCCTTCTTCTTGATGGCGTAAGAGTTGGAAGAACCCTTGGCGGCGTTGATGAGCTCCTCAGCGAGGCACTCGGCAATGCTCTTGATGTTGCGGAAAGCGGCCTCACGGGAGCCGATGGTCAGGAGGGCGATGGCCTGGTTGACACGGCGGAGAGGGGAGACATCGACGGCCTGGCGACGGACGGTACCAGCGGAACCGATACGGGTGGAGTCCTCACGGGGACCGCAGTTGACGATGGCGTCGACGGCGATCTGGATGGGGTTCTGGTCGGTCATGATGTGGATCTGCGGATTGTGTGTAAGTAGTCTGGCTGGCACTGCGCGGCGTGCGGGAGACGTACGATCTCGAAGGCGTGGGCAACGATGCGGACAGCCATGAGCTTCTTTCCGTTGTTGCGGCCGTTCATCATGAGGGAGTTGGTGAGACGCTCAATGATGGGGCACTGGGCCTTGCGGAAACGCTTCTGGGCGTAGCGGCCGGCGGAGTGAGGCATGTAGACGGGAGTGCGGATCTGAATGTAGTCGCTGTGTGGTCACTTCGTCAGCAATCGCGCTCCCATATCATCGCTGTGTCTGTGTCGTCCGTGGCGCATGACTGTCTGTCTGTCGGTGTCTCCATCGTCCTCGCTCGGTCCCTCGATCCCATCTCTTTCCATGCAATCCGTCCACTCCATCCTCTCGCGCGGGCAGGGGCGCACTCACGTCAAGGAGATATCCCTGATCTCGACATCCTCGTAGCTCCACTTGTTGAACAGCTTGGTAGAGCCGATCTCCTGGGAGACATCCTTGGGCAGCACCGGGTAGCCCTGGGGCGCCTCAACCTCGACCTCGCCGTCGGACATTTTCGCGAGTTCCTTCTGTGTAAGAGTCTTTCGAGTATACGAAAGACAAGACTGAAGGTTGCTGGGGTGTCGTCGCTGTTGGGTTAGTTTGCGCCTGGGAAATCCGACTGTCTGATAGTGCGCGCAAGCCGAACGTCTGCTGGAGTGCTGGTGTGGGTGTCTTGGCGCACTAAAGAATTTGGCCCGCCAGGTTTGCTGTGAGGGCGAGACGTTCGTGCCTGCCTGAGGCAGGGAGAATTTGCTCCTCTCCAGAATTTGACATTCACACACTCCACAAAAGACGGTACTTAGCTACATCATTCATTGTCGGTCACGTGCTAGCCATACTACCCTAGGCATATGTGCGCCTTTTAGTGGCAATGCACTCGAACAAAATGATACTTCTCCTCGTCTGCTTACATGCACATAACGTGCCTAATGTTCTCTTGAATGCACAATAACTACATGCCCAAGCATCTCTTTACCTTGACGATGCTCAAGACGACGATAACCGTGTGATCATACACGAGATACCTCACTCTACAGACACACTCCCACCCTCACTCTACAGACACACTGCACCCTCACACAAAATCTGCCGCATCAGCCCCAAAAGCAGCCAATACACTCACCCCAGTCCTGCCACAAGCATAAGACACCATATCACGCCCGCAGCCTCCCAACCAGCAACAGAAATTCCAAGCGAATTAGCATGCTTCCATCCATACTGCGCCTGCGATCTGGCTCGAGACTGGGAGCGCAGACGAGAAGGTGTCCGCTTGCTAGGCGAGGCACTCTTCCTCGGTCTACCAGGGCTACGGCTCTTGCTCTTGCTGCGTGCAATCGCATAGCCACTCTCGTTGCCGGATAGACTCTTGCGATGCTTCGATGGTCGACCACGCTTACGTACATACACTTCTGCAGTCCCTGTCGTAGGCCCCTCATCCGGCCTGGCGAAGCGTGTGAGGTTCTTGACCGATGCAAGATGCTTGACCGTGTTGAGCCAGCCGTGGCTTTTCTTGTCTGAATCCTCCAGCTTCTCGAAGGTCACTTCGTCCTCGCTCTTCAGCCATGGCAGTAGCGTGCACCGGAACATTGTCATCGGGTCTGCTTCAGCAAGCGCCGTCCACAATCCCAGGACAACAGCTGAGAGCACAACATCCCAAGCCATCGCATTAGCTCTTCCTGTGTCCGCCAGTAGACCGAAAGTCGACCGAGCCGCGTATTCGGCATCGTTGCGAATGTCTTCTCCCGCCTGTTCAATCTGCCCATGTGCCAAATAATGGCCTACCTTAGTCCCTTGGGCGGAGCCGGCATCGATGAGCGTACGTGTAGCGGCATAGACACGGATTGCCACCAGTGGCAAAGCCATCAGGGAGAGAGTCAAGGCTCGAGATCGTCTGGCAGACGTCGCTGAAGCATGGTACCGTCCAAGACGACGAGGATGGATCCACTGTATCGTGTCAGTACAACACTCGCTGAGTGCTTCCAAAAAAGGAAAAAAAAAAAAAAAGCATCGTCTCCCAGCGGTACACTTACAGTAACCGCAGTGAACACAGTATACGTCAGCGCTCCAGTAGCAAATGTTACAATCGAAGTCCCCGCCCATTCTTGCGTAGAAGGCAACAGGCTCCAAGTAGCTGCGTGCAACCAGAACGGCACGAGGAGGGGCACTCGAAAAGGTGTCCAGCGCTCCAGATTAGTGTCTCGGATTGGCGACATCAACATGAGCGCATACAACAGACATTGCGATCCTGCCAGGCTCAGGTAGCCAGAGAGCAATGTGAGTAGCACGGGTGCAGTCCAAGGCAAAGCGCGAAGACGGGCTGTCATTGACTGTCAATCTTCTGACCCTTGACATATCGGTGGCGCAAGTGTCACTTACTCTCATAGCTCAAAAAGAAGAACCAAATCATGGCTCCCCAATAGTACTCGCTCGACCACCAATATCCCGCCGGATTATTGAACGGCGGCAGCCATTTCGCAAGCACCTTCGCGGAGTCGAAAGTAGGTCCGAACACGGCTGGCAATTGCCTGTTCAGCAGTTCCGACAGATACGTCGGACGTAAAACCTTCATGTAAAATCGGCCAGGCATGCTGCACATTCGTTAGCTTAATTTATCATTATACGATCGAGCTGCGAGACCGGTCACCTCATATCCGCTGGCTTCTGCTCTGCCACGCCCGCATTTCCAATACCCGCATACCCATCCTCTGCACTGCGCGTCTCAAACCCATTCGCCGTGCTCCCAGCATGACCGCCAGCCAAAGTCTCGCCGACTTCCGCCCTCGCAACAGGACTCGCGTACTTGAGCGTCGTGACAACGACAAAACAAGCAAGTGCCAGCCCAAGGAAGATCTGCACCAGTCTCCTCCTGTGCACGCCCTGCCGTGTGCTGAGAGAGCGGCCGGCGCGCTCGTATTGCTCGATCAGAAGCCCGAGGGTGCTGCCGATTGTGAGGAGGCTGGCTGCGACGGTGAAGTAGCCTAGGAAGCCGTGGATGTGGTGCTCTTCGATGACCGTGCGTTGTGTCGACATCTTGGAGATTGTAGTTTTGGCGGATCGCAATCTCAGACAATGAGATTTGTTGGCGGTGTTGAGACGCTGGGCGTAGAGAGCGTGGTTCTGTTGTGATGATGCTGGAATGTGTACGGGTTTTGACAGCTGGCGGTCCGGAGCCATCCCTTGCATGAGGCACGGCCTGAACATTGAACTGTTGTAGATTTGCCTGATTATAGTACAATCATCTACTCTAGCATGTACATAGAATCTACATCTACCGCTAAGCAGTACCGTTCTGCTTTCTATCCTTCTTGCTGCCCTTCTTGACGCCCTTGCTCTTGTTCGAGACGATAGCCTCAGCAGCAGCAGCGGCTTCCGCATCCTTCCTCTTCTCTTCTTCGGCAAACAGCTTGAGCAGAGCAGGAGTGAAGTGCTGCATCTCTGCAATCTCGCCGACTTTGACGCGCATGTAATCGAAAGCCACGCAGACCTTCATGTCGGACTTGAGCTTGAAGTTGACGGCAGCAGGACCACTTTCAGAAGCGCTGGGCTTCTTGTCAGGGAGATCGTACTGCTGGCCCGAGGCGTTGTCTGCTGTTTGAGCGGGGAGAGTTGGCGCTTCGTCGCCGACTGGGCCTTCCATCATCTCGTCGGGGTTGGCGGTGACCTCTTCGTCCACAGCAGGCTCATCGGCGTTGATCATCGGCACATCTTGGGTGATGGTAGTGTCATCAGTGTTCGCATCCTCCTCTCCACTGTGTTCGAGCACTGGAAGCTTCTGGTATCGCTGGCTGAAATGCGTGAGAACGCAAGCCTTGGCGCCCATTGCTTGCGCGACGCCTAGCGCTTCAGAGGTGGTAGAGTGATTCTTCGCCTCGGCGTCACCTTGGAGCTCGTCATCGAAAGTAGCTTCGTGAATGCAAACAGTAGAGCCCTTTCCGATCTTTGCAAAGTCCTTGCTAGGCCTGCAATCTCCCGAGTATGATGCTTTGAAGCCAGAAGGCCAAGCGACGGATATCGCGCGAGCGCCGTGACAGTGCTTCACAAGACATGCCTGAACATCTTCGAGTCCAATCAGAGACGGCGAAACTTCCATGGACGAGAGCTTATCTCGGCGGTCTTGGTACTCCATGGCGTTCAGCGCGGTCGGATGAACGAACCAGCTCAGCCGCGAGGTCTGACCTTTATTGGGGAATGCAGGGGAGACTGTAAGTGGCGCCACGCGGGAGAAGCCATAGTCTTCCACAGCGGCGTATTCGGCAAGCCATGATGCCATGGCAGGCTCAGATACTACTGCAAGTCGTTGTTCATCAAAGAGGCTTGCGGCGTGTGCTGTTGGCAGCGGTGTTGACGCCGGCTGAGAGTTGTGCACCTTCTCATACCACGCTTTGATGACACTGACAGTTCCCAGGTGGTGGTCTGCGTGCATGTGGCTGATTACGATGAGGCGAAGGCCGCTGATGATCTCTTCGAATTCTTCGGCCGAGAAAGCACGCTTGAGTTGACCAAGAGTGTTCTCGCCGCAATCAAAGAGCATGCTACCCCAGCCAGGTACTCTCAGAAGGGTAGCAGAAACGTTGCGGTACTTGGACGGCAAAGCCGAGCCAGTGCCCAACGTTGTGATCTCGACATCCTTGTCTGGCACTGCACCGACCCATTTGGAGATCGCATCGCTGTCGGAGTTGACCAACTCTTGGACACGTGCAGCCTCGTCGAGCACCTCTTTGGACAAATCGTTGATGGTCGCCTGAATATCCAACGGCGCGACTGCTTCCCTCTTGTGGACTTCCACCTTAGGTTCGAGGGCCACGATCTGTCCTCTTACAGCTGCCTGAGCATTTGCCACGAGTGGCATGTCGACATGATTCTGGGTGACGTTGCCGTTTCCATGGGTCGGCACTCTATATCTCTTACCATCGATCTGCTGCAAACGAATAGTCGCAGCTGCCGCTGAGTCAAGCGCGATGTTGTTGGGGCAGTAATCAGGCGATGAGACGACGTGCTCGAGTTCCTTGTGCTCGGTCATGAAGTTGCGCAACCTTGTGTCGAGAGCCACGCCAGGGCCACATATCCAGACGGCCGCACCAACGCCAGACATGACCTTGGGTTCACGCCACTCGGGTCTTGCGATGAGATTTTCTATGTAAGAAGGATCGGGAAGGTCAATGACAGCGATGCCACCGCCCTCCTTGCTCGCGCCCAGGACTTGGTCGGGAGTGATTATCTGACCATCTTCGTTCTCGACATTCTCACCAGCGGCAAGCTTTGCCCATTTCTGTCCCTTGGCGACATTCAAATCCATGGCGTTCTTTGGGTTGAACTTGCCTCTTTGAGTGTGATTGCGGATAATGTAGCTGATAGCTTCCTTTGCGGGCTGAGTGGGTGGCAAGCTCTCAACGAGTGCTCCAGGCCAAGGTTTCCGAACGAGGACTTCCAGATCCGCAGTAGCTTGATCGAGATTTGCACTTGGAAGCGGTCCCTTGTATTTCTCGATTTTGTTCGTTTCCGAGTTGCGGATGAAGATAGTCGCAGGCATCTTGACATCAGCGAGCCGGGTAGGGTAGAGTGTGTCCAGTCGCCAGGATGAGTTGAACATCTCGCCAACAACAGCTTTGGCAGTGAGTTGGTCGTGCTGGTCTGGGGTCAAGCGATCCAGTTCAACACGCCTGCCCTCCTCCGGAACTTCACCCTCGTAGACCTCCTCGATGCTCCTTTTGCGTGGGCTGGCAACCTTGGCTTCCGAAGGGCTCGCTGGCTTCGATGTTGAAGATGGCGAAATAGACATGGGCCAGACTTTAATGTTGTGATCTGCCCAGTGGGGAGCCCATTCCTCTTCCCCCTCCAGTCTGTGTCGTTCAGCTCCAATCTCATGTACATTGAGAGGCATACCCTTCCTGAAAACGAATCGGCGAGCAGTGGCAAGCATGTGGTTCAGGTTCGGAGGCGCAAACAGCGTGAGGCCATTGCCACCAACATCAGCCTTAGCAGCGTCCTCAAGCACCCTCACCTTTTGCGGATCATTTTGCACGCCCATGTCCTTTGCCTTTTGAGCCGCTCTCTTCTTAGCTTCCTCCACACCCGCCGCTTGGCTTGTTGCGGTCACATCAGCCAACGTCAGAATCATCCCGATCAAACCGCCAGTGTTCTTCCATTCCGTCTTGCCTGTGATGAAGCACTCGCTGACCTTCAGCAACTTTGATCCCATCTGCACGCATGCTCGCTGTGTTCCTTCCGCAATGCTTCCAATCAGATATCTCTTATTGTCGAAGTGTAGAATGAGCGTAGTGCCTGGCGTGTCTGCCGTAGGTGTGGTGAGCACCTGCACGAAGGAGCGCATTTTGTTCGTTTGCTGAAAGTCCGAGCGGCGCTGGTTCCAGAAGTATTCCTGGTTTGGAGGTTCCAATCGTCTGATGTGGTCTTGTTTGAAGCGGATGTAAGGCTTAGCTGCAGTCTGGGGCAGCGATCTGCTTCTTAGGTTGTTACGATTGCGCCAGCGATCTACGGTTTGTCCAAGCTCATATCTCTTGATCGAAGGGAGAGTTTGCGCGATCGGTCCGGTGGTTCGGCCAGGGAATATTCGTACGTCGGCGGTTTCTGCTTGCTCTGTGAACTCTTTGTCGACTTGTTTGTTCGTTTGATGGCCAGTGGCAAGGTCCTGCAGTCGTGAAAGTACGCTGTCGGAATATGTACGGGCAGAGGCGCAAGACGAATTAAGAAGTCGGGGAACAGAAAAGAATCGTAAAGTCGTAATGCCGCATGCGAGCTCGCGCGTCGGCGCCAACGTGACGGCTATCTTGAACGAGGGGACGAGGGTATGTACAGCGGTCCGAGAGATTGTAATGGCGCGATTAGTGAGGGTACATGTCTTGTCGATGTTTGGTTTAACGGTTTCACGGCAAACCAATGCAACTGACAAAAGCGGACGGTATGCTTGGCGTCACGAAGTATGCTTTAGGGTTCGTGTTCGGGTGACCAAAATCATGACATCGACGCATGGGAGCCTTCTAAGAGCTACTTGGATAGACTCGCAGTTAGAAGAGGGCTCTACGTGACCCTTTTTTTTTCCCCCTTTGATTGTATCTAATAGTTATGATATCTCTAATATAACATCTATCAAGAAGCCTATATTAAACTTAGAAGTAATCCGAATCCATTTACCTACATACTTTACCAGGTTTATGTCTATAATAACGGAGCCAGAAAGCGATCAATCCAACACGTGAGACAATGAACATGTATCCATACAGATCGATCGAAAAGCATAGCTTTCACGAAGATGTTAGCATGGCTTGCATGGCTTGCATGGTTGCAATACTGTACACCAATTCCAAGGGTCCAGCACGGCGCGTCTTCCTGCATCGTCGACGCGTAAAGTGCCCTGTCCATTGACACCAACCTCACATACGACGACCTCAACGACTGTGATTCTGCCAGATCACCAGTAAACACACAATGGACGACACTATCGAAGACGCACCAGAAAGCCAAACCCTCGCCAACGAAACCCCTCCCAACGATGTCTTCCTCGCGCCCTCCATCACCCGCTCCCTCGTCCTCTCGGGCGAGAGCTACACCTACCAATCTCCCATCCCAAAGACAATCCAAGACGACATGACCACCCCCTGCGTCCTAGGCGTCGACGAAGCCGGCCGCGGCCCCGTCCTCGGACCCATGGTCTACGGCCTGCTGTACCTCCCGCTCACACAGCACCACTCCCTCCTCGCCGAAACCCACCACTTCGACGACAGCAAAGTCCTCACGCCCGCCGTCCGCTCCGACCTCATGGAGAAGATCTGCACCAAGGAAACGGACTTGTACGAGAACTGCGGCTGGGCGACCCGCATGATGAGCGCCCGCGACATTTCCGCCGCGCAGCTGCGGCCCAACGTGTACAACCTCAACGCGCAAGCGATGGACGCGACGGCCGATCTGATCCAGGGCGTGTTGGATGCCGGCGTGAACATCACGGAGGTCTACATCGATACCATCGGCCAGCCGGAAGCGTACCAGAAGCGCCTCGAGCGGATCTTCCCTAGTCTGCGGATTACGGTCGCGAAGAAAGCAGATAGTCTGTACCCTTGCGTGTCTGCGGCGTCGGTCTGCGCGAAAGTTTCACGAGATGCTGCGCTCGATGTTCTCTACGAATCGTACGAGGAAGGCGGCGAAGTGGCGTGGGGATCGGGGTATCCGTCTGATGCGAGGTGCACGACGTGGTTGCGGGCGAACATGGATCCGGTGTTTGGGTGGGGGAGCGAGTGTCGGTTCAGCTGGGGTACGGCGAAGGAGATGCTGGAGAACAAGGGCGTTGGTGCGAAGACTGAATGGCCCGATGCTGCGGAGGAGCCGGGCGATAATATGAAATTGACGGGCTTCATGATGGGCGGGAAGGAAGATGAGGGCGATGAGCTGGGGAATTGGTATGGGAGGAAAGTCACCGAGGAGGTTTTCTGAGGGATCGCCATGAGAGATGATGCTACGATAAATGCTGCATCGAGCAGCAAGACCTCCCGAGGCCCAACGATATCTGGGCCGGCAGTACCGCCTTGCACCGCGCTGCGATCATGCTCTGCAACGCTGCAGTGACGGCAAAGCCCTTGAGGAACGGCGCTCCCTGCGAACGACACTGAATCACTGTGGGAGAATCTACAGCAGCTCTTGTCTGTACGACCGATCAGGAAGTTACGCCCCAGTGATACCACACGAATCAGGAAGAAGATCGCCCCGGTTGAACATGCGGGATCTATGGTTGAGTTGACTCTGATCAACATTATGACTAGCTACCAGCGCGCAAGAGATGAAACAATGCTCACGAGCCTGCAAGAAACCCATGAATTGTAAAGAGTGCAGTTGCAAACCCAAAAAACCAAAAACTTTTGTTAGACATCAGTATACACAAACAAAAAAAAAAAAAGCCCTCATAACAACCAACCCTCCCCAAAAGTAACCCAAGCAAAAACTTTTTTTGTGTCTTCTTAGAAAGACCCCGGGTATCATCAATCATTTCCCTCCCCCAATCCAAGACGCCAAAACACTTTTCGCCCTCTCCTTCTCCTTGCCCTTTGCCTCCATCTCAGCCAGCGAAGGCTCCTTCACCTCCTTGGGCCCAAAACGTTCTCTCAAGCGTCTGATCTGCGACAAGCGCTCTCGCCAACTGGACCGGTAGTCCTGCACGTCCTTGTTCACCCAGACCTCGGCGAAGATGCACGCGTTGAGCGCGAGGTTGCGCACGTAGCGCGGCAGCGAGGCGCCGGAGATCATCTTGGGCTCGTGGGCGGACGAGATGCCGGGGAAGTCGTCGCGGGTCATGACCTCGACGCGGTAGAAGCGGTCGGCGACGGGCGTCTGCATGGTGTGCGTGCGGGTCTGCAGGAAGGTGGTGCGCACGGAGGGCGTGACGACGATGTAGACGTAGTTGAAGGCCGAGGGGAACATGTCGAAGCGGAAGGGCTCGCCGGAGTTGTTGAAGACGATGTTGACGTGGTCGTTGCCCGTGTGGCGCTTCTTCTTGGCCGTGACGGCCATTTCGTCGTCGTGGATCGAGGCCGGCATCATGGTGGTGACGTGGTAGACGAGCTCGGTGACTTCGTTGTTCCAGACGATGGCGAACTCGCCGTCCATGTCGTCGCACTTGTCGAGGCCTTGGGTGTTGAAGGTGGCGCCTTTTAGCCTTCGCAGCTGTCCGAGGTGCTCGACGAATTCTCTATAGTCTGGAGCTCCGCTTGAATTGGCAAAGGCGGCAGTCTCGGTGGTCTGACCCTCGCCAACGTAAATCACACCGGCTTTGTGAGAGTCGAGGCCGGGCACTCTGTCCAGCATGCGGATGGCAGATTGGACTCCATCGGCGTCTGGTAGCTCAGTGAGTCCGGCAGCGCCAAGAGGAGATTTGGTGCTGGGAACTGTGATACTCCCATACAGATTCCCTTGCAAGTCATCAGGGAAGACCGGCACTTCATCGCCGTTGCTTGACAAGAGATCTGTAGCTTTGCCCCATTCTTGCTCGATTTGCATTGTTGGCTGCGCATGCGTGGGAGTCTTCGCATGCTCAGAGGCACTCCCGCGAATTTGATACTTGAATGTACCGGATGGCCTTCGTACAGTGACCAGGGTTCGACCATTGCGCAATGCAGTAGTGGTCGAGATGAGCAGCAACCCGAAGAGTCTGTGGCGGACAGTCAGGCGGCCGTCCACTTCTTCGTCGAAGGTATAGGTTTGGTTCTTTTCGCTTGCAAAATTGCCGTGCGCTTCTGATGCATCAACACTGTCCATGAGGTCTATTGTTACAAGAGCTTGTTCAGACCATGTTTCTTGTCCATCCTTGGTCGTGTGCTTGAGTCGACTGGTCACGTAATCCTTGATAGCTTGCCTGTCGCTCGGACGTACAGCGAAGTACCAGAACACGATGACGTGATGAGCCAAGGAGTGAACGTACTGAGGTGTGTGCTGTAGGTTGCGATCACTACTGCTTCCTTGGTCCGACTGTTGCGGGACCAAATCTGATTCGCTACTTCTGATGTACTCCAAGTAGCTGAAGCACACACCAAAGATTCGTTTGAAGTCATCGAAGCGGAAATTGTTGTACAAGTCGGGTAGACGCGACAAACCAGTGAGGAACTCTAGAACATGTACTGCCAGGTGACGTTGGGTCACCATTCGGTGCATTTTCTGGACAATATCCTCGAGGTGACGCGTGGCTGCCACGGATAGTTCGTAGCAGCAAACGGTCAGTGCATGGATACAAGCTTTGCTGACCATTTCGGATGAGCCCGCCGTGTTGATGAACACGGCAACCATTTGTCGCTCTTCCTGCGACGAAAGCAAACTCCGGTAGCTGATGAGCGTTGTGAGCAAATGTACGAAAGATGCTGCATGCTGGCCGCCTCCGCTCTTTAGCCGTGAGCAGGCAATGTTGAAGAGCTCCTTGGGGTATTGAGGTCGTTTGTAGAAAAGAGAGAGATTGCTAAGCTGTTCCGGCAATGTGGCGAGGACAAAATTCAGACAGTGTTGATCTTGACTCGTAGCATGGCCATCGATAAGCGCAATCAGCTGGTCCATCCACTTGTCCAGCGGTAGGTCCACAGCTTTCTGGTCATTTGGTACAGTTGGTGCTGATGGTACATTTTCCAAAGAGTCGTCTCCGGCGAGATACACTGCACCATCGACCGCAGCACGTAGACGAGAGAGCACTCGCAATGCAACCATCCTGGCCTCAGCTGTAAACGCATGTGTAGCAAGTTCTGTCACCGTATCCACAAGCTTATTGATGGTTCTGATCAGCCTGGCAGAATTCTGTGGGTACGCAAAAGCCCGGTGTAAAATCGTGCAAACTGCTCCCGTACATACTATTGCCGCTTGTGTGGTGCATTCTTCGCGTAGAGCTTGGCCCGAACACATGTCGACCAGGCTCTCCCAAGCCAGATCACCCTCGGAATAAACGATGGAATCAAGATGTAGTGCGATCAGTCGCCCCAGCGCCACGTGGTGTTCAGGCTCTGAGGAATGACAAAGCAGGTAAAAGAGGTCTTCATGCTGTATTAGTGGTGGTGCTTCCGATGGGGACGATGTGAATGGTGCGCTTAGCATAGCCTCCAGCATGGACTCTGTGAGCGGTTGGCCTGCTTTTACGAAAACAAACGCAATTCTTTCCAGTGCTTTCCTCTCCAGACTGGAAGAGTATTTCGCGACGAGTTCCAGTACAGCCCGCTTTTCATCCGGTTGTGCGTGGCTACGGCAGATCTCGAGCACATCAATGCAGACGTCCCAGCTTGCCGTATTAATTAACTCCGAGATGGCGAGATCTTCGTTGAATATTCTTTTCATGATATTGAAGACTTGTTCCTTCAAAATTTCGTCACTTCCTTGCGCCACGGAACGAAGGCATGGTAGCAGCTGGAAGACTGACACGAATGGTGGCCGCGCTTCTGTTCGGTCCCCAAGTGGTAATTTTTCTTCTATTAGTCGTAGTGCACCAGAAGCCGCAGCAAATTCTGCCTTGCTCTGGTACTGTTGCGCGAAACTTAGTATTTCGAGTAGAGCTCCTATTGCTTGCCGGCTCAGATGGCTTTGAAGTATGTGTTGGAAAACGCCCCAAGCTTTGTCTGCGAGACTTTTGTGTTTGTTCATCCGGGTACCCTGGTAATATGTGTATGCGATGAAGCGGATCGCTGGGAGTATGCTCTCGCTTGGGAGAACGGCAAAAGTGCCCACCGAGTCAATGAACTCCAGCGCGGCGTACAAGTCGACAGTGGCCCTAGAGTTGGCCGTACGGAAGAGGGCGACGCGTAGTAGTTTCGTCAGACCGGCCTCGGTGAACCATTTCGCATGGCGTTGGAAGGTATCCTTGGTCTTGTGAAGGGCCGCCTGGAGGGGTGCTTCCGTCTCGAGGCACTGTACCAGCTGGTCACACGTCCCAGTTTCCAGAGTTGACGCGGTTGCGACATCGTGGTTCGTGGAGTTTGCCGGATGTCCAAAGTCGATGCTGTTACGGGGAGAGTATATACTTGACAGCAAGCCTTCGGATCCTAGGCTTGAGAGCGGCCTCCGCTCAGGCGTGCCCAAGACATCCTTTTCGTCCATATAGCAGGGATCGTTCGCTATCGAGGCTCGTGAACCTCAACCGTTGCAAAGTATAAGTCAAGCAGCATTTCCGTATAGAGAGTCAGGTGACAGTCAGGGCAAGGCTATATCCTGGTCAAGTCGAAGGTGGCGTTTGTGAAGAAAGTGGAGGCGTGGGCAGGCTGTCTCATTGTGCTGTGCGGGCCAGAGTGGTGGGTGGTGCGAAAATGGAGCAATCTCTCCATCGAGTATATGGCGCTGCAGAAGTCTGTCGGCTGGCGCTGCCTAAGGAGCCATGGTGCGCAATTAGCTGGAGTAGAGGCTTTGCGGGTCTAGGTAGGTCGATGATACAAGCGTGCTGTAGCGACGATGAAAAGCACGGCAGCCGGCATGCCACGCTTGCTTGCTTCCTTGCACACACGCACACTAGACCGCTGCAGTCTGGACGGCTTAAGGGCCACTGATGACAGTGACAGGGTTTGCGGCCTGCGTCACGCCGCTCGTGGCCTGTCTGTTCACGGCCCGTGGTCCACGCGCTACGATCCGCTCCTTCGTGCGTGCTTACTCGCATACACCTGCCGTTGGCGGTGGCTGCATGCGCCCTAAGCGTGCAGCAGGACGGTGGCCTCGCTCGTCGTGGCCGAATGGCTTCTGGCTCGCCGATGGATTACAGGGTCACGAGATCTCATATACATTACATACACACACTCAATCCTCCCGGACGACCTCCCACCGCGATCGCATAGACGAGACAATGAAGCGCGCATGACCGCAACGCCTGCATGGACACGAGATGCCGTGCGTGATTATTGTTGACAATGGATCGCTTCTCCCCTGTGGCAGCGGCGCACGTGAGGGTGCTTGTGCTGCCGGTTGGGCGCATAGAGCGTCGCATATTTCTGGACTTTGTGCGGAGGCTGCAAGATGAGGCTGCTGTAATACGGCATAGGGACTTGAACAATCATGAGAGGGGTGGAGATTTCTTGTTGTCCCCTGGAAAGTCGGAGGAGGGATGTCTGCTGCTGCACTACACTACAAGCTGTCCCAGCGCCGCTATATTGCATTTGAGCCCGTACGATATCTTCAGGGAGCCGTTGCTTGTCGTTGGTGTGGTCGGAGGACTGGGCGACGAGGAGGAGGAAGCGCGCAAAGAGCTGAAGGCTGCCACCGACTATCTACGTGAACGACACCCGCGTGTAGTGCACCGACACCTGCTCGTGCTGAGAGACAGCGAACATGAAGCAACCAAAGATCCGGAAAATGCAACTGTGGTTGATCAATCCCATGAAAGAGGACATCCTTCCCTTGTGAAAGCAATTCAAATGCTGTCGTTCAGCTTCTTGCGCGAATTGTCCACATATGTGCAAGCTATGCAGGCGTCTCCCAGTATCGCAACGCCTGGCCAGACATCCCGATCGCTACAGCGTGCTTCCTGGATGCGAGAAGTGGAGACAAGGTCCAACGCCAGCTCTGGTCACGGCACACCACGCAATGTGGCCAGTCCACCACCGCCTGGCGAAGATGGCGCCTCACGACCTCCTTCGCGCAACCTCGCATCTCCTGCGACCTCCTTCGACCAAATACCAAATACCAACGCCGCTGTGAATGCATTGTCAAGATCCGACAGCAATCGAGGAGCTCATGGACGGGGTTCAAGCCAAGACCGAATGCCAATACAAGGCTTTGGCCCGAATACATCTGCAGAAAAGACAAAGAGAAGGGGCAAAGCTCGTGTCGGAATCGTTGTGGGATCTGTCTACATGATGGCCGGCATGTGGAAGCAAGCATTACAGATACTGATTGAGCATACGACTCAAGTCAAGACACTGCAAGATTCGCTCTGGTACGCGAAAGGGCTTGAGAATATCATCGTTTGCCAGCTGCTACAAGCATGGGCGGGACTCGGCTTTCAGGTACCCTCAATCTGCCAGCAAGCGATCGAGAAGTCCATCACAAAACAGGCTGCACAGCGGTTCTCGACAGACTCTCTTGCGGAGTCGGCATCGAACGAAGGCTCCGTCAGACGGCTATCGACAATGCTGCCTGACCTTGTGAGAAACATGGTCGTCCTCTACCGTTCAAGCGAGGGTCCATTGGAGCTGCCTTCTTTGGTAGTATGCGAAGCTACAATTCGTGGGTCTAAATTACTCGCAATGCTTCACAGCTGTTCCGGCGTTTTTACCAGCGCTGCTCTCAAGCGGGCGGTAGAGGGTGGCAACGGCAGCGTGCAAGAGCCTTCTGAGTCGTTTGTGAACCACTACAAGTCTTCCTCCCTGCAGGGCTCCCGCCTCCTTGCTAAAAGCGCGATCGCGGAAGTTGTGGCGACTGCTTTGCCCGTGCACGACGATACGATAGCCGTGCCGGAGCAGCTGACCTTACTGGGCGGTATTGCCTCAGTCTACTCGATATTGCAAATGGAGCGCAAGAAAGCGATGACTATCAAGGAGCTTGTCGTGAAACTGACTGCGGCATTGAATCAAGCACGCAAACTTGGAGCTGCCGAGATGGGCATTCACCCTGCGGCTAGCCTATCTGCTGAGCATGGAACGGACTCACTTGCCCTCTCGATGCAAGAGAGCGGTGGTATGCTGAGCATGATCTCAGATGTCGCCAACATCTATGGTGTCCATCTGATTGGCACTGCCGAAAATACCGAGGGCATGGCTGCGGGACCCGCCCAAAATTACAATCGACCGCGAGCTTTCGGAGGCGAAGTGCTCCGCTTCAACACTTTGAGAGAGCTGCTAGCACTATGTGAAGCATCGCCAGATCCGTATGGTATTCTTCGCTTGATTACATCCTTCCTTGCATCCGCCGGTCCTCGTGCAGCAGTCGATGACCAGGCTCAAAGCAGCGGGGTTGCCATCGCTCAGGCTGAGCAAGCTCACCTGGCTGCCACAATTAGCAGGACTATCGGCGTATCGAAACAACTCGGCCTCACAGACACTCAAGCAGAATACTGGGACCCTTATCTACTTCGAGGTGTCGCGTTTTCACCCCGGCTGACGGCCGCTGAGCTCATCGACTGGGCCAAGTTGAAGGGTCTAAGGCCGTCATCTTCGCAACGTGATTCCGCAAACCCTCTGCTGTACGATCCTAATGCGCGCCGACAAGCGACCGCTGAGCGAAGTGCGGTACTTGTCCAAGGGGAAGCTATTGAATGCACATTGACGCTTCAGAATCCATACGAGGTTGGACTCGACATTGAATCAGTCAAACTCGTCACAGAAGACGGCGAACTTGCTACAAGCCACGAACCGCTACATCTTGGTCCAGCACGATTCCAGCAACTCGTCGTAACAGTCACCCCCAATGCGAAGGGCAAGATAGTGATCAAAGGCTGCCGCATCAAGATGGTCAGTTTCCGGGAGGACTTCTTTCCGATTGTCAAGAAGCCGTATTCGGAGAAGAAACCTCTGACCGTAAAGAGCATTGGCCAAGAAGCAAGGTCTGGAGAACAGGACCCCAAGTACAAACCCACAGAAGCCGAACATGCTACGGTGTCCGCGGACGTAATCTCGCCACTGCCGTCACTGGTTCTGCGAGGCACATCCCTTGTGGAGTCTAGCTTGATGCTGCTTGAAGGCGAGAAGTACGTCTTTGAAGCGAGTATTGAGAACGTCTCGAACATCAGTGCCACATTACTGGATGTTGTCGGCAATCAGGAAGGACTCACGCTGGCCAGTCAGTCAAACCTGGTCATCCCCCCAAAGCAGATTGTCAATGTCCCCCTCCAGGTCATTGGCAGAGCCGGAATGACACACCTCAGAGCAGACGTGTTCCACGCAGGGCCTGACGAGGAAATTGGCTACGCGCGCATGCTCACCGTGCCGATCACTGTGACTGTAAATGCTGCATTGCAAGCCCACCACATTGATGTCGTGGAATCCGACAAAGACGATCTCATGTGCGCGTCATTCGACCTCGGCAACGCATGGCCAAAATCTGTCGCTTTCTCATGCAGTGTATACAACGGTGATGCTTGGAAAGTGAGTCAAGAGGGCACCATGGCGCCTGGCGAAGTGCAGCGCGTGTACCTCGATGTGCAACGCTGGCTCCACGAAGTCAAGGGTGAACATGATCCGGAAGAGACCCGCCAAGCTCTGCTCGCGAGGCTGCGGGTTACATGGAAAGTCGACTCCCGACAAGGAGAAGTGCCTCTGCAGAACCTGATACTGCCGGCCGAGGCCACCGACATCATTCGCGGCCCAGCCATTGCCGTGAAACTTTCCCTCCAAGAAAACGCCGCTGGATCCTTAACTGCCAAATCCGGCAACTTCATGACCGTCCGCGCCACAGTACGCAACCGCTCTTCGCGCTCAGCGCCTCTCCTCCTCGAGCTGCAACCTAGACTGGCGGGTCTCTCGAGCCAGAGTTCAGACGAGCGTCTCCGAGCAGTCGCAGGACCGCTCTCGCGGTTCGTGGCTGCGCTGAAACCTGGGGAGAGCAGAGACGTGGACTTTGCACTCTGTCCGTTGCTGATCGGAGCGCTGGCTGTTACGGCCACAGTCGACAATGCGGTCAGCTTACAAGAGGGGAAAAGGTCTCGTCCGCTGGGCGAGAGTAAGACGTTGATGGTGAAGGTTGAGGGATAGGTACAGCGATGATGTGATGATATATCGAACTTGGAATTGCGTTTGATGCGGACTCTCTCACTGGTGTTGTGCGGCCATGACAGGCATCGACGCAATCATGGAATGCAAAGCGACTCCACTACGTATGTGAAATCCGCGGAAGAAGAGAGTAGGCGTCTATTACCTATACTTCTTTCAACACATTTTTTGAGCATTCAAACAGTTGGTTGTGATTTGTGGCAAATTTTCGCAAGGAGACGTGAACTGTAGGTGCGTTTGTACCAGCTTACTATAGGTGCGCCGCCGCTTCGCAGTTGTTGCTTGGATTGCATGTGTTTCGTTTCCTGCGATGGTACAAGATGTTTGTAGCGAGGAATCGTCGTGTACTGCACTTACGCTCAAGTTTGTGCACGACTAACTAAGCTCTAGCGCTTTGTCGACATCGCTGTATGCTATTGTTTAAGGCTTTAGGTCAAGTTAGGAGCATGCTAGCCGTTGAGATACTGTTCGCGTCACTTCTGTATCTCAAAAACTAGAGCGCTAGTACTATCAGCCTCAGAGTGTCGACAAATTTTGCCTTTGCCATCGAGAGAGCGCAAGAACTACAAGCGTGTAGTCAAACGGTTAAAGGGCGTAACGTTTGATGATCTGCTGTTGCGAGAGCGGAGATAAAGGAAAAGCAATCAGCCGGACGTATTTGATTGGCTGAGCGGCTGATATTCCGTTGCTGACTTTACATTCTTGCACCATCGTTGACTTTGTTCCGCGCCGCATTACCAACCCTCAAACCTTCTCCCTCGTGAGTTAATATATTGTTATAGACGGGCTATGTCATTAAGTTAGGTACCGCTTGTTGAATTTCTTGGAGGTCGGTACATGGCTGAGACTCGAGGACGCGAAGTTCAGCGCGTCATGGCCGCCACCGATGCAGTGCCAGAGGGTCGAATGCCAGAGCAAATCGCCACAGAACAAGACGACATGGAATCTCTTCATCCCATTCAGACGAACAATCGCCGGCCTGATTGTTTCAATAGCACAGTTCAGGAAGTCCTCTTCGTGCTCACTTGCACCATGGCCATCGCTATGCCTGCCTACGTCTCCGGGATGATCACCGTGATCTCCTCGTTTGTCGGCCGAGATCTCAACATGAGCACTGCCGAAATTACATGGCTCACTTCCTCGACTTCGCTGTCCAGCGGTGCTTTCTTGCTTTTCTTCGGCGGCGTTGCAGACCTGTTCGGCAGGAGGACGATGTTTGTCCTGTCGATGCTTCTCTTTGCGGTGTTCTCTCTTGTGGCTGGATTTGCGAAGGGAGCGATCGCGCTGGATGTCTTGAACGGAGTCATGGGACTTTTCGCAGCCAGTGCTGTGCCTCCTGCTGTCGGCCTGCTAGGAATCGTGTACGAGAAACCCAGCCAACGGAAGAATTGGGCGTTTGCGTGTTTCAGTGGTGGCAATCCTCTTGGCTTTGTCTTTGGGACGATTTTCAGCGGCGCGGCAACCAACATATTCAATTGGAGAGCGAGCTATTATCTCCTGGCTATCATATTCTTGATCTTCTCGGTTGTGGGCCAATTTACGGTGCCTCGGGATCCGACTGCCAAGCAGCCTTTCAATTGGGAGACGATAAAACGCTTCGATGTTGTCGGCGTAGGCATGACAATTGGCGGCATCGGCATGTTCTCTGCAGCACTCAGTCTTGGAGAGGATGCTGCGCAAGGCTGGCGCACCGGCTATGTTCTGGCGCTACTGATCATCGGTGCGGCTTTGATGGTTGCCTTCGTGTTCTGGGAAAATCGCATCGAAAACCCTCTTGTCCCTATGTGGATATGGAAGGACTTAAATTTCTCTCTGTCCCTGGCTGTCTTGTCGCTTGGAGTTCTTGCTTTTACGCCTGGTTCGTTCTTCATCGCGCTCTATTTCCAGGACGTCTGGCATATGTCAGCACTGGAGGTCGCGGTGCATGTCCTGCCTATGGCGGTGATGGGAATCCTCGTGAACGTTTTCGCTGGAATGGTCTTGCACAAGATCTCGAACAAGTTGCTCATGTATATTGGCACCATTGCATACACTGCTGCCTTCTTACTCCTCGCCTTCAACCGGCAGTCATCAAGCTACTGGGCATTCAGTTTCCCAGCCTTTGTCTTGATGGTCGTCGGCGCAGACCTAGAATTCAACGTCGCGAACATGTACGTCATGTCATCTATGCCTCCTGCACAGCAGAGCATTGCTGGTGGGATTTTCCAGACCGTCACGAGGCTCTGCATGACAATTGGGTTCGGCATCACGACCGCGCTGTTCAACGCGGTGGAAAAGAATCCTCGCATGGCTTCTTATTGGGACCGGGAGACGCAACCCTACACAGCGACCTTCTGGTTTGCGGTGGCGGGCTCGGTGGTTTCCATCGGCTTGGTGCCATTCTTGACGCTTACCACGCAAGGTGGCAAAGCCAAGAAGCGTGACGAATTGCCATCGCTAGGTAGCGACCATGAGAAGGAGAAAGTGCAGGTGGAGTCTGCAGTACAGCAGGTGCCTCCTGTTGTGGTAAGCGATAGACCTTAGATATAATGTGTTTGTTGTTCATCATTCGATTTTATCTGTGATTTAACAACATTCCGTGAACCGAAGAGCCGTGTGTTGAGCATCATGGAAGATGTCTAAGTTTCGTTCTTCTACTTTGGACTGAATTATTTAAGTAAGCAACAACCAGTGACATAAGCCTGAAAACCACCACATGCTCGTTTATCGTATTTGAATACAGAAGCGAGAGCGAAAAGCCTCGGCGGCTTGGTATAGCGACCGTTGGCCGTGGCGCAAGGAAATACCTCGGAACGTGGTGCCGTTTTGCCTCTCCAGATCGTGGGGATCTCTAACCCAATCCCATCAAGATGTGAGATCTCCCCTTAGATACGCATCAAAATCGTATATAGAGATAACGAAGGGAATTTCTGATATGACTGCTTCGCAAACGCGTCGCAAGCGATCGGATAATCGGTTTCGCATCATCATCAAATCAGTTAAGCGAGCCGGGCAGTGCTGTCCGCGCGCCCAGACTGCCGAGATTGACATCTTGGGAGGCGTCAAAGTCGGAGGCTTTTGAGCCTAGCGTAAAGTGGCAACGGATTGCAGGCAGCCCGCGCCCCAGACAGGAGCCGGGCTGACGTGCTTGACTTTACAACTGCCTTTGCGTCTCTTTCGTTCTTTAATATCTGCACATACACCTTGACTCGTGTCTGGTACTCGAGCATTTGCACCATCGTTGCATCTTGGAGCGTTTGCTGTTTGGATCTGCTTCTGCTGGACTTCTCAAAATACGGACGACTGGACAACATGCATGATTGGCTCTCTTTCGTGATCTAGGCAACACCATCAGAAACCATCAACGTACGAGCAGCCGAAATATTACTTGCGGCGGACATCGCCTCACACTGATACCATGGCTTTCTTACGCCAATGGTATGCTCTGGTGGAGAAGACACTACTCATAGTGTTCTGGAGAAACTGGTTTAGCACTCTCGTGCGCGCCTTCTTCGCGCCAATCATTTTCTTCTTCTTCATCGCATATGCGAAAAACTTCTTCGTTCCGCCGAGTGAATTTGGTGTTGGATCTCCGTATCCGGTGCGATCTTTGGCCGATGCAGTCTCCGGCGGCAGCGGAGGACGAAGCAACTTCGTCTTCGTCAACAATGGTTTCAGTGGCGGTCAAATTTCCGAAATCATCACACCGATTGCTGACCAGCTCACTGGAGCTGGGCTCAATGTGCAGACTGTTGAGAGCGAAGGTGAGCTACTCACGGTGTGTCGAAGCTCGATCCGATCAGTTTCCAACTGCTTCGGAGCTGTCACCTTTGTTTCATCGCCCACGGAGGGCTCTGGAGGAATCTGGAACTATACATTGCGAGCAGATGGCGCACTTGGAGGCCGTGTCTTCGTAGACCGGGACACCAATGATAATGAGATTTACATCTTGCCTGTACAACATGCTATCGACCGACAAATCGCATTGCTGGAAGGCACAACCATACCCGAAAACGTTCAAACATTAGCCTACACGTCCAAGACCAACGAGGAACGAGACGCCAATATCACCAGACTGTACATGGATTCCATCATCAACATTCTTGGTCTGGCGTACTTCATTGGAATTGTTGGTGTTGCGTATCAGTTGACCGGACAATTGGCGCAAGAAAGAGAGTTGGGCATGTCCCAGCTCATCGAGGCAATGATGCCCAATAAGAGAAGATGGGAACCGCAGGCAGCCCGTATCTTGTCGATTCATTTCTCATTCTCCGTCTTGTACTTGCCAGCTTGGATCATCGGAGCAGCAATCGTTTCGACTCTGAACTACCCGGACTCCCCCGTCGGAGTACTTGTTGGATACTACATCATGGGAGGCCTGGCACTTACCAGCTTCTCGATTGCTTTCGCTAGTCTGTTCAGCAAGGCTCAGCTTTCTGGTATCACCGTCACCATCGTCTCGATCATTCTCGCAATTATCATACAAGTCGTGCCGCCAACTGGTGACGGAGTGGTCTACATCTTGAGTCTGCTTTTCCCGCCCATGAACTTCACGCTGTTCACAATCTACATGGCCTATTGGCAACAAGAGGAAATTCCAGTCGACCTCAGCCAAGGACCACCAGGATCACCATGGCAAGTTCCTGGTTATGTTTTCTTCATTTTCTGCGCAATTCAAATTCTTGTCTACCCCTTGGTTGGCGCATGGATTGAAAGGAGCTTGTACGGAACAGCTTCCAAAGCTCGGACACTGCGCCATGTGGCTGATGGCAGCCCCGAGACCGTCAAGATTACCGGACTGAAGAAGTACTACCCCCAAAGCTGGATCTACCGGAACGTGTGGGCTCGCTTCTCGAAGAATCCGCGACAGACTGTAAAGGCAGTCGACGACATAGACATCACTGTACTCAGGGGCCAGGTCATGATCCTGTTAGGATCCAACGGAAGTGGTAAGAGTACCACTCTGGATGTTCTCGCCGGTCTCCAGAAACCCACTGAGGGTACTATTGAAATGGAAGCTGCGGGCGGCATTGGACTTTGCCCGCAGAAGAACGTTCTCTGGGACGAATTGACAGTCTACGAGCACGTCAAAATCTTCAACAGGCTGAAAGCAACCACCATCGATCCGAAGGACACCATGAAACAGCTCATCGCGGACTGTGATTTGGAGCAAAAGGTGGGTGCGAAGTCAAGCACACTCTCAGGTGGCCAGAAACGCAAATGCCAACTTGCCATGATGCTTACGGGCGGCTCAAGTCTGTGCATGCTTGATGAGGTCAGCTCTGGGCTTGATCCGCTGAGTAGACGCAAAATATGGGACATTATTCTTGCCGAACGCGGACGACGATCGATGATCTTGACTACTCACTTCCTTGACGAAGCTGACTTGCTTTCTGACGATGTCATGATCATTTCAAAAGGCAAAGTCGTGGCGCATGGATCTTCGGTCGCCCTGAAGCACGAACTCGGTGGTGGCTATCGTGTGCGCATTTATCACGAGAACAAGCGAGAGCTTCCCTCTGAGATGGAGCAATACCCCAAGGATGTTCAACGTGATCAGACCGTATACCAGCTTCCAGACTCTGCGACGGCCGCCTACTTCGTCCTGGAACTTGAGAAGCACGGAGTCGTGGATTATCAAGTCAACGGTCCTCAACTCGAGGACGTCTTCCTAAATCTGGCTGGTGAGACTATGGAAGAGTTCGCAAACATCAAAATGGAAGAAAGCAGCCCCGTGTCGTCTTCCGAGAATGTCGCTCCACGAAGGAAAGAGCTGCAGCTTGCCAAGGGCAAGAATCTTGGGTTTGCCGCGCAGACCTGGGTGCTCTTCCAGAAGCGATGGATCATCCTTCGTCGCAATCCCCTCCCGTATCTGGTGGCTCTGCTCATTCCTATCATTGCAGGTGGTCTCGTAACATTATTCGTCCGAGGCTACGAGACACCTTCGTGTAGACCAGAAGACAACGCTTCCAACTCCCCAAGCTTTTCCGCGCAGTCTCTGCTTTTGCTCGACCGGGTCGACCGATTTGCTGCAGGACCATCTGCGGACCTATCATCTCAGCTCCTCGACACTCTTTACCCTGGGCTGACATACGAATCAGTGGACTCGGTGCAAGGTCTAACGGACTTCGTCACCGCGAACTACCGCAATGCCACCCCAGGAGCATTTGTCCTGGGAAACACTCCGACATTTGCGTGGCGTGGTGATTATGATGTCTACTATTCAGTCGCTGTGCAGAACATCATGGACGTAAGCCTGTCTGGAACACCGATCTTCACGAGCTTCCAGCATTTCGAAACACAACGAGCGCCCGGCTTGGGACAAACCCTGCAGTTCATCTTGTATTTCGGCCTTGCCATGAGCGCATACCCAGGATTCTTTGCGTTATACACCAACATCGAGAGACTGAGGACTGTCAGGGCTCTGCACTACAGCAACGGTGTTCGGGCTGGACCACTATGGATCGCTTACACGCTATTTGATTTCGGCATTGTGTTGTTGGTGAGTGCAGTCACAGTCATCATCTACGTGGCCTCCGCTCCCGCTGCATTCTACGCCATTGGATACGTCTTTTTGGTGTTCATGCTTTACGGTCTCTCCGCAACACTCATGGCTTATGTTGTGTCGCTATTTACGACCAGCCAGCTGGCGACATTTGCCTTTGCATCGGGCGGACAGTGTTGCTTCTTCCTCATCTACTTTGTGGTTTTCATGGTGCTCAACACGTTCATCGACCCGGCCGATATAGATCGATCCGTCGACATCTCGCACTACGTCATCGCCGCTATCTTCCCTTCTGGCAACCTCTTCAGGACGCTTACAACCACACTAAACATCTTCTCAATCCTTTGCAAAGACACTCGGATCGCGCCCTACCCTGGAGACATCAGCGTGTATGGTGCATGCATTCTATACCTCATCGTTCAGTCCGTGATCTTCCTCATCGTTCTCATCTGGTGGGACAGTGGCTACAAACCAGCATTCTTGTCTAGGAAACAGCACCGAGAACAAGACGCTGAAGAAACCGAAGCGGTCGACCCTGAGGTCTTCGCCGAAGCTAAAAGAGTCGACAGCAGCAATGATGAGCTACGCGTGCTACATGCTAGCAAGATTTTCGGAAACAATGTTGCCGTCAACGACATTACATTTGGTGTACCCAGGGGTGAGGTGTTTGCCCTACTTGGACCTAATGGTGCCGGCAAGTCAACAACCATGAACATGATCCGCGGAGATGCTCGTCCCACTGGAAGATCAAGCGACATTCGCATCGAAGACAGGTCTATCATCGCTCAGCGCGCAGCAGCTCGGACGAACTTAGGTGTTTGCCCTCAACACGACGCTATGGATCAGATGACTGCTCTGGAACACCTACGATTCTATGCTCGCGCGCGTGGTGTGCCCAACGTGGAAGACAACGTTGCGCAGATCATCCACGCTGTCGGACTGGAGCCTTTCAAGACGCGTATGGCAGCCAAATTGTCGGGCGGAAACAAAAGGAAGCTCTCTCTCGGTATCTCACTTATCGGCAATCCTTCGGTGGTTCTTCTTGACGAGCCTAGCAGTGGAATGGATGCTGCCTCCAAGCGTATCATGTGGCGCACGCTGCAATCTGTGTCCGCCGGCCGCTCTTTGGTACTAACTACACACTCGATGGAAGAAGCGGACGCTTTGGCACATCGCGCTGGCATCATGGCCCGTCACATGCTTGCGCTTGGCACAGCTGACCAGCTGCGTAAGAAGCACAGCGATGCCATGCACGTCCACCTCGTGCACAAAGACGCTCCATACACCAGTGAGAAGGACATGGCCGAGATCAAGAATTTCGTTGTGTCAACTTTCCCTGGCGCCCACACCGAAGACCGCTCCTTCCACGGCCAATTCCGCTTCAGCTGCCCGGCTGCTATGGCGGATTCTGTCGAGAATGATAGCGTCGATGGCAGCAACAGCAGTGTCGGCAAAGGAGGCGCCACCGAGAAAGAACGTGTCATTGGCACACCCAGGAGTGGCATTAGCTCACTCTTTGCACAGCTCGAAGCAAATAAACAGAACCTGGGACTGGAGTACTACTCTGTCTCTCAAGCTACACTTGACCAGGTCTTCTTGAGCATTGTCGGCAAGCATAACGTGCAAGAGGAGAACTACGCTGCTCAGCATCAGCCCGAGAAGAAGTCGCGGTGGAGGAGACTTATTGGCAATGCGGGCAAGCCAAAGGACGTCGTTGGTCAGTTGACCGTAGCCACTTGAGCAGATATCAGGCGCTCATACACTTTTTATTTTGTTCGTTGCATTTCAGGCGCGGCACATGATACCCGTTGCATCAAATAGATTGCGTATTTTATCCTAATCTGACACAGTCCTTGCTTTGCGACCAAGGCAGTGAACGGCCGGAGCAGGTAGGTAGGTAATCTGGACACATGTGATTTTCAGCAAATCACCACGTTTTTTATGCCGCAGCTCCTCGCGCTTACTGTTAGCAGTGGTGTAGACCATGGAAAGAGAAGCCACGGTCGTCATTGCACGCGTGTCTTGATTTACGCTTTCCCAGCTTCACGCAACTACCATTATTGACAGCGATAAACACCAGACCTCAATGGAAGCGCTCAGCTTGCATGCATGTGATTCCGCCCTCAACATCCATGCGAAACTCAAATAGCTCACAGAAATCGAAGAACAACAGAATCAGCATCGACTCGTCCTCATGGCATCGTCATATCACCAAAGTCCAGCCCCGCGCGTACTTTCAGATCAGGAAGTCGCTGCGACTGCCCTCAACAAACTCGTCCTAGACACCCAGGCCGGTAAAAACGCTCCACCACACGAGACAACAACACACAGCCCAATCACCGCCTTTGTCCGCAACTACGTCCCCCGACCATCCCTTGAAGACTTTGAAGAATCGTGGCATCTCGGGAACTATGTCATCGATCGACACACAGGCGAGAAGTCCTTTGAGAGCATGTCCATCGGCGTGCGCTTGGGCATGCACTTCCTGTACTACGGTCCGGGTCACCAGACAGCGCTGCAATGGGAACGAGTACGGGAGATTCTCGCGTATCAATCCAGGCACATGGGCATTGCCTACGATTCGAAAGAGAGCAAAGCTCACATCGAGACTTTCATCAATGCCTTCTACCTACGCAACAGCCTGAGCGAGCTGGTAGAACCGGACCCAAACAAATACGCAACCTTCAACGAGTTCTTCGCCCGCGAGATCAAACCCACTGCACGACCCATCGCCGACCCAGACGACCCGCTGGTCATTTCCTCGCCCGCCGACTGCCGCCTCACGGTCTTCCCCACCGTCGACCTCGCCACCAGATACTGGATCAAAGGCTACGGCTTCACGCTCGAGAAACTGCTCCAACACGACGGAATGGCAGCTCACTTCCAGGGCGGCACCATCACGATCGCCCGCCTGGCGCCCCAGGACTACCACCGCTGGCACTCACCCGTCGACGGCACCGTGATGTCCATCAATGAAATCCCAGGGACCTACTACACCGTCAACCCACAAGCGATCAACCAACCCGGCGCCCTCAATGTCTTCTGCGAGAACCGGCGCTCCGTCATGCTCATCCGCCGCAAGCAACCCCACCTCCCGATCGTGCTTGTCGCGGTGGGTGCCATGCTGGTCGGGAGCATCAAATACAACCCCGGCATCCAGCAGGGCGCGGAGATCACGCGAGGGCAGTGCTTGGGCGCTTTCCAGTATGGAGGCAGCACGGTCATCATGCTTTGCGCGAGGTATGAGATGCTGCCCGACGAGGACCTCGTTCGGAACTCGACGATGCACCAATGCGAGACGCTCGTCAAGGTAGGCTGGCGGATTGGGAGGGGACCAGGCCCAGTCTCTCAAGCAGGGAACAACTCACGTTGAGTGAAAACACAGGAGAGATGACGAAGTTCATTCCTAACATTGGGCAATGACACCGTTGATGTATGTATATATATTATTTGCCTTCGTTTTGTGTTTTGCCGAGCGGTCGAAGGCTTGCGCTTTTCCTACTTTAGTTCCACCTGTGTATACCGAACTTCTCTACAACTCATCGTGGCCACTGCTCTTGCCAGTAAGATCAGGGAAGTTCATGATCTTGACGATCATGCTGGTCCAGCCGGTGAAGTGCTGGGTGCGCTGGCCGGCTCCGGTGTCGGGGTTGTACTGCTCCCAGGCGAAGCCTGTCTCGCGCCAGGACTCGTACACGGTGTCCACAAGGTTCTTGCGCAGCTCGGTGTACATGGTCGCTGCGCGCTTCTGTTGGGGACCGGGCTGTTGGGCGATGTCCTGTTGGGCTTTTGTCAGCGTAGTGTCCTTTGAAATGCTCATGGCCAAGACTTACGAGTAGGTTCTTCACGATCAAGTAGTTCAGCGGCATCCAGACTGGGCTACGCCAGTAGTTCTCAGCAGTGCCGTAGTACTCATCCTGCTTGCTCAAGCTGCGAATACCGTGAGGCGACCACAGCTCCTCCTCGTCACCGATGAGGTCAAGGATGGCACCGAGGTGCTCGTGATCAGGGCCAAGAAGTCCCGTCATGAAGGGGAAGATGGAGATGTAGCCCTTGTGGCAGACGTGGATGCTCTCTTCGTAGTCGTCGATAGTGGCGTCGCAGTAGGTCCTGGCCTCAGCGTCCCAGTGGAGGTCGTCCACGTTACGGCGGATGGCTTCTGCGATCTTGGTGTACTTGGCCTCGTCGTCCTCTTCGCCCAGGAAAGCAGAGATGCGGCCCATGTTGCGGCTGAAAAGACCCATCCAGCTGATCAGATCGGTGTGCAGCTCACCAGGGTGCGGCGGCTGAGCGCGAGGGTAGTCGTCCAGGCCAGAGGTCAGGATGTGCTGCTCAGTGCGTCCGCGCCAGCGGTATGCCTCCTTCGAGGAGAATGCAGGGCGGTCGTATGACTTGAGGTCACCATACTGCGTGCGACGGTACCAGTCAAAGTGGCGCTGCAGCAGAGGGTAAACTGACTTGAGCCATGCCTTGACGGTGTCCCGGTCAGCGCTTCCCTTCTTCTCGGCTTTATCGAGCAGTGCCTCAACAGCCATGAAGAGTGTGGGCGGGTTGGCGTAATGCGGGTATTGGACCTGGAATTCGGCTGGGACCTTCGACCTAGCCTCGTTGCCGAGAATCTGTTCGCGCCCAATCCAGCCATCCTCATCCATCAGGTTGAACCAGCTGGAGAGGATCTGCATGGTGAGTTCTGGATCCCAGTCCAGGATGGGCAAAAGGTGGAATCCTTCGTCCCACAGGAAGCCACGAGGGAAGAACGGACGCGACGGCACCGCAGTGAACAACTCGTAAGGGCCCTCCAACTTTTGCGCGCCCCTTGCGCGGGCCTCCGCTGCTTCTTGCCAGAAACCCTCGTTCTCCTCGTCGTACTCGCTGGCGTAAGAGCGGTCAACAACTGAATCGCCATAGAAGTATCCAATGCCACCGATGAGGTTGCTGAAGAGGCTCTTTGAGAACTCCAGGTATTTCGAGACTGTGAAAGGCGCTTGAGGCTTCAGCACATCCTGGTACTTCTTGTCGAAGTTCTTCTTCACAGTCTCGATCTGCTTTGTGACGTAGTCGGAGGAGAAAGACATCTCGCGGCTCTTGGGCTTGAACAGAATGTCGAATTCGAAAGCGCCCTCGAAGACCTTCTCGACCAAGTGCATGTTGCCCTGACCAGGACGGTTCTGAATTGTGTATGTGAGCCATGGAGGAGGCATCTTTTCGGTTGTGTACTCTTCGACGAAACCATCGATGGTAGTCTTCAAGGAACCAAAAATCAGAGCTGTGAGAAAGATGTTAGGATGAGTAGAGGCAAAGTGGGAATTGGTCGTTTGTTCAATGCTTACGCTTGATCTGCCAGAGAGCCTCATCAGGCACCTGAAGAGAGTGCACCAATGTGCGATCCAACGGCTTCTTCTGGCCGGCTGGGTGGATGGGCTCGGGGTGCGAGTTGCTCTCAGGCTCGGTGATCGTGACCGTGAAATCTCCAAGGTCGCCGGTCTGTCCTTCGAAGACAACATCTCCCTCGTATCCAAACTCTTCCGCATCGTCAGCACCTGTCGCCTCAATGCTTCCAAGGCCCTCCAGTCCAAGATTGAACCACACAGCCGTCTTGATGGTATCGATACCGTCTTGCGAGCCAACCATGCGTTCTGCGTCTTGTCGGGGTGTGCCCTTCACTCTGGCAGCCCAAGCACCCTCACTGATAGTAACGAAGCTGGTCTCCAGATCGATTCCATTGCCCTTGTCGTGAATTGTCTGGATGCCGCCAGTGCGTGGGTCGTAAGAATCCCATCCATAGCCGTCCATGCCCTCATGCTGCTCGCATGTATGACGGACATTGTTCTGGACCTTGACAAAATCCTCGACTCTTGCCCAAGCAAGACTGGCAGTGACGGACTTGGGGATGCGAGGACGGACTCCAAAGTAGAGGTTGGACTTGTAGGGACCCCATAGCAAGCTCTCGTTGCTTGCCTTGGTGAAGACCTCAGGCTCCTGGGCCACAGCCTGGGTGGCATAGAGGGAGGCAAGTAGCGCACCAGCGCCGCATTGCTTCCAAACCATTTTCTAGCAAAAAGTGATATGATGTCGTCAATCGATCAACACCAACACATGCACATTCTCAAAAGCCAATGCCTCGGCACGCTTGTCTTCAATCTTTCGAGGCCACGTTTGGTCTGCCTGCCCTGCAGCGTCATCCCGCCCCCGGATTTCTCGACTTGAGCTCTGCCGTGCAACCTTGAGCCCGGCCCGCAATAATGCTGCCTTTGACATGTGATAACTGGTCCTGCCATATTTCTTCCCTTCATATTCAGCACTACTACAACATATCTGTCGACCACCCGCCAAATCTCTCGAAAGCATCACCAGCACCTAAGGGTGACTTGTACCCACCATGGACCTTCTCCAAACGGTCCGCAAGGAAGGCTCCCGCGGCGGCGTTGACTTCAAATGGGAAGACGTGAAGAATGATGCGCAGCGCGAAAATTACCTCGGCCACTCGCTCATGGCACCTGTTGGGCGCTGGCAGAAGGGCAAAGATTTGAATTGGTACGCTAAGGCCGACGATGCGCACAAGACGCCGGAGGAGATTGCAGCGGAAGAGCGCGAGAAGAGGAAGGAGGAGTTGAGGAAGGTCAAGGAAGCTGAAGAAGACGCTATGGCGAGGGCTCTTGGGCTCCCAGTACCGGATAGGAGCGCGAATACGGAACCTCTTGGTGAAAGCAAAATCAGTCAGAGGGAGGTCAACCAAGCCTTGAAGGAAGCTCTTGACGATGGCGAAGGAGATGCAAGGCGCGACAACAGCCATCGTGAGAGGCGAAAGCATCGCTCGGGAGACGATAGACGACGCGATCGCAGCAGGGACAGGCGGCGGGACCGTCACGAGAGAGATGGGGACAGGTCAGACAAGCGCAGAAGGAGGTCAAGGTCGCGATCAAGGGATCGTGATCACGAGCGCAGACATTCACACAGGCATCGGTCACGGTCACGTTCGAGGGAACACAGAAGGCATCGATCAAGAAGTCACGAGCGCCGACGTGAGGACGATCGTTACAGACCATCAAGAGACCGCGAGCATGGCCGCGCAAGAAGTCCGAGACGAGATGAGAGGCGTCGCCGCAGTAGAAGCCGCAGCAGGTCGCCGTACAAGCACTCGGGATCGCGCCGAGGAAGTATCGATTGAGTGATGGTGCAAGTACCAACGCTAAAACAGAACAACCATGATCGCTGGGCGAGACTGCACCCTTTGCGGTCTCTGTCGGAACACGACGCTTGCACCGAGACAACTCTGAGCCTTAAAAGATGAAAGCTGTGCTCCAGAACACAGCGCTGGACTTTTTGAACCCGAACACCTTGCAGGGAAGAATGCACGGTCTCAACATTTGGCGTAGTACGTACGCACAAGCGTTGCGCCCTCCGCATAGTACCGAGCTTATTCTTGCAATTGGACTTGTCCCGCCGCTATGAACACGTGAAGTCGCAAATGCTCTGGCGAGTTTGTTGCTGTCAAATCACTTTGAGGCGTTGAGCGGATTTCGAACTCCGGCTCCTTGTCCGCAAGAAGCCGCGTATCTCCACCATTGGTTCCCTCTCATGGGCGGCAAGGCTATCTGATGACCGATTTCAGTCTGAGAGCATATGGCACATTGGCCAATCATGTACTTGGACTTTGTGACCTGAAGCTATTCGCTTGTCGGAATTCGATGAATTCAAGTCCGTGGTCAATAACGCGTTGCTGGTAGGTAGACCTTCATATACCCAGCTTATTCCCAGTTTCGATATCTCACTCATCCCTCTCCTACGTTCCACTTGATTTTGTCTATCGAGTACCTATATACCATTACCATCATGGCCCTTTTTGCTCGCACAGGTAAAGTTACGCGATGAAGCATGTGAATGCTATTCGTGCTGACCAGGCACTGTTTACAGGTCAACTTCACGCCCAGATCCTCCAAAGATCGCGCCCTATTGCCTCGACACCATATATCAGCACCCATATCATGAGGGCGACACTACTTCGCACACGAGACCGGAAGCCTGCATCGCTTGTGCGATCCATAGAGCCTCAGAGATGCCTGGTGAGCACATCTTCCAACACTCCAAACAAAAGTCCCTCGAACCCCGATGCAATTCTCGTCCAGCAGCGCCTTCGTCGGCCACTCTCGCCTCACCTTTCGATCTACCGGCCACAAATCACATCTACCTTGTCAGTGCTCATGCGCATCACCGGACTGGCCATGAGCGGCACCTTCTGCCTCTACCCTCTCCTCTACCTTGCTTCGCCTTTCTTGGGAATCGACGTGTCTATAGCGTCGCTCGTTACAGCTGTCGGCAATTGGCCTGCTCTTGTCAAATTGCCGCTCAAGCTAGCAGTTGCGTGGACATTTACCTTCCATGGTTTCAACTCTCTACGATTCTTGTCGTGGGATATGGCTCGAGGGATCACGAACAAGCGGGTCGCGCAGACTGGATGGGCGGTTGTAGTGGCGTCTTTTGCGAGTGCGTTGGAGTTGGTGACTTTGGTGTAGGAGGGAGGGAAGACGCGACGTGCATCGTCTTGACAAGCATGGGATCCTCACAATACATGACGAATGTACAGGTCTCGACTGAAATCCAGTACGGAACGAATTTCGAGCTACTAATATGCTTCTTGCGAATTGTATCCTGCCAGGGTATGTCATAAGGTCCTATCATGGCCCCAAATCTCAGCTCGAAAGCTTTTACAAGAACAGCTTCGTTGGGGTGTTGTACAGCATATCGTTGAAAACTTCTGTTGGCACGAAGCTCTCCAGCCACTCAAGCTCAGCCGTCTCGTTGACTTTCAGGAAATTACCAGGTTTCAAACCATTCGCCGTCGAATTGACATGAGGCCAATCGGAGCCCCAAATCAAGCGCTGCGGTCCGGCTTCGATCAATTGCTCGATCACTTCCTGCATGCTCTCTTCATTGCCACGAAGCCCTCGGCGGTGCAACGCGTTGATTTTGACTGTAAGCACGTCGTCCTCCAGCAGTTTCACAAGCGACTGCAATCCGCGTCGCGAGTCTGCGTTCAGCGGCACATCGACCGAGCCGAGATGCTCTGCGATAACAGGGATGCCAGGCAGTTTCCCCTTGAACGGAAAGTCCTCGAGCAGAGTCCAGACCGCCGGTGCCAGCTGGAACGACACCATCCAGCCGTACCTGCGAGCGATATCGCCCATGCTGCCTTCGAGCAAGCGCTTCATCTCGTCGGCCGTGGCCTGCGTGTCGTTGGACGTGCGAGCGTATCCGCGCAGCACACGAACGCCAGCGTCGTGGAAAGTCTGCAATTGCGCTTCGGAGTAGTTCGAGTCTGCGCCGTAGATGATCTCGCCGCGCACGACGTTTCCGGGCTTCAACTTGGATTGCAGGTCGTGCATGTGAGCTAGGAGGCCATCGGTGCCGTTTTCAACAGAGGCTTGGACGAGCAAGAAGCTTTCACCGGGTGACGAGGCGAGCAGTTCTGCTGGGGTTGCTGCTTTGGGCGTGTATGAGCGGGTGTCGGAGAGTGGGAATCGCTCGGGTTCGAAGAGGTGGACGTGGGTGTCCCATTTGAGCGATTGTGAGGAGTTGGAGCATTGTGCAATTACATTGGAAACTGCTAGCGCAGTGGCCAGGTATGATGTGACGAGCTTCGTATAGACCATTGTGTCTTGCGTTTTCTTCTCTCTTGAAAATTCGATGAACGACCTTTATTTGCGAAACTACTTGGCACCTCCTTTCTACCATTGGCTGTGTTGCCAAGGTCGATCGTGCAGATACATTATCAAGGAAACATTCGAGCGAAGATCTGACGATTCGGACCTGCGCCGTCGCGGCGTTGTACCGAAAGCCACAGACGAACAATCCGTCGGTGCTTCGGACAACCAAGAGAGTTACTCTTTTCAAACCCTAAATATCACGAGAAGAGATACGAACGAACAAGGTTTAGCTTGCTATAGCTGAGTCCAATTGCAACATGGAATAGCACATTGAGACACAACACACGTGACGTCGATGTACATTTTACTTCTAGTAGGGTTAGTGCAGGCATCAGCCTTGCATGTAATATTGTTATGCATCCGTATGCAAACCGACCTTCAAGAGGAATGATTGCCAGGAATGTAACTTCTCTGTGATTCCTACAGATATGTTTGATGCCGCGATAGGACAGAATAAGAGTTACAATGCCCGTGCACCAGCATCGCGTACACATCGTGATAAACAGTTGTGCAATTCGCATTCTTGTGCACAAACGCGGCTTAGCTGACTAAGTTCTCAGAATTAGCATTGCAAGTTTATTGGTCAATGTCCCCATCGTTCAGGCACAACTACTTCTGTCGATCCTTCAATCTCCATAAAAGCATAATATATGAACAGCCTCGAATCAGGCACAAAAGTATACATGCTCAACTGACCAATCGAGACTACAAATACTCCACCCACAAATCCTCGATGCAACCATACTACACCCAAAGCTAACACATATCCCCAAACCACAAAGACAACAAAACCCACACCGTCAAACAATCACCACCAAAATGCCTTCCGGAAGCTGTTTCTGCGGCAATGTCAAGATCGACTACACAGCCGAGCGCATCACAGCCGTAGGTTCACAAACCTCTGCGTTGACCCAACACACACACGTCCATCTGCTGATTCATTTACCCTCCACACAGGGTCTCTGCCACTGCCTCGACTGCCGTAAACTCAGCGGCTCGCCCTACACCTACAACTTCATCGCCCACCGTTCCGAGATCAAAGTCACTGGATCACCGAAGAAAGTCACCAAAACCGCGGACAGCGAAAATACTGTTGTGAACTACTTTTGCTCGGATTGCGGTGAGATCTATCCTTGGAGGCTGACGGAAATTTCCTGAGGGCTCTGCTGATTTCGCGTTAGGCACACCGTTGTACGGAGGCGCTCTGTCAGAAGATGGAGAACTCGAGACTGTCGTTATGAGAGCGGGAATGTTTGACGATCAGGACATGTTACATCAGTGCAAACCCATTGTTGAGATCTACACGTGTCAACGGCTGAAGTGGATTGCTCCGGTGGAGGGCTGTCAGCAGTTTGAGGGGATGTTGCCTTCGCAGTGAAGCAAGCAGACTTTGGAAGATGGACTCAATATGCAAACTAAAAGAAGTTACACGAATTAACCGTACCGGTTTGTGGTGCGTTACGGGTAGTATACCAAATTGTACACAAAATGCAACAAGAACTTGCCCAGCACTCTCCCGAACTGTGGTGCTACATGCCCGGCGCCGCCCAATCCACATTCCCCAGGTTGTCCAGGAAAGACAAGTCTTCCAGGTTGACTGGGTAGTTCGGATCCAGATAGGTACCAAAAATATCATCGATGCCCTCGAACAGACCCTGTCCATCGTCTAATTGAGTCGGAGCAGTCGCTTCAGCCTCACCGACAGGTCTAGCCATGTCACGAAGAAGCAAGTTGCGGTCTGTAGTAGGCAAAGGCTCAAGGTCGACGTTCCTCTGTCCGTCGACTACTGGCTCGCCATGATCTCGGCAGGCGGTTGCAAAGCCCGCTAGCACGCGCTGGTCCTTCGAGGGGCGATGGATGCGGAAATGTGATAGATTGGGAGCCCGCCGCAGCTCATCGGTGACCTTCTGTGCGAGTGTGGCCATTGCGTCGGACGAGGAAAAAGTAAGACGGAGCTCGCTTAGGATGTCACAGCAAGCTTCGAAGTCTTCTCGCGCGTCTTCCTGTTCGTGGCGGAGCTGGTCTTGTCGGAGCCGCTGGTAGGAAACTGATAGCGCCAAGGAGATTGCATATGGCAGCATAGGCAAAGCATGTAGTGATGCGAGCCGCTCACGCTTCATCATCCGCGTGACCTGGATGGCAGCCAACGTCTGGCGGACATAGGATGGTGTCGTCAGGCTTTGGACATCTCTAACACCTTTGCTTCTGTGTGATAATATCGCTGTCACCAGGTATGCAATATGAAGTGTTGCCAGAAGCGAAGGCGATAAATTCCACCCATTCAAGTCATCAACGATCTCTTCGAAGCCAGGGAAGACTTCCTCCCATCCGGTTACCGTCGGAGGGTTTCCTGGTCGGTAGAATCCGATCACCTCGTTCATGATGTGAGCAATTCTAAGCAAGATCTCGAAAGCAGGAAACTCGCTCTCACCCTTCTCGAAGGGCTCGATCGCTATATCCTGGTCTGCCATGATAATTGGCCGGCCGTTGATGGCGGCGTTGAAGCGATCAAGTGTCCATATTGTCCAGAACAGCAGCTTCATCGGCCTGGTGCTTCTGGTCGGCAGGCTGGATTGTTGACCAAGGTGTAGCCCGAGAGTTTGACAATGGTGCATTGCTTGTGTCACGAACATTGATGCATCCTCTGCACCATCAGGTCCTTCGATGTGGAATGATATCAGTGCACTCATTCTGATGAGTGTCAGTCTGTCATAACGGCCCGAGACAGCAAGCGCTCCCTTCACAGATGACTGCAGACTACTACAGAAATCCCTGGGAGCGACAGGCGTATCTGCATCTGGAGAGTGCAGATACGGCACCGCATCCTTGTCTTTGGCTGCAACGATACAGATGGCATGCAGATATGGCTCTGGGACTGTTCCAGCAGCATATGCTTCTCGAAACTCCAGCTCGTCGATCAATGGCAGCATGGGGTGTATCTTCCGGAAGTACACGTCTACTAGTCCTGAGATCTGTGCCGTAGTCGGTCTAGGCAATTGTTGAGTGGCACCAGCGGGTCCTTCTAGCTGGCCATTGCTCGTGGCACCATTAGTGGCATCTCTCTGCCTGATAAGCTCATTCCATTCTTGCCTGTCGACCCAAACGCCGATATTAGCCGTCGCCTTGGCTCCTGGATGCCGTGGCCGAGACGAGCTACGCTCGAGGAATCCTGCTTCAGGATGAAGATCGCTGATGAACTGCTGGGCGGTTGAATCCATCAGAGCTGACAAGGACATTCGTCGATGGGTGCGCTTCCGGCCATTCGAATTTCCGTCACCCAGGCTTCGCGGCGTGCCGTTGTCACCAGAGAAGGCAGGAGAAGTGTTTGCCGCCGTGGGGTCGTTTCTCGAGCCATCAGTGGCAGGGGAGTTCAACTCGTTGCGAGGAGCTGTGTTCTTTTCAGTGGCAAAATGCACGCATCGTTTCTGAAGATGCATTGTCAGCACGGCTTTAAGGGCGCGTTATGTCGGACGGGATAAGTTGTACCTTGCGTGAGCGACATGTTTCGCATGCTTTGGCGAGTCGTCGACGTTTGGGGCCATCGCCTGAGAACTGCGACACGAATGTGTAGTCCATCTCTGCACCTGACCATCAAAGTCTTTGAATAGTGTCTAGAGCATATATGGACGTCTTGGACGCGTATTGGTCGACAGCAAAGAGACTCAGGCCGCATGGGCCAAGGTGGCCTCCACTCGAGATTGATCAGCCGCGCCCTAGTCAGTGTGGAGCGAACACGTGCACCAGTGCCTGGGGGGAGATGGGTATCCTCCCAATGTATGCAGCAGGATCAATAACACCCGTATTAATCCGAGGCGATCTGGGCAAAAGAAACAAGTCGTGCTGATATGCACAATGCCGCCATCGTGTGGAGCTGCAGGACGAGGAGGCGTTCTTGGCTGACATCGCTGATTGGCTGTGTGCCTTGGTGCCACCTTCCATCTCTTCTTATATTCTCGACAACGACAACTCTTAACACTTTCGCCTTTCAATTTACTCATCGTTAGTGAGAGAACATAATATCACATGATCAACTAAGATTGAGATCGTGTCACTGCTCCACCAATCCTCACTCCAAACCCACTTTCCCACCCGACCCCAACTAACACCACCGCCACCAACAATGCCCGCTTCCCAAAACATCCTCATAATCGGCGGCACCGGCCTAATAGGCGAGCACATCAGCAACGCCATCGTCTCCTCACGCCAGCACTTCGGCCGCATCGCTCTATTCACCTCCGCCAACACAATCTTCACCAAATCCGCTTTCGTCGACGGCCTCAAAGCGCAAAACGTCGAGATCATCGTCGGCGACATCAAGCTCGCCGACGACGTGCGCGAAGCCTTCACCGGCTTCGACACCGTCATCTCCTGCGTCGGCCGCCAGGTCATCTCCGCGCAGCTGGAATTGATCAGACTGGCAGACAAGCACCCGGATGTCCAGCGGTTCTTCCCGTCGGAGTATGGCACTGATGTCGAGCACAATGCCAACAGTGGCGCGGAGCTGCCGCATCAGGCGAAGCTGAAAGTGCGTGCTGCGCTTGCTGCGTCGCAGAGTTTGGAGTATACTTACATCGTCACTGGGCCTTATGCCGACGCCGAGCGTGGTCTCTACTTGAGCGCTGCGCCACAAGAGACAGAAGCCAGCGGGTCTTTCGACGTGAAGCGCAAGCGAGCCGTTTTGCTCGGCGACCCAGACGCGAAGATCAACCTGACGACGATGAGAGATGTCGGCAAGCTCGTGGTCGCGGCTCTTCGCTTCCCTGTGGAGTCGAAGAACAGAGCGTTGCTGTGTAATTCGTTTACAGCTACGCCGAATGCGATTCTCGTGGAGTTTGAGAAGCAGACTGGTGGCGAGAAGTGGGACGTTGCCGTGACTGATCTTGAGACGCTGAAGCAGCTCGAGAAGGATGCTTGGGCGAAGCAAGATGCTCGTGCCGTGCCGCTTTCGCTCAGGCGAATCTGGAGTGAAGGTGGTACGCTATATGGAGAGCCGCGACACAACGGCCTTGTCGGAATGGAGGAGAGTGTCGACTCGCTGCAGAGTGCTGTCGAGCAGGCCATCAAGGTGCAGACTGAGTAAAAACGGCAATCAGCTGCACATGTATCAGTCACGAAGTTTTACGAAAAGAGAAAGAGCGAAACGATTCTGCTACATACGGTTCCTCACACATACGTGATCGAGGATGACGGCACTAGACTTAAAATATACTAGACACGAAAGCATAGAGGCTATCTCGACGTGCGTAGCTAACGAAGACCACGAAACCACAGTCCACCTGCGATGGACGTAATGAAGCAACTTCAAACCATCTCAAGACCTCTCCGTAGGCCTCACCTTCGCTTCTTCCTTCTCGATCCACTGATCGGGTGTCTTGACGAGCAGGTACTTGAACGCCTTTCCCCAGTCCCTAGGATCTGCAATGCCTTTCGTGACCAGATTGTAGTCCTTGTCGAGGACTTTTTGACCAGTTCCGGGTTCCTCGTGGCAGACAGTGAAGCGTCGGAACTTGCTGGCGTTCATGAAGGCCCAGCCTGCGAACCAGTTCACAATATAATCCGTCGCCTTCGCTCGGTCGGTCGGTAGCAGGGTCAGGAACGTAGGTAGCTGTTCCGGAGCCAGAGAGATGACGTCGGCGTTCTCTGAAGGATGTCCAGGATACTCCTCATTCTCCTTCTCGATCGGACACAACTTCCAAATTTCGGTGAGTAGCATTGACAATCTCGGGTCGTCTGTCCCTTCCTTCTGATTGATCACAAGATCTGCAAGCCACGCCTTGATTCCCGGACGTGTGGCGATCTTGTTCCTCGTTGCACCAAGAGGCTTGGCTTTGTTGCTTTTGTTGATCTTGTCGATGATCGCCAAGACTTTGCCTGGCTTGTGCAGGAAGACGTCGTCGGTGAGGAAGACTACATCGCCCATTGGGAACAGGCGTCGACAGGTAGCATTTGGATCGTTCTGGTCAAGAGCGGCTGAAGCTGGATCCAGATTGATGGAGAAAACACGGAACACGCGGTCGTGAAGTGCTTTCCCCAGGTATGGAATGTCCCAAAGAGGAACCTCTGGGTGTATAAGCAGCAGGCAAGCGCTTGACTTGAGGCAAACTTCCCAGCTACCAGGCTCAAGTGAAGTCCAGACCTTGCATTGTCGACCTTTGTAGTCAGGTTTCTTGAAGCGTTCTTCGAACATCTTTGCAATGAGCTGAATCTCGGGAGCCCTAGTTTCAGGCATCATGACGAATACTCTATCCTCCTTCTTGACATCGCTGATGTTCAGCAGCCGCTCCATGTTCATGGCGAGTAAATCTTTCGCAGACATAGAAGAAGGTTGGTCATTGGATCCGTCGGTCTGCTGATGTTCAGATACGCGTGTAGGTGCATCCGTAGGCATTGCGTCATTTGATGTTATCGCGGAAGTAGTATCGTGAGCGGGAGCGGGCTCCACGACCTGCTTCTGAACCGATGAAGAGGATTTCCGGGAAACCGGCACTGCATTCGAAGATGTTGCTGGTGCGTTCAGCGATGGACCGTCATCCGTGTCCATCGCATCGTCGGCAGGGATATCGACTGCACGTGACTCCTTAAGTGACTGCCGCCGAGAACAAGCTTCAGTAAGTGAAGCCACATTAGTCTTGTCGGAAGGATCACCAGCCATTGGCACGTGCGTAATATGCCCCGTGCCTGGAGTACCGGCGCGCCATTCAGTAAGACAATGTGCAAAGTGGCATCTGTCGCCTTTGAAGCAGTGGCCTTTGAGCCAGAAATAGCAGGTCACAAGGTGTTCAGGCGGTCGTTGCTTCTGAGAAGTGTTTGTAGGACGAGTATTCGCAGCAGCCTCGGTGAGCAGTGGCGCATTGCGTTCGCCTGAGGGATCAGTGTTGAACGGTCGGAAATGAAAAACACCCGATCCAGGTTGTTCGATACGGTATTCAGTGAGACGGTGTGCAAAGACGCATCGGTCACCCTTGTTACAGTAATCCCCTTCGTACCAGTGGAAACAGGTCACGTCCCCGAGTCTGATGTCGAATTCTGTATGACCATGCGCCTGCCTGCAATCGTCGCCAAATCTACAATAGCCCCTCATGAAATCTCGACATGCTATGTCTTTCAATGATAGGACCATCGGTCGCGTAGGTTTCCTCGCACTTAGACGCGAATCTATAGGACTGCTTAAACCACGGCGTTCCGAAGGTGCCCGGACCTCTTCGTGCGAAGGAACATGCGGCGAACTCATACCTGACACTTGATGAAGTGGCGATTGTTGGACGCTCGGTGGACTCATTCCTGACACTTGATGCGTTGGTGAATGCTGGACGCTCGGTGGACTCATGCCTGGAGCTTGGCGAACCGGCGACTGCTGAAAGCTTGGTGGCTGACGAGATGGAATGTTTGGCGGTGGGAATGCTGACGGGGCTGGGAACGCTTGCTCGCGACGAGGCTTGACAGGATCGCGACCATCGCGATGATCGAACCTGCAATCTTTTTCTGATTTGTTGCAATACCCATTTTTCCAGTAAGGACATGTGATATAATGATGAGCGAACATACACGTGCCGGGCGGCTTGGTGCAAGTGCTATTGCGCCAATCCCAGCATACCCTGGTATGCGGTGTTGTGTTGTCGTCAGTCAACACGGACGGCGCAGCGACCCTCGGGGAAGGAGGCGACAAGCTCCTCTTCCTGGTGGGTGCAGGAGCATCGCGCCTCCCGAAAACACTAGGTATTATGCTCGCTGAAGAATCGCCTGCTGCACGAGATGCTGCAGCCGATGCACGAGCGGCTGGCTCGTCAAACTTGCCGGTCGCAGCATTGAATGTACCAAGCATGCTGGGATCAGGAGCAGCCTCCTTCCGAGAGTGTTTGAGGAAGCGATTTTGCTCAGACAAGTTCGCGTACCGCTGGTGTCGAGGGTCACTCTCGCTTATCCGGCGTGCCCTGGGACCTGGTGTAGGGTTGAGAGTCATAGTCACGTTACCTGTGGAACTCCGCTTTGGAGGGTCTGTCGGTAGGACTGGCAGTCTTGTCGAGGTTGTGGTTTCGGTTGGGCCGAAGGAGGCGGTTGATGGGGCGCTTTTGCGTGCGGACGAACTTGGGAGTGAGCGATCGGCAGGTTTGGGGTTTGAAGAAGAAGAAGCACTGGTCTTGCGAGCAGACGCTGGTTTTTGTATAGATGAAGCGGTTTTGGTGACCTTATTGGCTGCCTTAGCCAGTGCGTTTGCAGTGCCGCGTGCTCTCAAGGGAGCAGGTGGTGCAGCCGATCTCGAGTTTGACGTGGACTGATTGCCATTCTTGTTGGCGCGCTGTTGGTTTTTGGCTTCTTCAACTAGAGAATCATCACTGATGGACATCTCTTCGTCACTGTTCGCATCGCTGCTGGATTCCGCAGCAGCGGCTTGCCTGTTCGACTTTTTCGTGACTTTGACGGCAACACCTTTGCGCTTCGGAGCCACCGCCTTCACTCTCTTTTGGCGAGCAGCAGCGGGCGGCCCTTCATCCTCAGAATCACCATCCCGCATGGCAACATCGTTAGCAGAACCATCACTAGTGTCTCCGCTCGGGAGACCACGCTTCCTCCTCTTCGCCACACGCCTGCGATGCCTCTTTTGTTTCTCGGCAATGTGCTCCTCCTGAGCGGCTTCGTGCTCAAGCACATCAAAAGGTGATCTCGTACCGGCCCTGATCTCCGCCTTCTCAGCCTCCCAGTTTGACAGAAGCTGAGCTCCAAGAAGATTTTCGGCCGGCTCCCAGGTCGCAGAGTGAAGTGGATAGCCCTCCCACTTAAGCAGGTATCTCCTCACGCCGTCTTCGTGGACCTGCTCGGCGAGGATCTTCTCGACGTTGTACTCGGCTTCAGGGTCGCTTGATCTGGTTGATGTGATGGAGATAGAATCCTCGTCTGAGGAAGCTACCTCTTCGAATGGCAGCACCATGTTGTATTAAGTTTCTTTTCTTTCTGTTTTGTAGACGCGCCGGGCTGGAAGTTGTTGTGGCAGCCACGCCTTGCACGCGTGGCGGCAAGCTCACGAATGGCACACCTTGAATGCCTGCATAGCCGTAGCGTTTTTGCTGCAAGAGAATGGAATCATCAGTAAGTGTCCTAGTGCGATAACTTCGCGTCGAGCTGCAAAGAAAAAAGGAACAGGCAGCTATTTTTGTTGTGCGATGGCGCGCGTGTGTTAAGGAAGTTTAGATGGAAGGCGCGAAAGTGGGGTCGCTTTCTGGCTTGCTTGAAGTCAGAGATAAATGTATTCCATACACGTAGGTAGTCATCACGTAAGCTAACAAAAGTTCCCCTCATCAATACGAGATCTTCGACTGGTATTACTACTTAATTATAACAGGAAGGAAAGATAATGGTATATACGCTCAAAACGAGAAATCAAGACCCCCAACAACTTGTCCAACAGAGAAATCCCAAGCACTACGAAAAGGGCAACCTCCCCTCCACGCTCGTCGCTATGCTTGGAAATAGACAAATTCATAGAACCACAGAGAGAGAAAAGGGATAACCTCGTTAACATCATGGCCACCCAGCGGCGAAATTTTGCGCACTCGATTAAGTAATGCTCTTTTTGGGTTTTGGGTTTTTTCTGTGCGCGCTCAGCACGCTCGCTTAGGTGTAGGTGCTTCCTGCGGCTGTAGGCATTGGCCAGTCGTCCTCGGTGATGCTGGACCAGAATACCCAGATCATGATGACGGAGAACAGGGTGAAGAGGGTGGAGAAGAAACCGCCGTTGATGGCACCGTTCGAGCCGTTGCAGATGTGCACGCTGATCACGTACTGGAAGATCTGGCTGATAGCGAAGAGAAGACCAGCAGCAGTGAGGTACACTGTATGTATGTTAGTAAACGATCATGCATAGTGTTGCGGCTTAACAAGACTTACACATTGGGCGAACTTCGCCGAGTACGCGAAGAACCAGCACAGCTTCCAAGATGAAGAAAACGACAATGAAGATGAGTGGCACGAGCTGGTACAGGGTGTAGAGAGCGTATGCCCTGTTGGTTGGGCTCGTGACGGTATCCTGCCAGTAGTCGGTGAAAGCAAATCCAGTGTCGAGCGCAATGTAGCCGGTGCCGACGAAGAGCGCAGCTGCAGAACCGAAGATCAGGCCAATGGACGCGATAGTACCGTCGTCGAGTATTTGGTAGCCGACCACGGCGTTCATGAGCAGAATCCAAAGAGTGGCCACGATAGATGCAATATGAACAGCCGTGAAACCGATGCGCACTCGACCATTTAGTGGGAACCAGCCAATTGTGAAGATCTCACATATCGAAATGATGATGTAGCCGAGGAGGAAAAGCTGCATTTCTCTGTTCGCGAAGGTCAGCCATTATTCGTCTTCGTAGGATTGCTGGTGTGCCTCTGCTTACCTCCTACCGACAGCAGCTCGCTTCATGTTGGATCGCATGATTAGGAAGACCGCAGTCAAGATAGCGAGGCCCGCGCATAGTATTGAGCCTGACCAGTGGTCAGTGGTGTACACTTCTATACCTCGAGCAGGATAACATACCCAAGTTGGCCAGATTCCTTCCTCCGCTCAGGTCGATGCCTTCCAGATCACAGCCGCCGAAGCCATTGCCGCCTCTTGAGGGAGAGCCGTTGAACAGGTTGCATACGGGGAGTGTGGAGTGTATGCTGCCGGTGTCGCGACAGAAGTCGTGAAAGTTGCCGTAGTCGGTCGACATGGTCGCGGTGGTTGTGTCGCGCAGGGTCTGTTCAGGTGGACCGGGTGGTAGATTGACGTGGTGGGTTCGGTCAGCACAGGGCTGGGAGGTGGAGGAGTGGCTGTGTCGAGTCGACTGGAGGGAGTGGTTGCACGGTGGTCGCAATCGCGGTCGCGGAGTGTTGCAGCACTTTCACTCTGACGTGCTGGCAGAAGGCTGGGATGGGAGTAGCTCAGGTTCTGGTTGAGGATGCCGGGTCGCAGAGACGAGCGGCCGGTCGGTGCGCGCAGGAGATTATTACACGGACGGCACGCTTGGGCGGCTCTCTCAAACAACGTGAGGCTCTGGCCTTGAAAGCACAAGCCCCGTAGAGCAAGGAGCTGTGTTGGCTGCCGCTGTGATGAAGCGCTAGCCTTTGTGCTAGCCACCACCTACCAACGCGCGCCTGGAGCTTCGATCGACACGCCTGACGTTGTTATTGTTGATATTGACACGGTATTATTATCGCTATATGGCGATGCTTCTGGAATAAGTTGATAGAACGTACAACACATGCAGGTGCCTGTCAGATGAAGAAGCATGCCACGTCTCACGCCATCACAGACAGTCGTATTGCTACGCCATGCAACGCCACGCCCAGTCTGATGCATCGCCTACGGAAATGCTGGCACCCCCGTCGCGAATCTTGGTTAGACACGCGCTTGGGCCGCCTTTCCCGACAGAGAGCTAATGGGAAATGACACCATCCACCCAATCATGACAAGCCTCTTCCCTGGATCTGGAGGCCGTGCCCGAACCGTCTTTCGTGTCGCAGATCCTCAGCCTGGACGACATCACTGCACCGTAAACCACGGCGGGGGATGCATGCTATTGCTTCTTGCCAGTGATGGTTGCACTATGTCATCTGAGAGCTTCTCTTCGGTGACTCTGGTGAGATATCCGTCACGCGATCAAGGGAGAGAGTTTTCTTTGCTTGAGCCTGGATTATTCTGCACGGAGAGAGTTGGAGCCTGCAGCTTGGGAAATTGCACTCTGGAAAGTCGAAATGGAGGCTTGACAAATGTTCATTTTCGCTATAGCTGCGATATAGCTCTTGCGTACGAGTTCATGTGCATTTTTTAGCCACTTCAATCAATGTTGGCATCTCATAAGCAAGTACAATCATCTACATAAGTCGAATCTGATAGTCCTAGCATACTAGATGCTGAGACAGAGCTAAGCTCTAGTTTATTCTCAAAGGTGAGCGTGGAAATTCCATATATCGAGCTCCAATGATGCTAGCATACTAATTCATGAGATACGAACGAAGCTCGAGTAGCATCTCAGTGGCAGTATTGGCTGGTCCAGAAGCTCCACCTTTCTATACTACCCCAGTAGCTGGTTAGACCACATATCGCAGAACACCTTCAAAGTAAAATGCCCATTTGTCATAAGTATACTAATGCTAAAGATACGTGCTGCTGCATGTGTTCTGGGATTCCGTCCGCAAGGAACTCGCCTCGTCTGCACCTCTCGCAAATGCTACCATTAGTGGTAAAAAAAAATCACAATCGTGATGCCCCTGACATGTCATGTCAACCAGACAAGCTAGCACTCTGCTGTCTAGCGGTGGCTCTTCACAAGCGCCTCCCACGCCGGGTCCAACTCTGTCTTGACGTACTCGTTGACCTCCTCAAGGCAGGTTCTGAGCAAGGCCTGCAACGCCTTCTGTGTCGGCGCGTCCAAATCTGCAGTGTCGCAGTCCTGGTCAAAAGTCGACAAGAAGCGATTGAGGACCTCACCAACCGCCTGAGTCATGCCTTCCTTCGTACTCTTCACCAGGCTCTTGAAGTCTTGCTCCAGCGCTGTGCAGGTGTTCGACCAGATGCCGTCAATTGCAGTGACCTCTGCCTTGAACCTGAGGTGGCGCTCCTGGCCCCAGCCGATTTTTGGCTTCTCCATGATCTTGTCCTTGCCACCTGTTCAAATGGTTAGCATGCAAGGGAAGAAATAAATGCTGGGATATCGAGACGTACCTTTGATGACGCGAATTTTTTCGTAGACTGGAAGCATTTCTTTGACCAGGTACGCATCTTCGACTTCGGTCGTCAATCTCGCCTTTATCATCTCGATGTCGGAGAAGAACCCTTTTCCGCGGTTCGCCATGATTGACTTGATGATAGGTCTCTCAGAGCTGAGGTAGTCAAGGAATGGTTGGATGTTCACAAGTGCCGCACTGTCGTCCCCTGGAGAACCATGTTAGTGGGCAGCAACGATGGCAAAATGGAGCGACTCACTGCTTATGTCTTTTCTCATGTCTCCAACCAGAGAAATGATATCCTGACGGGCTGCTTGGAATTCGTCGCGCAGAGTTTTGCTCGTAGTGTTCGAGAAGATGGCAGAAACCGAAGGACCGGCGATTTCTACGAGCTTGCCGCTGAGATTGATAGCACCCGACTTTTTGTTGTTTCTCTTCAGGCCATTGCGATTCATCAAGCTAAGGAACGGTGAGGACTTGTATTCGAGCTTCCAGTCGTCGCAGAGCTCTCCGGCATCGTGAACCCATGCATCTTCGATGCTTCGTACGTGCGCGAGAATATCAAGTTCGATGTGTTCCAATACACGGTCGAAAGCATTTCCAATAATTGGTTCGTACCGCTTGGTAGCTCGTTCGACGAGCGCAACGACGTCGGCCTTCCGATCAGAAGCATTCCTCGCACTGAAGAGCTCGACCCTCTGGATCGCAGATGGCAGGACGGCCTTGAAAAGGTGGTGAATCTCGGAGAGTCTGGCTTCGTTGGGAAATTGTGCGAACACTCGACGCACTTCCGGGATCTGAGTCTGCTCTACAGACAAGGTCGGGGCTTGCATAGTGTTGAATCCTACCATGTGCTTTTGATAGTCTAAATTCGAGACTGAAATGACTTGGACAGGAACGGGCGATCCAGTGATATCCATGAGCTTCTCTTGCAGTCTGGCTCTTGTGTGTTCACTCCGCATCAAGATTCTGGCTGCTCTCTCCGCATTCTGTGCCTTGTGCAAACGGAGATCAAGGAGAAGCTTCTTTTTGAAAGCCTCCATGTCGCCTGACGCAAGACTGAACATGAGCGCGTTGGACTCATTCTGTAGTCTCTCGACAAGGTTTCTCAGGTGGGTAACACGCTGACGCTCTGCATTGCTGCCTCCAACGAGAGAGTGTTCGGGTCGATGTCGTCGCTGCCAGTCACAATGACGACTACCCTGCCTTCGCCTTTCCCTTTGGCGGCGTTAACCTCCTTAGACACTGATCCTTCGTTGTTTGCACGAGCTGCATTAACAACGACAGCTGCATGTGAGCACTCTCGCTTGAGTGCCAGCGCCGTTTCGCGTCTGATATGATTGTCCGAAGACCCTGGTGCATCAAGGATGCTAACACCCATCCTGCTGAGCGGGTTGTCGAAGTGCACCTTGATTAACTTGACCATAGGCCACATTGAGAGAACACGCTGGTTGTCGTCATCAGTGATCTCTGTTGAGTACGCCTCGACTTTCTTCAGCATTTCCTGTGGGGTCGAAGCCTCAATCATGACAAACTCTTGATCCCCGGCGACTTTTTGAATGAGCTTGTCAGCCCATTTGTTGAGCGACTTCAGAGTATCTTTGTCTTCCTCTGACCTGGCAGACTTGAGGAAGTCTCGGGTCGCACGCTTTGTTTTGCATTCCTTGTGCTCAAGGAAGAGGGAATGAAGTGCCTCTATAACAGTGTCCCGGGTGTCGATGTCGTCGTCATCTCCGTTAGTCCTCCTTGGGCTCATGTCTCCGTCGTCAAGATCATTCTGACATCCAGCGCGGTAGAATGCAGCGAGCTCGGCTGCGAAGAATCTCTGTCGCTCCTGCTGGTTGAAGAATTGAACCTCGACCATGAACTTCTTCGTTTGGTCGGTGAGAGGGCCACAATACAGATGTGGTACCAGCGTGACACTTGAACCTGACTTGTCCTGGAGCATCGCAGTCAATATCTGAATGGGAGCCGTACACCTTTATGATGCTTACCGAGCGGGCGATCATGCCGACGCTGAAGATGGAGTTGATCGTGCTGCTTTTCCCTGTGTTCTATTAGTATGTTCCTTCAGTCCCTGCGCGCAGGGTACATACCAGATCCCATATTGCCACCAATGGTAACCATGATCGTCTCAGGAACATTTTCCTCAAGCCTCTGCTCCGTCAAATTCACGACTTTCACGACTGAGGATGCATCACAGTATTCGGATTTCTTGAGTGGTTCGGTGATGCGACGGGCAACATGCTTGATGCCTTTCTTGAGCTTGTTGTACTCGTCGCTTGTCACGACAGATTTGGTGGATGTTTCTGTGGCAACGTCGTATGGCGGGACTTGCACGGGACCAGCGTCGTCTTTTTCGAGATCCAAGATTTCGCTGGCCTTGCGTTTGACGCCGGCCATGGTATGCTGTATGTTGCCGCACTGTGTCTGAGTGATATCGTAGGGGGTGCAGGCAGTGTTGTGTTGTGGTAGCAGGTATTGGTATTGTAGGAGGGGGATGGTGGATAATGATCGCGGTGGATCTGGATGGTAAAGGAGAGTGTTGGTGGCAGGGCGGACGGTAGTATTTATAATTTGCGTTGGCGCGCGAGGCATGTGATAGCGCCATGTTGTTAGTCGAATGAAGCATTTCATGTGCCTCGTGGTGAGCTCGTGTTAGTCGTGATGAATGCACGTATGAGGCGAAGTGATGAGGTGAAGTGAAATTTGAGCCCTGACGTCGAAACAAGCTTACCGTGACCTCGCTGCAGCCAGCCGGGCATGCACTCAGCACCCTAACATCAGGAACGCCCCTTTGCCAGTGAGATACCCTATCTCATCAGCTTCGCCTTGAGCTCGTAAATGTAGTGACGGATGCGTGCATGAGGCACGTCGGGGTGGTAAGGTGAAATTGCAGGGTGAATTACTCTGGCATTCCTGCAAGCAGCCGCACTCTGCACCCGAGCATCGCGAACATCGTGTTGCCAGTGAGATACCGTGGACGTCATGTCGCCAGTGAGATGCTCTGCAAGCCACCGTATTCTGCACCCGAGCATCGCGAACGTCATGTTGCCCGTGAGATACTTTTCAAGGCACCGTATTCTGCACCCGAGCATTGCGAACGTCATGTTTCCAGTGAGGTACTCCATTTCAGGAATCTTCGTAGTGTGCTCAAATTAGTAGTTATTAATGTGTAAGAGGAACAAGTATGGTAAAGTGAAACCTGAGGGTTGATATTGAGACAAGCTTACTGTAAAATCGCCGCAAGCAGCTACCACCAGCACCAGAACGCCATGAAAATGCTTGTTCCAATGAGATAACTCTTCTCAGCAGCAGCCACCCTTCTTGCTTCCATTCGCATTATTGCCTCCCGCTAGGTTGACCGTTCTGTTTCCGCCGCCAGCATCAGCGCCCTTCACGCCGCTTCTTTTGTCATTCAGATTATATTTGCCGGCTTCGATGTTCTGGAATATCCTCTCAGACACTTCCAAGAAAGCTCTCTCCACACCCTCTCCGCTCTTCGCGCTCGTCTCCACGTATTGCATGACCTTGTTCTCTTTGCACCAAGCTTCTGCCTCTTCTCTCGTGACTTGCCGTTGATTGGGTTTCGATTTGTCTCCTGCGACTGTGGATGAGGGCGCAAGGTCGGATTTGTTGCCGACGAGCACTACTACGATGTCTTCTTCTGCGATTTGTCGTAAGTCGTTCAGCCAGGACGTTACACTGTTGAAAGTGTTCCGCCGTGTGATGTCGAAAACCAGCAGTGCACCTGAACTTCCTCTGAAGTACGACCTCGTAATCGACTTGTAAGTCTCTTGCCCTGCAGTATCCCAAAGGCTTAACTTCATAAAACGCTGCCCCTGCTCTGTCGGCGCCTGTTGCTGTCCGGGTTTGCCTTTGTTCTTGCCTTTGGGCGCATCGTTCTGTGGTTGAGGTGTTGGCTCAGGTTGACTGCCAGCGGGATTGTTGATATTGTATTCAAGACTCGCCGGAGGTCCTACAGGGACTATGCGGGATCCGAACTCGACGCCAATGGTGACATCGTGATGTGAGACGAAGCGGCCTTCGCAGAGGCGGATGGTCAGCTACAGTGAATCAGCGCGGGTGCTGTGAAGAAGCATTGAAGGATTCGCAAACATACACTTGATTTGCCTGAGCCAGAGTCGCCGATAGTGACTATCTTGCTGATGTAGCTGTATGGTTGGGTTGGTTGAGCCATGGCCAAGGCCGGCTTTGGTCGTTGTGCGGGTCGTTGTTGTCCGAGGTATGCGAGCAGTCTCCTTTCAATCTCGAGCGGAATGCGACGGAATACAACGGTACGGTTTCCAAAATTATGAGCAGGTTATCAGTATCGTAGGTAGTAAGTAGTAGGTCACGCTACCTCAAGGGAAAGGTACAGGTCAGGACTCGGCTAGAGTCGTTAGACCGCAGCACAGACGGGGAAGCTTGCTCAGGTTGGTCTTGTCTTCATCTTCACGTCAGCCTGCAAGTCAGCGAGCCCTTTGACATCATGCAGGTCCCCGCTCCAGTCGCCGCACCTGTCGATCCGGCATGGGAGGCGAGGCGAGATCAGCCTCAGCTCTAAGTGACATTGGTGATAAGGCACTGTAAGTTACTTGGTACGATATGGACGGGATGACGAGAAACATGCCCGCCACATGACTGGTGACGGTTACTCGAGTCACCTGCAAATGCGAGGCAGCGCCTGAACACGTGGTCCAGCTACGGTCCGGCAGCGAGCCAAGAGTAGAAGTTAATTAAGGTAGACATTAACATACCTTAGTCATTGATCGAAGCCTGCTCATTCGCCCCTCGGACTATATATACACCCGTCTCTTGAGTCATCGTTCAGTCCAGAATCACTTATAGGCAACCAGACCTTCCAATTCCTGCCCGGACTCGACGCTTCTTGCTCGAGTAACACCAAACACAATCCTTCAACGAACATCTCATACCACAAGGCTCTTGCCTTCTTGCATACGCCCTTATCAACACAGGACAAGTCCTCAGCGCATAATATACCAACTACACCAAACACAACTCGCAACCATGTCTTCAGCAATTCCCCAACAAGTCTTCAACGACTCGGGCAATGGCACGCCCGTTCCCGATAGCCCATCTAAGCCTCCAACCGTCTGCGTCTTGTAAGAATATCCAACCCGATCTTCTAATATGCCCACCAACTAACACCCCCACCAGCTGCGGCGCCTCCCCAGGAACCTCCCCTGCCCACCTCGCCGCCGCCCGCGATCTCGCCCGCGCCATGCACGAAAACGGCATGAACCTCGTCTACGGCGGCGGCACCGTCGGCATCATGGGCGAAGTCGCAAAGACCCTCGTCTCGCTGTCCGGCCCGGACGCCGTGCACGGCATCATCCCAGAAGCCCTGATGCGCTTCGAGCGCAAATTCGACGAGAGCGGCGTGGAAGATGAAGGGGGCAGATCTGCTTCGCGGGTGATCGATGAGAAGCTCTTCGGCAAGACGACAGTGGTCAAGGATATGCACACGCGCAAGCAGATGATGGCACGAGAAGTCATTGAGGGCGGCGCAGGAGGTGGGTTCGTTGCGCTTAGCGGCGGATACGGCACGATGGAGGAGCTTATGGAGGTGGTGACATGGAACCAGCTGGGCATTCACTCAAGAGGAATCGTGGCATACAACGTCGAAGGCTACTGGGACGGTCTGCTGCAGTGGGTGAGGACGGCTGTGAGCAGCGGCTTCATCTCAAAGAGCAACGAGAATATCATGCTGGAGGCGAAGGAAGCCAACGAGGTGATCGACTGCTTGCGCGGATACAAGAACTCGGAGGGCCGCTTCAAGCTGCACTGGGGCGAGAGGTGAGCCTAGTTCCTTACGAGAGCAGGTGTCGCACCGCATGGCGGCTGAAAGCGACATTACGCCTGGCACAAAAGATAGTGTCTACGCATGCATGAACGCATGAAACGAAAGAATACGAAGCATGACAGGAAGCGGATTCGAACGCGCGTTGTCGCATTAACAGGAAGCACCGAAACAAGGCATACACTATAGATCGAGTCTGATGACACGGTGCAGGAAGAGTGCGGGCTGATGAGGCAAATACAGCCGCTTCATGAAGGCGGAGAGCTACATACAGCTATGTACTCGTCGGCGTGTAAAGGATGTTCTGTGGGTCAGAAAGCGAATGTGCAGAAGCAAATAGATAAACCCCCAAAAAAAAAGATTGATAACCACGTTGAAGAACATAGGAGATCGTGAGTGCCGCCGGCTGAAAATCATTCCTGGATATCATCGCTCAAGTGATCACGCCGCCGTGACTTGGCAAAAGACGTAAGATATTGAAGGTTAGGCATGCGTAAGGGGTAGAAAGGAAACCAAGGTTCCAGGCCGTTATAACATTATGGCGAGGGTTGTCGCTCATGATGCGAAATCTCGTCAAGTGCAAAGTGTTTCATAGCCCTCAGTGACAGCTAGAACTCAGTCTTGAAAAGCAGCCGCGCAGCCTTAGCGGAGGCTTGCTTGGTAAAAGCAGGTGCACGTAGCACATTGTTGTACTTGTCGTCGGTGTACTCAGACTCCGTATCCTCGAACCGAACAAGGACGAACGGAGTCTCCTTGTCGCCGTCCTTGAGATCTCCTCGTTGGGCGAGGACCTCATCGGCGAAAAATTGCTGGTCTGCAATGCTAATGCTTTGCTCGTCGGAGTCTTCTGGCTCACAGATGACGACAATGACAGCCGCAGCTTGCTCGATAAAAGCAATATGGGTGTCAGTCATGCCGAAACTGGGCAAGTAAGGCACATGACGGAGGCGGTGATGGTGCTTGCTGAGCTCGCGGCCAAAGGCTTCGAACGGATCGGTCGTGTTTGAGTCCAAGGGTGAATGGTCCAAATTGGCAGGTGCAAGCACAGGAGTGAGAAGGAGGACCAAAGAGGTTGGTGGCAAAGACCGAAGCGAGCCTATACTGCGTGAGGATAAACGCATCACTTCGCAGTCCCCGGCTTGATTATCAGCAAGGCAGAATTCGGAGTCGAAGTTGTCGAGGATATCGCTGTTCTCGTCGATTGCTGGAACGTTCCCGGGTACGGGTGATCGTGAGCGAGTCTCGTAATTGGTAGGCAAATCACCGAGCTCTTGATACCTGAAGCGGAGGGCAAAAGTGTCGGACCAGGAGTGAGTGCAGGCAGGATCCTTCATATCTCAACGAAAGGCGGTGCTGGTGAGGATGAAGAGGTAATGTGGATGTCACGTAAGTCTGCTAGGGAGGTCCGGACCAAGAAGAAGTATCCTGGCTCTGAGGCTTGCGAGTTCATGGGAATGAACCTTGTACGTGAGCCGATAGTAGGCGTGGGAGGTGGTGCTGATGGTGAAACGTGAGTTGAGGTATTCCAACAAGCTGGTAACGTCTAGACAGATGTGACCGGCGAATCGCGTGTGGTAGAGGACGGCAAGAGCCAGACCAAGGCAATACGATATCCACGGAAAAAGCCACCAAGCTGAACCATGTGGTCAGATTTGCTGTGACTGAGCGAGCGCAACTGCGGCGCTAGACGACTGGTGCTCGCTTAGAATTATTAAAAACGGAAAACTGGTTGGTACACAGCAGAAAATTGTCGCACAATTGTATCCAAGCAAAGACGGGATGGATTGTCCGGGGCAAGATGCAGCGCGTTGGATACACGACGGCAGCAGGCCACGGCGAGCATGACGGTTGCAGCATATCGGCCGATGTACGACGCGTATGGCTTGAGGTGTGACCTATCATATATAGCCACCAATAATGTAGCACACACTGAAGAGCCGAGTGGATGCTAGAGTGCTTTTCACGCTCACGACTCACGAAAGCGATCCTCCATCTGGCTCTGGTTAAAGACAAAATGGCGTCTGTATACCATACCATTCATGAGCAAACTGAAGTGCTTTGGCCGTCGGGTTCATGCATACAGCAAAGCCCCGCAGCGGCGAACAATGGTGCCCAAACGGTCGTGCGACTGCGCTTCGGCGTAGGCGGACGAAGCTATGTACCAGAGAAACTTAGCAGCAGCATGAGCTCCCCGGAACCAGTAACAGGCCTTCCGTAATGCGAACTGAGCGCGCGAGCCGACACCTGGGAAGCTGGGCGAGGTTGTGTAACGATGCCAGCATCATTGTTTTGCTTTGTGTATGGTGGAATGAACGTGACAGGGATCAGACGGCATGGGTGGCTGCGAGCCGGTGCCGTGCATCACGCAGACTTGCAGATGCTGCAGACAACCGCATACAATAGTCCTGACGGGCGTTAGGGACACGGACGATGCGGACGTGCAGTGATTTATGCTGTGCAACACATCCCGTAAGCTTCGAGAAGTCGCTTCTTATGGGTCGTCACATCGGCTTCGTGGGGTGGACAGGTATCATATGGTTGTAAGATAGAGGGCTGTTTTGCTGCACAAATGAATAGCCGTGTTGGACGCCAGGTCTGACATCAGAATTGTGATATCACATTGGGTCGTCTGCATTTTGCCTTGGTATTCTTGAGGTCGTTGGACAATGATGGCCGCATGTCAATGTATTCTTAGACAGGCAGTGAGATATGTGTGCAAGGGTTCATTCGAGTGCGGGATCTTGTTGAAAGTCTTTAATGATCTTAAATAGAGGCACTGACTCTTCAAGCCTGAGGCATGAATCATCGGCACTTTCCCCAGCAAAGTCGCCGCTGGAGACGAGACACGAACGCTTGATCATTGGGTGTGTGTCAAAACGACGAAGCATGATTCAACCATGGACAAACTCTAACATACCTCACAGATCCATTCTCATCGTTACTCTGGTCAAGTTGCAGTACGAAAACACCAACGCCCGACTATCCGCCAACATTGCCACACTGTGATGGTGCGACGTTGTGTGTCAGCCATCCCTCGCGGCCATCACTCGTTCGAAAGCCGTTTCCCTGGCAAGCGGCGAGTCGTCGACGAGGGCTTGCCACCGTTAGCACCGTGGCGATCAAACTTGGTGCGAGCTCCTGCAGAACAGGCCGGGAATGATAGACTGATTACATGCAGACAGCACTATCACAAGAACACAATCTTTACTTCGTTGCGCACGGACCCGACATCTACGTGTACGAGCCAGAGTTCCCAGAGCAAACACTTCACGCTCCCGTACTCATCGTGCCATCCCAGCCTTCTTCACCAGATTTGAGGGGCTACATTGATCGCGACGAGCCTCACGCTATCAACTATCTGATCGTGCAGAAGTTGGGCAAGGATGAGGTCATCGCTAATGTCAGGGATGATGGTGATGTCGAAGTCTTCCTTGTCCGACACATTGTCCATGCCATCGCTACTCTCGTCAACCGCCATGACATCAGCAAAGACCCGGTAGCCGACAATGTGAAGCCGTTATTCTTGAGGAACGTGGGCATCAGTGCTTGGGGTCTGGCAATACACACGGAAGCTCGAATCATCGCAGTGAGCTCAAATCGTCACGAGGTCACAATCTTTCGCTTCGGACTAGTGGATGAGTTTGACGACACCCAGACCCCTCGAAAGCAAGCCAAGTCAACAGACGACGGTCATTCCAGCAGATGGGATGAAGAGCGCAGAGAAGACAACGTGGACTCACGGCCGGAACGCAAGACAGATGTCACACGACAAGTCCTGAATGGAGAAGCCAACATACCACATATTGCTTTCTGTAATACTGGCGACGATCCAGACGGCCGATGGCTACTTACTACCGACATCAGTGGCGTTTGCCGAGCCATAGATTTGCACAATTTCGCACTGGTGCAAGCATTCCGCTTTGGGCCATCATTCATCGCACCAAACGGAGGTCCATACGATAGAATGAATGCCGGATGGGGCATCATGTTTCTCGACACGAGGTCATTCATTCCTCAGGACAGCATACCAGATGCATTGGGCATGGAAGACGGTGAGATGCTGCCAGATGCAAAAAGCGACGCGCGGTTGTGGGATCTTAGCAAGACCCTACGCCACCTACCCGATAATTCGACAGCGTTCAAGGCAGCGAAGCCAAAATTGTCACACGTCACGACCCCACCGTCGGCCACTGAAGGAAGTAGCAATGTTAGCTCACCTCAGCTCTCTGGGACTGCGGACAATGTGCTCGCAGTCGACCTCTCTTCCGACGATGACGACAATCTAGATGATACGGGTGTACTCCTTGAACCCAGTATGCTCTCTCCGACCGAAGCTTCAATATTAGACGACTCACAGGAAGAGGAAAACGAGCACGACGTAGAGTTATGGTCCGACCTCGATGATTCTGAAGGTGAAAACACCGAAGACTTCATTTCCCAGTCAGCATATTACGGCGGCGGGCGCATCTGCGGTAACACGCCACATTTTGTTCGCCAATCAAATCTGTGCGAGGATCTGCCTTGTCCTGTTCTTCACACATCGATACGTAACGTGTATCTCTTACAACCCTCCAAGCAACGATTGAGTCCAGACCAGCCATTTATGCCGCCGATGGTCGGGATGGCAGCACCTTTGAAACAAAGCATACAGATCGAATACCGAGCGCTCAATATGTTTGATCGCTTGAGCATGCACGCATACATTCCCGCTCTTGGTGTCGTCGTACTCGCTTCACAGAAGGGTCGTGCGATCGTCCTCTCCCTTGTGCGAGTACCTCAAAGTATGGAGTACCCTGAGGGAATCGATCCGTCGCTCGGCCAGAAGACAGTATACACGCTGCGCGCGGAGTGCATATTGCCCTTCGAGAGTCAGGAGAAAGCAGGCCAGCGACCATTCTCTCCTTTGCATGGTATTGCTGTGGGGCCCGTCCAAGGAACAGAGAATAGTAAAAATGGAGACAAAACCCGATGGCGTTTGATCATGATGTACCAGGATTACTCGATACTCAGTTACGAACTTCAGCGGACACAGGGAGCCGAACTTGGTGTGGGAGATTTTGTTGTCTGAGACGTAACCAGTCGTTCGTTCGGATGGCGAATGTATAATATGTTTTACCAGCCGACACAATCAATAGTCAATTACGCGAAGCGTTTGATTTGAGTATAACTTGCTCTGCAACTATATTTGACCACTTCAGAACTGCCGCCAACCCTCTCCACCAACTACTTGTCCAGCATGCTGCTTCTTGCCTTCTTCGGATTTACCCACCCACACTGTCGTTGCGTCTTCTACCTTTCCTAGCCCAAAACGTTCGACCAAGAAATTTTTCGTCGCGTCAAGCTCCCTTCGACTCTGCTTCTCCAAAGCCGATAGGTCTCCCTTCTTCTCCTTCCGCAGACTCTCGACCCTTCGAATGAACGCCAGCCCACCCTCCAACCCGCCCTCATCCTCTGGCCAGACGGATTGAAAGATATCACTATCTTTCACGTCCCCATACCAAGCCTCTGCATTCCTGTAGTCGCCCTCCACACGATGCAATATGCCGTGGACGAACATACCTTCGAGCGCAGGCTTTGCTTCCATGTGGCGCACTAAGAAATGCGCGGACGACAGGTCTGAGTTCAGGATGTGGAGCAGGGCCTCCAGCGTAGGGTGCACAGCTAACGAGGATATCGCATGGCTCAGGTCTGAATTTCTGGGATGAGGAGAGGCGGAGGGAAGGACGGGGTAAGGCTGATTCGCAGTGATGTGGGTATAGATGTCGGCGAATGTCGGGTCTGGTGGGAGCGACATGGTTATTATGCGTTGTTCGTGATCGATTCGGCTAATCGTCGTTATTGAAAGATTGAAGTCTATTATTGTGCGTGTGACAGCTGATGGAGTGCGCTGTCGCGTACAAAAAACAGGTTATAAGGCCGTGAAACATGGAAACCGTTGTAATGCGTCTCCACGCGTGTGTCAAGGTCCCTGTCGTCATGATCGGAAGTTGACCCAGATCAGCCCTGAGAACTCAGCCTTACCATGGTTGGAGCACGAACGTGAGGCTGATATCTCTTTCAACAGTATTTCATTCAATCGATCAAAGTAGCTTGTCAATCGACATTTGCTTGTATATTGCACGATTCATTATTTAAGGCGACCAGCAATCCTTACGCCCGACGTCATTGCTACATCGGCGCGATCGCAAAGACTTTATAGCGGTGATCCGGCCTTGTCGGCAAAAGAGACGCTCGGTCCGCATGAAACGAACCCCAAACCGACCATAGCTTTCTTTAAGCTGCAGGAACACGTCCGTGGTGCTCTCCGCAGGCGCGTCATCAATCGCCGAGGAGGTCCTCTTCTTGGCCAAGATTCCCAAACAGCTTGACCAAGAAACCTTGATCGTTCTTTACTCCTCTTAGTAGGCAGTAAACATACGTACGTTCGCTCTCCTTCTTCGTCGTACTCTCGTTCTTGTCTTCCAAATTAGTTTCAGTTTCGTCGCACGTCTCGTTGTACAGCTGCGAGTATGGTCGGCAAACGCTCCATGTCCTTCTGGGGAAGCGGTAACGACGAAAACGCAGGCAGTCGACCAACAACCCCTGCAAGCGCAAGCGTAAGGCTTAGGAACGGCAGACGACAGAATGGAGAAGATCTCGAATCTGGAATGGGCAACGCTACCAATGGCGACGCCAAAGCCCGACCGGGTCTCATGAATGGCAATCATTCAAATGCCTCACTACGCAAGAGCTATGGTAAATCCAAGCCGAAGCCCAAAGTCTGGCGCTTTAGGGATGCTGTCAACACGGCGATGGAGGACCGACGCCGAGATGAGCTTAAAGAGGCCATTTTGCATGGCATCAACAGGGATGAGCTGGAAGACTTCCGCAAGAGCGACCAAGAGCTTAAAGAGATGAAGAACAAGGGAGTTCGCGAGTTCTACGAGAAACAAAACAATCGCCTGAACGACTGGCTCGAGGTCGATGCTATCGTCACGGCTGTCGCAGACGATGTTCTCGAGTCGATGGATCCTGACCCGGACAACGATGGCGACCGGGAGAGAGGAGGTGGTTTGCAGAGCATGGACGGTAACATCTATGAGTTCCTTCCCGACGAGGAGAAGGAGAGGCGTCAGAACGCAGAGTGGAAAGCTAAGTGGGCGATCAATATCAACGTGATTGCCAACATCATCCTGCTTATCGCTAAGATTGTCGCGGCATTCTTCTCGGGCTCTCTGTCTCTTATTGCATCCCTGGTCGACTCTGGTCTGGATTTACTGTGCACGTTGATCGTGTGGACCACCAACCGCCTCGTCTCATGGCGTCTGAGTGCTCTGCAAAGGAAGTTCCCTGTTGGTCGCAAGCGAATCGAGCCATTGGGTATCCTTGTGTTCAGTATCATCATGGTCATTTCTTTCCTGCAGATCCTCCAGGAGTCCGTCGAGAAGCTCATGCCTCTGAAAGGCACAGCAGAGGCTCTGCCATGGATCGCCGTGGGTGCACTCCTAGGCACCATCATTGTGAAGGGCATCATTTGGTTCGGTTGCATTCCGATCAAAACAACGCAGGTTCAAGCTTTGGCACAGGATTGCAAGACGGACGTCATCTTCAACACCTTGTCACTTCTCTTCCCCTTCATCGGCTACAAGGCCGATCTTTGGTGGCTCGATCCCGCAGGCGCCGGTCTCCTCTCCCTCTTCATTATCTACGACTGGGCCCACACCTGTTTTGACAATGTCACCCGCCTCTCTGGAGAGGCCGCAGACGAGCAGACGCTCAAGAAGCTCCTGTACCTGGCGTACCGCTTCTCACCGGTGGTGGAAGGCTTCAAGAGTGTCACTGCTTACCACGCCGGTGACTCCATTTGGGTTGAGTTTGACATCTTGCTGAAGGAGGACACCCCTCTGTCGCGCGTTCACGATATTGTGGAGACTCTACAGTACTGTTGCGAGGGCCTCAAAGAGGTCGACCGCTGCTTTGTCAGCGCGGACTACAGTGAGGCTGGTCCTTCTGGGCATGCGCTGGACGCTGAAAGGACTTAAGAGTGTATAGTAAGAAGTTGCATTTGCATTTGCATAATAATAGGACTGGGAAAAAGTTTCCTGTATGTAATGACTATTTGATCGTGGCTTATACACTCAGAATGCTATCGTATTGTATCCACACATTGTAGTTTATTCTTCGTCTTTTGGATGGTGACTTGTGACGATTATCACATGTCATGCTTTTGCTTGTGATTGAGCATTGACTGGCCCTTTTTTGAACAAATGTCTGCTATCACCAGTCTGGTAGCAAATCTGCGATCCGGAATAAGAGATTGATACTGTAGTGCACCGGTGCAAGTATGACTGGTACGGAGGCGCTCGAGGTTTTGATCAAGTGGAAATTATTTCCGTCATTCATAATGCCGTACCTCAGACACTCAGTTTTGATGTAAAAATTAAGATACCTTGTTTTAGAAAAGACCAATGCACTTCCTGCAGCTATGCAATTTCTGTCCAATTCGCCCAAAACACATAGTAGTATAGCTTTGCAAAGATTTCCATCACGTCGTTGCGTTGTGAGGATAGTGGCTCATGTCTGGAGGGGTTATTTCATGATTTCAACCCTAACCCTGATATATATTTTTGATCGTGAGTAGTTCGAAGTCAAAATTGTGAGAAGAGAGTTCCAAACCTACGCACCGTAAACTCTTTATCTATCTATTAAGGCTTGAGCCTATCGCCTATCATCTTTAAGGCTATAGGAACGTCAACACTTGGCAAATAGAAGTAAACACTCGAGATGGTCCTCCTACGAGCGAGCTCACGCAGAAATTTGCAAGCACATGCACGCAGTCTCGGTGGTAGTTTGTCTGTGTTGCCAAAATTGGACCGGAGCTCAAACATAATCATATACATGTACCCATACACCAACGTCCGTTCTCCACTGGTCCAGACGCGACATCATCGTATATACACAGCAGGAGCAAGCCCTGTGGCGCCAATTGAGCAAGTTTGCGACCCGGAGGACCAATGTGGGCTGTATAAAGGTCTGTTCCAAGCCCCGTCTTTCGACGAGCCCTGATCTCCCAATCTTTGCAACCTTCCAGCGCTTTGAGAGTACACATCAGGTTGCATCAAGTCGACAGCCATGAAGGTCTTATGATGTGTAATCACATACAATGACACAGATATTCTGGCAAGACGACCTCGGATTGACGCACCGCTCGCCTCGATCATCAATACCCACACAAGCACTTCGCTCCGAAAGCTCTTTGCACTACGATAAATGGTCGTCGCCGGCAGAATTCACGGCGACCAAGTCGTCGACACACTGACAGATAGCGCCTTGTCTTCTCACGGGCCTTTCGCTTGCGCAACTTGAGGCATTCCGCTTGTTTCAAGCCAAGAGACCGACCCACACGGAACTCGCGCCGACTTTCACGTCTCGAACAACCTCCTCAATATACCTGCTACTCTTGGCATACAATTAATCTCAAGGATTTAGAGCACTACCAATAGATGAAGACGAAGATCATTGCCCTTCCATGGACGGAATGCCGGAGCTAATTTTTATAACACCAGATCGGAACAAGCTCGGTCCATGTCAAGTAATTGTAACACCAGGATCTTGGACATGCTGACTAGAGTATCGACAAGACGGGTAATAATACTGTGGTATTCAGCCGACCGTGCTGGTTGCTCCACGTCAGTGATGGTCTCAGTTTCATGATCACACGGCCGAATACCACGCCTTGCATGCAGGCTCCGCCTCTTTACCCGTTGCCAATGTCTCCACAGAACCACATGTGCCTGGTCTCTACACCCACGCGGCCCTGCTAGGAACTTTGATGTTCCCTCGCAATGTATCCACTGCAGCCGAACCACTGCCAGGATCTGAGGAGCCGCCTTGGTTTCGCATGCTGGTCGATGGGCACAAGGTAATGACATCGACCCGTCCCAGGCGGCACAGTGAGAGTATATAGGATTGTGACTGCGCGCAGTTTCTCATCGTCTTTCAAACACCATCAAATCCTCTTTCCAACCAGCTTCTTTCATTCACCAGAGACCGTTGACCGGCTCATCCTTTCGCTTTCACACAATCACCAGATCTTCAAAACACACTTCACCACCCTTTTCTACCACCACAATCAACATGTCTATCAAGATGAACGCCGCCAGCGCTGCTGCCATCCTCGCAGCTCTTGCTGTTATCCCTGCTGTCTCTGCTCACGGTCACGTGAAGAGCATTACTGCCAACGGCGAGACCGTTGAGGGCACCACCCCCGAGTGGATCTACAACGAGTCCAACACTCCCGGCTGGTACGCGAAGAACCAGGACAACGGTTAGCATGCCCATTCGATTATGATCATGTATGTGCAAGATCTGACAATCAACTTACAGGCTTCGTTGAGCCTAACTCTTTCGGCGACGCCGACATCATCTGCCACAAGGAAGCTACTCCTGGCAAGACCTCCGTCAAGGTCGACGCTGGCAGCGACCTTACCCTCACCTGGGACACCTGGCCCGAGTCTCACCACGGCCCCGTGCTGAACTACCTTGCCAAGTGCGAGGGCGACTGCACCAAGGCTGAGAAGGAGAGCCTCAAGTTCTTCAAGCTCGATGGCGCTGGTGTCCTCGACGCTGCCTCCAACCAGTGGGCCTCTGACAAGCTCATCTGTACGTACAACCAAGCCTATCACAGACCCTTCTAAGACTAACATCAATCGTAGCCGACGGCAACGAGTGGACCCTCACCATCCCCGAATCTCTCGCCGCAGGCCACTACGTCCTCCGCCACGAGATCATCGCCCTTCACTCCGCTGCCCAGGAGAACGGCGCCCAGGCCTACCCCCAGTGTGTCAACATTGAGGTCACCGGCTCTGGCTCCACCGACCCCTGCGCTGACGGCGCTGACTGCGTTGCCGGCACCGCCCTCTACAAGGCCGCCGATGAGGGTATCAAGTACGACATCTACGGTGGTGACATCTCCAGCTACCCCATCCCCGGCCCCAAGGCCTGGGCCGGTGCTGCCGCCAAGGTCAAGAGGACCATCGCTCGTGCCTTCTTTGCTTAGATTTATCATCTTCAAAGGGCTACAAAGATCGACATTGTGAATCAGAGCCTAGTGCTTTGATCATGGTTAGAGATAGATAGATACCCTAGCTCCACAGTGGTTGTGTATTGAGATTTGTGTGGTTTTTCAACATCTGTTCCATTTCGTACCTGTGCTACGTCAGCTATGCTTTTGGCACTATTCATCCAGCAAAAAAGTATCGCAATCTGCTTAGCAAGTTGCCAGATGTGGCGCCATAGGGTCGACTATGGCTGCCAGTGTGGACTACATTTCAGCGACCCAGATGCGGCAGCATCCCATCTTCTCTAAAAAACCGAAGACTACACGATGTTGCATGTGAGATGGAATCGGCTTTCGAATGCGGGTTTAGCTTCCAAACCTCCTATGTGCGCCTTGTGGGAGTCCAGGCCGTACGTCAGTTCTGGAAGGCGACGCCATTAACAACAGAAAGAAAGCGCGATGGCTACTTACCAGAGCCAAGATTACGTTTGAGCTTGGAGCTTGAAGCTACATTCACTGTAAGCTGTGTAATCATTCTGCGTAGCTATGCAAAGCAGATGTGACAAGGGAACAGGTTTCTGTACAATCGTTGCACGTTGCACAGCTTTCCAAGGATCGCTGTTATCTCTACCTACAACTTGTGCTTCTTTGCACCGCTCGCAATCTTCGAGAACTCGGCCTGAGGGACTCCCGACAAGAACCTCTCCAGACCTCCAAAGACCTCAGCCACTCCCTGCGCGTCCATGATCTCGCGCTCAGGCTTGCGGATGAGAGCCTTGATCTTGGTCAAAGAGTCGCTGACCAGGTGGTCGCCAAGCTTGTCGTCGACTTCCTTGAGCACAAGGCCCAGGAACTTCTCCTGCTCGTTGGGCTTGGTGTCGAAGATCTGGTTGACGAAGCCGCACTGAACAAGTTCCTGAGAAGTGATGCGCTTGGACATGATGAGAGCCTCGTTGGCTTTGGCTATCCCCATCCTCTGCACGAAGCCCCTGCTTGCGCCGCCTTCGGCGACGAGACCCAAGCTGGAGAATGGAGTGAGGATGAATGTGTGAGGGGCGGCGTAGATGAAGTCGGAGAAGCCGATCAGGGCCGCGGAGAGACCGACAGCAGGACCGTTAAGAGCGGTCACGAGGATCTTGGGGTGGGTATAGAAGGCTTGGGTGATGTTGAGGTTGTTTGCCACGAAGGACTGGAGCCACTGCTTGTAAGGGTCCACACCCTCCTGGGCTGCGCGTGATATAGAGACATCGGCGCCGCTATACTATGTTAGCACGTTCTCGTTGCTTTAGAATACTGCTCTAACTTACGCGCTGAAGAAACGCCCCTTGGCTGTGAGCACTGTCACGTAGACTTCGTCCATCTTGGCCACCTCACGCATAAGTTGCGACAGACGGAAGTACAAATCCTGTGTCATGGCATTGAGCTTTTTCTCGTTGCAAAGAGTAATGATGGCAATCTTGCCGCGAACCTCAAGGGTCACGGCGGTCTCTGGGTTGATGGCGGACATTGCGATTGCGTGTGCTGTGTTCTGTTGCTGTGGGTGGTGCAGGAATGATGGAATGGGGGTCACAGAAGATCGGTTGGGTAGATAAGGGGGTTGCAAAGGTTAAGAAGGGGCGGTTTCAACAGTTAACAGACCAAAGTAGCTGTTTGCTTACATGGTATGATTGTCTTCACTGGCAAGACATGGGCATTCGATAGCCGCCAACCCTACAGCCTCGCCAGGCCGAAAGTGAAGCAGGAGCCGAGGTTCGTTTACGCCCGTTTACTAATTCCCCTTGTTCCCCACGATCAATGGGAATAGAGCGATAAGATTAGATCACTCAGATCAGAGCTAGACCTGTTCGGGCGTCTCAAGATCGTTGCGGCAAACTGCGGCCTTCTCCGTGTCTGCTACATCATACATTCACTTACCAACTGATCAGTAATTTTTGGCGCACGAAGCTGCTCAGCAGGAATACACACAAGAATTTGAAACCGTGTATCATTCAAAATGGGCGGCCCCAATCTCGAGGTGTTCAAGGTAAGCATACCTCCTCTCCAAGCATTTGCGCAAACAGATAATAATTCCCGTCTAGTTCGGCATGTACATCATGTTCCCGATCGGCATCATGTACTACTTTGGCACAAACCTGGATTCGCGCTTCGCTGTACCCGACTTCTGGCCCAAGCCTGGCCAAACCCACACTCTTCCCTACGAACGAGAGGAGATTTCGGAAGAGCTTGAGCGCTTGAAGCAGAGACGACTGGCAATTCGTGCGCAGAGGCTGGCGGCAGAGCAGAGAGGAGAACCCACACAACATGTCGAGCACAGGCAAGCCGAGGCCCAGAATCCCAGTCCTGAAATCCTGGAGCGCGTGAAGCTGGATCAGCCCGAGAAGAGCCAGGTCGCAAAGGCCACTGGATCGAGCTGGTTCGGAAAGTAAAGAGGGCGCTGACCAAGAAGGAAAACATCTACATCGCTCCACGGGAAGGCTTTTCGTCCTTGGAATGCCTTAGGATATTGAATAGGCCAAGAACAACCTTGGCGATGGCACTTCTTCAGTGCGCGATCTTGAAGTGCCGTGAGCACACAAGAAGTGCCCTGCGAAAATATCCCATAGTCCGAGCAGCAACGCTTAGGCAGCGGACTAGTCCTCCCTCCACTCCAAGTGGATATTGTTCTCAATATCCCAATTCAGTCGGATGCAGCTTTTGGGACGAACACCACCGAACGGAACAGCTCCTCTATTGTAAAAAGCACTTGTACAATATCCATAAGTTTTGATGAGGAAGCGCTGGTGGAACAGCGATAGCGCAAATAGGAATTCGTGTGGACTCTGCTTTATAAGCTGTACTAATACCATCTCCGTTGACCAGTTATAATCATTTCTTTCAAGTTCCTGACAACAGACTCTCCTCTTGCGACAGGATCGCACCATATCGCGCCTCTATTGCCAAGCTCGCCAGTTTCGACATCAGTTCAACCTGCACCTGCACCTTCTCGACCCGCATCTTACCTGCCATTCGCCGTTCCCCTTTTGTTCGAACGCCAGGCTGCCCCACTCGTTGCTGCAGTGGCTGTTCGCGCAAGACTCTGGGAGAGTGCTTAGCGACGTGACCAAGCGCTCCATTACCCCTTCTGTGTGCTCAACTTGCTTCTCCGCGGATTTTTGTTCGCGTTGGGCAGCGGCAATCTGGCTGTCTGCGTTCCTTTTGGTGACAGCCAACGACTGTTCCAATGCCTCCTTTTCGGCTTCGAGGGTCGAAGTGTTCACATCTCTCTCTTGTTCGAGCTCGCCTATTCTCTTTCCCAACGCGCAGAAGGTGTCGGCAAACATCTCCTGAAGATCCGACTCGTAAAGAGCGGCAGCGAAATTGCCATCATTGGCAAGCTTCGGTGCATAAAGTGCGACAAGGGAGAGGAAACCAGAGCACAGCGGACTCTCGTATGAGTTCCCGGCTGAGCCATCACTTCGCGTGGTTGTCCTGCAGACTTCTCGAGCGACGTTGTCGAAACCATTCAGTTCGGTGTCCCCAAGCTCGTAGTCCGCGACGCCCATGAAGCAGCGATAAGCATGGTCGCGCAGTTCCACCATGTCGTAGTAATCGGCCAAGCCGTAGACCCTTGCATGGACTATCAGTTTGTCTGTGGTTGAAAGCTCGGCTGGCTCATTGCCGGGCATTGGAGCATCAGCGTCGTCTTGTGGGAGTGTGACACCACCGGTTGTTGATGCGTCTTCGATGGCCAGGGAACCAATGCTCGCGATTGAATCTTCAACATCTTCAGCCGGCTCGTATCTCGGACGGCGAGTGACATCGTACTCCTTCTTGTACGCATAATCGATCATGCGCTCCACCGTGTCTGCGTCGAACTCCTTGTGCTCGATTATTCCCGTTCTACGCTCCAGCATGTCGCTGTCACAAAGCTTCGTCATCACTTCTGATTGGGGGCAGAGGATAGCCTTGTGGACCTTGAATTCGCGTCCTTGACAGACGATGGTGAGATCGGAGTACTTCTCGCTCCTGAGGAGCTTGCTGGTGGTCGTGCTGCTGCTTTTGGCCACGAGGGCGGTACTGTTGCTCTCCATTGCTGTGGTGGGATTGTGTGATGTGCCTGTCAGAGAAGAGTTGGACGAACTGTACATGTTTAAGTATTTCTCCGTCGCTTGGGCTTAGATAGGCCACGCTAGAAATTACTTTGTCGCGGATGCCATTGAGAGGTGACCTCCGAACATCTGAGCAAACGATTTTTATTGTCTTCAAAGCCAAGCGCGGTGTTTGCCAATCGATAACGCTGCAATCGAACATCTACTAGGCCTGGCTTCTTTGACTTGTCAATGCAACTTTGTGTGTAAGAGACAGCAATGCAGCAGAATGAGCAAACAGCACAGAAGAGAGTCACACAAGAGAGATGCAGCCTTTCATTAGTGTGAGACACAGCAATTACCTAAGAATTGCTGCAGATTGCTCACTGTGAGCATCGTGTAGTCTCTCTGCCCGAGGCTCAAATGTCCGTTTCCCAAAGTCACTAGAAGTACACCGTTCCTGGAAACCCGGTGATGGCCTTTTCATATGCCACTTCACGCTTCCGAATATTTGATTTGACCCATCCCTAGAGGCAAGCTGCCTCCCAGTGTCCCAGAGCCCCGGCCCATCTTGCTCGTGGTGCCGTGATGGACGACCTGTAGAAAAACCCGTGCCCCAAATTGCCTATAGAAAATGCCACATCATATTTCGTACTTCTTCTTCAAGTTCTCCAGGTCCTTCCTGCCGCGCTCAAGATCAGAATTGAGATCTGGCAGTATAGACCTTATCTCCTTCTTAGCAGCCAACTCGCTCGCGTCAGCGCTGTTGTCCAGAAGATCTTCGAGCGATGCACGAATTCGGCCAAGCGTCTGGCGTGAACATAGCTTGGTGCAGTTGCCCACGCGGTCTCTGTGGGCCCGAACGATCTTACTGATGACATCCTTTCTTGCAAGCTCAAAAGGTGACTTGTTAGTCTTCTGGACTAGATGCTGTTCAAGGCGGAAGTGCGTGCGCTGGGTGATCCTCTGGCGGTCTTTGTCCTGAGCGCATGATTGGTAGATACTCCGCATGGATTTGCTGAAGGCGTTCTCCTCGCTGTCTCGGCACAAGTCCATCAAGACGTTCCTGTCGTGTGTTAGTAACGGCAGAATGTGAGATAGTTGACTGTACTTACTCAACGTGTTCATCGCACTCTTTTTCGATGCTTACAAATGTATCCTCAATGAGGCGAAGTTTCGTATCGATCGAGTGAAACAGGGGCACCTTGGGAATCCCCTTCTTGACATCTACTGGAATTTAGTCTCGTTACCTGTCGCGATGAACGTCAAGCTTACTGGTGATCGTGGATTTGAATCCCTCGGTGTCTTTCACGAGGTTTTCCTGGATTTGTTCCAGTAAGCGCTTGCGTGCTTGAGTGAGCTGCGGCTCGCACAGCCAGATCGCATCCGCAAGTTGCTTCGCAAATTCCTCGTTCCAACAATCCTTCATCGTCTTCTTGCTTTTCGGGGGCTTGTGCTTGCCGTTCTTGCGAACAAATGCCATAAAAGTCTGCCAATGGAACGTCTCAAACCCTTTCTTCAGGTGCTTTGCGGCCGAGATCTGTGCTTTTGGGATCGCTGGTTTCATGGCTCGTTCGAGAAGGCCCGTGATAGTCTCCTTGAAGCGTTTCATAGCCCCGCTGAGTTTGTTCAGAAATTCCTCTTCCAGCTGACTGGCATGTTGTAGCAATTCCGGGGGAGGGTCGAACTTTTTACAGTTGGCCCAAAGGGTAAGGTCTGCGAGCAGATCTGGCACTCTGGCGTGGGCGAAACTTTCCAGCAAGCTGAACTCGCGAGGCGCATGGAGCATCAAAGTGTGAGCGCGAAGCTCTGGTATTCCTGTACCAGCCGCTGACAGTCGAAGCCAACCGGAAGCGCGCTGGTTGAGCATTTCATAGTGTTGGTTGGAAACACAGAAGACTTGAAGACTTGTCCCCTCAGGTAGGTGTACTCCAAATCGTTCTCGGGCCTTTGTTGAGATGATGGTGTTCCGCAGCTCGATCAGAGTCTCGAACCGTTTTACTGCGAGCTTGCGGTAATCGTCTTTCAGAGCCTTCAATTTCGTCAAGTCCGCACGGTACTTAGCCTTCTGTGCTTCAGTAGCGCTTGATCTCTTCTTTGCTCTTTGTACCTTTCCTGCGAGCTGGGTGGCCTGTTTTCTCTTTCGAGTCATATCCTCGCCGCATTTTCGATAAGGTAGAAGCTCATTATCGTCGAGGTTTTCTTCGACATACTGCTCGACAGCTGAGGCATCTTGACGTCCCGTGATGCCATCATCCGAGTGTGTGCAAATGAGAGTGATGCGTCCATTGCAGGGCCTTCCATAGGTTGTGAGCAGGTGATTGACGGTATGGTCATCTGAGACACGACTGATACGTGCGACGACCCACACGTAGTCACATTCTTTGACATAGCTGTGGGTGAGGTCGACCCGGACCTGATTAGTGTCCGAGATTCCTATAACCCAGCTGTTAGCAAAATGCGTCGTACATATGTTACCTTCTTCTCTTACCTGGCAAGTCCACAATGGTAGCTTTTTCAAGAACTCTCGAGCCACTCACACTAATGCTGCACCTGGACGTCAGCGCAAAATACTGTTGGTAGAGTAATACCACTCACCGGACTTGGCGAACCAAGGACCACAGAACCGGCCCTTTTATCTTGGACGAAGAAGATATCAGAGCATTGATTTGCGTTTGCAATTTCTTGGCGGACCTGGCCTCAAAAGATTTGGTGTACTTGTGACCCAGCTTGTTTTGATAATCTTGCACAAGCTCGTCAAGTAGCGTGTCACTCCTGGTCTGCAGCAAATCGTAATTCTGCTGCAAGCACGATGTTATTGCTGCTTTGTTAGCGAAGTGCGGCACGTTGCGAAACATGCTGGTAAGCATTCGTTCAGCTTCGTCACGAGCTGTTCGTTTTTCGGTGAGCTCGGTCTCATCCCATTCGCTTCGCTCCTCAAATTCGAAAGAGTTGTAGTCCTGGACGAGTCTTTCAAGCACACACCTGGCTTCGGCAGGTTCGTGGTATTCGATGAGGGCGGCGAAATCCTCTTTCTGTCCGTCGCATTTGCCTGTGTACTCTGTTGGCACACATGTCATACTTTCGCCGATGCTTCCCTACAAAATCGTCAGCCTCACGGATTCCGATTCATTATAGATGTCAGATCAGAAGCTCACCGTCTTGGCCAGACCTTCTTTGTGAGTAATAGCATTGAGCAGAGAGCTTTTCCCTACTCCTGCGTCCCCGAGCATGGCGATCTTCAGCTTGACCTTTGAGGGAACACTTCGAAGCGCCTCAGCACTGTCCAGATAGCATTTCAGTCTGGGGCTGGTTTTGGGGTCCACACCGGGTAATTGCTCAAGCACTCATTGTGGAATGGCCGCAATACCTTTGATGATGTCTGGTGTCACATCATCAAATACAGGATGTGCAGGTTTGGCCTCTGATGATTCATAGTAGGTAGCTTTCTCCATGTTCGGTTCGTTGAGCGTGGCAACGAATGCAGCTTCTTCGTCCTCCTCGTCATGCTCTTCGTTTTCGCCGTCGGGATCATAGTCTGAGCCGTCATTGTCAGAGGGGCTCTCAGATCTGTCGCTGTCGTCGTCGGTATCATGAGTCTGATAGAGTTCAGCTGCGGGCTCGACGTCTTGGAAGGTTTCATCCTTGTAGTCATCGTCGTCTGTTGAACGCTTGCGTTTCCGTCCAGTCTGTACGGGCGGAGGCTGTTCGCCAGGCGCAGGCGAAGCCATTGTAGGACAATAGTTCGTATTGGATATGTTTCAAAAATCCTTGGTGTGTCGGAGTTGTCGTTCAATCTTAGTTAGAGGAGGAAGTGGGATGTTTGAGGAAGAAAGGAAGCATGGCTGGTCGACGAAAATATAAGCAGAGAGCGGGCCTTTGCATGTGGTCTCATGTGAATGCGACGCACACCGGTCTCCCACCATCACTCGCGTCTTCACTTGTTGAGATGTTAAAGCGAGAAATGAGGCCTTCACAAGCTCATTTGGGAGTCGTATTTTGCAGGCACGTGACAGAGGAAACCCTCATTAGCAGCTCACATGATAATTGCATGCGATCAGTTACGTGAGAGTACATCTCACTGGGTACAATTCCTGTAGACCGTGCCCCTTCAGAATAACGATGCTCAACACCGATTGTTCACCATTGAAAGTTTCGGGACAACTCAATTAGGCTATGCGTCGTTGAAGCAATGACGTTCCGCATTATCTCTCGCCACAGAGCGTTGTGGCCGCAGAGATGATCAGCGCGTTCAGGCCGCATCGATGCGTGCTTGGAGCAACGATATTCGGCACAGTTGTTCATTATGAGGTGCGTCCACGGAGAGGATTTGAGTGTCTTGCAAGCCTCCAGACTTTTTGGCCATCCATCGAATGTAGGCATTGTACGCCATCTCATGAATGTTTGAGTACTCTCGAAGGTTTTTTGTCAATGGCGGCCAGTGGATACCGAGCAGGATTGGGGCATCGCGAGTTTCACTACCATGTATTATTCCCGGATGTGCTTGCAGCAACTATGATCAGCGTGATTATTGATTGTCGAGCGTTGTAGCCGCGGAGACGACCAATGCATCCCGGCTACATATATGCATGTTTGGAGCAAGGGTAATCAGCACTCGTTCGATATCGAAAGTTGTTGTCACGGAGAGAAGCTGGAAGCCGACCCGTGAAGTCACAAGCCGAGACGCTGACCAACTCCAACCTCAGGCAACCAGTCGCTCTCGGTGTGCCCACCCAGCAGTTGCTACTTGCCAAACACACAAGATAATCCATAACAAACCCACCGGATCCTTGAGCAACACATCATTCTCCCCGAGGCCATGCAATAATCTGAAAAGCGACACACCGCCTCGCCTTGCGCGCATCCCCAACCTGTACCGACACAACCATGTTCTGCCTCAGAAGCTGGGTACCGCTACTCATCTTCCTGTAAGATACATTTTCTAAACACCTTCGGCCTTAATACTAATGGTAATACCAGGACCAATGCTTCTCCAATCTATGTCCTCCTCTTCCTAACCGGAACCTACTGGCTGCAACGACCCTGCGTCTACTGCTCCATACTCCTCTTCGTCCTGGTCTTCTCGTTGTTCGACTTTAACGCCGACTGGTTTGCGCCGCGATGGCCGAGCGGTGCGATCGTACCTTCAGAGACCGCATCGTCATACTTCAGCGGGAATGCGACACTCACGGAAACCCTGATGGAGACGGCGGGCATGGCGATCACTGCGATCAATGGAACAGGAGGCGCGCTGGCAAGCGTGGCCATGGACGGTGTTAAGCAAAGAATGGGATATGGTGCAGTAAATGCTACTGCGAGTGGAAGTGGCTTCGAGCTGGTCAGAGGGCTCTTGGAGAAGAAGCAGATCCGGATACCGTGCGTCGATGTGGTCGTACGCTTATGAGGGATGGAAAGCGGTTCTGTACACACATCACGACGTCAGGAGGATAATACGAGTGGACGGCAAAGGGGCATCACTGGCGCTATGCATTGCTTGGGCTGTTAATTTTTTGAGCATTGGAACCTGATATTGGACGAGCATGTATGACTGAGCTGGATGGGCGCTGCAGATATGCACATGGATTGTCTAGTACCCTGAAAATACACAATTCTGCCTACCAGATCTGAGGACATTTCGAGACATAGTAATCAAACATCCTCCACGATTGACACATCACTTCGATCACGTGCCCTTTCCGCCTCGGCGCCGCTAGAAGCCCTGGGCTGCAAGCGAGAATCATCAAATTGCTGGCGGCTGTTCTCCTTTCCATCTATACAAACCACTATTGCCATTGAAGAGCAACACATCGCCCCGGCTGTAGCACTGCATGTCGCGGCCATTAGTGCGCGCGCTATGCCGCTCAGGTGGTGCATCGCTCAGTAACAGCAACGGCGGCTTAAGAGGTGGAGCCGTCCTGATTCGGAAGGTGCCCTTGGTGGGATTGATTGCTGCTGCCCCGCGATGTTCCATCTCGTGTTCAAGTGCACCATTCCCAGTGCCCGCAATCTCTCGCCTTCGTAATAAAATCACCAGAGCTGCCACCACTCTTCGTTTTTCTCTAACCAGCTCTTGGAGTACCACCAGACACTGCTCCAGTCACGCTTCCAGCAGCCTTGTCAAGATGGCAACCGACCGTGATATCCTCTCGGACGAGTATGTTTCCTTGCCGGCTTTCATACCATATTCGATCTTGAGCTGGAATCGCTAACAACTTTTTTTTGCATAGTGTCAAGCCGTCCAACTACGACATCTCTCTCTTCGATCTCCAGCCTCACGCACCCTGGTCATACCAAGGTCGCGTTGCAATCGATCTTGCTGTAAAGAAATCCACCAAGTCCATCACACTCAACACCCACGAGCTCAAGCTTCATGCTGCCGAGATTGCTGTCGAAGCTGGCAAGAACGATTCGAGCATCAAGGCCTCCAACATCAGCTACGATGAGAAGAATCAACGCTGCACCCTCTCCTTCGACCAGGAGCTCCCTCAAAGCGAGAAGGCTGTCCTGTCGATCACCTTCCAGGGTACCATGAACAACACCATGGCTGGTTTCTACCGCTCCAAGTACACTCCTACCGTCGAGCCCGCAAAGGGCGTTGCCAAAGACGACGAGCACCACTACATGTTCTCCACACAGTTCGAGTCTTCCGACGCCCGCCGCGCCTTCCCTTGTTTCGACGAGCCCAACCTGAAGGCTACTTTCGACTTCGAGATGGAAGTGCCCGAGGACCTGACCGCCTTGTCCAACATGCCCGAGAAGGAAACCAAGAAGAGCAAGAACGCAGGACACAAGATCGTGAGCTTTGAGAGGACACCAATCATGTCGACGTACCTGTTGGCGTGGGCATTTGGTGACTTTGAGTACATCGAGGACTTTACCAGGAGGAAGTACAACGGAAAGAACCTGCCCGTCAGAGTCTACACCACCCGTGGCTTGAAGGAGCAGGGTAAGCTGGCGCTGGAGAGCGCTCACCAGGTCGTCGACTACTTCTCAGAAGTAAGCATGCATCTTGCGAGAACCAGTAATGCTCCAACTAACGATCCTATAGATCTTCCGCATCGAATACCCTCTGCCCAAGGTTGATCTTCTTGCTGTCCACGAATTTGTAAGTCGACTCAAAACGATGAAGGGCTCTGAGCTGATACGCCAAGCCCATCATATGTCTCCCTCTCCAATGCATCGGTCGACGTACAGCCCTCTTGCATACAGCTAATTACCGTTCCTCGCTGACCTTTGTTCCTAGTCACACGGCGCTATGGAGAACTGGGGTCTCATCACATACCGTACCACAGCCGTCCTGTTCGACGAACAAAACTCCGACCAGAAGTACCGCAACCGTGTTGTCTACGTCGTCGCCCACGAGCTTGCTCACCAGTGGTTCGGCAACCTTGTCACCATGGACTGGTGGAACGAGCTTTGGCTCAATGAGGGCTTCGCTACATGGGTCGGCTGGTATGCCGTGGACCACCTGCACCCTGACTGGAACGTCTGGGGTCAGTTCGTCACTGAGTCGATGCAGACTGCATTCCAGCTTGACGGTCTGAGAACCTCACACCCCATTGAGGTCCCCGTGAAGAACGCACTCGAAGTTGACCAGATCTTCGATCACATCAGCTACTTGAAGGGAAGCTCCGTCATTCGCATGTTGGCTGCTCACCTTGGTGTCGAGACCTTCCTCAAGGGTGTCTCCGACTACCTCAAAGCCCACCAATACAGCAATGCCAGGACTGGCGATCTCTGGAGCGCTTTGAGCAAGGCTTCTGGACAGGACGTCAAGGCCTTCATGGACCCTTGGATCTTGAAGATCGGATTCCCTGTTGTGACCGTTGCCGAGGAGCCCGGTCAATTCAGCGTTAGACAGTCTCGTTTCCTCAGCGGTGGTGAGGTCAAGCCCGAAGAGGACCAGACTACCTGGTGGATTCCCATGGGCCTCAAGACTGGACCTCAGGCTACCGAAGCCAAGCGCGAGCCGTTTACCACCAAGGAGGAGACCTACCGTGACATTGACACCGACTTCTACAAGGTCAACAGTGACCAGACTGGCTTCTACCGCACCAACCTCCCCGCACAGCGCCTTGTCAGCCTTAGCAGCGCACTTGACAAGCTGTCTGTGCAAGATAAGATTGGTCTTATCGGTGACGCCGCCGCCCTTGCAGTCTCTGGTGACGGTACCACTGCTGGCGTTCTTGCTTTCTTGGAGGGCTTCTCAAACGAAGACAACTACCTTGTCTGGAGCGAAGTCCTCTCAAGCCTTGGCAAGATCCGCTCTGTGTTCTCCGATGACAAGGAACTTAGCGAGGGTCTCCGCAAGTACACATTGAAACTCGTGACTGCCGCGACTGACAAGGTTGGCTGGGAGTTCGGCCCTCAGGATGACTACCTCAAGGGCCAACTCCGTGCCCTCCTCCTTCTTACTGCCGGCCTTGCTGGTCACGAGGGTGTTGTCGCTGAGGCCAACAAGCGCTTCGACGCGTTTGTTGCTGGTGATAAGAAGGCTATCCACCCTTCGCTCCGTGGTGCAGTCTATAAGATCGGCATCAAGAACGGTGGCAAGCCTGCCTACGAGGCCATCAAGAACGAGTATCTCACCACAACCTCCATTGACGGCCGTGAGATCACCCTTCAGTCGCTTGGCAAGGTGCAGACAGCCGAGCTCGCACAGGAGTACCTGAAGTTCGGCTTCAGCGGCAAGGTTGCCATCCAGGATGTCCACAGCGTCGGCGTGTCTCTTGCAAACAATGCCAAGGTCCGCAACGAGGTCTGGGAGTACATCAAGGCCAACTGGGACATGATCTTCGAGCGTCTCAGTGGCAATATGGTTGTGCTCGAGCGCTTTGTTCGTATGTGCCTGCAGAAGTACGCCTCGTTCGAGGTCGAGAAGGACATTGAGAAGTTCTTCGCGGACAAGGACAACACTGGTTACGACCGCGGTCTTGCCGTTGTCAGCGATACTATCAAGGGTAACGCCAGGTACAGGGAGAGTGACGCTGAGATCATCAGGGAGTGGCTTGCAGCGCACGACTACCTGAAGTAAATGTAGCAGAATGGGCGTCCTAAGCCTGTGCACGTATATAGTTGATACCAAAAGACTTATTTCTTCGCCGCTGTTGATATGCTGGCCACATCATTACAACTTACTGCCAGTTCGTGCATTTACAGTAGCAGTACCTGCGCACTCCATGTCGTGTTCCCAGTGAGATCTACACACGGACGATGCAAGCACCAGGTGTAGACGGGATGAGTTCGACAGCTCACCGCAGGCAGCGATATTGACGGTTTTTACGAACGTGCGGCTTCTTTGCGGAGCTACTGCAGTGAAGTCTGTGTCATCGCTTCTCAATACATGTTACCGGTGAAGAGTAGAGCGGCAAGCGGTGAAGCGTGGCCGACAAAGGCCGCTCTTTGTCGTCGCCAGCCGCAAATAGCAAAACAAGCACCACGTGATGAGGATCGCGTGCGAGGCATCATTCCAGGCAGCAAACCAGTCATTTAGCACTCAAAGGAATTCACTACTGTGTCTTGTGTTGCTGTGTGGTGATTTGATGGTTCAGACTAAAGTCACTCACTCATTCGCGGTCATCAACAAGTGCCTGCAGCTGACGATAAGCAACCTTGACTAGCGCACCCTCATCTACCCCACGTCCCTGCCGCCTGCACCCAGCTGCCTTCCTCCAACCACTCGCTCACCTACCACGACACAACCCACCGACCACCACAACCACTCGATCCAACCTACAGATTTCCAACAACAGCCTCATCAACCACCGCTACCACAACACACCGCCAACATGCGCTCCAAGTTCAAGGACGAGCACCCGTTCGAGAAGCGCAAGGCTGAGGCCGAGCGCATCAGGCAGAAGTACGCCGACCGCATCCCGGTGAGTAACCAGCTATCCCATCCACGCCGCGACAACAAGCACCCTCGAGGAGCATAGTCTTCGCCGTTGAGCGTATTGACTGACATCTCTTGCCATACAGGTCATCTGCGAGAAGGTGGAGAAGTCGGACATCGCGACCATCGACAAGAAGAAGTACCTGGTCCCCGCCGACCTCACCGTCGGCCAGTTCGTCTACGTGATCCGCAAGCGCATCAAGCTCTCGCCCGAGAAGGCCATCTTCATCTTCGTCGATGAGGTCCTCCCGCCGACCGCCGCGCTGATGTCCTCCATCTACGAGGAGCACAAGGACGAGGACGGCTTCTTGTACATCACGTAAGCTTTTGCCACCTTGATGATACCCAATACGAGACATTCAAGCTAACATGATCACCACAGCTACTCCGGCGAGAACACCTTCGGCGCTTGAACGGCGAACGCCACCGATACCAGGCGGTCGCACGATTACACACCATCCAGCCAAGCACCTTTCCCCTATGCCCCCGGATTTCCTTACGTTACACCCAGGCGTTGAATGAAGACCCAGAGTCTTGTGCTTTCTGATTATTGGAAGGGAGGAGAGAGCGAAGAAGGATATTGGCTTCAACACATGTTTACGAGAAGACGCGATACCGAACGAACAAACCCAGCAGGACAAACGACAACCCGGGCGGAGGACGGGCACGAAATGGCGGTGAACAGGAAATCCACAGACCAAAGAATACCGAGCGTGCTTCTCTAACTTGACCCTGAGACCTATGCATGGGCTGTCTAATCGCGCGCTTGGTGTAGTTTCCTGTAGCTGGAGTAAATGCCATCCTCTGCCATCGTACACTACACCGTCCCCATGTGCACGTGAAAGCCCGCCCAAGCTCATGACATCCAGCCCGTGACAAGCCACCTGCTGCGGTGACACATTTCAAGCTCTCGTAATCATGCCTGGCATTACAGACCTCCTGACTGGCGGCCCCTAGCAGGTCGCGGGATACATGGTGTAAGTCACTGTGCCCCGTTGGCCGCGCGCGTGGGCGTGGCGTGCTTTAGCCTCGCTCTCACATGACAGGACAGCCGCGCGGTGGCGTCATTCCATGGATCGACTCCGCAAACGGTGCGCGAGAGCTCGGACGCACTATCGCGCTAGTGGCAGGAGAGGTGTGGATTTCGCAAAGAGGACCGAGGCGCGCGCGCGCGAAAGTCGACCAGGGAGGGAGTGTTTGGGCGCGCATAACCATTGATCGCAAACCCTGAGTAAGAATAAGAGAAGCAAAAGCCGCAGGTTTTAAAAAAAAAAGCTACGACAGACAACAGCAGCGGCAATAATGTCCTACCCATTCCTCATCTCAAAGTACGCTCAACATACACTCCTTCCGCGCAATCGCGCAAACTCCTAGGGCAAAGAACCATTAATCCTAACCCAATTCGCGCAGGACTCTGGATCCCATTTTCGCGGTATCGGTCGGCATCACGGCTGCTGCGGTCAGGATCAATAGGGAAGAGAAGGAAAAGGGCAAGAGCTTTGAGGAGTCGAAGGCTAGTCTTCAGAGGAGGGCGGCGTTGGCCTGGAGGGAAGTTATGGGCGAGGAGGAGAAGAAGGTTGTTAAGGGTAGTACATGAGGATGGTCGCGCGGGCGAAGAGTTCAGCTACGCGATTCGAAGACGGCCGGGGTGGTATTCTGGGAGAGAGAGAGAGAAGAAAGAATGGATTTGCTGGAACGAGCAAGACCTGGCGGTCATTGAATGCTGGATGCTCGAAGGTTGGTGCCCAAGGGTGCTTTAACAACGAACCAACAACCACCTGCCGAGGATTTGATGACCTTGGATATTGGTCTACTACGGGCGTTCTGCTGTGTGGTCTTCACGGAGACGCACTTTCCAAAAACTCTGTCTGGCAACAGCCCAACGAGGCGAAGGCTATCCTGCACAATCGGCACATTGAACGTTATCCGGCACATTTGCCAGTTCATTAAAGGGCACAAGGAAGAGCGTCTGCTAAGTATCCTGCGCGGAGATTCAGATATGGCGAAGTTGAAGATGTATGTATCTCATACGAGTTGGCGCACACTGCTGTCTTGATCCAGATCGCTCCCATTGCAATGAATCGTGCTAGTCTTACCATTGTTACCAATCATTGTGACTTCCTAGGCTCTCTATTCTCCCTTTTTGCGTCTGCATGTATAGTTCGTGCAACAAGAAGACCCTTGTTCGGCCTCTGATTTACGTACCCCGCGAAGCGCGTTAGACTACTACCTTACGCGACAAGCTTTCAGCTTCACCACGTCCTCACCACTGCGCCTTCACTTACACAACAAACTCTCCCTCCACGCATATTGTGCTTTGCGCATTTGGCTGAGCATCTGCTCGCAAACCGTAGCAATGTACCCTTAGCTTGTCCCAGTGCAATTGTCTTCTGGAATGCTAGCCGCACGACCGCAATCAACAAATCATGGCGTCGGCCAGAGAAATCATTGATCTGGTCTCCGACAGCGAAGACGAATCTCCAAGTAAACAAGCGACATCTACTCTTCAGTCTTTCGTTCCGCGTAAAGAGAAGGCCGCTCCGAGGGCTCAGAGGATAATCGCGCCGCTCGCAAACAAGCCGCAACCTCCTAATCATGTCCCGATCGCAACACAGCCGCTTGCGCCAGCTGCTGCGCCAAATTCCACAAACGGCTGGTCGAACATTCCCGCAAATGCTTCTATTGCAGAGATACTCAGTCACGGCTTGCAAAGTGCTGCGAGGAACGCTGGAATACTCCCGTCGCAACTTCAACAGCAAACCCAACGCCAGCCTCTTGTCCGTCCACCTGGCAATTTGGCCAGTTCCTTTCACCGCAACGGTGTGCCTCCTAGACGGGATTACAACGAATATGTAAAGTCAGGCCCGCTTTGGAAGCAATCGATGAGCTCCCTTCAATCCAAGCCGTCTCCTACAGCAACGCAAAACCGAGTTCAACGCACAAATGGCTCGTTGCACGAAGAGCGTGAGAGACGCTTCATTCAGTACCATCAGAAAGAGGCAGAGCGGAAAGGAACACAAAGTACTCCTCAGCATTTTGAGCGTGTAGTGGACACCAAGTCTGGAGCAGTGATACCTCCCGGTGATGCGGTCCCTGCAACAACCCAGCAAGGCGCATTGTCCTCAGTAGGGCCAAATGGGAATTCCTCTACGCACTCTCACCAGCATTCTCCACAAATAGATGGACCAGAGGCCAAGCGTCGTAAAGTTGAGCATGAAGCGGTGGCCGATAAGATCGCTACCGGCATGTCAGAAGCTCGACGACTTTCTGCTGCTGCTATTACTGTAAGGCACGAGGCCATCTCCGTTGATCGGGAACCTGCTCAAGTAGCGTCTGAGCACAGTTCGTCTGCACATGTCAAGATTGACCAAAGTGCCCCAGTGGAAAAGCCACATCATGAGAGCGTGGATCTGACGGATGAAATGGATGTGTGTGTTGATGACAGCCAACCGTCGATTGTGGCAAATCACGCTACAAGCAAGCTCGATGCTCGCGAAAGCAATGGGAATCCGGCTATGGCTAGAAGTCCAAACGGCGTTGCAGATGCAGAAGAAAGCGACTCACCAGATGAGATTCCAGCTAAACCCATCCCTAGGCGCTTTCCAAGCGGACACCAAGAGGCACATCCGCAACCCGCGCGTGTTGTCCATGTTCCAAATCTCGAGCCTAAGGCATCGCCTGTGCCTCAAAAGAATCCTGGCCTCGACATGGACCATCCAATCGACCTTGAGGCACGAAACGACCCTATTATCATGCCCAAAACTATCGCATTCTCTGGAAAAGGGAAGGGTAACCATGGTGTTCCTTACAGCGCGGAGGAGGACAGCTTGCTTGCTCACCTCAGGGAAGATCTAGGCATCGGATGGGATGCAATGCCCAATTATTTCAGTGGCAGAACTCGTGGATCTCTCCAGGTGCGATACTCCTCGAAACTCAAGAACAGAAACTCGGTCTCAACAAAATCCCGATTTTCAGGGTCGCAAAATCCGGCATTGCCTCGCTCGGAAGCAACGGTACGACCGGAGTACACTGCGCCATCGCGTCGCCACCCGAAAACTGCTGCTCAAAGGAACGATGGCTTCGTATCATGGGCAGATGTAAAAGCTCAAAGGCGGGAAGAGAGAGCTACCATCGAGTCAGCTACTCCTTCTATATGCCAAAACGCGCCCACGCAGGAACCCGGCCCGGGCCTGGATTTCGCTCATCCTGCATCGCTCCCACGCATTCTACGTTCGCGGGAACTGGGCAACACAGGTGGTCGCAATCGGTCCTCTACAGCCAGATTGAATGTATCGGATGAACTGCGGAACCATGTTCTCGATACTTTGGGCCCGAGAAGGTACTTCCATGGCGCTTCGCGCGATGTCACTTGCGTTGCTTGGGCTGCCGACGGCAACAAGTTTGCCGCTGGTGCGATCGCTATCGACGATGAAAGAAGCATGCAATATAACAGACCAAACAACCTGCTTCTTGGCGACCTGGAGCGGAACAGCTTACAAGAACTGCCAGAACATCATGTAGCTCGGCCTATCGTGGGTGACTCTCGAAATGTCAATTCGCTCCAAGCTATGCAGGAGACTCAAGATGCGCGCCTTTTCAAGACTGTTGCGGCTGTTAGCTTCTCCGAGGACAGTCGTGCGCTTTACTCTGCAGGTGCTGATGGCGTTGTGAGGATGTACGATGCGTCGAGCGGGAGGTGTATTTCATCTCTGAAACAAGAGGCTGAGCTCGCATTGCTCACTTCAAACTCGAAAGGTCTTCTCGCAACAGCTAGCCATCGCTCAGATGATAGCAGTATCTCCGTGATTCGTCCTCAGAGTGACCAGTTGGAGTGCTTGCACCGGTTTGGTCCGACTCGTGCTAATGTCGAATCATCGCTTCCGATCTTTCCCACCGCGCTCAAATGGGGCTCTGGGATGCACAGCCATCTTCTGCTGGCGGGCTTCGCTAGTGATTCCTATGAAGATGACCGCCTAGCTGCAGGCGAGGTCTTTTTGTGGGATTCGACTGCAGATCAGAAGATCGAACTTCCCGCAGCGCGTAACGTATTCGATGTGGCCTGGAACCCTATTCCTAGTTCCAAGGCGAGTCTTTTTGCCGTCGCTAGCGCTCGAAGTGGTAAACAATATCGCAGCACAATACAGTGTTTTGCCCCCAACCAAGGCCGCGCTTCCCGTGTACTGCAATGGGACTGTCCGGCTTTCGACATTAACGATCTGGTATATTGTCCCCACGACGACAATCTGATTGCTGCAGGAGCGACCGATGGCAAGGTCTACATATGGGACAAACGGGTGGCGGGCAGCGACCAAAAGCCACTTCACGAACTATCGCATGGCAAAACCAAGAACGTACTCGATCACAACCGCGATGTGGAGATCGCAGACACGGGCGTACGCTTTCTGTCATGGTCAGCTACAGGCAATCGCCTGTACTCTGGATCCTCGGATGGAACAGTCAAGGTTTGGAATCCATATCGGACGACCGAAGATGCTCTGGTAAGGGATGTGGCCACTTTTAACTCCGCTGTGATGTCTGGCGCTTTCAGCCCGGACTTCCGTGATCTTCTCATTGGTGAGGATCAGGGCCAGCTTAACCTGCTTGGAATCGATCGAGAGGGACGATCAGTGCGAGCAGCGAAGAAATTCGAATACTATCCAGCTCCTGCGCCCGTTCTGAACGAGGACAAGCTAGCGCCGGCACGCGAATTGCTTGCAAGTGGACAAGTGGAACTGCGTCCAATGGGCGCGCTACCAGTCAAGCAGGCTGTGCAGGGACCGAACTACCAAGGCCCTTGCTTGGCTCCATCTGCCGACCAGATGACCCGTCTCGAGGCGGAACTTCAACTAGCGTTGCGTGAGCAAAGGGATGCGCACGCATCTCTACTCGGCAGAATGCAGGACCAGGAGACTGAGAAGGCGATTCAGGCAGTTGATACAAAAGTCACGTTATGCGAGGAAGCTCTGCAGAGAGCTTGGCAGAAACGCGAGGAATACCAATTGCTTCAACCTGCAGCATCGCTCCTGCAGCAGAAGTTCCATGACTCGAAATGCGCATATGAGAGGATCTTGGGCGAGGGCATGCCGAAGAGTTGTGGGTTGGATTGCAACTACCTGCCTACGGCTGGCGATGAAGATGGAGAAGCACCGGACAATCGACAGTCTGAACAGCGCATCCCGGATAGCCTGCGCACCCACGTCAAATCTCTCGATGCATCAGACTTGACCAACGCAGAGATTACAGAAGCTGGCCTTACAAGCAAGTGTTCTGCGTGCATGGGTCCTGCGGCAAAATCGAAGTCGAAGCGAGGTCTACCCGTTTGTGAAAGATGCACCTTGGTCCGCTCCGGACTGACTGCTCGCTGTGAGAAATGCGTAGCCCCCATGCGCCCGAACCTTGAAGGAACCGCTGATCAAAACATCTGTGAGAGCTGCAATTTTCACTGCTTCCGCTGTGGAAGTATCGCTACTATCGTGGGCGATACCATCGCATGCAAGTCATGTGACGTGCAATGGGAAGCAGGTGTGCTTGGCTATGAAGTGAAGAAGAAGTCAAACAATTCCCCTATCCGAGTGAGGGATCAGAGCCACGACCAGGTGATGGAGAGCTTGGATGAACGCATGGGAAGGTTGCTTGGAGAAGATGAGAGAGAGAGACTCGCGGGTGGTTGGCTATGAGTAAGCCATAGACTTCATGGTATGTAGTCGTTTACACCTTACTCTATCCTAAGTATTGGCTTACCTTAGGTTCTGCCGGTTCACAAGCGCTGCCGATAGTAGTCTTCAAGACGCACATGCCCATTACGCGCATTCACGTATACTTCGAGACACATGTTCTGCAACCTCCATTAACGTACACTTCAACTACTTGTCATAAAACGAGCATGACAACATCTCACGCCAGCGAAACGAAGAAGCGTAAACGCGAAATTACCGACGAGGACTATCGAGATGAAATGAACAGCGACACAAACACGAAAATGGCAGCGGAAATGACACCAACGACAAGTACAATCTGGTCAGCGGGGATACTCCTAACCATGCCGCCTTCGGCTCGGAACTCGTAAAAGTCATGACCGATGGCCCCGGGCTTATCTCAAAATTCGAGTAGATATCGCGACTTCACATGTCTGAAAGCGAGGCACTGCGACATATGCACGCGAACACAAAGGCTCTCTGTGAGCACCCCAAGCCAACTTCGCCGACAATCGCTATTAGTGGGGTGCACGCGAATGGTAAGCCTGTAAGTAACAGCCCGACATTGCCTTGGCTGTTTTACTGAACGAAATCCCAGGCAAGAGCGAGATTCTAATTCAAGTCACTGGTTTTGAAATGGACGTGATGCGGACGGTAAGCATCTATTCAGTCGCGAGAGGACCTTTCTCTCACTCAGAAAATTATTACCAATACACGCGGCCACCGTCCTACGATCGCCATTCTCTGGGCAGAAAGGGAAATTTAGTGTACTTATGGAAATTGAGACGGAAGAAGAGTGCCGCGCTGATCTCGAAGACTCCCTCGCCCAAAGAGTGAACAACGGCTCTACCATGAACGACGAGAACGAGGATCAACCGGTCGACATGACCGAGCATGATTTCCCGGAGGAGAATGTCCGCAAATTGCAGAGGCAACTTACAAGAGCGGACCTACAGCTCGGCAACCGCAAGACTTCGGTAGAGAAGTACCGGCAAGTGCTGCTGCTGAGGGACCTTCGGATTGGACTCAACGAAGCAGAGCAAGAGCTGTAAGCCCACCGGGTTGGACTTCGTAACGATACTGTCAAAGCAATGTTGCAGCAGAAGCTGGAGCGCTACTTGTCAAAGCATGAAGAGCTCATCCTATTGGCCACGAGCGCAAATCAGTCCAGAGTCCATGCGAGCATAGGTGATCTATGGGCTCCCCTCAAGGTTTGCAAAAAGGCGTACGAAATCGCCGGACCTGCCTGCTTCACAATTTTCAGCCGATATTTCGAGTCGATGAGCATGTTTCTGGCGGGAGTGCGGAGGTGGACTGAGGGATGCTCATCGAAGAACGACGCCGGGCTCGCTGACATCACGGGAAACTTACACGAAGACAGCAAGTTCATGTTCGTTGGGGTGATTGAAAGGCGTGAAGAGATCACCCAAGCCAAACTGCTCCGTCTGTTGTGTGCAAGATGAGAAGAGTCCCATAGGAAGGCTGCCGAAGAGCAGCAAGAGCTGGAAGCCATCTTGGATTGAAATCCACAGAGCTTCTACTCCTTCTTCATAAATTACGGTCGGCGCGCCGGGCGCGGTATGCCAAAGCAAGGCGTCCAATTTTGGAATGCAAACTTCCTGCGAAGCCAGACAAATGACATTCTGGACCCGGCGTGGCGTGGGATGGTTGTAGCGCTCGAGTCATCGCTGGGTGAAGCCAAATCCTACGTGATCGATCAGTTTGACAGGAAAACACAGTGAAATGCTGCAGTGTCAAGCTTCTGTGCGGTCCGATACGAAAGCTATCGATGACGACTTCAAAGAATACGTGAAATGCCTTCTTACAGGACTGCAAGACCAAAGCTGAGAAACACAAAGAACGATTCTTAACAATCAAGCTGCATGCGACCAAAGACAGTCCTCGGAATCATTGCGCCATGGCCATGAAGCAAAAATATGACCGTCTTCTCGCGGACTCGGGCAAATGCGTTGTCCATCGTACTAAGGCACGTATGGGTAAATGGTTCGAGCAACCGCTAGATGACGATGGTGAGCCCTTCAGCATTTCGCACACGCTTTTTGAGAATCATATCATGGAAGAAAACCGCAGATACATCGAGGCTCTCAAAGACTGTCTCCAGAAGGTTACGAAGAAGCTGTACGACGAAGTCAAGTCGCGCACGAATCACACGCCTGAAACGCCCGATGAAGCTCTGGTTCGCAAGGACTTCAAAGCTTTTTTCGACCGTCACGATTCTGAGATCACCGACCTGTACGACAGAGGCAATCGCGTTGTCGAGGCAGGCAGACAAGAGAGGCGATGATGAGAAAGGGTGTCTTGCGGAAGGATGGAGAGTTGCATTTGTTGATGGCTTATCTGGTTACTAAGTACAGTATCTGGATAGTACGAGCGTGTCATGGTAGCTCGGTACCTGAATGAAGAAGCAGACATGAAGACGAGAGTGAGGAGTTCGTAGGTTGTTGGACGGTTTCACTTGTCGATGGCTCAATCAACTACTGAACACATTGTCTGAGTGGCAGGAGTGTTGCACGGTAAGTTGGTCTATGAATGAAGAAACACACCCCAAGACAAGAGTGAAAGGCTTTCACATGTGAATACTTGCACTGACTGATTGCTCACTTCGCTACTGAAGCTGGTGTCTCGTTTGCAGGAGTGAGCTACAACAGGTCAATCTGTGAATGGAGACGCACATTGCCAGTGAAGAAGCACATCATCACTTCAAGCTGCCAGCTTCATTCATATCCCTCGATTGTAAGAAATGCAATCACATGTTAGATCTTGCATGTGATGCGAGCTACGCAGTTTCGTCGCTAGCAGCCTGAGGTTGCAGCCTGCTGTGAACATAAATATACCATCTTCCTTCGTACTTCTTGCTGACCACTACCACACAATCCCACGCAAAAATCTTACACGCATACAACACCAACTTGTTTTTTCGTTATTAGTTCCACATATACTATACCAGAGATGGACGAGCGAGCATCCGACCCCAACAACCCTGCGAAACGCAGATGCCTCAACGATCGAAACTCCGACTGTTCCGACTCACTCTTTGTGTCTCAGTCCCCAGAACCGACCACCGCGGAGTGCCGCTCGCGTATTGAGGATTCTGTGAGCGATGATGACGATGATGATTCTGAGCCTGATGATGACGAGTCCAAGTACGACGAGCATCGAGAAACTCTCCCAGAATGCCTAGCCTTTGATCCGAAGGTTGAAGACTGCAAAGCAGCAGCCGTCGAAGCGGTAACGAACCTTAACAACAAAATGAAACAGCACGCACCTGCGAACAAGGATCTAGAGAACATGATCACGAAAGCTGCCGAGGTCATGAAGTCCCGACAGAGAAAATTGATCATTGGAACGTGGGGAGCCACTGGAGCTGGTGAGTGAACATACATTCCAGTCTTTTTACATAGGCTGACAAGAAGCAGGTAAGAGTGCTCTTATCAACTGTCTCATTGGTACCCCTGATTTGGCAAAGGAGGTTTGATGTCCCCATCCCATGTTAGTCGAGTGTTAGCTAACCAAAATAGTTGTCTGGTGGCGAAGCTTGTACGAGCGTTCCAACGATATATGTCCATGAGCTGCCGGGTCAAACGGACTCCTTCGCTGCCAAAGTCTCATACTACTCGATGCAAGATTGCCAGAAGGTCCTCAAGCGGTTGCTAAGCAGCTACAACCGCTTCCATTTCAACCCCGACAAAGGTTGGAAGTCCGACGACAAGGAGAAGTATGAACAAGAGGCGAATACCGCCTTCGACACGCTTCGAACCCTCTTCTGCGACAAGCCAGAATTCAAAACTCAACAGTCGACTGTCAATACTCTTGCTCGAAGTCACACCAAAAGTGGACGTTCAGATCTTCTCAGCACTATGGCACGTTGGTACGAGGAGAGCCTTCGCGAAAAAAGCCAGAAAGACGACGTGAAGTTCACATTTTGCCAAAGCAGCACAGTCGGAGGGCTGCGTGATGCCCTTGATCCTCTGATCACGCCTAAGTATGGCTACAGCGTACCGTCGCTATGGCCGCTTGTCGAAGAAGTCACCATCGGCGATCCTTCGTCCAAAATTCTTCTATACCTAATACTAGTCGATCTTCCAGGTATGTTTCAACTGTATCTAGTCTTGCCTGTGCTCTCTAATTTGGCAATAGGTTTTTCCGACACAAACAAAATGAGAGTCAGGGCCACGCTCAGACACATCCCGAAGTGCGATGCGCTATGGTGCGTTGTGTCTGTCGCTCGTCCATTATCAGACCAAGATCTGAGGAACGCTATCAAAAAATACTCTGATCGCTTTGGCGGCAACCTTGCTGTTGTCGTGACCAAGATCGACAAGGACGCCACGGATGCTCTCGCGGAAGACATGAGAGGCAAATGCCAAAACCTCGGCGACTATGATGAGTGCAAGAATTCCCTCGTCCAACAAAAAGCGCGCCTCAGCAGCGTCCGTGCCAAGTTGAAGAAGAAGTCACTCACTTCAGATCAGAAGAACGACTTACGGGACGAAGCGGAGAGACTGTCAACCCATATCGACAAGCTGGAATTGAAGAAGTCCAGCTGTGCCATGGATGCTCGCAACGCCTATGTCGTAGAAGGCCTTACAGGCTACATGGCCCAGCACTTGCCCAAAGGGACCACTCCACAAGTTTTTTGCGTTTCTAGTCGACACTACGCAATTCACAAGGGATCCAACGCCCCCAAAGAGGGGCCACTCCTGGATGTCAATTCCACAGGAATACCGACATTGCGCTCTCATGCCATCAGCCTTGCGGCTCCGGCAGTCCGGAACGACACAGAGGAGATCTTCCACAAGCTTAATATTCTCATCCATGGTGTGCATGGCTGGACCGAGCCCTCTTCTATGGAGCGCGAAAAGAGCCTGACTCATGTGTTCAAGCCTGCGATGAGCCTATGGGAGAGCAAAATCAATGCTTCTACTGACCGTTGCATCCGAGACTTCTCGTCGAACATCATCGGCAAACTCCGCGCAAAGCATGAGTCCTCTGTTGAAGGCATGATGGACCATTTCTATCACATCAGAGATGAGTGGTCCCCTCTCACATTCCTCGCGTTCTTCCGCCAACATGGAAACCATTCGACCAAAGCAGTCCCATCTTCCTCCTGGAACGAGGACTTTCTCAGGCGGCAGAAGGACAAGGTCCTCATCCCAGCCTGGGACGCGAGTCCGGACCCGGTAGACTTCTTCGATAAGGGTATTGATAAATTGATCAAAAAGCTCGAAGACATCACTGCGCAACTGAATTCCAAGCCCGAATCGGTGCCGCTCAACATGGCATCGTTCGTGAATGCGCTTTCAGGCCATATTGGAACGATCCGTACCGAGCGAAACAGGGTCAAACGCGAGTACCGCCTTGTGTACGCGAACGTCAGGCTGAATGCGTGCTTCGACCAGCCTGAAGGCTACTTCACGCAAGTCATGAAGCCTTGCTACCACGCAGGCAAAGGCGACAAGGGTGAAGGCGTCTGCGAACGTGTCAAAAATCTTATGTGGATCCACCTCAACCAGAAGTATGACCCTCTCAGTCAGGCAAATGATAGGCTTCAAAAAGCGCTCGAAACTGCCGCGAGGGACCAAGCCAGCAGTCTTGACATTGCAGTGAAGAAGATTCTGGACAATATCAATGATGATTTCGAGGCGATCTGGAAGAGAAAGTCTGAGACGCCCCAGGAGGCTGAGGCGCGCTCCAAGATCGGTGAAACACTTCGCGAACTCATGCCCAAGATTGCGCGCATTGAGACTGATCTCACGGCCATCGAGGCAGAGTATAAAATGAGATCCCGGAACCCCGGTGTCTGATCATTTGCGACGTAGTCAGATACGGATGTTCAACATATCTGCGCGGATGACCGCGTGCGGACCTAATATGCTTGATTTCAACAATCCTGCAAGAAGGTACATCAGACGAGCTGAACTCAGGATATGTAGACCAGAGTGAATGAAAACAACCCTTGGTAGCGAGAAGTACATCAGACAGTCTCATACCGCCATATCGTAAGCCACGTACCTCGTTATTCTTTTATGCCCGCAAGTAGACGTTTTGAATCAGCGAAGTACCATGGAGATACTAGCAGTCTCGTACGAGTATCTTTGTATTTCTTGTGGCACTGCTACGGAGAATAGATGGAGAACATCGACCCTAGCTACCAAGCCAACTGTTATATCGTGCACGTAGGCTGATGCTACCAGTGTGCTTTGATCCGCAATGACCGAAAGACGCATATCAGCGTGGGGAAAATTTATGGAGATTCGTTCCTTGAACTACAGATTCAACGTGATCAATGACGTTTCGCAACATGCTATCGTAAGTAGTAAAAAGAGCCAAGAGACTGCCGCAATCGCAAACATTCCACCGGTTTCCTCGGCAAAACGCCAGACGCCGTCGCGGCAAGCCTTCAATTACTCGTCCTCGTCAACCGCGCCAAATCATCTCTCGTGTTGCCCGCTGGCGTGGGGGGACGTCGGTGTGTCCGGCCTGCCTGTGTCATCGAATCCTCCAACTCCTGGTCGTTCGCAAATGTCTCATGTACTGTATAAGGTGCTCTGCAAGGCGGATGTGTTATATCTAGCAACATTGTCCTTTGTTTTTCGCATCTCCAGGAGGGTTTGAAGGACCCAGAGGGACTGATGTGCCGGGGCCGGGTGCGCTGCTGGCCTCGCCCTGGTCGAGCGCCTTGGAGGAGACGATGCGGTAGATCTCTGCGCCGGTTGTCAGTATGCCATATCCTCGTTCTCATGCCCATGCGGCAGCAATGGGTTGTTCAACATACCTGTAAGTTCGTTCTGGAAGGCCAGCTCGACGTTGCTCGCATCCAAAGCAGAGGTCTCAATGAAGCTGAGCCCATTGTCACTAGCAAATTGCTTCGCCTGCAAAGAAAGATTTTGTGTTAGCTTGGTCTCTCAGACATCTTGTCTTGCACCTTCTATTACATACCTCTTCTGTGGGCACAGCCCTAAGGTGTCTCAAATCGCTCTTGTTTCCCACCAACATGATGACAATGTTTGTGTCGGCATGGTCGCGGAGCTCTTTCAGCCAGCGTGTGACGTTCTCGTAGGTCTGGTGCTTGGAGATGTCGTAGACGAGGAGGGCGCCGACTGCGCCACGGTAGTAGGCGCTGGTGATGGCGCGGTAACGCTCCTGGCCGGCGGTATCCCAGATCTGCGCCTTGATGGTCTTGTTGTCGACCTGGATGCTGCGAGTGGCGAACTCGACGCCGATGGTCGACTTGCTGTCGAGGTTGAATTCGTTGCGGGTGAAACGCGAGAGAAGGTTGGATTTACCAACGCCAGAGTCTCCAATAAGGACTACCTTGAAGAGGAACTGCGGATGGCTGTCAGTGCTGTTATGGGTGATCATATGGCACTAGCTGCACGGAGCATCTGTGACGAGCAGGGCGCACATACATCGTACTCGTCGTTAGCCATGGTCGTGGTGGGTGGTATGGGGTGTCGGTGGTGGAGCGGTGGAGGGGTCAGACGCAACGGCGGTCTCGTTGGCGGGCTCTACGCTGCTGGGCGCAAGTCGGCGGTGGCGCTGGTGTCGGTAGTCGAGGGGCGGACAATGAGGGTGGTATGCGCCAAGAGGAGTGGTTGCGGTCGGGTGGGTGGGAGTGAGATAGGGATAGCGGGCGGGTTGTTTGTCTAGACTGGTGCCTCGCAACGCTGCGCTGCTGTTCTTTGAACCGTCACCTCCCCGGACTCTGACGACCCTGACCGCCAAGCTCACGTGACCCGCTCAGCAAACCGTCCAACCACCACCTGCAGCAGCCAAAGTCGACTTCACCTCAGCATGCAACGCTGCAATGGGCTGAAAATCACATGACATTGGGGCAGCAACCGCTGTACCTTTCCGCTCGCTCTCACCAACTAAGGATTGATGGTCATTCGAAGATCCAGGACTTCTCCCGAATAAGCTTCAAAACATTCAAACAATAACACATACACGCCACATCCGGCAACATGGCCGATTCCTCGGACGACGAGGTCGTCACCGGTAAAGGTCGAGCTGCCGCGAACCCAAAACGAGCTCGTGCGATATGGGAGAATCTCGCAACCAACACGCACGATCTGGGGGATGCAAATGGGAACATGGAAGGGGTGCTTGGCGGAATCGAGGAAGCAAACAAACGACGACGGTATGTTTGAATATTGCTCATGAGATCTGGCGATTTGGCTAACGAATTCATATAGACTACTCAAAGACACAACACCTCTACAAAGAGGTATCATTCGACACACCCTTTTAGTCCTCGACCTTTCGGTGGCCATGAATGAGAAGGATCTGCGACCTACGCGGTACCTTTTGACCATCACAAACGCCGTCAACTTCATCCGAGAATACTTCGAGCAGAACCCAATATCACAACTTGGAATCTTGGGCATGCGAGAGGGTATCGCCACCCGCGTGAGCGACATGAGTGGCAACCCGAACGATCATATCACGGCCGTCCGGAATCTGCGCAGTCTGGAGCCCAAAGGCAACCCTTCTCTGCAAAATGCCCTCGAGATGGCACGAGCAGCGCTTTATCACACGCCTTCACATGGTACCCGAGAAGTCGTCATTATCCTAGGCGCTCTCCTCACCAGTGACCCAGGAGACATCCACGACACAATCAAAGCCTGCATCAAAGACCGCGTGCGCGTTAGCATCATCGGTCTTGCAGCACAAATGCACATCTGCGCCGAAATCTGTCGAAAGACCAACGCAGGCGATGAAAGCTGCTACAGTGTCGCCATCGACGAGGTGCACTATCGCGAACTACTGATGGGAATCACAACCCCACCCGTAATGCGCGCAACCGACACAGAAGCCCAAAAACGCAATCAAGCAGCGCTCCTAATGATGGGCTTCCCGTCACGCATCACCGAAGAAAAGGCCACACTCTGTGCCTGCCACGGCCAACTAACCCGCGGCGGCTATCTTTGCTCGCGCTGTAAAGCCAAAGTCTGCAACCTCCCCGCCACCTGTCCCACCTGCGACCTGACACTCATCCTGTCCACACACTTAGCGCGCTCCTATCACCATCTCTTCCCTCTCCGCAACTGGATCGAGGTGCCCTGGCAACGAGCTCGCGACAAGCACTCCACACAATGCTTCGGCTGCCTGGTGCCTTTCCCATCGGCCACCGATGGCGCCAACGGCAGCGCAGGCGACGCAGCGCGTCCCAAACGAGCCGAAGGCGCCAGCGAGTCCAGCAGGTACGAGTGCGAGACTTGCCAAAATCATTTCTGCATTGACTGCGACGTCTTCTGCCATGAGGTCGTGCACAATTGCCCTGGATGCCAGAGTAATGCGCACCTACCTGGAGCGGAGAATCACGCGAATGGAGATGGGGAAGCGATGGAAGTATCTGCGGCGTAGCGCAAGCTGCCAAAGGAAGTATCGTTCGGTCTGTCTGTAGTTTAACAATAACAATCTAAGATCCCACGTGAACGGCCATTAGACTTTCCATCATAGCTCGTCTTTTGTGAGTTGAAATCACGTCACATGTTCTGAGAATGAGACCTCTTTTTGGTGGCCAAAGCCTTTTTATTCGTTATCCTACAACACAAGAAAACCAATACAAAAAAGAGCACAATGACCTCGCTACCCGAGGCAGTTAAATCACACAACCCAAGAAGCATCTGCTCCATTGATCCAACAAATTTCTTCCCCAATAGGGTTATCGTCAACTTCTCACCCGGCTAATGCAGGGCAGAGAAAAGACTAGCAATGTCGCCCAAGGAGTGTGCCAATGGTGAAGGGTAGGGGAAGGGAAAATGACAAAAAGAAGCAAAATCGAGACGCCCCGGCGTGTCCAAAGAATCATCAACTCATTTTTTGTCGTTTCATGTCCAAGAAAGGAGAATTTGGTTGGTGGGGGAAAAAGCATCTCTCTGCGCTCGAAAAGGCGACTTGGAAGTCCAGGTCGCTTTTTTTGAGCTCGCATCGGGCTCGTCATGCCGGTGTTCAATTGGCGGCGCGGAGTCGATGCTGCACAATAAGAGATACCGCCGCTTGATAATTCATACTTTGAAGTAGAGAAAAGAACACAGACGCGCGTTCAGGTGGCCTGTCGGGAGTGCTTCGCGGGTGTGTTTGTCGCAATGTGAACGCCGTGACGATGGTGGGAAAGTGAAAGAAAAAGTCGCATGTTATTCGCAATTTTGTGAAGGACTGCTTGCCTACCAGTTTGTACTGTAGAGCAGTTGCGCCGGTGCCGAAGGCATGCTTAGTGGTGGTACAAGCCTGACCACTCTGGCTTTTGGGACAGCGCAGAAGGGGTTGAGGATGGGGGTACTCCGGGTCAAATATGCAAATGGGTGCGCGCTGTGGTTGCGGCAGGAATGGGGTCGTTGTTGGCCGTTAAGTTGGGTCGTAGCTCATGATCTCCGGGGAGAACTTTGTACTGTTACAGGCGAGCGTAATGTGCAGGTGGCAACCTTTAGTAGTAGCGGTAAGGGTTCTCGTGGACCTGAACCCTGCCACCCGCTGAAACTTGCTCGGGAGTGAACTTCGCGCGGTAGCTGTGCTCGTAGTTCGGACCACGGTTGGGCTGCTGACGGTTGCCGTTGGTGGTCGGCGCAGCGTGGTTGTTGTTACCGGTGAGATTCTTCAAAACATCAGCGCTCTGGGCGTCGAGCCTATCGCCAAGGTTGCCACTCATACGCTGAGGCTTGGGAGAAGCGATGTCGCCGTTATTCTTGTTGCCGTTGACGGTCTGGTTGCCTTGGCCGTACATCTGCGGAGCAGGGCCGACGAAGCCCTGACGGTTTCCACGAGCGTTCTGGAAGTTGCCGTTGTTGAAAGGGGCGGCGAAGTTCTGCTGAGGAGATGTGATGGCACTCTCCTCTGGAGTGACGATGCCCGAAGTGAATCCAGAAACGCGGCCATCGAACTCTTGGATCTTAGTCTGGAGACGGCGGCCGTACGGTGTGTGACGAATGGTCGGCAAGATGGGGCGAAGGTTATTCGCAAGAGCGTGCTTTTGGTCGTCATCGGCGTAGTCGAAGGCAGTCTGGACAACGTAGTTGGCAAAGGAATCGCGAAGAAGCTTCTCAAGCTCAGTCGGCGGGATAATCTCCTGAATGAGCATGCGACGAGACTCATCGCTAGCAACGCGAATGCACTTCTCCATGACATTGGAGCTGAACTTCTGCTTGGACAGGTAGACGACACTGCCCTTGAAGTTTTGGCAGAGAGGTTCGATGAAGAGAGGCTCCTCGAGATCGAGAATGTATTGAACAACATAGTTGCCGAACGGATCCTGAACGAGGTCAAAGGCGTGAGCGCTGATCTGACGAACCAGCTCGCGCTTCTGCAAGCCAGAAGCGTGGTCGACGCAACGCTGGAGGACGCAGCATCCATGACGGTGAGTGCCAACAACAACGCAGTGCTGACCCACAGCATCAAAGATGAACTGCGCATCGGCAGAGCTCAAGTGGTTCAGACACTTCTGAATGACATGGTTGCCATTGAGGTCCTGGATGAGCTGGACAACATCGTAGCGCATGGCATCGATGATCATCTGAGTCTGTTGCGGAGTAGAAACAAACTCGATCATCTTCTGCAGAGCGCGGGTGCCGTGCTGGTTGAGCGCGATCTGAGTCATGTTGGTCATGCAGTTTCCAATGAGCACAGTGCGCTGCTCGTTGTCGCAGTTCTCGAGGAGCTTCTGGCAAAGGTAGTTACCGAAGGGATCAGTCATGAGCTTGGTGATACTCGGGTGGACCTCGTCAAAGATCATCTTCAGCGTATTCGGGTCCTTCTCGTCGAGCTTGCGCTGCAGGAAGCGACAGCCATGTTGGTCCGTGCAGAGTGTCAAGATCTCCGGCTTCAGATCCTCGAAGCTGACATTGTTGAACCTAGCAAGGTTGTCCTCAGCCCCCTGCCTGCGCTGCGACCCATTGCCGCTGTAGTGAGCAGTCGGCGCACGCGGAGCACCGCCTACGGCGGGGCCTTGAGGGTAAGGTTGCTGGAAACCGCCATAGGGGGACTGCTGGAACGGCGGGAATTGAGGGTGGCCGTGGAAGCCGTTCATGTTCATGTTCATGCTCATGTTGCCAAAGCCATTGGTAAGGCCTTGCATCGGGCCGGGCATACCGTATGGCCCGCCGCCATAGAAGTTGGGCTGGTAGGGAGGCATGGCTGGACCAAACGAGTGCTGGTACTGGTCGTTGGGGAATGTCGGGTTGAAAGGCTGCGCACTTGGCTGGAAACCAGTGTGAGTGTCGTTGTGGTTGGCCATTTGTTCTGAAGATGCCTGAACAGGGCTGGTGACTTCTTGGTGCTGACGGTCGGTGCGTTCACTTCCGTTTGACGCGCCGTTACCGTTGACGTGGTTGTTGTCTGTAGCGGTCTCGTTCTCGTGAATAGTTGAGGTAGACGAAGAGTTTGCCTGAGCTGGCTTGATAGCGCTCTTGAGAGGGGAGGTAATTGCGGTCGCGTTGATGCTTTTCAGCGTAGGGATGTCGTTGGTGGAATAAGAGCCGACGCTGGAGCCGTTTGCGAAACCGCGAGGCGGTGAAGATCGAAGTGATGGACGCTTAGCCTCAGTTGCGAGGTTGAATTCAACTGAGCGACGGTTGTTTGCGTTCGGCTTCTCCTGGGTAGCCAACACACTGCCGATGCCTGCAATGTTGATGTCGTTGTTCCTCAATGCTGAAGGAGGCAGAGAGATGCGGTGACGGCTAGCCGTAGCGCGGTCGGTTGCCTGCTGCTCGCCGTTTGACTGTCCTGAAGCAAGGTCAAGTGCAGCTGCAGGGTTTGCAAATGGAGCAATGCCGTTCTCTTCGCGACGAATGAGTTTAGGAAAGCCGTCTGCAGTGTGCTGGACTTGCAAGTAAGCTCTGCCGTCGGCTGGAGAGACCTGAGTGCTCTTCGAGATGGGTCTGATAGGTCTGTCTTCGTCGTCAAACAAAAAGCTAGTTGTGTTGACGGGACCGAGGACGCTAGACAAATCAGGGAGGTTGGAGCGCTTGCGGCCGTGGCTCAATACCGGCATAGAGTTGCGATTGGGGCTGTAGTGAGGTGTAACGTTAGCACGGTTGCGTGGAAGCCAGCCCGGAAGATAGGTCGGGAATATCAACGGCTACGGCCTGGGACGCAATGAAGCTGAACAACGACCAGCTTGAGTGAAACCCCATTGTCACATGCTCGCGCCCCCTGCATAACCGTCACAAAGCACGTGAAAGCGATGCGACCAGCGCATCGAGAAGGCACGAAGAAGACGGCGCCCACCGGAAGAGACGAAGGTTGGAGAAAAGATTACTTACTTGGCAGCAGCGCGGTTCACGCTCGCATCAAAGTTGTAGAGGAACTCGTCAGCCTCATCTTCGTCGTCGGATTGCCGACGAGACCCAGGAACAGAGTGTGATGGAAGATTGGCTGAAGACGTAAAGGGTCGGTTGTACTGGAAACCTGGCGATGTCAACTGCGTCGAAGCCCGCGCAGGCCTGTTGACAATACCAGGAGGCGACGCCAAGCTCGCAGAACTGTATCTGTTCGGTTTCGAAAAGATTGACGGGAAGGCATCGGCATACTCTGGAGGAGTGGTCGGCTCGCTCTGAGCGATCATCTGCGACACTGCATCCTCATGGCGCATTTGATCATCAACCTCGCGGCGCGTGTCTGGATCGACTTCTGCGATGAACGCCTGGATTCTCCTCTGCTCTGCAAGCAACTGCTCATAATGGCGGTACTTCTGCTCGGACTGGTCTTAAAGTTAGTATACAGATCCGCCGGTGTGAACATTCCACAATTCTGAGGTGTGAGGAGTAAAACTTCTGGAATTCTGAAGCCTGATAGCACTTACTGGGGAAACTCTTGAAAATGCGCCACTCTGTTCACCAATGGTCAGCTATCCGCGATGTGTCCCAGGCTTATATTTCTGAATCTCATTGACTCTTTGGACATCTCGTTGCTGCAGGCGACACTGTAATCGTGCTGAGAACCTCCGTGTACTTGTATCATGGCCATTTTGTCCAAATAGACTTTTGTGCAAAAACCGCCTCTTTTGAGCCCACCCTCAGGATAGTTCTCCAAAAGAGTATGGCCATGATCTTTTATATTGTCTCCAGAGGTCTCTTCTCCTTGACAGCAACGAGATGCCTTCTTACAAAGCTCCGTGAATTCTCCCCTGAGCCGTTCCGTATAGGCACTCACCTGCATTGTGTCTCCTGCGGCCATACGGCGCTGTTGTCCGATCGGAGAGAGTGCGGGAAGGGCGTTGGTCGTGAATCTGCGCGTGAGACCGGCCCTTGTCTCGTTCGTAGTGCTCGTCGAGGCGGTGCTGAGTAGGCCACTCATTCCACCCACGCTACGTCTGTTGCTGGTCCTGGGCGGAGAGAGCGGGTTGTTCGAGTAGCCCGGGAACGCAGCGCTGTCCTGGGGGGACTGCGGGCCACGGAAAGAGAATGCCATGTCGGATGCGCTGCAGGTTGCTTCCTTCGCGTTCGGTTAGTCTTGACACTCTCTCTTGCTTGTGGCGAAGTATTGCGCGTGTAAGCGCCGCCGCAGGCGACTGGGTGACGATGAACATACTATTGCGGAGACGTGGTTCCTCTTCCTTCACGAAAGCCGGCCGCGAGCCAATGGCGGCGAGTTGTTGCGGGCTCAGAGCAGCACGCAGCGAGGCAGGTAGCAATAATGACAGTGGTGTCTCCTGCAAGCAGCCGGGCAGAGGTGAAAAGGACGTGGGCGGAGTGGTAGCGGTGCCTTACACGAGACAGCCAAAGAGGAAGAGGCACGACGTCGCCCACGACTCCACGAGGCTTGGCTTGGAGCTGCAGCAACTGGATGCCGCCGCGGGCAAGGCACAGACAGGGCACGCACTCCTCTGGCGAGTCGATACTACGCTACGGCCTCCGATTGCGATACCACCTAGCGCCTGACTTGCAACTGACTAGCCGTGGAGCCTCGCTCGCGGCCAAACGACACTCCAACTCACCGTCCGCGCCCAGTAGCGAACAGCCCAGATGGGTTGATTTTCCCTGCATAAACCGAAGGCGGTTTCACATACTTCAAGGGTCGTCGAAAGTTCGGCCCTTGCGGCAAATCACCCGCCGTGCCTGCCTGTCCTCGTCGAGGCTCCGAGGCCTCGGGGGCCTGGCAACCAGACTCTCCTTGCGAGTTCGTCTTCATCTTAGGGGGGCAACGGTGACCTTGCAAGCCTACAAAGAGCACGACCTCCTTTGTTTGACCACAACGAGCTGTACCAATGTTGAGATACCCGAGCGAGCGTCTGGCCTCGCATCCCTGCGGCCTGCACGAGGCTAGCTAGTAAGCGCCCCATGACGTGCCGAAGGGTCTTCGCTGGAACCAGCAGAGTCGTGTCTGGATCCATCTCAAGTAATCGAGATGGCGGGACCTTGGGGAGCTTGCGCGACGCAGCCCAACCACGCCTTTTGACTCATCTTCACAGCTCGCAAGCGGTCTTTTGGTCGTGGGGGCATGTGGTTTTAGCCGCTCTGCTAGACACAAAACAGCGGTCGACGTTGCCTACCACAGCCTTCGACTTCGGAAAGCCGGCTCCCAATTAAACCTTCGAAGCAAGATGATCACAGACTACGGATGTATAACACGCACACGCCTAAGGACCTGCGCTTGACCGGGCTGCACGATCTGAGAGCGCACTATTTTCCGGGGCGAGAGTACTTTGCCCTCTGTAAAAACGATCGAAGCCCGAGATAACGGTGAGTACTCCAGAAGCTTCACCGCTCCTTCTGGCTTTCTACTACTGCGCTAGTAGGTAGCCTGTAGTGATAATGGCAGTGGGGTTATTCGTGGGCGCGAAAGCTACTTTACTCCACGCGGTAAAAGCTCGCAAATCCGGAACGCAAATCAAGGGGCTGGCGGCAGTTCGTTCGTCCTATTATTACTGTTGCCTACAATGTGATGGGTATGTGCGTCTTTGTAGTTGACAGATCCTCGGGCCAGTGGTTCATGCACGCTACATGACACATGCAGAACTTTGACGATAGCGGTCTGAAACGAGACGTTGTTGGCTCGAAAACTAAAGTGATTCGATGATGCATGTTCGCAATGACTACAATTGCGCAACTAAAAGACACGTCTTTGCTAAAGTCAATATGGGAATTTGCATACCACTACATCTACATCTTTTCGCTATTCGTGAACAACGGTACTGAACCATTGGTAGAGTAGCCCGTCTTCATCCAGACCCACCAGCCGGGCGTGGTCATCATGTCGTGGCACATGGAACCATACCTAGCGGACATAGATTGAAACAATACAAACGATTGTTACATCGACTACCTGCTGAAGGACTCTACAAGAAAACGTATGTCGTCAAAAACGTTTTCGCCTCTGTTATATCTCACCGTCTGCACAGCTCACTTACAGAATACGGTTGCACTTCGCAGACCTGTACCAACCACACACACCAGACATTGTATTCTTATCTGAATTATTTATCAATATGCAAAGATAACTTCTAAAAGTCTCGATATACCGTAATGTCATAATCTTAGAAACAATAATGTGTCCGAGGCTCGCGAGGCTCGCTCAAGAAGACTCCGCTGATGCCTGAGGCTTCTCGGCATCGCGGAATCGGCGGCCGCGCCAAAAGTGCCGATCAAGCTTTCTTCGCGACTTTGCTAGAACAACGCGATTTGAATCGAAGGTGCTCATGGATTTGTTCTAGCGACATTCCACACTGAGTATTCGAATCCTTTCCGACCGAAGGTGTGCTTGAGTCACAAGATGCCGCCTCGGGCAAAGAAGACCGGACCTACAGAGGTGTCGGCTGCCTCAGCTCCCAAGGTACAGCGCCACATGACAAAAATCTTTAACTATACATTTACTCAAGCTCTAACAGGAAGCTTCGACGGCGGCTGCCACGAAGACAGCACCAACGGTAAAGCCCAGGCAGAAATCTACTGCCCAAGGTGAAGATGCGCAGACAACAGCGGCAAACAAGCCGCATCCTGCCCAGCCGACGAAGATCCCGAGCAAGAAGCGGATTGGCGACGATATGGACTCAGTCCTGAAACCATTCTACTACAGCAAATCTCTCACAGACCCGATCAATACTGCTCGCGACAAGTGGAATCTGCTTCCGGCTTTCTTGCGTGTCAAGGGTCTCGTCAAACAGCACATCGACTCTTTCGACTATTTCACGAACGTCGAGCTGAAGAAGATTGTCCAAGCCAACTCTCTCGTCGTGAGCGATGCAAACCCGAGCAAGTACATCGAATTCACTGATATTCGAGTCGGCCTGCCGAATCGCATTGAGGACGACATCCATGGGCACCGTGAAAGCAATGTCACACCAAACGAATGTCGACTACGAGATATGACTTATGCTGCGCCAATTTACGTCGACTATGTCTACCCTAAATCTACTGGAAAAACGATGCGACGAGATGTCATGATTGGCAGAATGCCCATGATGTTGCGAAGTGGCAAGTGCGTCTTGAATGGCAGATCTGAGTCAGACATGGGTCTGTTGAACGAGTGTGCTGTCGATCCCGGAGGATACTTCGTTGTCAGAGGAACAGAGAAAGTCATCCTTGTCCAGGAGCAGCTGAGCAAGAACCGTGTCATTGTTGAAGAATTTAAGGGTGTCATTCAGGCATCTGTAACCAGTCACACATCGAACGTCAAGACGAAAACATATGTGGTCTGCAGCAAAAAGAACCCGCAAAAGATCGACCTACTCATGCTGAAGCACAATTCGTTCAACGAGGATATTCCTGTCGCCATTGCCTTGAGGGCTATGGGTGTGCAGTCCGATCACGAAATTCTTCTACTCTGTGCAGGCCAGGATTCCCAATATCAGGACGAATTTGCGCCCAACCTGGAGTATGCGGCGCTTCTTGGTGTACACACACAAGAACAGGCTCTGGAATTCATCTATTCGAAGACCAAGGGAGACAAGTTCCCTCGTTTCGGTCGCCCTGAGAAGACACCAAAACAACAAGCCTTGGACAAGCTCGCACAGACCATTATTCCTCACGTCGAAGTGAAGAACCTCAACTTCCGCGCCAAGTCTCTTTACATTGCCTTTATGGCGCGACGTGTCTTGCAGGTCATGCACGATCCCAAGCTCATTGACGACAGAGATTACTTGGGTAACAAGCGTCTGGAGCTGGCAGGTCAGATGTTGTCCTTGCTCTTCGAAGATTTGTTCAAGGAATTCACAAGGCATCTCAAGCTGAGTATGGACAAGACGTTGAAGAAGCCCAATCCGACGAGAGAGTTCGACCCGAACGACCACATTCGTGCTTTCGAATTCAGGATCACGGGTGGCTTGGAACGAGCCATTTCTACTGGTAACTGGAACCTCAAACGTTTCCGTATGGAACGTGCTGGTGTCACTCACGTTCTCAGTCGTCTGAGTTACGTTGCTGCTCTGGGTATGATGACTCGAATTTCATCGCAGTTCGAGAAAACTCGCAAGGTTTCTGGTCCTCGTGCATTACAGCCCTCACAATTTGGCATGTTGTGTACTTCCGATACACCCGAAGGTGAAGCTTGTGGTCTGGTCAAGAATTTGGCATTAATGACACACATCACAACCTCTGACGAAGAAGAGCCTATTCGCAAGATTGTCTTCACATTGGGAGCCGAAGACGTGACTAGCACATGCGGTCAGGAGATCTACGGAGAGGGAGCCTACATCATCTTCATCAACGGCACACCTTTAGCGCTCACAAGGGCGCCAAAGCAATTCTTGTTGAGCTTCCGAAGATTCAGACGCATGGGTAGGATTTCCGAGTTCGTCAGCGTCCACATCAACCACCATCACAACGGTGTGCACATCGCCACCGATGAGGGCCGTGTATGCCGACCACTCATCATTGTCGAGAAAGGCAAGTCAAAGATCACAGCCCGGTTCTTGGAATCGCTTCGCAAGGGTACCATGGACTTTGATGATGCTCTCTCGCGTGGTATTGTCGAATATTTGGACGTCAACGAAGAGAACGACTGCAACATTGCTGTCTACGAGGATCAGATCAACATGCACACCACACATCTGGAAATTGAACCATTCACAGTTCTGGGAGCTGTCGCTGGTTTGATCCCCTACCCACACCACAATCAATCGCCCCGTAACACATATCAATGTGCTATGGGTAAGCAAGCCATCGGAGCCATTGCTTACAATCAACACACACGCATCGACACAATCCTCTATCTCATGCTCTACCCACAGAAGCCCTTGTGCAGTACAAGGACCATCGAGCTCATCAGATACGACAAGCTGCCTGCAGGACAAAATGCCACAGTCGCTGTCATGTCCTACTCTGGATACGATATTGAGGATGCTCTGGTCATGAACAAGGCTTCCTGTGACCGTGGCTTCGGGCGCAGGCAGGTCTATAAGAAGGTTAGCATGCCGCTCAAGTCTTACGGCAACGGTGCTTCAGACAGACTTGCAGACAGAGATCCCAACAACCCCAGGCACAGGAGAATCGGCAAGGATGGACTTGTCGAGGTGGGTGAGAAGCTCGAGGCTGGCGACAGCTACATGCTCAAGGAGAGCCCACAAAACCAGTTCCAGTCCATTCCTGCGTCGCAGCAGAAGTGGTCGCAACAGCACATGTCGTACAAGCTGCCTGATCCGTCGTACGCAGACAAGGTCTTGATTTCGACCAACGAAGGCAACCAGACGCTCGTCAAGATTCTTACCCGCCAGACTCGCAGACCAGAGATCGGTGACAAGTTCTCATCTCGTCACGGTCAGAAGGGTGTCGTCGGTACCCTGGTTGAGCAAGCAGATATGCCATTCACTGACCTTGGTATCTGCCCCGACATCATCATGAACCCCCACGGTTTCCCGTCTCGTATGACGGTCGGCAAAATGATCGAGCTCCTGTCAGGCAAGGCCGGTGTGCTCTCGGGCGTTCAGCAATACGGTACTTGCTTCGGCGGCAGCAAGGTCGAAGACATGGGCGAGTTGCTCCTCAAACACGGCTTCTCGTACACAGGCAAAGACTACGTGACCTCCGGCATCACCGGCGAGCCCCTGCAAGCCTATGTCTTCTTCGGCCCCATCTACTACCAATCCCTGAAGCACATGGTGCAAGACAAAATGCACTCGCGTTCCACCGGTCCCCGCGCCATCCTCACCCGCCAGCCCACCGAAGGTCGTTCGCGCCAGGGTGGTCTGCGTCTCGGAGAAATGGAGCGCGACTGTCTGATCGCGTACGGCGCTTCGCAGCTGCTGCTCGAGCGACTCATGCTCAGCTCCGACGCGCACGAGGTCGACGTGTGCGAGAAGTGCGGCCTCATGGGCTACCAAGGCTGGTGCCAGAGCTGCCAGGCCAGCGGCGGGATGGTCAAGATGACGGTGCCGTACGCGGCGAAGTTGCTCGTGCAGGAGCTGATGAGCATGAACGTCAGCGCGCGTTTGAGGCTGGAGGACCAGTTCCCGAGGGAGGTCGATAAGGCTTGATGATAGAGAGTGTGCTGGTGGTGGTCCCAGACAGACGTCTGTGCAAGGCGAAAAATTGATTTCTAGGCTGTAGCATAGCGATTGGCGTTTTTTCATCTGGATGATGGCGGGTGTCTATAGTATGGGTTTGACGAGCTTATAAGTGAAAAATGAAAGACAGTCAGCGAATTCTTATGTATCCGTTCGGTATTCACAAGGCGTGTATATATATCAAAACATGCTCAAAAATCTGTCTCACCCTCCACAGATCTAGATACCTACAACTTACTCCTCAACACAGCCCCCTCAAGCCCCGCGTCGCCATCATAAATCTCCTTCTCCAGCACCCTGGTATTGACATGCCTTGGACTAAGCTCCTCGATCTTCTCACACCCAAGCAACCTCATCGCCGTCTCCGTCTCCGCCTTCAGAATCTCAAACATCCGCTCCACGCCCGCCTGCCCGCCCGCTCCGAGAGCGAACAATGGCGCCCTGCCAAGTCCGACGCCCTTCGCTCCCAGCGCCAAAGCCTTGACGATGTCTGTACCGCGCTTGATGCCGCCGTCGACCCAGACCTCGAGCTTTGTGAGTACTTCGGGACAGTACTTCCGGATTTCGAGGAGGGTGTGCAGAGCTGGCGGGGCGGTGTCGAGGGCGCGGCCGCCGTGGTTGGAGAGGATGATGCCTTTGATTTGCGGGTGCAGGGATGCGAGGTGGGCGTCTTCGTGGGTCTGCAGGCCCTTGAGGATGAGCGGGAGGGAGGTGTGGGCGGCGAGCCAGGGGAGGGTGCTGCGCCAGGTGAGGTCTGGGGCTGTGCCGGCGAAGAGGGCTTTGCCTACGCCGCCTTTGGCGGATTCGGAGCGCGAGGAGGCGGAGTCGGGCGCTGGAGAGGTTGTTGATGCTGAGCCGGATTGGACGGAGGACTTGACTGGGAGGGTGGCGGCGACATTCTTTTGGCGTTCGTCGTGCTCGCGCTTGCCGGGTACGGGAGCGTCGAGGGTGAGACAGATGAACTTGATTTGAGGAATCTTGTTGATGCGAGCGAGCATGGCTTCGCTCTTTGCGCGGTCTTGTTGCACGTAGAGTTGCCAGCCGAAGACTTGGCCTGGCGGTGAGTCGGCGACGATCTGCTCTGGTGTTTGCGATGCATTGGCAGAGATAAGCTGCATGGCGCCGAATTTGGCAGCGGCGTGAGCCATGCCTGCTTCTCCAGCAGGGTTGCCCAGACGAGCCATTGCGGCTGGAGCGATGTAGAAAGGTACATTGACCTTGTTGCCGAGGAGTGTGGTGGATGTATCGCAGCGGGTGCAGTCGACGAAGATTCGAGGCCTCAGGAGAATCTTGTTGTACACACTGCCGTTGTATGATTTGCTGTAGAGGTCATCGCTGGCGCTGTAGTAGTATCCCCATGCCTTTTTGTTGATGGTCTTGGTTGCGAGATGCTCGAGGTCATCAATGTTGAGGCACTCCTCAAGTGTTTCGGGATCCCATTCGCGCTGGACGGCCTGTGGCTGAACTTGTGTGCTCGGCGCGCTGCCCTGCTCTTGTGCTGATGACTTCTCTTCCTTGGGCAGTGTGCTTTCGTCTATCTTTCCCAGGTTTGCTTCGGCCGGCAGGCTATCTTCTAGAGTGCCCGGAGGGTGGATGGGGTCGTATTCTTCCGTTGCGTCTGCGCCGGCCAATGATAGTATGATCTTGCTTCCGCCCGGGTGCTCAGGCAAAAACTTGGTTACATCCCAGACATTGCCGTAGAGGATGACCCAGCATGAGTCTGTGGAATTGTGCTGTTTGACCTCGTCGTATGTGAATGTCTTTGCCATCTTGGAGCGGTTGTTGGGATGTGGGATGCCTTTGCAGGAGGGTATCAAATGGCGGATAAATGCGTATGGAGAGGGAGATGGTGGGAGATGTAAGAAATGGCGGAGAATGACCTACAGAAGGAGTATGCAGGAGAGTGTATTATGGCGGTGCAAGACCCAGATGAATCCTCTCTTCTTTGGGATTGCGGACGGAATAACCTGCCAATTCAACGCCATCGCCCTCGGCACAAAGCCAGGCCGATCGGCATATGATGGCGCTTCAAACGCCGCCACCATCGCAGGCTAATCAGAGCAAGACCATTTGTCCGTCTTGATAAGGCCGGCCTGTTCGCTGCTTTTTGCATTTGGGGAATGTTTGCAAGTCCCTCTACATGGCTGAGTAAGAAGATTTGGTATGCGGACATGTACCTGTCAACATCATTCATAAGCAGACGAGAACAAATGCCAATTGTTTCATCTCGCATCGGCCACGTAAGCTCTCGTCGGAGTCGTTGGTAGGAACAACTGGCCTTGGAAATATATCAGTCCGACACGACTTTCTCAGCTACCTTGTCGAACACTGTTGAAGCTTGACTTTTTTGACTTCCAGAACAATTACATTTAACTCCAGCTCAAGACAACAAAAAATGATCTCTCTCGTCGCCTTCGACCTGGACGGCACCCTCGCCGAGTCCAAGCAGCCACTGAAGGATGATATGGGCGAGACTCTTGCCGGCCTCCTCGCCGTCGCCCACGTCGCCGTCATCTCAGGAGGAGACTGGCCCCAATTCTTCAAGCAAATCGTCAGCCGTCTTCCTAAGCACGCTGATGTCTCCCGGCTTTTTTTGCTTCCGACTACAGGCACTAAAATGTACACATACCGCCCCGACTCTGCCGAGTGGAAACCAGTCTACGAGGAGCTCTTCACCCCGGAGCAGCGTGCACATATCATCGCCGCCTTCGACGCCTCCCTCACCGCCACCAACTTCGTCCCCGAGCAGACCTGGGGCGAACGCATCGAGGACCGCGGAAGCCAAATCACTTTCTCCGCCCTCGGCCAACAAGCCCCCGTCCACGCGAAAGAAATCTGGGACCCAGACTTCGCAAAGCGCAAGATCATCCAGGCCGACTTGCGCACGCGCCTCCCGGGCCTGTCGATCAACATGGGCGGCGCGACGTCCATCGACATCACCAAGGAAGGCGTCGACAAGGGCTACGGGCTGAGGAGGTTGAGCGCCGCGAGTGGGATTCCGCTCGAGGAGATGATGTTTATCGGCGATGCGATTTTCCCGGGCGGCAATGACTACCCGGCGAAGCAGATGGGAATGGAGACGGTGTCTGTTAAGAACCCTGATGGGACGTTGGCGGCTGTTGCTGGTATTACTGCTTGCCTCAAGAAGTAACTACTGGCAGTTGAATTTTCAGAAAATGTGCTATTCTCAGCGGTCGAATATGAAAAAGGTCATCGAGCGAAGAGCGCAGCGGCAGTACAATACAATCCATTGTCTCGAGATACATGAGCTACTCTCAGCGGTCAATAAGAAAAAAAGTCATCGAGCGAAGAGTGCAGCGGCAATACAGTACAATACATTGTCTCGAGATAACACAAACAACACTCCAGTCCCCCTGCAAAACCGGCAGCCGACATTCAGAACCCCCTCCCAAACCCAGCCCCGTAGAAGAAATTCAGCCCGTTCTCATCGATATCCGGCCACTGATACATGGGCACTTCGCCGTTGTTCGTCGTCCGCGTCTGCTCGCACCACGCATTATAGTCGTTGATCTCCGCGGCGGCTTCCAGCCCGGCCTGCTCGATGTCGAACGGCACCACGTCTTCTTCCAGGTGCGGCCAGCACAGCTTGACCGTGATCTCGCGGCAGTTGGAGCTGTTGGCGCACAGGTCTTCCATGGCCGTCATGATGGCGACCGAGGAGCGGATTTGCGCGCGCCAATCCGGCGCGAGGGAGTGTTGCGGGTTTTGGCGCAGGCAGTGCAGGGGGATGAGGGTGGCGTGGAAGAGGAAGTATCTGGGGGTTGTGCATGTTAGCTGCATTGCTCTGGTAGAGTCACGATCTGTCTGGAAATTAACGACTTACAACACATACCACGCAGCAAGTCTGGAGTGCGCGCGCGTGGTCCAGTATTCTTCGATTGAGAGAATGGTTTCTTTCGCTGCATCAAGGCACTTGAATACGGCTAAGCTCTCTGTGCTGGACGAGCTTCGCTCATTGTAAGAGGGGGATCCAAGCGCCCATCTGATCAGGAACGGACGGTACATCACGATGCGGAGGTTCCGGTAACGCCACTTGGTGATTCCCAACCCGAGCGCGTATTTGGAGGTTTCGGGTGGGAAGACAGAGTAGTAGGAGGGTATTTGCGCGAGCCACGCGCTGATATGCTCGTCGTCTAGAGCGATTAGCTCGGCGGCTGCCGGGAACGGGCGGCTGATGAGGCGGCTGTAGACGTCCATCGTTCGGAGATGGTATGAAGACTGGACACGCAGATAGGTGTACAACGTCAAGCCTTCGATCTCTGGCGCAGAAGTGGCCGAGTCGGATACTATGTCCTGCGAATCACAAGTCAGTATGAGAACACACATGAAGAGTATCATGTGCACTAACCTCCTCGTGAAGGTTGCGAGGCAGTGCAGTCTCTACACCAGCTCGAGGCCAGTTCAGCGGCCTGCCATATGAAATCACGGCCCCGACGTCGAGGACACACAAGGTCCACCAGACCCTTCGCCGGATCTCCACTTGCAATGGAGAGATGTGACCCTCCTGGTAGTCCTTGTGGAGGCCAAGCCCAACAGCAAGTCGCACTGCGATACCGCTATAATTGTAGCCGGTATTTGGCTTGTTGCGCTTCTGTAAGTATGTCGCCGACAAGGCGAAACACTGAACCAGCGTCAAATTTCCCGCCTCGAGATTATCAGCAAAGAGGCTCTTCTGCGCTTCTTGGAATATGGAGATGTCGGTGGCGTCGGCCGCGTTACTGCTCGCGAAGGAGCCCAGCGCGGCAACGATGTTCGCCAGCGTAACCCACTTCGCGTTGTCGTGGCGCGGTAGGATGTTCGCATATTGAGCACGGAATGTGGGCTCATGAATGATAGGAAATGTAGGGTGGTAGAAGGTGAAGAAGGCGTCGAACAGATTCTCCACGGCCACGCGCGTCAACATAGATCGAGTCTGAAACCACTGTGAACGATCCAGGCGCTGCTGGAAAAGCGAGTCGTATTGCTGCCAGGGAGCTCCGGTCTGGGCACCTTGTCCGTCGCGATCGGAGGACAGTACTTGACGGAGCAAAGCAGCTCCAGAGACGGCACCGAGATACCCTCTCCTCTCGCCGACGGTCAAAGAGGCCATACCGTCAGTGATAGTCTGGGGGAAGTCACTGCCTCCGCCGGGGCCCATGGCCCATGATGAGTCTTGCTCGTTCCATTCAAAGTCATCCGCTGTAGCAGGGTCGAGATCAAAAGAGTCGTCTGGAGAGGGCTGGCTAGCTGCTGCGGCAGCTAGGCTGTCGTTGCAGCCATGCTGTATAGCATCGAATGTAGATGGCGAAGCGAGGGATGTTAGATCTGGTGTCTGCAAGACCGTTGATGGGGGCTCAGCTAGAAAGTTCGGGTTGTAAGACGAAGATGGAGCGCCTGCACCGGGCCCGCCTGCATGACTTTGGGGCGGTATTGTAGTTTTGCCATCCAGATAGTCAGCTAGCTGTTGCTGACTGTATTGACTTTTCAACAATTGTTCGGCCTTTTCCAGCCGAGTCTCCAATATTGTAAGCTGTCTAACGAGACCAGATCAGTCACAGCTCACAGAGCCCCCTCAGGTCAGATCGTGGGCCAGCGTACTTGCGTGTCAAGCGCGTCCTACTATGCTTGTCGTACAGACAGTGGCGTCTGTACCTCTGGCACACAGCGCACTCGGGCATAGAGCCATCACATTTGACTCTACGGCGTTGGCACTCTCGACACGCCCGGGACTCGTCGGGCTGCCCATTCTGGGACGTTGCTGGGGTTGGCGCAAGCGACTGCGGACGATCCATCTCTGGTGTCTGCAAGCCTGATGGCCCACCGACGGACCATACAGAGCCAGTTTGAAAGAGGGTGAGACGATCTCAAAGCACGTGCAGGGCGGGGACCCTAAACGCCGGGATGAAGGAGTGCTGCGCTGGGTACCTTATTAATTTTGCGGAGTCGTGCACATGCCCAGACTTGGCCCCTCGTGTTTGTCTTATTTTCGCCACGCATGCTTCTGCATCCTTACATGTACTTGGCTGGAAACGCTTGCAAGAAGCGAGGATGTGAGCCGAGGTGCAAGTCGGCCAGACCAGGAAGGGTATTGTGTGCGCTGAAAGACGGTTGTGGTATCATTCTATATCAACGTCGAAAAATTACGCCCAGATCGTTCTATCTACGAAACCCTAACTCACTGACGGTGCCAATAACCCACTTAATTACCGGCGCCACCGGCAATCATCCAGACCAAGAGTCGTGGAACGAACCTAAAATCGATCGTCAGTATGATCACTGATCAGACTTATTCTTTCGACCGATCAACACTTACCCTTCATCAAATGTCTCACGGGCTCGGATTTCAGATCGTAGCCATGTGCTCCAAAGCAATCTAGCTGTGCTTCTGTGAAGCTTGTCGGAAGGTCAACACCGCCGATGTACTTCAAGTACTCCAAGGTAGCGCTCAGACAGGGCACATGAGCATCAAGCTCGATTCCTTGGAGAACGATCTTCTTGAGCGATGGGCGATACCTCTTGACTTCTTCTGCAATCTGTGGCTTGCAGAGTAGGTGCACATGGGGCCCCTCGGCATACGATGCTTGCAAGATCTCTGAGATCGCATCGGACTTGATGATGCAGCCAGCCTTCCAGATCTCCAGCACTCGAGGTATGTTGATGCCCCACTTCTCTTTCTCGTTCTCGCGCTCCATCACGTCCAGACCTTGAACGAAGCACATCAACGTGGATAGGTATACCGCGTGGCCAAGATGGCGCAGGATCTCAGCTCTTTCCGGTTCTGTGCATTTCAGTGGTGCTGGGGCACCGTTTGCGATCGAGCTCTTGACAGCTTCCCTCTGCTCTATTTGAGATGATGCGATACGGAGGTAGTGGGCAGCGGTCAGACTTGGGGCGGGTACGTGCGATTCGACTGCTTGTACGTTCGCCCAAGATCCAGTGCCTTCGGAGTCGTTGGCGTCCTGGACAACGGCGTCTCGGATTTGATGCAGCAATGAAGATGTGCCTACGGGGCTCTTGGTACGACAGATTGGGCCGCTGATGGAAACGAGGAAGTTGCCTTTCTGTATGTTATGGTCAGCGTCTGTGCCATATACAACATGAGGAACACTTACCAGTCCTCCTTCGGCGTCCCATGAGTCGAAAACGTCTGCGATCTCGTCCCCGGTCATTCCAAGATTCTTGTCCATGAAGCCCCACGCCTCGCAAAGTGCAGACATGACACCATGCTCGATTCCGTTGTGGATCATTTTTACGAAGTGTCCACTACCTCCAGTGCCGATGTTGGTGACACATGGTCGGCCAAACTCGTCGCGAGCGGCGATCTTGGTCAGAATCGGGAGGAGAGATTCGACCGCCCATTTCTCACCACCGGGCATGAGTGACGGTCCATTCCTTGCTCCGTAGCTACCGCCAGAAACTCCCAAACCGATGTATGCAACACCGTAGTGGCCGAGTAGTTTCTGTCTTGCCTGGGTGACTTTGTGGCTCTCGTTGGACGCATCGATCACCACGTCCCCAGTGGTGACATACTTCTTCAAAGTCTGAACCACAGAGTCACCGGGACGACCGTTGGGAAGACTGAAGATGAACACTTTGGGGGAGCCCAGACTTGTGCAAAGGCTGTCGTAGTCTTTACAGATGTGAACACGGGCAGACAGCCCGGCAGCTGAGGCAGCTTTCTCCGTCTTGCGCAAGTTCGTCTCCCAGATGTCGTGGACGGAAACCTCCACACCATTGTCTGCGAGAAGGAGAGCCAAGGCTCCACCCATGGTGCCTGCACCAATGATGCCTACCTGATGTTACGCCGCATGTCAGATGTGTGTATCTCCGGAGTTTGCACTTTGTGTGGAGATGGTCAACTCACTTTTGTGATCTCCATGCTTTAGATTGTGGTATACGCTGTTCGTAGAATCTATTGTGTATTATTTCTTTGATAGCATCACACCAATGCCTTGATGGGCAACGCATTGTTATAATAACTTCTAGCTTCTGCAATTGAACAATGGTATCACGGGTCATGGTCAGCCTGATGTGGCGGTGCTATACGTTGGAATCTCGATGCATTGCTAGAGTCACCCTCATCTAGGTGAGCACAACTACCACGTGAACGAGGTCGACAGTCTACTTAGCATGAAAGCATAGCAGGTTGACAGGCGGACTGGTCGACATATGGACTCGCCCTCAGCGTTGGAGAGACAGTCAGCATAATTGACCAATGAGAGTTTGACCGAGTCCTCATCCGCGAACCGACATCCTCTGCAGGCTCCGACGGGCCGTCTCAGCAAGTATCGTCGAAGGTTAGCTGACAGTCAACCTATCCGCCTTGGCTTTGAAAGTCGGGATTCTTCTCGTGATGGCCACGGTCCATCCTCCGGCACGACCCGGAAAACGTGATTGGTCAGGGTGAGACTCGACCGCCCACACCCCAAGCACGAGCAATAACATCCTCGACACCCACATCGGGCGCTATGTTCGATCCGGCAAGGCGCTCATGACCAAGAAGCAGGGCCAACTTGCACAGACTCCTTGTTCTGCGAGCCAAGTCGACCAACCTTCAGATACTGCCATGTGCCCAGCCATGTGGTGGCATGCAGGCGCAGCGTTTGGCGCCATGCGGGTTCTCCATGGGCACCCCAAGACCAACCCCAAGATTTCTCCAAGATTTGGGAGTCAACCTGCATAGATTTACGAGTATATATATGTATTGACAGTCTCTGTTCCAGTGTGCCGGTGCCAATTCCATCAGTGTTCAGCTCGTTCCCGGCTGGATCTGGGACTCTCTTTGCCATCATGACTTCTGACGGTATCTCCAAGTCGGAGGTGCCTGTCTACCACGCGGAACAGATACCCAACGACGACAATGTGGCCATGAAAGGCGCGGGCTCAGGAGCTGCTGGTTGGGCGCCTGAGAAGCGTGCAGCTGTCGAGAAGAGCATGAAGCGCAAGCTCGACGCACGTTGCTCGCTATTTGTTCTGATCTACATCATGAACTATCTGGATCGGTGAGTGCACTGGTCAAAAACATCTTGAATGTGTTGTTAATGCTTTACTTTCATCGTTTATAGTAACAACATCGCTGCTGCAAGGCTTCGAGGTCTGGAAAAGGATCTGCAACTGAGTCAAACACAGTATCAAACCTGCCTCAGTATCCTTTATGTGGGATACATTTTGATGCAGGTGCCATCAAACATCTTTATCAATAAGATTCAACGGCCTTCGCTGTATATCGGTGTTGCGATGTTGATCTGGGGTGCTATCTCAACATTATCCGGAATCGTTACCAACTTCTCTGGCATGGTCGCTACGCGTTTCTTCCTAGGATTTATCGAAGCAGCATTCCTCCCCGGAGCCTTGTTGATCCTCTCAAAGTGGTACACTCGCCGCGAGCTTACCACAAGGAACGCGATTCTCTTCTGTGGCAACCTGATCTCGAACGCGTTTTCGGCTCTTATTGCAGCTGGTGTCCTCTCCAACATGCAAGGTGTTCTCGGTCACGCTGCCTGGCGCTGGTTGTTCTGGAGTAAGTCCCAACATCCTTTCGGGTTCCGAACAATATCTGACTGTTCTCGTTTCTAGTTGAGGGCGCTGCGACCATGGCAATCGCCATTGCCGCATTCTTTATCTTGCCCGACCTACCGCACAACACACGCGGATTCACTGCAGACGAGCTTGAGGTGGCACAATTGCGCATGACAGAAGATGTTGGTCTGGCAGATGTGGATCCTGAGGGCCTTGGAACTTTCGGCGGTCTCTTCATGGCCTTGAAGGATATCAAGGTGTACATCATGTGCATCATCTTCACACTCTACGTCGTCGGGCTTTCGTTCAACGCCTACTTCGTAAGTCAAACTCTGAGCCGTGTTGGGGTGACTTTCAAGACTAACTTTTGTTTATAGCCCTCTTTGACCAAAACCCTGGGTTTCTCCTATGTGCCCACTCTGCTGATGAGTGCACCACCATGGGTTTTCTCATGCATGTTCTCCGTCTGTGTAGCATGGAGCTCCGATCGACGCCAGGAGAAGGTTTGTAGTTCTGTCCTCGCGCTCGGACTTCAAAAAATGCTAATACCTGTTACAGTTCTGGCACATTGTTGGTCCCATCTGTGTCGGCCTTACCGGCTTCATTATCAGCATTGCAACAACCAATGTTGCTGCGCGCTATGTCGCACTGTTCCTCCAGGCAGGCTCCTACGCTGGGTATGCTAGAATCACTCATCAACTCCTCACTTACAATACTAACTAGTTTACAGCTTCATCGTGTTCTACTCGTGGATCAGCTCCTCCTTCCCGCGTCCTCCCGCAAAGCGTGCGGTTGCTATCGCTATGATCAACGCATTCAGCCAGACTGGCAACATCGCCGGATCATACGTATGGTTCGACGAAGCACACAACTACCGCGCTAGCTACGGCATTGTCACCGCAATGTTCGGTGCAACGATTCTTGGCGCTTTCTTGTTCAGAATCATGCTCTCGAGGCTGAATAAGGAGCTTGACCACCAAGAAGCTCAGCCTGACGCTATGGAAACTGCTGACGAGAGGCTGCGGATCAGCAAGGGCTTCCGATACTTGGTGTAAGGGTCGGTGCAGCCCACGAAGAAGAAGCGCGGATACTAGTGAGCCTTATGATACACAGGATGTTGTTCACAAATTTATGCTCTGCAAATTCACGTCCGACCAACGTCATAATCGCTATCGTGTATTTAGACGGCGACGACAGCTTCCGGTGTGCTCCCCTTCGAGGGTGTCGAGACTGCTCAAAGAAAGCGCGAAATCTTGGGGGTCTGCTCACAAATGGCAGCATCTTCTCGAACGACTTGATGAGGCTCAGAAAGACTTTAGAACAAAAGTTACGGGTGTAGCAGCAGCTACATGACGACACTGCTCAGCAAGATCGGGGGAAAGTATCGTACAGAATTTTTAGCCGGTCTGTTTTGAAATCGAGCGTCTTCCAGCTCTGTGACAAGAGAAAATACTCTTCAGCGTACAGCGGGTCAGCGGTCAACCCGAGCCGTCATCTTCGTAGAGCCTCTGGGGTACCGACCACACTGTAAGTTCCCAATCGCAGCCTCTTGTGTGGCGTGTCTCGACTTTTACACTGAAGGTATCTCTGCCGAGCCATCCTCCAACTCGCTTCCACTTGCCACCTTCACGTGGATCAGCATACCTGTTCCTGAGTCTCGCCCCGATGATCGCTCGTCCTGGGACGTGAATGCGGATTGGATCTGGCTTCTGTGTCTTCAGCGCGCCAGTATCTGGAAGTTGGCAAGTCTCGGTTGAAGTCTGAATGTCAGCTGTCGCAACTCCAAGCTCCGTAGCCCTTGATGGGGATATTCCGAACTGCCAGGTATCTTCACTGCAGCTCTCCCATGGGCCTGCGCCGTGAGACCATTCATCCCTGTAGTCTCAGTCAGCATTAATCAACATTGGTCGGTCAACAGATATATCCTTACTCCACACAGCGCTTCTGATCGTCCGCCGCTGAAGCCTGGAGCTCAGCTTTGACGGCAGGCCTCACCGGCTTTCGCAATTGATCTCTCACAACATCAAGCTTTGACAGTATCTCTTTGACCTCGCTACTTTCGCTTGTGATGTTGGAATTACTCAGTGCGTCCAACCGATCGCTGATCTTGTCCAGCGTTGCCAATGTGGCGCTTTGAGTGGCTGCCTTCGACCGAGCTGACATGTTAAGCAGAGCATGTTTCCACACAGCCTCAGTCATATCCCACGAAATGTCATGGTGGCTTTTCGGGCGGGCGACTTCTCCTGGGAGAATCGAGGAGTAGTGTTTCAATAGTGCAACCTGAGGGACTGGCTTGTAATCGAAGCGAAAGCCTTGCCACGCTTCTGCCACGGTCGCATGTTCCAGCCATGAAAGGCCGATCTCGCCTTCTACGCCGTTGATGCAGAATCTGTGGGACTCTTTGATTGACGACGCATGCGACTTTGTGCCTTTGACAAGATCAGTAGTGGCGTTGAGATCTGCGTCTCCTCCACTCTTTGCAGCTCCCAGCGCTGCTGTGAACTTCTCGAGTTCTTCTGCATCTGGGCTACTGTACGTGCACACTGCGAAGAAGGAAGATTGGCGGATTTGTCCCGCAATGCAATACTCGCCGTAACACTCAAGAAACTTCTCGGGGCTACTGTCCAAGAGTTTGCGGCCTGTATCAGAAAGATCAAATTCGTTGTCAAAGTGCTCAGGTGGCATCGATAGCGTGCATCGAAGAACAAGGCACACGTTCTGGCTATTGCATTTCACTGTCTTTATGTAGGAGGCCATTGCTCTTGCGGAAGCAAGCGAGCGATTGGGCGATGATGCAGAAGCTGTGGTCCAGAGGTGGTTCGTGAGCTCCTGTTCATCGCGGAACACTTGCGATTGGACATCAACTTGTGGGAAAGTGTCTGTTGAATAGCTCTCCTCGGCCTCGACTTCGTCAAACGGCGACGGCAGCGACTCACGTGCCGCCATGTCGTAGCCTCCACCCAAGACCATGTGTGTCGAGTCCCAGGGTAGACTGCCATGCTGCTTGATTTTGGATGAGTATTCGTGAGACATCTTGGCTGTGTCTTCTCAAGGCCGCAATGTTGGTGGCGGCGTGCAATCTGTGTTGTCACAACCACCAGACGCCAACACAGCAGAGCACTAGTGGAATCCGTTGTCGATAAGACAACCCTATGACGTAAGCAATTTGGGCACTCAACCCTTCGCTGCAAGCGAAACATTGTGACCCTACTAGCCCCAATCGTGATATCTCGCTCACACACTGGACGACATTGTTGAGCCCCGTTTGGTTTTGAGAACTCGTTGATGGGATGGCGTAATTACTTTCACGGGCTGAACACGTAGAGAGAGTTAATAATTGTACAACGGTCATATCCGACAATTGTGGGTTCTTTACTCCAAACTTTATGGATGTGAGCTCCGTGTACCACATGTACGTAGTCATTTTCGCAAGACAAACTGTGAGCTTATCAATACCGCAAACAGAGTGGACTGCGCCACAATAGTCACAACATAATCAGATAGCGTATGACAAAGTCAAATGATACATGGAGCCTTCGACAACAGAACCAATCCAGTGAAAGATGAGGCCGATCACAACAGAACAAAATGTGTCGTCACTAACCCTAACCCTGTGGGTAATGAGTATCATTGAAGATTGGTGTGATTGGAACCACGTCCAACACTGAGTATGCCCATCGCTGAGATACGGCCGACGAAGCGGTTGAAGTTGTACGCGAATTCGTGTGCAAGACATACAAGCTCATGGCCGGCATGGACTAAAAATACATAAAAATTGGTCTATCATATCCAAAAAGCATCGTCGACAGCATCTATGCGTGCTCTGACTTGTCGGTGACTTTTCCCAGCATCTCGTCCCGATCGAAGTTGTCCGTTTGCAACTCCCCCATGACAGTGGAGTACGCCTTGCTGCAAGGTCGGACCTCGAAGAGTCGATCCATCTTATCAAGCGGTACAGCCTTTGTCTCCGGAATAAGGAACCAGACAAATGCCAGTCCACAGAGTGTGACGCTACCGAATAAGAAGTACATGCCGTATCCGGATTCGCCCATTCCATCGATCATGTTGGGAGTGATGCGGGCAATGATGAAAGTCCACAACCAATTTGCGAGAGAGGCGAAGAGCTGGCCGATGTTTCGTGTGCGTTGGCTAAACATCTCGGCATTGATGACCCAGGGCGTGCCGTTCCACGAGTTCACGTAGATGGCAGTCCATAGGTACACCATGAAGACCGTAGCAATGCCCTCAGATGACAACGACGAGCTTGTAGGCGTGTCCGAATGTACCCTGCTAGTGACAAGAGCACCAATGATGAACATGGTTACTGAGCCGCCGATGGCTCCGAATAGCAAGAGTTGGCGACGGCCCCACTTGTCGATAAGCACGGTCAACCAAAAGACCGTGATGACAGTCTTCACGACACCGAACAGACCAGTCGTGAGATAGATAGTATTCTGGCTTGAGATGCCCACTGTAAGATCCGGATTAGTATATCGATCTAACAAGGAGGGGCGAACTCTAGCGAATGCGGGATTTGCGCGCAAGGATAAATTCTCTTCGGCAAAGCAAGTTCTCTGTCGTAGAGGACGCGTGGAAACATACTGCAAACAGCGTTAGCATGATCCCAAGAATGAAGTGTGATTTGATGTGATTCTTACCCAGATCTGAAGATATCGGGGCTGTAGTAGTTGATAGCATTAACACCGGCGAAGTTCTGCAAGATGAACAGCGAGTGTCCAAGGAACAAGCGCCAACGCGTCTTCGGGTCCTCGAACGCCTCTCTAATGGGCTGAAAGAAGCCTCGGGGTATGTCGAAGGTCTGCTGTTCCATCATAGTGATCTCCTCGAGAATGTATGCATCATCCGCAGCCAGCTTCCTGATGTAACACAGATTGACGACGGCTTCGTCCACCCGACCTTTGGTAAATAGCCAGCGCGGAGTCTCTTTCAGGAACAAGCTCCCAAGGAGCAAAAGCCCTGCAGGGATCAGCTGTACCGCGAATGGGATGAGCCACTGCTCCTGACTCGATGGGAGGGTCTGAATCATTCCGTAGTTGATCCAGAAGCCAACAAGACCGCCAAGCTGCCATCCAAGTTCGTAGGTACCAACAAGACGTCCACGAATAGCTGGAGGGGCCATCTCCGCAATGTAGACAGGAATCTGGAGGTTCAGATAAGCACGCTGACTAACACTAGAATGTATGAAGCCCATTGAGTTACTTACCACCATGGTGCAACCACCGACACCAAGACCACAAATTACTCTGCCTGCGTAGAGCGGACCGAGACTACCAGTGATAGAAGCAAATGTTATCGCAGCGCCAATGATAAATACGCTGGCACTGATCCACAGGCTCTTGACTCGTCCAAGGTAATGGCTTGTTGCGTACGCCATGGGAGATCCAAAGAAGGCGCCTGCCTGGAAGAGGGAGACGACATTGGCCTTGATCAAAGTCGACTCAGCAGTGCTCATATTTTGGAAACCGAAAGCATCTCCGAAAGAGTCCAAAGCCACCGTCGTTCCAATGAAAGAAGTTGTGTAGCCGATCATGCATGAGCCGAAAGATGCAACAATGGCCGAAAGGTAGACTCTCCAGTTGTACACCGCGGCAGGTGTTGGCCGATCCTCGATCTTGGAGAGGATTCCCATGCTCGCTAATGCTAAGGGAGAAGATCTAGGAAAATATAAGGCCCCTTCTCAGAACCGAACAACGAATACAAGGGACAAGAGACAAGAGACGGAAGAGGCTTTTGTGGCTGCGCGAAGTGCAGGCTTGGGGAGGGTAAGCATAAATATGAGACGCACAAGGCTTGCCATGGCTTTTCTGCTGAGCTTGAACCCCACGGGCTTGAGATGCGGGCTATCCGGAGAACGGTCTGCCATCTCCACTGCCGGATGCCCACAACTGCTCCAGTTGAGGAGTAAGTGGCATACTGTATGGGGAAAGGGCATGTCGCAGATTCCACAATAGAATACGATAGTGTATGGCATGCTGAGTGTTCTCCCGTGAGCAGGTTCAGTAAGCAGCGCAGGGTAAAGCTTTAGGCCTCTCGGCGGTGATATTGGGTGAACTCAACAATGGCAGTGCGCGGATGAACCGTGCGAGGAAAAACGTTTTACCCTGAGCATGACGTTAACCACATTATAGAATAATGTCGCAGCTTGAGGGCTCGTTCAGATGTGGAACTGCCAAAGAGATTGCAACCTTGGCTGATGGCTATCGGTCTCAATGTAGACGTTTTACCAAAAAATGTGACACAGACGCAGGTCTCTGCTCGGCGAGGAAGTTGCAGAGTCAAGAGCTTGCCACGACACGCAGACTGTCGACGGAACGTTCAGTGATCAGTCAAGATCATCAAGCGATCTGTATAAATACGTTCGCATTGTGAACAACTTGATCACTTTCGACTGGTAGATCATCTACTGCGATAGCAGCGACAGATATGGTTTCTAGTCCAGCTGGGAATGCCACTGAGATATTATCAGACCTTAGTTCGCATCCAGCATCTAGTATCGTAGTACTATCAATTTCGCTTTCGAAACGATCATGACTGCTTCTAACATATCAGCGAGGCACTCAGTACAGCTGTTCAGTAAAAATCTATGCACAAGAACTGTCTGCTTGTCACGGAAACGCTCGGTGGTGAAGAGTTGGGGTCTCCGACAAGCTTCAGCCTTATCGGCTCGTGCCTACCGCCCGCCACTAGCGTAAGCGCAAGCTCGGCAACTCGGGGATTGCTGCTGGAACTTTTTTGAGCTCGTTTGGCTGGGCTTGAGACGAGTCTATAGAATTGCTGTACAATAATACCGTTGTACATATAAAATCGCACGCCAGCGACGATCATGGCGCCCTCGCACAACAAAGACGACGACTTCGTCTTCACACTATCCGACGACGACAACATCCCCGACGAGGAGGAGGACTTCGAGGAAGAAGTAGCGCCCGCACCGAAAGCGAAGAAGGGCAAGAAGAACAAGAAGGATGCGAGCGCAAAGTCAGATGCCGCCAATGGTAATGCGCAGAAGCGCAAGCGTGAGGCTGATGCCGACGACAACGACGACGGTGTGGCCTCCGACTTCGACTTTGAGATTGAGGATCCTGGCGCGGAGGGCATGAGGGAATTCGATGCATGGGGCCTGGGTGCTGGTGCCGTTGCCATTCAACAACAACACCCTTCGAGCAGACATGGAGGAGCCGGTGTGGATGTGGACGAGATCGTTGCTAGGAGGTTAGGCAAGAAGAGGAAGGTTGACGAGTCTGCGGAGAAGGCCGACGAATCCGAGGAGGACGAGCAAGAAGAGGATATTGAGATCGATGACGATGAGGAGATGCTGGCAGGTGACGGTTTCGGAATGGGTGTTACTGGTGGAGAGGACGAAGAAGCCGAGGATGACGAGGACCACGACAGCGAAGAAGATGGCTCTGAGGACGGCGAAGACGAAGACGAGGAGGAAGAGGAAGAGGAAGAGGATGATGAGGTCGCGCAACATGTGCCACACCCTGACGATGTTTCAGACGACGAGCAAGAGAGGGAAGACCCAGCGGAAGTCGCAAAGCGCAATGCATTCTTCGCACCCGAATCCAACATGGAAGGGAACGCTTTGTCAACGACAGACGCCGCATTCCACACTATGGCACTATCAAGGCCGATCTTGAAGGGTCTCTCATCCATGAACTTCAGCTCTCCTACACCAATTCAGGCCAAAGCTATTCCGGTCGCACTTCTCGGCAAGGATCTTGTTGGTGGCGCACAAACCGGTTCCGGTAAAACAGGCGCTTTCCTGATTCCCATCCTCGAGCGTCTTCTATACCGCCCCAAGAAGGTTGCAACCACCCGTGTTGCAATCCTCATGCCCACGCGTGAGTTGGCGCTGCAGTGTTTCAGCGTCGCAAAGAAGCTCGCTGCGTTCACCGACATCACATTTGGTCAAGCTATCGGTGGTCTCAACTCGCGCGAGCAAGAGAAGGAGCTCAAGAAGCGCCCGGATATCGTCATCGCCACTCCCGGTCGTTTCATCGATTTCATGCGCAACTCTTCATCCTTCCAAGTCGACACAATTGAGATCATGGTTCTTGATGAAGCCGATCGTATGCTCGAAGACGGTTTCGCCGACGAGCTGAACGAGATTCTCGCCACCATCCCCAAGTCACGCCAAACTATGCTCTTCTCCGCCACCATGACCAGCAAGGTCGATGACCTTATTCGCGTGGGTCTCCAACGCCCCGTCCGCGTTATGGTCGATAGCCAAAAATCCACCGTCGAAGGTCTCGTGCAAGAATTCGTCCGTCTGAGACCGGGTCGCGAGCAAAAGCGTCTCGGTTACCTTTTGCACATCTGCGAGAACATCTTCACAACCCGCTGCATCATCTTCTTCCGCCAAAAGAAAGAAGCTCACCGCGTTCGCATCATCTTCGCACTCTGTGGTCTCAAGGCCACCGAGCTTCACGGTTCGATGTCGCAGGAACAGCGTATCCAAGCCATCGAGGCTTTCCGTGCCGGCACCGCCAACTTCCTCCTCGCCACCGATGTCGCTTCCCGTGGTCTCGATATCAAGGGCGTCGACTCCGTCATCAACTACGAAGCACCGCAATCCCACGAAATCTACCTTCACCGTGTCGGTCGTACCGCTCGTGCCGGCCGCACCGGTCGCTCTTGCACACTAGCCGCCGAGCCCGACCGCAAAGTCGTCAAGGCCGCCGTGAAGGCCGCCCGCGCCCAAGGCGCCATCATCAGACAGCGCACCATCGATGCAAAGGACGCAGACAAAGCGTTCGAGCGCGTCGAGGCCCTAGCCGACGAAGTCGAAGCCGTGATGACCGAGGAGAAGGAAGAGAAGGCCCTGCAGGCCACCGAGCGCGACATCACCCGCAGCGAGAACATCGTCAAGTACCAGGACGAGATCGCTTCGAGGCCGAAGAAGACTTGGTTCCAGAGCGGAGCCGAGAAGGAGGGTGCGAGAGAGCGCGGACGGGCAGAGCTGAACGGCCCGGATGCAGGCAAGGGCAAGCCAGCGAAGAAGGGCAAGCTGAGTAACAAGGAGAAGAAGAGGCTGCAAGATCGGGACGACAGGCGAGAGGGCAATGAGTGGAAGAAGAGCAAGACTGATGCTGCTGCTGGTCCGGACAAGAAGGGAAGTGGCAAAGCACGATCTGCGAGCCGCGGAGGACGGGGAGGCGGTCGTGGAGGCGGACGTGGTGGTAAGAGATAAGATGCCAGATATTTTCCTTGTAAGCGATACCTTTTGTTCAATTATCAGATGCATGCTTAACTTGAGACAAGTAATTCTCCGTGTACGTGAAGGGTATCTTAAATGCTATTGCTAGAATCATGCTTTTACTTGGCTTCCTACCAATATCGAGAAGCGGCAATGCGCACTTCAATCAACCGAGACTAACGAGCCAGCCATCGCCCTCGCGCTCACCCTTGGCATTGACGCCGCCCCAGATCATCACCGTCGACCCATCCTTGAGCACATCGCAACCGAAGTATGCTCGTGGCCCAGGGTGCACCTTGCCCGAGTCGCCATCGCCGAGCTTTTCCAGCGCAGGAGGCTGCACATCGACTTCGGCCCAGGCGTTGGTACCAGGGTCAGCTTTGAAAGCAGAGCGGATGCTGTCTTTGAGAGCCGCGGGGCGCAAGGACTCAGACCATGAAGCTTTGCGGCCTGGTGTTGTGGAAGGCAACTGAAGAGTCCAGAGGTCGGGGTACTGGACTGGCTCGGCTGAGACTGCGGCTTGGGTGTCCACGACTTGCAGAGTGGTTTCGTCAGGCGAAGATGTCGGAGGGAGATCTTCCTTGTTTGTTGGCGGAGTGACGCCAAAGAAGTGTAGGAGGTAGTGACGGCCGTGGCCTGTGGTCATGGGCAGCAGACCGCCAGCAACGCGGGGCTTGGGTGAAGGGGTTAGAGGATTGGTTGGGAAGGACTGAGTTGTCCAAGATGTTGGCTTAGAAGGCGAAGCGGCAGATGTGATGGCAAGAGAATGCATGTAACCATTCAGACCGTTGCTCTCAGGCGTGATGGACAGTACCCATAGAACGCCGTTGGCAAGGGAAGCGTTGGTGCTGGCTTGGGGAGCGTCGGGGAGGCGAGTCCAGGTTTTGTCTGCATAGGAGAAATGCCATGTATCTCTGAGTTGCTCACCAGTCTTGCTGAATCCACCATGGAGTACGAGATCGTTCTCACATTCAAAGAGTTTGCCCTCGGCACGAGCCTCAGGGACTTCGTGCTCTCCCAGCTTGGGACCGATGAACTCCCAAGTTGACTTTGCGGTGTTGAACAGCCAAATGCAGCCTTTCTCTTCGATTGCCTCGCCCTTGTTGTCAACACCGCCAAACATGGCCACACAGATATTGAATGCACATGCTGAATGACGAGTCCTTGCTGCAGGAACGCCATCGGAGTTTTCGTCTCGGACGCCCGCAGCCTCGCCGCCAGTTGCGCCTGCAGGCAAAGCAGGTAGAAGGGCGTATTGCGGCTCATTCTGCTTCTCAGCATCAGATTCAGAGAGCAAGGAGATAACGTGGATGTCTGTCGTTGCTAATTCGCTGTCTCCAATTTCGCCGCCGAAGATGTAGGCTTTGTCACCGACCACGGTCAGGCTGTGGTTGGATCTTGCGAGAGATGCCCTGCGTTTGATTAGTGACAGACAGTACTGCACATAAAAGCGAGATTTAATTACCTAGTGTTGTCATCCGGTGCAGTTGCAATCTGTCTGAATGTGCCTTTCAATGGCATAGTAGGCTGTGAAACCATGTATGCGGCAACACCGGCTTGGACGCCCGTGGATACGACTTCCTCGGCGGCCCAAACGCCAGCTGCTACTTCAGCCATGGTGTATGATGGTGATATAGGATTCTGCAAGTGATGAATCCAGGGATGAAAGCTTGGGAGTGAATTGTCACAAGCAAGGGACGCGGCACGTGAGCGACCAATGTGTGTTTGGTGGCGTCAATGAGGAGCAGCAGATGAATGTGGCTGACTTTGTGGCTTGGGCTCAGACGAAGGCGAGCACAGCGAGTACAGTAAATGCAGATAAATCAGAATGCGTATCAAGGGGGTGTAAGAGGGACACGAGGAGTGCAGATCTCGTGGATCGAACGTGGCATTGGCATGATTGCATCTGCCTCAGTAGTCCTTTGATGCTAGTCCCGCAATGATGTAACGAGAGATGATCGTTGTTTATGTAAACTTCTCCGCATAGAGGCTCGGTCCGCTAGTCAAGCGCGAGCTAGTCGACACCACAATCAACCGGACATCATCTCCAGTCTCCGGATGAGGCACACCCCGCGAGCATCACCATCATCGCGACCATCGAGAAATTGGTGTTGCGCATCCACCGCGCACCGCCTGGCGCACATCAATACCACTCACCAACGCCGACGCCCACGAACAACACGATCTTTACGAATATACCATAACTCTCCGACGCGCGCGACCCACATGCGCGCCGCCCTGAACATTACTTTGCTCATCATCACCCACGCGACACCAACGTCAACCCGCTATATGAGGCCTCCACAAGCCGATCGCTAGGCTACCACGCGACCGAGTGCGCATACCATCAGCTATCTCTACACACCTCGCCATGGCGACCGCCCAAGTCGCACGTCCAGCCCAGGCCCCTCGCCGGCGCGATGCACCACGCCCATCCTCGACCAAGCGCAGCGCTCCCGACGATGCTGCTCCTGAGCAATCCGCGAAGAAGCGCAGGCTGAGCGAACCATATGTGCGCGACAGCCAATACATCCTACGCAAGCACAAGGGCAAACCACCCTCGATGACCATCCATCTCCACCCTTCGCACTTTCGATTCGAGAACCAAGATGGCAGTTTTGCCTACGATTCACCTATGCGCTTTGTACTGCAGCACCTCCAGCGTGGAACAGTGCCACATGAGATTCTGGGAGACTTGCTGTCGGCGAAAGTACAATTCTATGACGGCTGCTTGATTGTGGAAGTGCACAACCACAGAGGCGCTGGAGGAAAGAAGCTGGGCCCACGAGATAAGAGCGCGGACAAGGAGAAGTTCTCAATGCACAACTACAACGAGCACATCACACCTTCACCTTACGCGCCTTTCCCTAGTAAGGCACAAGCAGCGGCCGAAGCGCTGGAGAAAACCAACGACACCACACCTGAGCGACCCAAAGACAAGGAAAAGGAAGGCACACGGATTTCAACTGTAGTATTGCATCCGACTGAGCAGACCAAGCACGAAGAAGTCATGATCCTTGCGCGGACTCCCATGTCGGAAATTCGCAATAAAAAGAAGTCGGGCGATTCCGCTGCAACAGGCGCTTCTGACAATGCTTCATCAGCTCCACTGACTCCAGGAGGATCGTCAAACGCAAAATCAGAGAAGATGGCCATGGACCAGGGCGAGTTGTATTCTTTCCAGGCCGACCAGCTGGTGACCACCGAGCCTCCTCTCTACCTGGAACCAGCCAAGGATGCCGACGAAGCCCAGGCTATCCTTGATCTTCTAGCCAATCCTCTCCACTCCGGGAAACCACCTTCGCCCCGAGAACGTAAGAGAACTACAGCGGAAGTGGCTGCGGACGATGCACAGGCCGCCGAGGCTGAGCGTAGAATGCTTATTATGGACGAGCGCATCAAGCCCGCTGCAAGGACGGCTGCTGGTGCAGCGACAAGCGACAATCAATCTGCAGCCGCTTCGCTCGGCTTCTCTCGCTTCAAGACTATCGAGATGGTACGACAGAACCACGAAAAGGCTGAGCGCGAGAAGAAAGAAGAAGAAGCTCGGGCTGCAGTTGAGAAGCGCCAATTCGAGGAGCAAGCTGCTCAACAGCAGAAGATGCTACAGGTACAGAGGCAACGTGAACAGATGCAAAAGCAGCAGCAGCAACAACAACAGAGGCAATTGGCTGCCCAGCAACAAGCCGAGCTGATGAGGCAACAGCAACTGCAGCAACAGCAACAGCAACAACAACAACAACAGAACAATATGTTGCAAAACCACGGACATCCTGGTCAGAACAATCTCATACAAAATCAACAAGGCAACTTCCAGCATCCTCAGGTTGCTGCTGCGCAGGGTAGCCCCATTCCTAGACAGCAGTCTAATACGCCAATGATGCAGTCCAGCCCGATGGTGCCGCAAGTTGGCGGCTTCCCCATGGTGTCTCAACCCTCAAATACTGGCGCTGGTAGCCCACCCCGACCGGCTTCTGCACAAATGCAACACTCCGGAGTGGCGATGGCGAGGAATGTCAGTCAACAAGCACCCGGCAGCCGCAACCACACACCTCAAATGGCTAATACGCCGTCGATGGCGCAGGCAATTCCTGGTCGACAAGTGTCGCAAACACCGCGCATGATGCAACCTGGTAGTCCCGACATTGGCATGACGCAAAACACCCCGAACAACATGATGATGATGCAGAACGCTGGCCAGATGGGTCAGAACTTCACACCTGAACAGATGGCCATGATACAGACGCAAAGGGCGCTCCACGGCAACCAAACCATGAATAATGGCCAGAACCTCGGTGGAAATGCCGCGAGCATGACGCCAGAGCACATACAGTTCGCTCAACAGATGGCCAAGCTGACACAAATGTTCCAACAGTTCCAGCGTCAATGGCAGGAGCATCAATCAATGGGGCAACTTGAGGCTGCTGCCAAGATGAAAGAGCAAGCCTTGGCTGTCCAGCGCAGGATGGCCCACATGAAGAATGCGATGGCCCAGCGACAGATGAGTGGCAATGCCGGCAGTCCAGGCATGAACATGCAACAGCAGACACCACAGATGGGACACTCGCATCCAGGATTCCAACAACAACAAGGACACCAGCAGATGCAGCAGATGCCGCAGCAAGGCAACATGCAGGACCTCAACGGCATGTCTGTTCAGCAACAGCAACAGCAACAGCTTGCTCAGCAGCAGTTTGCCGCAAGGCAGCAAGCAGCGCAGCAGCAACTGGCCGCGCTAATGAAGCAGCATAATGGTCACCCTCCACAACAAGTTGTTGCCAACCTGCCCCCGTACCTCAAGCAAATGCTCCAGCAGCAGAACCAGAAACAAAATCAGGCGCGCGCACAAGCGCAGGCCCAGGCTCGCATGCAACAGGGTATGCCACAGCAACAACAGCAAAACGGTGGCGGCGTTGGCAACGAGCAGTACGTCCAGCACCTGCAGAGAATGCAGAATCAGCTGGGCATGCAAATGAACCAGCCACATCAACAGCAGACTCCGGGAGGTGGCATGGGTATGCCCATGGGTATGAACAACATGCAGCAGTTCGGTGGTCAGCAGCAGCAACAGCAGGGCCAGGGCCAGAACGACCCACTGAATGCTCACTTTGCCGCCATGGTACGTAAAAGGAAGATACAGCCCCAATTTGCGGTCTAGGTTCAGGCTCCATACTTGTCCCTCAGCGGTGGGACGAGCAAGTGGGACTTTGAAACTAGACTACCAGCCCACATAACGTCTGAGACACTTTGCTGACTTGAGTCCTACAGGCGAATACCCTTCAGCGTGGCGGGCAAGGTATGCAGTAGGGTGACAACTCGGCTCCGCAAGCTCTGAAGACATCCAGCGCGCCGCCGCGAGTGCCAGTGCCGGGTGGTCCTGCATCGGCATTTGTGGCCCGCAGTTCAGATGTATACCAGGTGTTCCTCGGCGATCAGATTGTTCACCAGGAGATAGTATATGCCCGAGACACCGCCTCGGGCGTTGCTGCACTTGAGCGTGCGAAGAAGACCCATCGTATTGTCATGTCGCTTAGCACGAAAGATCGCCAACTGTTAACAAGGAAGCTGCCCATACCAATGCAATTTCTGCAGCAGCGCAGAAATCAGATCGTGACCTTACCATGGGGAACCCTCTCCAAATTTCTCAGGGGTTCGCTGGCCAGTGCTATTGCAAGCGCACCGAAAACGGGATCGAACGATGGCTCTCTGAGATCGTCGACTTCCACGACACCGTTAATGAATGCGTCGGAGAGTCATCGGGCAGCCGATGGAAGCACGAAGCGAAAGAGAGAGGGCAGTGCATCTACAGAGAAAGCAACGGACATGCATCTGTCGGAGAGTGATGCAAAGAATGCAAGCGATGCGCGGCAAAGCAGACCCAAACGGCGGAGATCAGCCTGAAAGACCAAATCTGCTCAACACGAACACACCTTGGCGCAATACAATCGAACCCCACAGAACATCCGTGCTGGGCACGTTGGAGATGATTAGTAAAGACTTGTAGGATGGCAGTGGCTCAGCCGGTATGCGAGACGCGTCTTCTATTCGTCATTCACGAGATTCGGTATGCGTCAGCACTACAGAACAGAGGAGTTAGCTGTGGTCAGGGCAGGATTGCGACTTGATCACGACGAGGGAACAGGCGAGGAGATGGTGGAAAATGCGAATGTTGACGGTTGCGAAGATATCGATTAATGCTCAGCGTGCTAGCGCTGAACTCTTGGGCATTCCGTCGGCGTGGGAATCGTGAGACATTTATCAAATGACTCCATGTACCTAATACTTCTACTGTAACTCTACGACTTGGAGACCTTGTACATTGTTTTAATCATCCCGTGCTCCTCTTGTATGACTCCAGCAATCAACAACAATTATCGCCTAAGACATAGCGGCATCTTAGCGTGAAGCCATGTCTCAAGAGACGCCAGCGCGTGACGAGGACGATGACGTCCGCTGGCAGCTCTCGGCTATTCAAAGCTGCCAACCCAGAGCACGTGTTGACCTGACGGCAGCTCTTTGCGTCTCGGTCTGTAGACATTACATTCTCGTTGAGGAGGCACTACTACCTGCATTTTATTGCTGTATTGGTTGTACATACACTAGATGCGCTAGACGATACCGCGTGCCCATTACCCTTGTTACTTCCACTCGCTTGGTTCATTATTGCCTGCCTGCTCGAGCTGCCCGAACGCGACCCACCATGCTGTATTGACCGGCGAGTGTCTACTGATATAAAATTAAGAGCTCGAGGGTCGCCTTGGAGGATTCTCTGAGCTTCAGGTACACCTTTTTTTAAGCTGGTTTCTGTGCTTGTTCGACATGAAGTGTCAACTTCTCGCTGTGTTCGCCTGGGTGGCGCTAGCTTCGGCGAGCTGGACTCAGGTACGCGAAACCGTCAAACCTCCGACATGTCACTCTTGTTGCTGTGGATATAGAGACTTACTTTCCACAGAACATCAACTACCGCTCGCCTTCAGCGCATCACCCAGGCCTGGGTATATCACTGCACAAAGTCAACAAGCGCAACACACCCGGCAAACGCTTCCTGCCCTCGGAGCTCAATTTTACCCACGGCGTGGCATCTGGCGATCCTTATTCTGACTCTGTCATCCTTTGGACGCGCGTCTCGCCTCAGTATGATTCCGTAGACGACAACGGCGTGGTCACAGGCGATGTGCCGCTCTACTACCACGGCCCAGAACAGACTGTTTCCACCGCGCCCATATGCGTCGAATACAAGGTCTCCCTCACCTCGGACTTCCAAGTTGTGGAATCTGGTGGCAAGGCATATACTTCCAGCGATGTCGATTACACGGTCAAGGTCGAAGCAACGGGCCTCAAAGCTTTCACTCGCTACTACTACCAATTCAATGTGTGCGATAGCGACAATAAAAGCCCTCTCGGCAGGACGAAGACAGTGCCTATGGTGGATGACAAAGTGAGCCAGGTCAATGTAGCTGTGTACAGCTGTGCGAATTATCCTTTTGGATTTTTCAATGCGTATGGCAATCCTGTGCGGAAGGACAGTGTGGATTATGTCATCCACCTTGGAGACTATATCTACGAATATCAGGGAAATGGCGACTACGGCAACGGCGCACCTATCGGACGGATACCCAAGCCAGAGCGTGTTATCCATTCCCTCTACGACTTCCGCGAGCGACACGCGACATACCGAAGCGACCTGGATCTCCAGCTCTCACACGCAAACCTCCCCTGGATCGCCACCTGGGACGACCACGAAGTCGCCGACAACACCTACCGCGATGGCGCCTCGGACATCGCCAACAATGAAGCCTCTTTCATCAACGACGGCGGCTTCTCCATCGACCAGGTCAAAATGAACGCCGTTCGCGCCTACTTCGAGTGGATGCCGATCCGCCAGGTCGAAATGGACGACAACCTGCGCATCTGGCGCTCCTTCAGCATCGGCTCGCTCTTCGACCTGATGATGCTCGACACGCGGCAATACGACCGCTCCATCACAGACCTCTACTGGAACACCGACTACATCCACGCCATCTCCGACGACGCCGGCCGCACGCTCATGGGCTCGCGGCAAGAATCCTGGTTCTACAACACCCTCTCCGCCTCCGCCTCCCGTGGCGCAGCCTGGCGCCTGATCGGCTCGCAGACCGTCTTCAGCCGCGTCAACCAGTCCGTCGTCTACGGCAACGTCAACCCCTACAACTACGACCAGTGGGACGGCTACCAAGCCAACCGCAACAGAACCCTACACCACCTCTCCAAGAACAACATCGGCAACAACATCGTCATCTCCGGCGATAGCCACGCCAACTGGGTCTCCGACCTCCTCGCCGACTACGGCGGCAACGAGTACCTCGGCGTCGAGTTCGCCGGCACAGCGATCTCCTCGCCCCCGCCGGCAGGCGAGCGCAACGTGCCCGACGCCAACGCCGAGTCCGACCGGCTGAGCGCGCACAACCCGGAGCTGCAGTGGAACGAGATGTGGTACCGCGGCTACTTCGAGCTGCAGATCACGCAGGAGCAAGTGCGCGCGCTCTTCTTCGGCCTGCCTTCCATCCTCACGCGCAACCCGCACGAGATCCCGCTGGCCAACTTCACGGTGCGCAGCGGCGAGGACCGCCTGCAGAGGCCCGTCGGCGGCGGCGAGGTCGAGAGCGGGAGTCTGAAGGACGGCAAGGTGGCGCTGCGGTTCCTGGCGAACAACACCGAGACGGGAGAGTGGTTCGTGACGGAGGAGGGCCGGGCGGCGGAGAAGCAGGTGAGTAGATGCGTCGAATTCTTCCCCTTTCCTCTCCTGATGATGAGGTGGGATTGCGAACTCTGGCTGATGATCGTTGGGTGGCTTGAAGCATTGGCTTGATGGCATTGTTTGGTAGCCTCGAAGCTGGATCGACTGGGAAGGGAAAGGAAAGGGAAGTGAAAGGAAAGGCATGCACGGTGCAAGCCATTTCGAGACGAGAAATTTCAACATATATGATACTCGAACGAACCTAATGATAAAAGATCTACGACTGGCCAAAACATTGATTACTTTTCGTTGTAAATATAAGCCTTGTACCTTTTGACAGCAAAAGCGGCAAACGGCTCTCGACTACAACAGCAACCCGAACAAAAAGTCCACGAACTCAAGAGCGAAGAAGACCAAAACTTGAAAAAGGAACATCCACACCAAGACACAAAAAGATTAAAACATTAGATACCAAAACAAACAAGATATATTGATACTTAAGCGGGGGAAGGAGGGGCTTCCTTTTTTTTTTCTCCTCCTTTTTTCCCAGAAATGAAAATTAATGTCTAAGGTAATAACTCTTTCCTCTCTCCCACGACATTTTTTTGCTTTGTGAAACCATTTTGTCCCCCTCTTTCCCTTCCCATTCGTCACTTCGCATTTCCGTTTTTCATTCACAAATAAGAGCAAAAGCCCACCCTCTCTCTTCTCATGTGTGTACCTAAGTCTTCCAAAGCCCAAAAAAGCAACACTCCGAACCAGCCTTGCCTCGCCGCAGACCCCCAGTCTGAAAGAACAAAAGTGAATTAGTCCTCTCGTGTCCAGTCGCTCGCCGCAACATGCTGAAATTACAAGAAAGGGGCAGAGAAGGGCGTGTCTCTTTCGGACTGGGGACGATGCGAACGAAAGGGCGAGAGGCGTACGGTATTTGAAATTTGGGGGTATGTATGGCGAGTTAAGAAAAAGACAACAAGTTAAAGCGCGCCGCCCATCCCTTTTTCTCCGTGGCAACGACGTTTTTGTCGCTTGAACGCACGATCGCTGCTGCGAAGAAGCTGCTGCTGCTGCTGCTGCTGCTGTGGAAGACGAGACTGATAGATTTTAAAATTAAGCTGTGTCGCTCATTGCATCTGCCTGCTTTTGTGTGGCTATCTTCCGTAAGAAGGCTTCGCTTTGTCCAAAATGTGATTTAAGTTCGTTGGAGTTTTTCATCAGCTCCGATATCATGAGCAGGCTATGGTGTGCCGCGCGCAGAAAAGTGTTTGCGGCTTGATGGAACCGCTCTTATCTGAAACGTGCGGAACATCTGCCCATGACTTCGCCTTGACAAACGAGCTCGGCGTTGAATTCAGAGCCGTCGAGAGTGAGGTAGATGTCGAAGTACACTCGGTAGAAGGTACCTTGAGGCGTGTCCATGCGCTCAAAGTCTTTCTCGAGGTTCTTGCGGCTGAGGTCGGAAGTGAGGGTGACGATTTCCTTAATGCCTGAGATTCATTGTTAGTAAGATCGCTTCACAGATCCGACATGTCATTCAAGACTTACGAGGATCTTTGGTGTATTCGGGACACACGTCTTCGTCGCAAGCATAGAGTACATCCTCGTACATGAGAGTTGCACCAGGAGCGACCTGTCTGAAGAATGAGACCTTGACAGGCTCGCCAATCTTGACTCTTTGGCCCTTCTGCACAAAGATCTGGCGTGTGTACTTGCACCTGTCCTTTCCATCGAGAGACGGCACACGGTATTGTTCGGGGTGGTGACCCTCCTTGAAAGGCTGCAGGGTTGCCATGAGGTAGTGGCGACGGGCAACGCGAGAGGTGATGACACGCTCGGTAATACCGGCGGTGACAGCACCCTTCACGATGGCGGCGACGGAGTCCATGGGTCGAACGACCTTGTTCTGGAATTGAGGTGGGACGTGCAGCTTGATCTGCTGGAAGAGGTATTCTGATGCGCCGAAACCACCGACAACCAGGACGTTCTGCGAATATCAAGTTAACGACACATATTCATACACACATCAGACAAACAAGAACTTACCTGCAGGAGTCTGTTCTGCGCCTGAATGGCAATGATCTGATTCCTGACCAGCTCGAGAATTCGGTTCACGACAGGCTCGAAGCACTGCAAAATTTCCTCGTTTGTGAAAGTCATGTAACCTTCCTCGATGCCAGCGTCGGGGAACTCAGCCTCGATGCCCACGTCCACGGCCCACTTCTGACCGTTATTCCTGAAGTCGGCCTTGATTCTGTTCTCAAAGTCCATGATGCACTTGGCGTACACCTTGCCGGCAGTCTTTGAGCCATCCGGGAGCTTCATCTTGCGGATCTTCGCGCGGAGGATGTTTGAGAAGTTGCGGTTCAGTGCAGTGGAACCGCAAGAGTCACCAGAACCAGCAGTACATTCGGCGACAGTGAAAGGTGATTCTTCCTCGACCTCGTATGCAATCAAATCGACGGTACCACCACCGCAGTCGACAATAAGAATGGCATCGTGCACCTTCAGGTTGAGCAGACCAGTCTTTGCGCAGAACATGGCAGCAGCTTCGGGCTCGGTGATGAGAGTGAGACGGTTGTCGTTCTCATCGCGCAAGAAACCAGCTTGGATGGCAGCTGCTCTTGTCGCAGCCTTGCCAGCATCGTTCCAGATAGCAGGCACAGTGAGGAAGTATCTGATGTTGCGCTCTTCTCTGTTGAAGACCTCACCCAAGCTCTTTTGCAGCTGGTTACGCATAGCTTGTCGCAGCTTGAACAGGTAATCGGCGGCAACATCGATTTCGGACTTTCCAGGAGGAAGCGGTGGGAGGTTGATCGGGTCGATGTATGTGTTCCCGGAAAGCATCAGCTGGAGCTTGAACCACTCTACTTTCTGAACGCCTGGCTTGGGGTAGCCAGTAGGTGCCAGCGCGTCGGCGATGTCAGGACCCCAGCCAACAACTTGCTGGTGCTGGTCATAGTAGAGGACTGTGGGAATCTATCGACAAACTGTTAGCTCACTGGACATCCTCAGCTGAGCGGACTCGCAATCTCACTCACCTTCTGCTTTGTCTGCGTGCCGGCACCTGGCCACTCAACGATAATATCCTCTTTGGCCTCTGTATTAGTGGCGAACGCGAAAGCGACACCGGAGAAAGTAGTGCCCTGCGGATGTTGTCAGTAATATTCTCAATACATCTCTCAATATCGCAACTCACAAAGTCAATGCCGACAATCAGCTGCGCCTTGCTGCGGTTGTTTCCTTCGACCTCTGCCAGGCTTCTTCCGTAAAGCGCGTTATTCTGAGGCGCACCGTAGCCGTAAGCCTGCTGTTGCTGCTGCTGCATGGGGTAGCCCGGCGGTGCGGGAGCCTGTTGCTGCTGGCCATACATGTGCTGCTGGTGCTGAGGAGCGTAAGCGTGTCCACCGCCGGTGTTGATTGGAGGTGGTGGCATTGGGCTCGTGGGTCTGCCTTGGTTAGGATGCGGCGCACCGAGGTTGTTGCCTTGGTTAGCGTACTGGTAAGACGGCGGGCGGCCGAGAGGCTGCTGTGGATTCATGGCCAGTGATGTCGTCGAGGCCGACGCTGCGGGCGCGGTCGAGGTCGACGAGGGCGGCTGTTGTGAGGATGTGGAAGTGAGGCTTGTGCCGGCGGAGGAGGTGCCGTTGGACGAAGAGGAGGCGGCGGCGGGTTGTTGGGCGGGAGTGAGGGTGGTGGTGGAGGAGTTCTTCGCGGCGGGAGGGAGGGACTTGTCGCTGCTCGGTCTGCGAGTCGAGCCAACTAGTTTGCGGAAGCGGGAGTTCATGGACGACATCCAGAGAGGAGCATTCCTTGCCGGAGCCTGGAGAGGGCGGGGCGAGGAGGGTGAGAAGGTGGGAGGAGGGTCGTCGAGGCGTGGAGAGCGAGTGAGCAGCAGCACAGCACGGCGCAGCACGCAGCAGCAGCAGGCGCAGGCGCGAGGAGGAGTCGATGGGCTGCAGGTGAGATGGGCTGTTGCTTGCTTGCCCACACAGAGGCAGAGAGGCAGGCAGGCAGGCAGGCAGGTCAGATGGGGCCAGGCACGCTCAGGCAGGCTTGCAGGAGTGATTGAGATAGCGGGCGGGCGTGTTGGTGTGGGATGGATGTATGCAGGCAGGCCAGGGCGCAGGCAGGCAAGATTGGCGGGCGCAGGCAGGCAGGGTAGGGTGGTAGTGCAGGTAGTGCACTCAGGCAAGCAAGCAGGCAGCGCACACAGAGGTGGAGTAGTGGTTGTTTGGTGGGTATGTGCGATATAGTTTGGGCAGATAGATGGTGGTGGCCTTGACAAACACGAGAGAGAGCAAGGATACTGCTGCTCAGTTGGTCAGGGCTTGCGGGCGCAGCGAAGCGGGAGATGCTGCTGCCAAGGGCGGAGTCGCCAGCTCTACACTACCACAGTGCTACTACTACTGACCAGCCCATGGCCACGGCCACGGACGACAACGACCACGACGCGATTGCACGCTAGAGGCACGTGCTGCGTAAGTGAACACCTTTCGGCGTGATGGTGGCACTGACCGGCAGCAGCAGCAGCAGCAGCAGCGTGATAAATGCCGCAGACGACACTGAACCATATATCGACACTTATTACAAACACGTTGCCATTATAGCAGCAGCCTCGGATCCATCACCAACTCACCACCCACAAGCGAGCTGATATGTCGGAGAGGCTTGCGCCAGGCTGAGCTGATGCGGTGCAAACGCCGTTCTTCCTAACCCTTCATAGCCCTGACCCTGACAGGCACTAGCCGCAAATCATCAACACATCGCCCATTGAACCGCGCCACACGTAGCACCCAACAAGGGGTATCTGCATCACTTAACATCCTATGCCGACTCTTCCAATCTGACCTGAGACTTGCGTGATCATCTCGCCGAGATCTCGCGGATGAAGAAGAGACTGCAACCACTACCGTAATCCGAAATATCAAGAAACCCTCCCATCAGCCGCAGACAGACCTCAGAACTGATCGGATCGGACGTGACAGAAAACGTACGAGCCGGCAGACACAGCCCAAGCTGACAGCCGCCAAGCGCCACCAACCCCGGCACCTGCGCTCCAATGACAAGCGCATTATCGCCTCCCCCAAAAAGCCGCGTACCAGATCCCGTATACCAGATTTGAAAATCCCCTCCTCTCCCTTTCCGGATGGAATTGACACACAGACTGCACCGCGCGCCCACGCGCCGAGTCATGCACGCAAGTGAGGTCGATCTCGCCTGTGCCTGTGCCTGTGCCTGCCTGCCCGTCGTGTGGCCCTGTGCAAACTCCGAGAACCCTTGGACAAAGCTCTCCATTGAGGGGGTTCACGTGTGCGTATGTGCTTCGTACATTTAGTAGCAGTGATAGCAGTAGACAAAAATCGATATACCCGTTTTCGCCCATCAGGATTCCAGATCACCGTCTGGGCCCCGCCTCGCATCTCCCCACGCTTGTTCGCCCATCCGGGCTGAACCTTACAACGTGCACGCATACGATCGTCCGAACCAATAGAAACGCCCAAGCGCAATCTTTCCAATCCCTACTGTAAGCCAACAACCACGCAATCAAAAGAATCCTTCAGCCCGGAACGGAAAATCCTCACTGCCCAGAACCTGGTGAGGCTGTAATAATATCATTCGGCCCCGTATCATCCTCCGCTTAAAAGTATCGTTTGTTGTCGTTCCATTAGTCAGACGTGAACAGTTCGCCTGAGCCCAACACGGCTCTCCTGCACATACAGTAGTATCCTTTCCATACAAAACAACGATGAACAACGAGCGAGAGACGTGCGGTCGGTTGCATACAAGTCTAGACAGAGCCCCATAGATGGCGCCACAGACTCCCCTGTTCGACGACAGAAAACGTGGCAGCCACCACACGGCACACTCGCTTCGCAGCCGTACGCGTACCGTGGTGGGCCACCCAAACCAGGGGGGCCTAGATTCTGTCTCCCCATACAGAGACAGTAAAGTACCTCCTAGTACTCACAAGGCTGAGTGAGCGAGGAAGGATTTATTGGCAAAAATCTAAAATGTCCGGTGAGATCTGTCATGCCATGTCATGCCATCTGCCTAATCTCCATGCGCAAACGCCGGGTCGCCGTGTTTTGTCTTGTTGAGGGTGGTCTTGCGTACGAAGCCGAATAGGATGACATCGTTGGGACCCAGTAAGGGCCTCTTCTACTTCTCCCTTTCGTAGTAAATTGGAATGTGAGCGATTGGGGGAAGGAAGCTGATACAATTGCAGCACTTGCAGTTGCCAATATACACTTTTGCCAGAGCCCGTAGGCCCCAATAATTAAACACCTTCGATTTCGATCGCAAGCTATCTGCTAATACATTTGGGGGAAGGGAAAGAAAAGCTATCCCTCTGGTCGGGGAGGTGGGTGGTATAAAAAAACAAGGAACCAACAGCATGAACCAACACCGTAGAAACCCCCAAGGACAGCCGATTGCAACGCTCAAAGGGGGAAGGGGCACCTCAATCCGCCTGCAACTTTCTGCTTTTCGAAACGCCTTGCCCTTTGTCTCACCCAAATTCAGCTCCGAATCAGTTTCACTCCTACCAATTCCCCATGACCGCGCCGTGATTTGGAAGGAGGTGCCTGGTCAGCCAGATGCTGCGGAATACTTACCAGCCATGCGAATGTGTCGGTGCTTCTTTTTCTCGATTTTCTTCTTGTGTTTCCGGAGTCGTACTGTTTCTTTTTTTTTTGGTGCCGCTTTTCGGATTTTGTGTGGTCGCTGGCTGTCACGAAACTCGTGCTGCCTTTGTAGTCGCTTGCCGACTCGGTAGGTGAGTTCGGGTACGTCGTCTGTCGCCACTTCGCCACATTCGAAGACTGGAGCTACACGTCAATATTAGACGCGGCGAAACATGGGCAGCTTTCACCTGAGCACGATCAAAACCATTTGAACAAATCATCGTCATCGCCATCTCAGGCTCGATTATTCAAGGTGCCTTGCCATTGGTAGTCCCGTTGGTAACGCCGACTGCTGATTGCCGTCGCTTAGAAGGGTCATTGTTCTCCTGCGCAAAAGTTAGCCACCAAACAAATTACTGACCACACATGCAGCGTGCGAAAGATCAGTGATAGCGCTTCACATGAGGCATGTCCTCGTTATCACATACGTCGAGTCCTGCGCCGGAGACCGTGCGCTTGTTATTCGCTGGTGCCGATTGGGGTGCGTTCTTGGCGGCCTTGGGCTTCTTAGTCCGTGTCGGTCGAGTCTCGCCTTCGGTGAAGAGGTCTGCGGGTAGATCGTAGCTGGTCGGGAGTTAGCGGAGGTGTTAATTTGAATATAGCACAAGTCAACTCACTTGCGAACGTGCGTCACACGGATTGAGTTGGTGTCCGGGTTGTACAAATCAGCGCTGGTGACGATGTTCTTGTAATCGTGAATCGCATATGAGATGTCGAGTGACTTCTGATTCGGCTTGAGGTCGATGCCGACATAGTAGGTGGTTGTGTAAATCCTGTGCTTGCCGTCACTTGCGGTCTCGGTTGCGCCCTCACCATTTGTGGCTGGCACAGGAATGCCGTCAGCATCAGCCTGAGCGACAGCCTGCGTCTGAACATCCCCAGCAGTCTCCGTTGTCTCACTTTCCTTGACCTGGTAATCAAGTTTGCCCTGCAGGACATCATCTGTCTGTGCTCCGGGCAAGCATTCATGCACGCGATCGAAACCTTTGTTGAAGGGGTGTGCAAGCTCGACACTACCTTGGAGCTCTTCGACCTTCATTATGAGCCTACGAAGACGAGCCTGGCAAAGGCCGGACCACGCTTGCTGTGCTTCCTTCGAATGACTGGCAGAAACAACCATAAGGTAGTGCTTGTAATCCTTGGTAAAGAACGTGTGCTTGTGGAAAAGCTCCTTCCATGGCTTGGTGTTAGCAGCGGTAATTTCGTTGGTGATTTCCAGACCTCGCTTGAGCTCTTTCATCAGGACTTTGAAAGTGGAAGGACCAATGTTGTGTGTCGAGTTCATGGAAGGGTAAGCCGGCGTAATGATCGGCATAAGGTGCTTGCGATCGTGGAAACTCGTGTTGGGATCCCACTCGCGAAGCTGCAAAGGAGCGTCCTCTCTGTTTTGAAGTCTCACAGGATCCGGCCATCTCCAGTTTGACATGAGCCAGAAGAAGCGCGAGACGATGCGCGGTGCGGCAGCCTTAGGGTAGAGCTGGCAGACCTTTGCTACCATCATAGCATATGCGACACCGCCTGGGAAGCCGACAATGTTGCCGTAGATTGCTCGTCGCTGAGCCCACAACTTGACGGCACGGAGAGCAAGGCGGAAAGGCTTCGTTTGCGGCACAACTGCGAGGATGCGATCGGTCACGCGGGTACCGTTGACACATCGGAGATCAATCTCGTTCAGTCCTCGGAGGAGGTTGTTGTCCGTCATTTGCAGAGAGCTGGGCACAGAGGCGACCTGAAGGTTCGAGAAAATGAGATCAATGCTGATTCCAAAGAGCTCCATCTTGATGATGGGCACACTGGCGTCCGGCACAGCGGTCAACTCGGTGATGTCGCTTGCTGCGATGTTGTTCTTGAGAAGATCCGGGAAGTACTTGAAGAAGTCCTCGCGCGTGACGTGCTTGGGCGCGACCACCAATGTGTCGATATCAGATCCAGGACCGTAGACACCCAAGCTGTAGCTACCATAGGTAAAGACTTTGCCGCCGGCGGTGTCCAGAATGGCGGGCGGGAGCTTCTTCGCTCTGCCAACGACCTGCACCAGCTCTTTGGTGAGTTTCTGAAGCTGCCGAAGAACATTTTCTCTACGCCGTGTCAGCCAATGTCGCATCGGTCACATGTTGCCGCATCTGCCTACCTCTGCTTTCCTTCTTCCGGGGACTCGAAGTTCTTCTGCGCCTTGAGCTCGGCCATCAAGCGGTCACTGAGCTCGATGTCCTGTTGCGTAGGCGGGTCAAGCGACAATGGCTTAAACGGCCCTTGGTGCTCCGAGTCTGCCATCGTAGGCTGTTTGTGTCCTTGCTCTTATGCCCTGTCCTGTTCGCGTGCGCTCTTCTCCTGCAATGGTGATGTTTGCGTGCGGTCGTGTGTAGGGAGAGACAGTCAATATGCGCGGCGCAACATCCAGTTTCGCGCACACAGCGCCGTTGATGAAACGGTGATGGTCTGGTTGGTGAAGGCTGCTGAAGACGAACGGCGACGGATGAAGGTCGGAAGCATGTGCCTGGTGCTCCAGTCGACGCGGGCCGGTCACGTCGCGTACCGTGGCGCTGGAGCTAAAGTCCGCCGCGCATCCACTTTCCAAACTCAGGGTCCAAGCGACCTGTCACATGTGATTGCTTGCTTGCTTGCGATGGGATGCTGTGTGATCTGTCTCTTTTCACAGGCGAAACGCCTTTTCATGCATTAAAATGCGGCGCACACCTTTACGTGCGGGTCATCAGATTATGAGGTCCACTAGGGCTCGGTTGGGAACGAGTGGCTCTCAACTCAAGAAAGTTGCAATTGCTGGCGCGATCACCCGTGCTTGCCATCGACATGACTGAATATACAACTGGGCCGTTGTACTTGATAAGGTACTGAGGTACCTTCTAGCCACGTGCTGTAGAGCTACATTTGACCGGCGAGAAATTCGTGCAGCTACTCCCGACAACAGGCATTTGAAACGTGCGAGGCAAGAGACTGCCACTTGCGTAGAAACGAAATTGATGGGCTCGGCGGCTACGCAGCACATATCCTCAAGTGCCTTACCACCTTGAACCATAACTACACATTCAGTCCTTGTACATTCATTTGGGTATCTTAAAAGTCCATTACAACACCAGCAACAATCTTCTCCAGATCCGATTTCTCCAGCCACCGCTCCTCGCTCTGGCTTGCAGCTCCAGTCTCAACCTCTTCTTTCTTCGCCAACAGTGACCTTGCGATGGCCTCTCGAATGTAGATCTCAAAGTACTTCTCAAGTACAGCAAGAGCATGCTTGTCGATCTTAGTCTCTTTGGATGCGAAATGCTCATGCATGAGTCGCAGAAGCAGAGCGCGTGGAATAGAGGGGATGTCGCCAGATTGTGAAGGGACAGGAGCTCCAAGAGCATCATTGGGCGAGACCCGATCATCTAGAAGATTGTCGTCATCGTCAGAGATAGCCACCGGCGAAGCTTCCTTGCGAATTGGTGGGCGACCAGGTTTGCGCTTTGCTGAAACCTTGGGCGGAGGTGGTTTGCGTGGTCTGGCTGTGAGAGGATCGTCCGCCAGAGATTCATCGGAGTTATCTGATTCGTCCTTGTCGGATGCTTTGTTCCGTTTGTGACTCGCGTCCTCGATCTCATCTTCGTCGTCATCATCCTCGATCACTGTGCCCTTGCGTTTTGCCCCAGCGGTGCCCACACGCCCGAACATGCCACTGCCCACTGGCGCAAAACCTGATGTCGTTCTCTTCACTCCATTGCCATTTGCTTTGCTCGTTCCAGCGACACTCGCGCTTGGTGTTCTGCTGAGTGGACGCGACGCGGGTTCGCTATTCGTAGACGTGACGCGAGGTACCTGACTTGGTCGCTGCGGCTTGAACGGTGGAGGTTTCTGTTTCGAGGGTGGATATGTCACCGTCTCTTTTGGCTCTTTGCGAGGCGGCATTGAAAGTCGATCTGAAAAGAGACGCAAAGTGTTTGGCAGGTGATAGTTGGAAAGGTGCGACTTGCTCGAGTGAAGATCAGCCGAGGTGCTCAGATAAGATAAGATCGTCTCGCTGGGGCTCTTCCAAGGAGCGAGGCATGTGATAAAGTCAACACTTGAAACCAGCTATCGTGGCAGGTTTCAGTGTGACAACATTGCAATGATATTGAGACTGCATAGCAGAGCTGGATAATGTACCATCTGGCCAAGTCGCTGTACCTCCATGCCACGAGTAAAGAGGGTAAGTTCCGCAGAAAGATGACAGGTCACAAATACTTAAACGCAGACTGCTGACAATAGACCACAGAATACTCAATACTCCTCCTCGGACTAGACAACGCCGGCAAAACCACTTTGCTCGAGCAGATAAAGAGCTTGTATAACCCGGAGCACAATGCGCGACTGAATACAGTCCCGACCGTGGGACAGAATGTCAGCCTGGTCAATCTCGATGAGTGCTACCTCAAGGTCTGGGACGTAGGAGGACAGCACACGCTACGCAGCCTGTGGCAGAGTTACTACAGCAGCTGTCACGCGATCGTCTTTGTGATCGACAGCACGGATGTTGGGGACGCAGACGTGGAGAAGATCAACGAGGGAAGTGCTTCTGGCAATGGGGATGCAGATTTGGGACGCTTGGAGGAGTGCAAAATTGTGCTCGAGTCAATCTTGGAGGACCAACAAACCGAGGGCGTGCCTTTGCTAGTCCTGGCGAACAAGCAGGACGCTGAAGACTGCGTGGAGGTTGTACGGATCAAGGAGGGCCTGGTGCGCAGAGTCATTGAGGGGGAGAAGGGCGACAGCGTACGAGACAGCAGAGTCTTGCCGCTGAGTGCTTTGACGGGGACAGGTGTGAAGGAGGCTGTGGACTGGGTTTGCAGCCGGGTCAAATGGAACAAGGAAGGGAGACCTCCAGTCATGAGGTAAATCGCTGGCGAAATTGGATGGCACGAAACGATAGAACGGCAATTATGTGATACCCATTGAAAGCAATGTTTTCGCAAATCAAAGTGTTTTCTGTAGTCCTCGAATGTCCTATAACACGTCGCCCCTGCCTCGAGACAATGGTTGTGGCTATACCAAAAAGCCAAGCAACACTGTAAACTCTCGCTACAACATCATGATATTGTCGATGCGTTTCACACGCCAGGCCCATACGGCTTAACGGCTTCTGTCCCGTCACACCATCTTCTGATCACCAGATTCGCTGATTGTCTTGTACCCTCTCCGACTGGTCGCATCCCACTCAGCCCAAGCCAACACCCTTGCGACGCGGAAGCGGGAGAGCGCTGCCCACGCGCCTCACAGCGTTCCGGAAACACACCACCATCGAACTAGGCGTAACCGGCATCCGACTACCGGCATATCCGTACCGCATATCTTTCTTATCGACTGCGCAGTATCGCTCGGAAGCTTGCTTTTCTCTCGCGCCCTGTCTCGTCTGGAATCCTGAACCTAGCCGAAAGGCCCGCCATTTCGTTTGTTCATACGACAGCAAGGCCCCCCTGGACAAACGAGACGACTCGCGCGGCTGGAAGAGTGGCGGTGTGCTGTCACCTTGCGTCCGATAGAGTAGGGAGATCTTCGTTATCAGCGTTGGTTGGGCGGTGACAGGATGGGTGTCATGGAGGTAAGGTGCTTTTGATTCCGATTCTTCCTTGAAGCTGCCTGCGAGCTTCCCTCAATCTCTCTGGACGATGCCCCGTTTGGCTGTTCAGTCGAGCGGATGACCTGTCTCCGGTCGATTCACACGGCCGATCGAACGACGTGCGGTGGCGCTGCTGGTAGCCGGGACAGCGTAATGTGATCAGTCATTCCTACGAAAGTGACGGTGGTGCTACGTTTGTCGATACTTGTGTAAGTCTATCAGACCAGCATTACCCTCCCGTGTGTTACCTGGGAATATCCTATGTGAAGGGCTTCTCGACCGGTGTTGTTGGGTATCGTCGCAAACACTTGCAATCGCACCCAGCACTCGCTTCTGCACAACTTGGGAGAAACATGTAATCCAGCCAGGCCTCTGACGTATCTATCACCATATCCAGGTCCCGCCATGCATACGCTCTTCGGCACCAATATCCTTAGCCCACCGCCTGCGCCCACGACCCAGGAGAATCCTTTTGAATTAAAGTTTCACGCGAGCTCAGGCACCGATTCGACAGCCTCTGCATCGTCTTGTTCAGCGCACAGCTCACCAACGGAGTACAGCCTATTGACACGTCGATTGCAGGATGAGCGACAAGCAGTTGAAGACTCCCGCAATGTTGAGCCCGTTACTGTGAGGCGGAAGGGCCACCCAAAGCTGTTGCTCATGGGTCAGAGAAGGTGGGATTCTTTTCGCTCTGCTTTTAAGCATTCTGCTAACATTTGTTCAGGAGCGGCAAGTCTTCGATTCAAAATGTCATATTACAGAAAATGCCGCCGACGGAGACACTCTACCTTGAGTCTACCAACACGGTAAATACCGTGGCTATGCAGTATGTCTACGTAAACCGTGACTCCCAGCCGGCACTAACCTCGACGCAGGTCGTTCGCCCACATCGAAATGACCGAAGTGCCCTCTCAGCTCTCTATCGAGTCTCCCGAGATCGCATACTCAGATGCCAACTTCCGAGAGCTGGGTGCAGTGGTCTGGGTCATCGATGTGCAAGACGATTACCTCAGCTCGATCAACTCGTTGGTTCACACAGCCGGATTTCTGGCGGAGAACTACCCACGGGTTCACTTTGAAGTCTTCATTCACAAGACTGACGGCTTGAGCGAGGAGTACCGCTACGACGCCTTCAGAGAAGTGCGTCAGCGTGTCCAGGACGAACTATCGGATGTCGGCTTCGGCCACCGCGAGGTCGCCTTCCACCAGACGAGCATCTTCGATCACTCCATCTACGAAGCGATCAGCAAGGTCGTGCAGAGGCTTCTGCCTCAACTGCCAGCACTTGAAGCGCTGCTCAACAGACTGTGTTCAACGTGCGGCATGCAAAAGGCATACTTGTTCGACACTGTGAGCAAAATCTACGTCGCTACTGACGCCAGTCCTACTTTCTTGAAAGACTACGAAGTCTGCTCTGATTATGTCGATGTGATCGTTGATATCAAGGCTCTATATGGTTGGCAAGCTCCGCCAAAGAACAGCGGCAGTGTGCGCTCAAGACCAACGAGCAGCGCTGACACAGACGACGATGGTATCGGCGAAAGTATTGTCACTTTTGAAAGGAATGGCGACACCTACATTTACGCACGAGAGATCACGGAGTAAGTGCCGCTGTCGTTGACTTCTGCTTGTAAAGGATCATCATGCTGACAAGATATAGTCACCTCTCATTGATTTGCCTGATGGGCAAGGGAAGTGGAGTCGACAAGAGAGTTTTGATCGACTATAACGTTAGCCTCTTGCAGGACGCTGTGGTGGAGGTGTTCAAAGTGTGAAGAGCGAGACGTTAAGCAAGCAAGCAAGGCGGCAAGAATGTAATATAGCGTTTCGCCAACACTTTTACAATATCAGAACATCACCAGATAACACTCGCTTTTTCACCCTCCAAGAGAAGATTCTTCATCGCAACCATTATTGTAACTCGCTTGCTCGCTTCCAAGTAAATCAAATCATTCAGTCCTGCCCGCTTCTCCACCGGTCCACTCACCTCCGCGCTTAGCGTTGCTTACCAGCTGCAAGCTGTTCCAAATGTTGTTTCCGAAACCCTACCATCCCCTCACTCGCCGAACACCTCTCTTCTTGTTACCTCCTACACTCCGCTCGCCCTCGATACATATCGCAAAGCTCTCCTAAAGCAACAAGCCCGTCTGAAATCGTCCGGGAGCAGCTCAACTTCTCATAATTCTCGGCCAGGTCGTCTGGATAGTGTATTACCTGACACCGAGGCAACAGCCGGTGCTTGAAGAAACGCACCATGTCCTCAGACCATACTGTTCGGAATCGTGCAGGAAACCCGGATTTGCGTACGGCCACGCAGTCTTCTGCTGCGACGACAAGTGCGAAGAGCACAGGGAAGAAGACAACTCCTAAGAATGGCGGGGTCGGCGTGATGGACATCCTGCGCATAGTGGGAGGGCTGTTCCTGCTCAATTGCTTGCTGAGCTACTTCATCACGAACGATTCTGTGCTATGGGGCTGGCGTCCGTGGTTCGTTCGACCTGGGGTGGTCAAGAGCTACTTCGTAAGTCTCACCGAAAGCAAGAAACGTTGGAAGATCACGGAACTAACGGCTACATACAGCAAGGACCCGTCTCCCTGACCGATGCTGAGCTTCTCGCCTACGACGGCAGCGACCCTAACAAGCCAATCTATCTCGCACTCAACGGCACTATCTACGATGTCACTGCTGGCCGCCGCGTCTATGGCCCCGGTGGAGGCTACCACGTCTTCGCAGGCAAGGACGCCGCGCGCGGCTTCGTCACTGGCTGCTTTGCTGAAGACTCGACACCCGACCTGCGCGGCGCAGAGTGGACATACGTTTCTGTCGACGTCCCGGACTTTGACCAGAAGGACGTCACCGCGGCGCAGAAGAAACACAGGGAGCAGGAGCTGCGCAACGCGAGGAAGAAGGTCAAGGAGACGATTGATGGATGGACAAAGATGTTCAATGGCGAGGCCGGCAAGGACTACTTCGAGGTTGGTAAAGTGAAGAGAGAGCCGGGTTGGTTAGAGAAGCTGCCGAAGAGGAAGCTGTGCGCTCAAGCGCAAAAGGCTCGTCCTAAGCCGAAGACTGCTGGCAAGGACGCTGGTGCTGCGTACCGGCCTCATTGAGTAGTCTCGTAGTTTTGCAAATGCAATTCTGGTGTTCGAATAAATAATCGTCTTGTCGTCCCATGCGGATCGTGCAGGTGTAGATTGATGGAGCAGAACTATAGCAGCCTTGTTCGTCCGGGTTTGTATGTGTGCTGAGAACCGTACATTTGCCTCACATGGTGATAAATACGCCGGATCGAGTTGTGTGGAACAAGATTAAGCGGTAAAAAATTGTAGCAAGTGGTTGATGTATCAAACTACCTGCTCCGAACCGCTAGCAGTCCTCCATACGCCGTGATATCATGCAGAGCCACTCAATCCATTTTCGTCATCTAAGCCTCCGCGGTAACGGTGCGGGCTGCAAATTTCATGTTAGTCTCGTCCTGTGAGATCCTAGGTGGTTCGTATCTGGGCCGACATACTGTAGATGTTGCAGGTGTTGTGGCCAACGACCTTCTTGATGGTACCCTGGGACTCGAGGTCGGAGAGGGCGCGGCGGGCGAGGGAGCCGTTGATCTTCAGGCGATCGACGAGGACGGCGACGGTGATGAGGCGGTAGGACTGGACCTCCTTGTTGAGGCGCTCCTGGAGGGCCTTGTCAAAGATGACGGCGTGGACGGCCTTGTCCTTCACTGTTCGGCGAATCTAGGTCAGCGGTTGTTCCGGTTCGCCTCGTGTGTGCTCGTTTGCTCGTTGCGCTCGTTCGATGGGTTGGCGTGCGCATTTCGATAGTCGTTCATGTGCGTGTGCGGTGCGCCCGGAGAATGGAGGAAGATGGAGATCGCGTACCCTTGCCCTTGGACCACTTCTTCTTTTGTTTTCCAGCGGGAGCCTTTCTAATTGTTAGCAACAGCGCTCTTTCGTCGCGTGCAGGCACGGGCGCTACATACCATTTTGATTGTCTGTCCGTGGGGAGTGGATTGAGTCGCTGAGGTTTGGCTGGCTGTTGTACAGTACGCTTGCAGAGGTGTGCGTCGAGAATTTGGCTGGGAGCCTTGGCGGGAGCGGGGATTGGATCACGTGCGACAAGCAGCAGCACTGCCGGCTGGCTTCATCATTTGGAAGGCACAAGCCCACAGAACTTTGGAAAATGAGATAAAGTGTTATCATCGAGTGATTATCTCAGTAACATCTGATCCGCTCAACTCATTGCCCCATATAATGAGCCCCAATTCAATGCATCATGATCAGAATCGATTCTGGGAATGAGTTTGGGACGGCTTCCATGAGGCCTTGTGAGTATGGTGTCGAGGACTTTTCTCTCTAAACCGCAAGCATCGTTCTCGACATGCAAATGCCATCAAAGTGCCACAAGCTTCCAGGGGCTCCTTGTTCAGCATTGTTACTAGACTCGAAATTCAAGAGCCATTCTCGGGAGCCATGCTTTGACGCCTTGCAGCCCTCATGGCATCCTCAAAGTCCAGGCCGCCGTTCTCACCCAAAGCACTTCCATTATCACCCGGAGCCAGACTACGTTCCCTTGCGGCCGCTATAGCTGCCTTGAATGATAGGCCATTGTTGGCATCATGGCCTCCCAGCAGATCGAGCTCATCGTCGTCTTCACCATTCTGCCCGGGCCCTCGGGGTCTTCCAGAGGCCGCAGGAGTCATGAACAGATGCTGACTTTCCGAGTGTGCACGAGAGTTGCGCTGTAGCTCAGGTCCGACTGGCCGCTTTCGCTTGGATGCGCTAGTCTGACTGGATGAAGAGGCCATGTTGCGGTCTGCACCGCCGAAGTCACCAAGTCCACCACTCATCATTGGCGAAGGTCTTGCAACTGGTCCGCGACGCGCACCAAGGGACCGTCGATTGGCAGCGTCGCCCGGTGGGGGCATGCGCCTTCCGTCTTCGTTGTCGGTGTCTTGCTCGTCATCTTCAGTATCAGATCCCAGTCCGGAATCGTCGTCTGACATCTCGATGGATAGTGCTGGGGCGTTCGGGTCCAATCGCTGCGCTCTTTTGGCCCTGCGTTGCTCTCTCTGTCTGATGCTGTTTGTCCTTGCCTTTCGTGCTTTGTCCAACTCCTTGAGGAGAGTTCTCTGTCTGTGGGTGCCTTGGAGCTGCGCTCTGATAATAGCAACCTCTGCCGGAGTTTGCGCAACCAGGTACCGCCACGCGTCCCAGAGGATCTTCTTTTGAAGGCTTCGTCGCTCGGCTATTGCAGTGCTCCCAAAGTACGCGTGGTTCAGAAGAGGTTCCCATGCCACTTCTCCAAACATGGGCTCATTCTCTGTCGCTTCACCATGACTGCGCGAGTAGAGGCCCACATCTGGAGCAGCATCCGGTGTTGTTAATAGTTCCGGTGCTGAGATGGGTTCGTAGAAAACCTTGACCCACTCTTCGATTCGCAAGCCGACTACCACTCTGCGGCGGACGATTTCGATCACCATGCTGGTGTCGCAAAGGTCGATGTCGCTTCGACGCACTGTGTTGTAGCTTTGAAACCTTAGTGACAGGTCGGAAAACTCGTTTGTCAGTATAGCAGGCAGACGTGGTGCTTTAATGTCTGACTGTTGGCACTTTTTGCTGTTGTAAAGAGATCTGGAGAGTTTTTTTGTGTGGATGTTATGGAGCAGTGTTGTAAGGGTGGGAGCAGTGTTCAAGTACTGAACAGACGGGAAGCAATGTTGTTGTCACATGGCAGCTTCGAGATGTGATGATGACCCGTCTGAAGCATTGAAATCGTGAACGATGAGCTCAATGAGGTACAGGTGAACGGGCTACTGCTATAACGCATCACATGAATATATGAGATATCCCATGTGACAAGTGTTGTCGAGGTGGAAGGATGAACCCAGTGACAAGGAAAAAAGTGTAAATCACTGGTGTTCCACTATGCTTGTTCGTAAGCGAGTCAGATGCATTGAAACGGCCATAACATCAATTTTTCGGCATCGAATAACATTGCATGCACAATTTTAGCACAATTTGGAGATCACATGATCTTCTCATTCAGCAATGTGTTCGCATTGAACGTTCAATTCGTTATGAAGCTGGTGATGATTTGGCTGTCAAACGCCCGTTCGGCGGTGAACTCCGCAAGCCCGACCTCCGCCTCAACTTCACTTCCTTGTTCTCCAAACCTCATTTGTGATTCACTTCACTCAACATCCCCACTCGCCTCATTTTCCTTGCTCAAGGCTCTGTGTTCAATTCTCACGCCGGTGATTGTCTTATGAGATACTGTCGATTTGGAGTCCCTCCACAGATATTGCAGCGCCAACCCACCCAGTCGACCGCTGGTGATGTCGGAGAGTAACCGAAGAAAGAATCCATGCCTTTCATGGAAGGGTCCTCTTCTGTGCGGAATGTCCCGCCTCGCTGCTCGTTCTTCCTCTCCAGCGGCTGTAAGATCGTCCTCCTTCCCTGAACGCCATGCCTTTCCATCTGCTTCTCGACCGAGATGTAGCACTCAAGCCTGCTGATCTCGCACACGAGCCACGCAATCTCGTCCCTCGCCGCGCGCATCATGCCGACGCACTCCCCGACGCCCATTTCGTCGATTTCTGTCGGAAGCATACCGTCCCAGTCCTCCGCCCGAGTTTTGTAGTAATCGGCTTGTTGCACCCGAATGTTGTGATCGGCAGCCTCTTTGACGAGTAAGGCAATTTGTTCGTCGAGGTTGTCGCGGATCTCGAAGGTGGCGGCTTGTAGCGCGGCGCGAAGCATGTTGACAGGGTGTGAGGTGGTTGAGACTGTGGTTTCCAGGTCTTGTGTTTGCGAGCGGAGCCAGGCTTTGAGTTCGTCGTACTCTTCGTGCCCGGGCTTGTGGCTGTATGCCAGGTCTTCCCAGTCGCCGATCATTTTTGCTGCTTGGTGTGGGTTCGGAGGTGGCTGAGGTGTTGTGTGCTGCTCGGTGAAGAGTTGTGCAGTCGTCGCAGCAGAAGACGATCTGGTTTTCGCGAAATATGAGTGGCAAGAGTGGCGCAAGGGTGAAGTTGGCAGCAAAGGCGCGGGAGGCGGCGCGGTTTTGCGATTGCAGTTGAGTCAGTAAAGGGAGCGGGAGTATCGCACTCAGATGCTTAGGGTCATGCTGTCCTGCGCTCATGAGCTAATAGTGGTAGAAATACCATCTGAAGGAGGCGACATTCTCATCTGGGAAATTACTGAATCAGCGGCGTACGGTCTTGAAGAGGATGAAGGCATGCAGCACCAAAAAATCAAGCGGCTTTTTTGAATCTTAGAGTTCAAGAGATCATGTTGTACAACATGGGAGATAGAACGTTCACTAGCCGGGGCTTCGACGCTGTACACCACTCGAGGGATCCGTTGAACGTCTGCCCGACTTCTCCCAAGAGCCGCAAAGGTGACGTTCGCTAAGACCTCTGCTGACCCAATGTGACACGCAATCACGGTGGAGCCGACTCTCTCAGAAGTGAATCACTTCGTCGGAGTGGGTTAAGGCCAGCGTCTGACTACCCGTGCGGAATGCGAGATCAGACTTCAGAAGACTCTTAAGATAAATTCCCTCGAAATGATTTCCAGCGCGCTGCCACCTGCGCCAAGCGGAACGTTCTAAGTCTTGACCGTGAGTGTCTCTTGGAATTTATATAGGCTGACTTTCGGTAAGCCGCTCAAGATAGAACTCCCGAGATGACACCGGAGTAAGTGAAATTTGCGCTTGAAATCCGTAGGAATGATCATGTTAGTCTCACTCCATCCACTCTGCTATAAGAGCATGATCATCTTGTAACTACAGATGTTTCAAATTCGTGAGCATAACAACAGACCTGCGGTGATACAGGTTCTTTGAAGCAATCAGCGAGGGACTCTGCAAAGACAATAACGATGCATATGCACTTGATGATACACATGTCAGCTTCAAAGCGAATGCGATACAAGATGTTAGAAGCACAAAACACTTTGCAGTAGTTCAGACAGCTCACATCATTCAAGGACCCTTCGATAACAGCGATCGGCTCCTGTGGAGTCCGGGTCGCTGGTAACCCTGTCTTACACGGTGTGATTACCCACTACCGAGCCTCACTCTCTTTCCGTTCCACGATGACAGTTACTAGGATTTGCGGGGATCAAGGCCAGCGCTCCTTTCCCACAGCAGGCCAATGCTACATGATGTTTTCGGGGTGGATTCCCGAGAGGATGATGTACCAACTGCGCCATACGAACGTTCGTGTGGGTATATAGGCGACGATGCTCTAGTTGAAATATGGTCTATAGTTCTGACGATCAAATGTTCATACAAGAAATTCTCCTTAGAGCCGCATAACATGAGCCGGGAGAGCACGCTTTGTTTCCTGCAAGGCTGCGTTCAGGGCTAGGTAAAGACCAAGCAGGTATCTGAAGAGTCAGAAGGAGAAGTGTGCAAGATTTGTTTGGTGCTGTATCAAGCTTAGAGCAAGACTCCTTGAGTTCATGAAAATCAATTAAATAATGCTAACACTTCAAAGACTAAAAGCAAGAAAAAGTTGCAGTGGTTCTGACACTCACATCACTCGAGGACCCTTCGATGGCAACCCACAACTACTGAGGACTCAGGTCGGGTGCACGCTGACTCTTACAATATGTGTTTACCCACACTCAAGCCACGCATCACAAGCCAGTCGCCTCGTTTGTGTAACCTCCTCCGGCTTTTTCCGCACACCTCTTTTTTCCTCCCCAACGAGTGGACCCCAACGAGGGCTATTATGCTGGATGGAGGCGGGGTCACCAGACCTGGACACACAGCAGCAAGTGAAGCCCGGTACTCTTAGGGTGAATTCCATGGAATAATGTGCCGCGCAGGACCAACTGCGCCATGAACGTTCGTGGCTGGCGTTGCGCTTCGCGACCAAGCTTTAATAGGTTAACACATGGAAAGCCCGACTTCTCCGATCCCGAGCCAAGACTGGGAAGTGAAGTGCATGCTTGTAGCAACGACAGCCGAGAGTCTCCTAAACTCCTACATGCATGGCACCTCCCGCCAAATTATCATGCGGGCGATGATGTTCCAGTGCACAGATGGAGTATGCGTCTCGAACGATCAAAGCTTTATGCAACATAACGTCCTTGGAGACAATGAGTCGCAGCGAAGAGGCAAGATAGTCGCAATGGTACATTGGTACATGGTCTCGTGAAGCTTGTAGATGTAGAGTGAAGGCAACATGATGTCTTTCCGATCCCAGCACGGACGAGGTAGCCGCGGTCTGCAGTGGATTTAGTGAACGAAGCCAATCTCGAAGGCGCTTTGAGAGGTTGGATTTCGCTGAACGGGCAGTCGCTGCCAACTTTTCCATCCAAAACGAACCCCAACACGACGAAACATCACTCGAAAGGACTCCGACCGCGACATTTTGCTTGAGACGTTTTTGACAAACCCAGCACAAGCTTTTTCTCCCAATCGAGCAATCCAAGCGCAACAACCCGCCCTTTGAGCAATATGGCGACTCTTCCCTTCACCACAGCTCTTGTCCCAATTCTTTTGAAGTCGCCATGGACGGAGATAGCACGCTCGTACCTCGCGAGCTTCAATTTTGTATCGCACATACAGCTGGCCAACTTGGATGCTCCAGAGAATCGCGAGATAGTGCAAGAGGCGCTCAAAGAGATTCAGATAAACGCCCAAGTGGAGATCCGCGACATCTCGGCGGAAGCCAGGGACCTCCGTGGTGTCAGCACCGTAGGTCGCACGGCGGACAACACCATCTTCGAGACGACTCGAGCCGTGAGGGCTTGCGTGGCAGAGCTGGCGCAGCACATCTTCACGATGGCGCAGAGCGCACCATGTGATATCCACAAAGGAAGCGCGGACGTCATTCACCGCATGGTCATCATCGCAATTATTTGTGAGGCGCTCGCAGATTTCGGCAACACTGGCGGCTACTTCAACTGTCAGCTCAAACCCAAACTCAAGGCGCCAAGTCCTCAGTACAGTCATGCCCATGACGATACTCAGCGCGAAGAGTCGCCCCTTTTCATGGAATTGGATGAGGACCCTCACACACTTGAACAGGACGCTCTCGGCGGCGCATCGGACGTTTTTGGTGGATGCGGCAACAGCGGTAGTCTTATGGATACAACAGCAGATGACGAGAAGGCTGAAGACGACGTGTCCCGCCAGTGCACGGGAAGCACTCCGGTCGGCAGTAGCTTCACTGACAGCCAAGAAGTTGGGAAGCTCGTCAAGGATGCGCGTAGAAATGAGCAGACTGGACATCACCCAAGTGTCGTAGAGATGAACGAAGAGGTACGGGCGGCGCCTTCCATAGCCCAGGCGCCGACACCAATGACATCGCGGGGACTTGTCAAACGTGCAACGAGGGACTACGAGGCGCTTGGGGCGGATAACAAGAGCCTCAGGCGCAAGTTAGCGAATCGTAGACGCACCGAACTCAACATTTGCCAAGGAAATTGCTTCAACGATCTGGAGGAGGCCGACCACCGCAATTGGGAGAAGGGACAGGAGATTGACTCACTCAAGGCTTCAATTGCAGTGTTGCAGTCACAGGTGGAAGTGTTGAACGGCGTGATCGCAAAGCACGACGAGAATTGCAAGGACAGATGCGAGGAGAACATCCAGCTCAGAGCTCGCATCCAGGAGCTCGAGCAGCAGGTGAAGAAGCGCAAGACTGTGAGTTTTGCTGCTGGAACCAAGTGAAGGGCAGGTTTGAGCGATAGCGACCGTCATATCGTACACTCGGACTGATCGAGTGTTGTTGTGTGAGAGCAGATGAAGTTGAGGGCTAGTGATAATCAGCGCAATTGGCTAGCATGATTGGAATGAGAATACGCGATTGAAAGCATGGTGTCATATTCATGGACTTTGGGCCCATCCGCAAACGAAAATTTATTGATAAGTTCTTCATGTAAGTATGCAAACGCTCCTAGAGACGCTGGTAGATCGCTGCTGGCAAAAGCTCTGTCTATGCGTTCGGTGGTGAAGATAGTACGCATTGCTGAGGATGCATCGCTAGTATACTCGTCCATGGTGGCTCACCGCTAACGGCAGCAGAGAATGTCGGTTAAAGAAGGATTCCAGGACAGGCGAGTCTTTCTCACATGAAATGATCTGTAGTGCTCTGATCCTTGGGCGAGTGCGAAACATCGATTGCAATCACACTACCGCTGCAGAGGCGTGGACAGCGAACAAGGGAGTAGTCGAGGCCGGGTAAATATCGGGGGTCTTTTAGACTTCAGTCCCTTGTCTTCTACTCCGCCACGTGCTCCTGCACCCCGCAACGTAAAGTAAAAGGCCAGGCCAACAGCTCTGCTGCTATGCGATGGGGGGCGCATATCTCGGAGCCTGGAGAAAGAATCACGCGCGCAGCTTCAAAGGGGCAAAAGATTGTACACATGGACGGCTGTGTGTTCTTCCGCCAGCATCTTTGCCTAGACCACGATCAGGTACTTCTTCCGAACCGCTCAGCCTCTCGCGCGTATAAGAGTCTGCCATCAAGCCACCAAAGCGTGTTCCAAGCTCGCGACTCGGCCATTCCCTTGGCGTGGCCAGACCAGCACTTGCACAACAACAGTAAGAGATTTGCAGATCGAGACGACTGACCACAATGCCAGTGCCGTGAGAACCTTGGATGACAAGATGTCCTTACAACGCACGCTTGACAACAAAAGTGTAGCTCATCCTCGATAATACACTCAGTCAAGCGGAATTCTCCGCGCACGCCACAGGCGCAATCTTGCTTCCACTACCAAGAGTCTTGGGGAAATGCAACAGCCGAGGAAGTCATGGGTATGACTTGGCAAACCCCCCAACGAGGGAAAGGAAGTGTCTATTCCCACCGGGGGATGAATGCACCCCCGCGGATAAGAATTTCTTTCCTGCTTGCTTCGAGTCTCGCATGAGTATTTGACTCCAGGTTGATCCGTCTTCATAGTGAGATCTCAACCCCAGATCATCACCCCACAAGCTCCCCAGACCCAAACCGCAAATATGGGGTTCCTAGCACCAAAGGATTTGTCCGCTAACCCAGCGCCCATCGAGGTGTACAACTGGAGAGTCTACCTTCTAGCCATCTCTGCCGCCATGGGATCTTCGATGTTCGGCTATGACTCTGCATTCATCGGTGGTACGATGGCTCTGCCATCGTTCCAGGCAAGGTTCGGTCTGGCAGACGCTGAAAAGACTGCCCTTGCATCTCTGAGAGCCAACATTGTCAGCACTTTCCAAGCTGGCTGCTTCTTCGGTGTTCTGGCTTGCTATCCTACTGTCGAACGTTTGGGCATGAAATGGACTTTGGTTATCTGTGGTGCCATCTTCAACCTTGGAGCGATCATTCAAACTGCGGCTACTGGACAATTGGCTATGATCTATGCTGGTCGTGCTTTGACTGGTAAGTGCTGACGACCCAATTACGTCCTTGCAGTCGCTGATATATCTCGCAGGCCTTGGTGTTGGCGCTTCATCCTTGATCATCCCTGTATACATCTCTGAGAGCTCTCCACCAGCCATTCGTGGTCGACTTATCGGAATCTTCGAAATTTTGTTACAGTTCTCACAGATTCCCGGCTTCTGGGTCAACTACGGCGTCAACCAAAACATATCAGGCACAAGCGACACACAATGGCGCATCCCCTTCAGCATCCAGCTGATCCCTGGCGCTCTGCTCATGATCTTGATGTCATTGCAAACTGAGTCCCCTCGCTTCCTGGCAAAGAAAGGTCGCTGGGAGAAAGTACGCAACGTGCTATCTTACATTCGTAACCTCCCGGAAGACCATGAATACATCAACTGGGAGATCGACACCATTCGCGGCCAGCTTGAAAACGAAGCTTCAGGCGTCGGCCTCAGCTTTGCTGCCAAATTCAAGCAAATCTGGAAGACGAACACCAGAGGCCGACTTTTCAGAGGCATGGCGTTGATGATTCTGCAAAACCTTTCGGGTATTAACGCTATCAACTACTACAGCCCTGTAAGCAATTGAGGATACAACCGGAAGTCAAGTCTGAGACATTGTGCTAACTTCTCCTTGTAGGTCATCGTTAGCTCCATCGGCTTCAAGGGAACCAACACTGGTCTTCTCGCCACGGGTATCTTCGGTATCATCAAAGCTTGCGGCACAGCTGTCTTCGTGTTCCTGATCGTCGACCGCTTCGGACGTCGCCCGGCCATGCTGATTGGCTCCGCCGGTGCAATCTTCGCCATGTACTATCTCGGCATCTACTCCAAGCTCTCGAACTCCTTCAACGAAGAGCCGTCTCGCGATGCGGGAGCATACTTCGCCATCATCATGATCTACATCTTCGCCATCTTCTACTCCATCTCGTGGAACGGCATCCCGTGGATCTTCTGCGCCGAAGCTTTCCCCACAGCCGTGCGCCAGGTCTGCTTGGTCTTCACGACTTGCACGCAGTGGCTCGGCCAGTTCATCATCGCTTACTCGACACCTTACATGATCGCGGACATCAAGTACGGCGTGTTCTTCTTCTTTGGAACCGCTGTGATCTGCGGCATGACATTCGCATACTTCTTCCTGCCGGAGACCAAGGGCGTGCAGCTTGAGGACATGGACATCCTGTTCGAATCGAAGGGCTTCGCCAGACAAAAGCGCAAGAACTTGGATGCTGTCCTTGCGGAGCGTCGCGAGGATGTAGTCACCCAGAGGGCGGCGGTCGAGGAGAAGAACGCGGCGGTCAGGGAGGAGCGTGTGGAGAGTGTTTAAAGAACGATCGAGGGTGTGTATAATATTAGGCAACAACTGTTGCAAGGACGAATATGATATGTTTATTAGTAATCTCCGTCGTCATTCTTTTCTCAGTAGGTGCTGGCTGATCAAACCGAAGTGAACTGACCTAATCAGATCCGCTGAGCAGGACTTTTTGCTCAACAGCGCCTGCATAGATTGATCGCAGAGTATGTTAGGCTCCTCCGAGCATGATTGTTTCACTTCACTTCGCATCACACCTCAAGCTTGCCTCTTATGATGTCAGTGCACTTTCGCATCGGTCCACGAGTCTTTTCGCCGTCCCATCCACAAAGCTTGCCATTTCCACCTCCATATCATTACTTCCAACCAATTTCGCTTCCTCCATTGCATCCTGCTACAAATTACCATGTCTTCCAGGTGGTCTCAGGCAGCTGGACCGCAAAGTCATCCCTTCTTCTCAAAAATCCCGACCGAGACACAAGATGAAATCCTGTTTTATCTTCCAGAGAAAGACGTCAGCGCATTGCGCAGTACGTGTCAAGAGTTCCACGGCATCGTCGCCGCATACGAATCACAGCATGCGACTCCTAAAGTCAATCTCCACATGCGCCGTCTACAGGACAAGCTCGACGCCATCAAGAATACCAGCTTGCCGACCAACGTCGAAACTCTGCTTGCTGGCCTAGGCATCTGGACATCCACTCGAGGGATCTTCGAGAACCCCGAAACGTCGCTGAATTCGCTCGAAAAATGGTTCAGCCACTTGGCGGGTGGTCGCAACGGTCAAGTCAAGAGCGAACCTCATGCAATGTTCGAGACCTGGGCTCTTGTCGCTATGCAAGTCCTATGTCTACAGATCCAGATGCAAACACCCACGCATAGGCTACCGCCTCATAAAGAGCATTTAGCTCAGTTCGAAGAGTGCTTTTCGTCGATCGACAACCTACCACTCAGCAAGACCGAAATAAGAGCATTGTTCGACCACATCAGAGGCGACGATCTCGAGGATGTTCTTCCTTACGACATCACCAAAGAACAGGCCATCAAAGGAAAGTTTCACTTCGCCTCAAGGAAGGAGCACACCACCTTCCCAGGGCATCACGACAACAACTTCCGCATCAGCCCAATTCGCGAGCGCGTTGGCACCCAGGACGAGCCGCAGGGGAAAGTCAGAGGCTCTCTTCTTTCAGCCAAGATCCTCTGTGGCTTCCTTGGACTGCCGGAGTTGCCGGACTCAAAGGCATTCTGCTACTGTGTGAAGAAGAAGTGGGTAACCGATCTCCTCAAGAAGCGCTACAAAGAATGCAAAGGTGCTGAGGAGATGAGCCCTTTGATGAAGGCGAGGGTGCTACAGTGGGTGGAAATTTTCTAAGGCTGTTGCAGGGTGTGAAGTGGCGGGGTTGGAAGTGTTAGCCTGTTGAGAGATCTTCGCTTGTTTACTTGCATCGCAGCCGAGAATCTGTAGTGCGTTATGATCAGAGTATTTCAGTTTCATGTCCAAATCCCAGCAAACTCTCGATGCATTCTTGTTCTCTCATCTTCCTAATCTCACTGAGTGGTGGTAGCTTATGCATTGGTTGCAACATTAACCAAGGCCACCATTGAGGCCGCCAGGCACTGTGATTTGCTCTGCGGTCTCTTGAACCGAGTATATTACCTGTTCAGTCGCAGCCTCACGGGCATCATGGTACATCCGTGCAGAGATGGCTCTAGGTATTAGGTCTAAGATATTGCAGCGCTGTTCTCGGTTTACAGCGCCCTCATTGGTAGCACTTACTTGCTATCGGGAAGAACAGTCCTGGTATTACGGCTCCGTGGCATGACTTCAATTGCGATCGTGGGCTCAGCTTTACGCTTACGCTAGTGTAACTCGGCAATGACAGGCAGCAGGTCCATACTGCATCGGTACTCCATCGGAAGGTTTGCCTTGCGATCTGGTCACTCTTCAGTGTTTGACATATCATGCATTTGACAAGCGTGGTAGTCGCTGTATGGGGTTTTGGTGGCGGCTCACCTGTTGCGCTGATTATCGGCTGTTGGGCAAGCATGCAGTCTGGGAAAAGTATCAGCCAAGCAAGGAGCGCGAGCATGCGCACTCTCATGTGTGAAAACGAACGCGAGCCTTGGTAAACAGTTCTTCAGACAAGACCGAGTGTCACGTAGAACATAGGAAAAAGCTCAGAACGAGTGCTTCAGATCCGCTGGTAATGTGGTAGTCAGCGCCCTGGGTTGCTGCTGGAAGTCCTCAGCGAAGTGTTGAGTTTGATGGGGACATTGTGGCACAAGAAGTAGTAAGAGCAGTTTCTATTGAGCCGTAGTAGCAAACACGCAAAAGCCAAAGCCAAAAAAAAAAAAGAAAGAAGAGGAAGAGAGCCCGCAGTCTTCGTCATGATTTTTACCGGCTCATGCTGCTTGGACGAGAGTTTTTCCTTTGAGACGGGTGAACGAATCACAATTTGGATACTCGGATGCGTCTCGAACACAGGCCAGGAGGGATGGGTTACTGGTCGTGAGAGGACTGCCAATCTTAGGCTCCGGGAGGGCAAGTTCCGGCGCCGCACCATTAGACTAAGGAGGATTAATTCCCTAGAAATCTGGATGATGACGACAAGGCGAACTGCAAGCTTATGTAGCTTCAGCTTTGCCGAGTGGCCACGGTGGGCGGGCGAAGTGAGTGAATCGCGGCGCTGGGTGTGGGGCATGGTCATGTGATCTTACGAGTGAGTGGGCACGACGAGCGGATAACCTGGGGTTGGAGGTTCAGGAAACTGGCGGTACGGAAAGACCTTCGAGAAGTTAGCAATGCTATTCAGTGGTATCGGGCGAAAGAAATAAGTACAGACTGGAAGTTCAGGCTCGACGTCCGGATTTCTTTCAAAGGCCGAGGATGACGGTCCAGCCCTGGCATTCAAGAGGAGAACATGCAGGCGGGAACGCATGAATTGGCAATACTGTTCTTTAGTTGCCACGCTGTAGATCACATATGACATATGATAAATGTTTGGCACTGGAGACCTGACCTCGCCAGCATCAGGGTTGAGCTACTAACAGATGCTCATTCAACAATCAACGGTCAAATAACAAGGGTACAGCTTGAATTGTCGAAGCGCAGGAGCATGTATGTCATGTACACAAGTAGAAATATGATTACTCACAAAGATCACTGCCTCCTCGTCCGAGGGTCCGCTGCCTCATTTATCCTGTATTGCCTCTGCTCCTTCGTGCCAATGCTACCACCACCACCCTCGCCTCGTCTTTCCCATCCGCCCAGTCTCACTACAAGCGCTGTAGCGTTATCGGCATCGTCCGGGTTTACTTCCGTGGCGAAAGAGACCAGATCCTGGGCTGCTTGTGCTGGAGTCTTTGCTTCTTTGACAACGTCAACGATCTCTTGGTCGGTCAGATGGCCGCACACGCCGTCCGACATCGACACCATAAAAGAGTACTCGCCAGGCGAAATTTGCACAGTTGTGACTTGAGGTTCGGCGCTAACGCCAATGCGTTTGGACGCGATGTCACCGAATGCGCGTGTGTTCGCCAGACCGAGCATGCGCTCCTCGCCGAAGGAGTCGGTGACGAAGGTTGCAGCGTAGCGGCGAAGACGGGTAGCTTCCACTGGTGTCGATGGGTGGTGATTGACAGTCAACGGCACAGATTTGCCATCGCTTGTACGGCAGAGAAGGACACGAGTGTCGCCGACATGGGCCACCACAAGAGTGCTCGGCGATGCCGGAGTCCAGAATGGCATGGAGGTCGGTGTGCTTAGCATGGCAATGGATGCGGTGGAACCACCCTTGAACCGCTTGTCGCTGCCGATGGGCTTGTCGAGATTGGGACTTGAGCCGCGAGCCGATGGTCGGTTAGTGCTGAGATTTTGTGAAGCAGGCCTGTCCGGGTTCGAAAGAACATCGTTGTCGTTCAGAGGCCTGTCATTGAGAACAGGGTCATCAATTGAGGATGGAGGCGGACCTGAAGGTGGAGGCTCTGATCGTTTTGCCGCCTGAGCTTTCGTGAAGTCCAAATCGGCTTTGAGGAATGCATAGCTCAAGATTGTTTCAATAGAGGAGCTGTTCGCAGTTGCAGGGACATCCGAATCGTTTGTTGAAGGCGCCACGGCCGGAAAGAACTCAGGCTTGAATCGCTTGAAGTATCCGCCAACGGTCTCCTTCCAGTCGCTGACAATGCTCTTTTGTAAATCTTCTGGATCCTGTGCGCCCATCACGCCGCCAGCAGACCCTGAGTCTCCGCCAATCTCATCATTTCCCTCTCGCTTCCGCAAGGAGCTCTCCATGCCGAACAGTACCGCTGCTTCTTCGATGTAGCCGTGTAACCTGTCCCGCAAAAACTCACTGCACTCAACTCCTCCATGTCCGTCAAAGACGCCAAAGTAGAACACTTGAGGGTCACCACTCTCACTCTTTGCAGCCTGGTTCTCGCTCGTAGGTGGCCCATCGCTTCCACGCTTCCTCGTGAGGCTGATTGGTCTCCGCTTCGCAAACGCCGGCAGTTCGATCGTTCCAGCTTGGTAGGTGTCTTCATTGTACGGTCGGGCGCCTCGGCTTACGCCAGCGCCAAAGTGGTGTTTCGCCGACTTGATCGGTATGCGCACAACGGTTGTGTCCCTGTTGTTCGGGCCTGAAGCCAGTTCGGCCGCCCGGCTCTTGGAGCCGGAGTGCGGCTTGGACTCATCGCGGGGATAGTGGTGATGTTGTGTCGGAGGAGGTCGATCTGGTGATAGAGAGCTGGACGGCAGGTGTGTGACAAAGTAGTCGTGGAATGCGCGTCTTTGGGCTATGGACGGGCTAGTCTTGAGGAGGGGTTCGTCGAAAAGTACTCGCAGAGCTTTGGCGACGCTGAACGGGCTGCCGGTGTGTTTCATGGTAATAAGAGATACCGCAGTACGCAATAGGATGGTGAGTCTAGAAAGACATGGCAAGGGTGTTGGCCGGCGAAGCAGAGATTGAGGCGCGCATTAGCGAAACTTCGGTAAAGTACTTGTTAGTTCGTCGTTGATGGTTGGCGTTGGCGCAGGTAGCCCAGACCAAGAGATGACGTTCCGCCCGGCTCCAACAATCCGTTGTCCCGAAAGAGCATCGCCCAGCCTTACGTCTTGCGCTTCCGACCATCTCGCCTATATCGACGCACATTGGCAACTGCATCAATACATTATACTGTTACAAGCGACACCAGCAGCTACCAGCTTACGGCTACAATCCAGTCGATGTGTTCGTTCTCCGACTCGGTTAAATTTGCTTCTTACAAGGACTATAGAAAGGTCAAGCAATGCTACCCTCTTCGGTGTAGTCAAAGATTGCTCGGGTATCCTGCCAGCATGTCTTTGAGCTCATAATACACAGTTCCTGTTGGCGGAGAGTCCTAGATGCGTGAGCTGTTTCTTCTGACATTTTACGCTTTTCGGGCCACTTGGTATTCTGTAATGCTAAGGCCGCGGCGAAGAATAAGCAGGTGCCACCACCAGAGTTTCAGATCGAGAGTCGGCCGGAGTGTGATATTGTACTACCACCGCCACATGCCGCCCAAGAAATTGTCCAAGATGTACCTACTGCAGGGGTTGGGGTAAAAAGTCAAATCAAGATGCTCTCATGCCCCAGCTTGCCCGAGACTATACATTTGGTGGGCAAACTATGTCATATAAAAGCTTGGATCTCCACTGTATGCTGTTTTGATTATCCTATGCAGTCTTAGGAGGTAGTCAGACAAAGTCGTCAGATCGAGGGCTACCGATCGGGGTACAGTGCACTCCACAATGTTATCGTCCACAGTCTTGTCCTGCCTAAATATCTCAAAGCCAGGTGGAGATGTGGAGTAAGGTGGTTTGCAGGCAAAGGAGGTGTCCAACAGAATCAGATTTTTTTCAAAAGGCCTCCATTGTTTCTCTCCATTAATCTACATGAATTGCAACTCTTCCCTCAGTGTGTTAGCCTCCGTAACAATCTTGTTCATCTTCTCGACATGGCCATTGATCACTTCACAGAGGGCCTTGCCTTCTTCGAAGGCAGCGGCATTTTCTCTGGATTCCTCCTCTTGTTGCTTCTGCACCTGTTCTGTGGTCCCAATGAACGTCGATTTGCGCGACACCTTCCTCTCGATTGCATCCAAAATACACATCAATTCTTTCCTGTCAGACTCTCCATGATCGTACAAGTTTCTGAGAGCGATCAATTTCCCCTCAAGTTCTGACTGATACTTCGCCAATTCCTCAATGTCTTCCTGGGACATTGGGGTCGAACCTCCGACTATCTCTTTGTCATCCACATCTTCAACCTGATCGTTGAAGGCCATCGGAGTCTTGACTCTGAACGTTGGCTCTGGGTCTGACGACATCGCGAGTGCGTATGTTGTCTGCTTTTGTTCTTTCAAGGACTAAACACTGTCAGCTACCATGTTACTGCTCCAACAAACAAAAACATTCACGTACGCGTTTGTGAATCCAACTGCCGGGTTTGTAGTAGATACCACTGAAAGACACAGTCCAGCCTTCACTGCCCTGCAAAACGTTAGCATTCGTAAAAGAGACGTTTTGGAACAAATCTATACCGGTTCAGCCTTCGCGGTTCTCCAACCTTCATTGCTGAGCTTCTTGAAAGTCTCAGCTCCGGCATCGATCTTGCCAACGCCTTTGGCAGCCAAGTCCAACCCGCCTTTGATGCTCGAGTCGTTACTGCTGGACATCTTGATTGCGTAGTCATCAGCAACATAAGTCTCCCGAATAGCCCAGAGTCCATGCTCTTTGATCTCTGAAGCATGAGCGTGTTGATCCTGCCGCTAAAACAGTGTCGTGACATGCGGGCATTTGTATGCCTGTAACAGGCAAGCGATGCTCGGGAAAGTTCTTAAAACAGCAATTGCGGAACGCTGTAGGTCAGGAAATGGCATCGGCAGATTGTCCCATGTTTTTTGACGATGGTCTCATTTCAAATCGGAGAGGATCGGGAGTTGTTGCGATTAGAAGCTCGGCCCAGTGTCATATCACGCATCTGCGTCAGTGCAGCTCTGAGGATCGTACTCTAGGTCTCCTGATTGCTCGCTTTTCGTTTGACCAGAACCTATGCACCGCGAAGATGCGGATGTATGAACATCGCGCTAGATATACCTTGTCGGCGAATTCCATATCTGACAGTAGTACCTGCAAATCAGTCAATATCTGTTTTGCTGATAGTACGAAATTTTAACATCGTCTGCTTGATATGTAGCCACATGTGATCCAGTGCTAGTTCAAAGGGAACCAGGAGGTAGAGGCACATCACATTTTGACAAGGACGTGGGGAAGCCAGCGATAAGTTAGGTGTAGACAGACTAGTCAATACGAGTGCCCACTGATCTACAGCCTGCTATTCTCCGTTGAAGGAACCGTCCAGCCGTCGGCTCCACTGGGCATTCGGCTCTCGGCTGCTAAGACTTACACCTCAAGATCAGTTTGTTATCATTTCCACATCGTGCTTTTTCTGCTCTGAAGACTATATGACGAAGTAGCATCTGACAGTACATTAGCGTCCGTAGCTTACATGTTCTAAATACAATGACCGTTAGATCATGCAGGACCAAGGGACAGGCGGTACGGCTTTACCTCCTACAGCGATCCACAATTGACGAAACCAATGTGGAGTTGGACTGTGAGAATGTTCAACGCGGTGGTGATCAACCAAGTCCACTGAGGCCAGAAAAGGCTTCAGGAGCCTAGGTGATGGCTCCACGCGAGCAACGTAAAGGTGTTTTGACGCATCGTCGGGTATCAGCTTACATGACTCAATACACTCATGTCTGAACAAGCTGCCATTGCTACATTGGGCAATCCCACAAATACCCTCCCACTATACTTTTGCATCTGCAGCTAAAACACTGAAGCATTCAACCACAATTTGCAATCCTCAGAACTTGCAAGCGCTCTCGCTGCTTTGATATGTACTGCTAATTTACTAGCACGTTCCTAAAATAACGCGTAGGCTTCAGACTTCATCTATCTTTAAGAGGATGGGTGATGTCATTTTTAGTACTACTACTATAATAACTCTTACTGTATCTTGATACTGACAACGCGAACGATGGGTCCTTGAAGCAAGAACGCTTCCTTACGTAAGAGATACACGCCAATAAGAAGTGCGAGAAAGCGAGGGTTTGGGGTAAGGGTTAGATAGAAGCGATGACAGAGGAGAACGTCAATTATACAGCTCCTATCCCAGGACACGGGTCATAGTATCAGGCGATTTGGACCAGTCTGACCCAATAACATGCTTTGCATTGTGAGGATGGCGAACAAGTGAAGCTTGTCTACACATGCGAGCGATCTGGCCTTTCAAGATGGATCTGCGCAGGGGCCAATTCATGGGCGTACCGAAACTTTAAAACCAGCCTCACTCCTTCGCTCTCGCATGGATATTTCAAATACCTCAGTCGGTGGCTGTGGCCTGTTGCATTATTACAGACCTCGAAGGAAAAACGTTCAATTTCTTGTGCCGTTGAGAAGACGCTATCAGCGGTGCGAACGTTGTCTCGTATGGTCCTGGCCTGCCAGATCTACGTGGAAGGCAAATTTGTACTTCCTGGTTGAGCCAGTTGACCCAGTTGGTGCAAGTTGTCCGAAAATAGGAAATACACAAGCCACAGCTCGTAACTCTGTGAGATAAGCCATGAACCACAATGTCCAGGCAGGCCAGACTCATGGAGCTACCTGTGGCTAAATTCTGGTCCACCGCGGCACGCTGTGGCGTCCAAACGCCCTCACGTGAGCCAAGAGTCGAATGTGGAGGGGAGGGTGGAGGGTGTGTGCTTGTCTTCACTTGGCTCTCGAGTGATCTTCCGGGACGATCAGGTGCGATCGAAGGGAATACTTGAGCCTCGATTTCCCCCGACCGTGGAGCCGGACTGGTCAATGAGGTCCAGAGTGACCAACCACAGACCTCTAGGGCAAGCTGACCAAAGCCTCGAAGTCTAATCACTTTTGCTGCTTACATAGCCGATGGTTCCTCACACGTGGTGAACCTCGTGTCTAAGTGCGCCATAACTGTCGGTCGCTACCAATCTTCTGTGAGACGGAACACGAGCCTAAAGATAACTGGAAGCTGATCATGCACGACATTTTGGGCCGGCACTTGCGACTAGCCACCATTGTGCCAGCAATGATGCAACCGGCGCTCTTCAGCTTCACGATCTAGAGTCTTCATTATGGCGCCGTATGCATGACGGCACGCATTCCAACCACATCGGGTTGCTACAACGCCCAGCTATGAGCTTGTTCAAGTCCCAGGTGCATCTTTCTTGGTTAGATTTGCCAAACCTTTTATTCGAGTTCACTCGATGCATGGTAGACCATGCATTGATCCGGTGTTCGTTCCGTCGGTCTGTAGCCTGTGGCTTCTGGCCAGTGCTATTCAAGCCCGGCCACTTTGCTTGTTACCATGAAGCATCAGTCCAGAGCTCGCCAGACCATCAGCCATACAACGCCAGTTTGCTTGTTACTGCTGAAGCCTTCTGACCAAGGCACTGTAGGTCTCCAGCCGCGGAAAACGGTGGCAGAAGATGCATGTTTGGCGAAAGAACGACAGGGCAAGCCTTCTTGGTCTCTAATATATAAGATTCATCGCAGGTCAGCATAAACATTCATTTCCAGAGCAGCATCGCTAAGATCTAGATCATATTGTCCACATCTCAATCACAGACCACCACAATGCACTTTTCTAACCTTGTGCTTCTCGCCTCAACAGGCGCAGCTTCTGCTTCAATATTCTCTGATGCAGCATCATTCGACTTCTCGTCTCTCATCAAGCGCAAAGCTGCCTGTCCAGCTTACTGGCAACAGATCTCTAAGGACCTCAATGCTGCTTTCCTAGAGAATGGTCAGTGCAACGCCAATGCCAGAGCTGCTGTTCGTTACGCTTTCCACGATGCTGGACCATACTCCACGAAGCTTCCATTCACTGCACCTGCTGGCGGCGGAGCAGATGGATCGCTTTTGCTCAACCCAGGCGAAATGGGACGCGACGAGAATGGTGGCCTCGAAGACTACAACACCTTCATCGGCAACAAGCTTACTTCGTACCGAAGTCAATTCGGCTCCACAGTGGGCGCTGCAGATCTCATTCAATTTGCTTCTAGGTATGTCTATCTCCTTCGACGATATCCTATAATCAGGACTCCAAGTGACACAACTCCCACAGCGTTGCAATCATCACCTGTCCGGGTGGCCCCAAAGTCAAAACTGTCGTCGGACGCACAGATAGCAACGCAGCTGCCCCAGAGAAGAGCATGCCACCCGGCTTTGGTCCAGGATCGGACCATGACAGCCTCCTACAACTCTTCATCGACAAAGGCTTCTCAGCAGCAGAGCTCGCAGCTCTCATTGGCGCCCATACCACAAGCACGGCCTTCAAGCAAGCAGCCCACGGCGTTCCAGTGAACGCCGCGCAAGACTCGACTCCCGGCAAGTGGGACATCAACTACTACGCCGAGACGTACAATCCTCCCGCTGGTGTCTCCCGTTTCGACTCAGACATCAACCTCGCTCAGAAGAACACTACTGTCGGCAAGCAATTTGCTGGCTTTGTTGGTCAGCAGAACAAATGGGGATCGGCTTTCGCTGCTGCTATGGCCAAGATGAGCGTTTTGGGCATTCCTGCCAGTGCTCAGGGCAACTTTGCGGACTGCACTGGCTTTTTGCCTGCTGGTACTGCGGTGAAGATGATTAGGTCTGCGCCGCTTGCTGGGCGTGTGTACAGTGAGAGCGAGTGATTTATGGGTCGGTCTTGCTCTGTAGCGCGGCGTTACGGTGGAGTAGTCTTGTTATCATACTGAAACTTTCGCCTTCGGGTGTTCTCTCCTTACACTGCTACCCTTCGCCTTGTGACTACCAAGCGGCGCGCTACCGCTGAGACTCGCCTTCCATGGCATATGACATCCTCCAAGGTTAACGGCTGCTTGTGCGACAGGTGGACACTGAATCCCATGGTGAAGTGGTGTTTTCGACGGACGGTCGCTCGCGTGCTTTGGTTGCTTTGAGGTGGTAGTGGAAGGGGTCTCGTCTGATCATATCTGCGAAGTCAAGGGACGCCATCGTGGGGGATGAGCGATGGAGGTTGCTTAATGTGCAAGGCGAGGTGGCGAGACAGCTTGTGTTGCATGGGTGAGTGGGATATAAGATGGTGGTTGCGCCACAGGAGCAGAGTGCTCGTCTTTTGTACCTGACTTGTCAGCAGCATTGTCCGTTGAGCCATCATCATCACTGAGCGCAGAGGACGAGGCATTGTTCACTACATCTCGAAATCAGTCTCTCCATGCTGGCTAGATACTGCACAGTGACTTGCTGTGTCTGTAACGGGTGGGAGTAGCATGTGCTCAAATGGCATATTCAGTCGAGATATCTGCTAACGACCCCGAAAACAGTACATTTGATTTGCTAGTGTTCAAAGATATGCGCGTTGTCCACGTGAGGTCGCGTGTTGATGCGAAGAAGTCGCATTGCGTTTGGCCGCAGACCCAAATTCGTCGCGTCGCCACCACCACCACCGCTTGGACGCTCTGATCACGGGCACGCAACACAAACAACTCCAACATCGGCCACATATAAGCCATGACTGCAGACTTTGACGACGAGTTCGGTCTGGATGAGGATGATGAGCTAGCGCTGCAGGCTCTGGCAGATGCAGATGACACCGATAAGCATGGGCGCAAGCACGCGCGAAACGAGTCAGGAGAGACTGACGGACCACCAACGAAGGTGTCGAAGGCCAATGATGAACATGTGGACAATTCAGCTCTAAATGTCGCTACTGATGTTCTGAAGTCCCGCTTCAAGCTGCCTGGCTTCCGCCTCAAGCAATCGCTTGCAATCAGCAGGATTCTCCAAGGTGGCAGCTCGGTTGTGGTGTTTCCGACCGGTAAGATTGGTGTCGAATGAACGACACTTCACTTGAGATGCAATCACTAATACTCAATTAGGCGGTGGCAAATCACTATGCTACCAGGTGCCTGGTGTGGCGATCAAAGAGCTCGACAGAGTCAATGGCGAACGTCAAGGCCATGCTGAAGGCGGCATCACGCTGGTTGTCTCTCCGCTCATCGCTTTGATGAAAGATCAAGTCGATGCATTGAAGCGCTTGGGCATACGAGCAGAAGCCATGGACTCAACAAAGACAAGAGAGCAATACCTCGCCACAGTTGACGCTATGCGCGAAGGTCGTCTGGACATTCTCTACTGTGCTCCTGAGAGACTAAACAACGAAGGCTTCGTCGCATCGATGGCAAGTGTCAAAGGCGGCGTGAGGCTATTAGCCGTCGACGAAGCTCACTGTATCTCCGAGTGGGGACATGCCTTCCGGCCTGACTACTTGAAGGTCGCAAGGTTTGCCAAAGAGATTCAGGCTGAGCGTGTCGTCTGCCTAACTGCTACAGCAACACCCAAAGTCGCCCAAGACGTTTGCAAAGCCTTCGACATCCCTCCAAGCGAAGGCGTTTTCAGAACACCTACCTACCGCGACAACCTCAAACTAGAAGCTAGATCATTTGAGACTAAGGATGAATCCTTCCCCGAACTGCTATCATTCCTGAAACAGCACCCTGGACCGACCATCATCTACGTGACTCTCCAAAAACACGCGGAAGGTCTAGCAGAGCGTCTTCGGAAGAGCAAGGTCGAGGCCCGGCACTACCACGCTGGGATGGACAAAGATGCAAAGTCATCCTGCCAAGACGAGTTCATGGCTTCTCAGAACATGGTCATCTGCGCCACGATCGCTTTCGGCATGGGAATTGACAAAGCTGACATCCGTAACGTCATTCATTACGACTTTCCCTCCAGTCTCGAGGGGTATTCGCAGGAAATAGGACGTGCTGGTCGAGATGGCAAGCAAAGCTATTGCATGCTTTTCCTCTGCGCTGAAGACTTCCACCTCCGCGAGAGTTTTGCTCGTGGCGATTTACCCTCGAAGAACAGTGTCCGCTCAACCATCCAGCAAGTCTTCTCGAAGAAAGTGACTGTCACGGGAAAGGGCATGAGGATTGAGATGGGATTGAGGCAGGTCAGCAGCGACAACGACATAAAGGTGAGGTCATACGACAGACGTCATGCATGGCGGCCACAGAGAGCAGCATTGAATCGTTTTACTAACAAATTTCCAGGAAACTGTCGTGAAGAATATCTTTGCACAATTGGAATTGAGATTTGGTCTGATCCGCGAGACTACCCCCAAATACACCCAATATCAGTACAAAGAGCTTGCGCTCCCAGCCGACAATACACCTGCCGGTGAGAGCATCCGCAAGGCATCGAAGAAGGCGAAAACCTGGACCCATATTGACGTCGACGCCGCGTCTCGCGTCAAAAACGTTCCAAGAGGGACTATCATTGCAAAATTGAACGACTGGAACGAACGAGGATACATTCAACTCGACGCAAAAGGCGTGGAAAATGTATACCTCGTGCTCAAACCCCTCCCAACCAGTGTGCAAGATCGCAACGCCCTTGCCGACAGCGTGTACAAAGAGCTAGAGATCCGCGAGCAGCAGGACTTAGCACGTATGGACCAAGTCACCAATCTGATCACTGGAAAGCAGTGTTTCGCACTCTCTCTGGCCAAGCATTTTGGTGATGAGCTGCCGGGCAAGAAACAGGCGTGTGGGCACTGCACTTGGTGCGAGACACAGCAACCTGTCGAGCTCAAAAAGCCGCCTAAAGTACCGTGGGATAGCAAGGCTTTCTTTGAAGTACTCAAAGCCATTCCCGAACGCGATGATCCGAGGTTCCTCGCCCGAGTGGCGTTCGGTATCGGTAGTCCTCGTGTGACCAGCGCAAAGTTAGGCAAGAGCAAGGTGTTTGGATCGATGGAAGACTGCAGCTTCGTGGTATGTTTGAACATCCCAATGCTGTGTGCCCAGATACTAATTTTGCTCCCAGGCGTTGTACAAGGCGTTCGCGAAGGCTTGCGAAGACTCTCACTGATTCCTCGTGCTTCTCTCGTCCCCTGCAGGCCGCTTTTGACCTACGCAGACCACCGAGAGAAGCCATGCTGCAAGTTTGCGCCGACATCTAGCTTGTTGGCGTGCGAGGATGTTCCATAGCTTCAAGCCGAAGAGCGACTCATGATATACCCCTCAATCGTGGTGATTCCTCTCCTCGTCATTTCCGTCGCATGTCCAGCAGCCGCTCACCAATCGTCGTCGTCGTTGTACACCCTTGCGCTCCTCCTAATCCGTATAGGGCCAACGTCCATCCAACTCACATCCTGCGGCACCTTCGTCCCATTGGGATGGAAAATCAAGCAGTTCCCCAGCGCGCGCGCTTCCCACGCCAGAGCTTTAATAGCGGGTAGAGCGTCGCGCCAGCTGCCGAATCCTAGGTTCTCGCGCTCGGCATCGGAGAGTCTAATGGCGACTTCAGAGGCTGCGAAGACGGCCGGGGGTTCCGTATAGTCAAGCATTGCTTCGAAATGGGCGCGCAGGGCAGGGTCGTTGGCTGCGACCATGGGAGGGTCGGGTTTCGTTTTCTTCTCGGCGCCGCCGAAGGGCCATGACCAGGACATTGTCGCCTTTGGGAAACTTTGGCTTTTTCGTTGGTCCCTGGAAGGCCGGTAGGCTTTGTAAGATTATGGTGTTGTCGTGGCAGCTATGAGCTTTTGGAGAAGCGGATCCCGTCGTCTTACAGTATTCAGACTACTGTTAGTCTACGTACGAAGGTTTAATGCTATATCAACTTGCGGTTGTAAGAACTTCTTCAAACAACATTGGTCATTTTTTCGGAACTAGCATTATTGGCTCGAATACTATACACGTCGTGAGAAGATTCGATGTGATATGCCCATCATCTAATTGAGATCTGGCATCATTATCAATCCACGACGAGAACGACTGAGAGACAAGTCTTGAGCATCCTCTTTCTAAAGCACGCCGTTTGTCAGTTGTCGATCAAACTAGCGACCAGAGTCTTCTATGGCATATACGTTGTTCACACGAGTATACTATGTAGACAAAAAAAAAAGTGATCGATACTCTCGCGCGTGTTCTTGCCTCGCGTCCGATCCCCGCACGTGACGCGACCTGAATTCCCGTCTACAGACCACCAACAGCAATCGCAAGTACGAGATATACTCGAGCAGAACATCTCATAATGGGCTGGTGGCCATTCTCTTCCGGCGACATCTCGTCAAATACTACTGGACCTACCGAAAATGCGCCTGCGCCAAAGAAGCGCGACTTCAGTCTGACCGACGAGCAACATCAACGCATCTTCGGCCGCCCTCGACAAGACTATGGCTCAGCAGCCGATGCACGCGACCAACAGGCCGACTCCGAGCTCAGCGCCTTCTTGAAAGAAATCGGAGCTACCCCAGAACCCTCCAGCACAACAGCTGCCACATCAGTAGCGGCGGACGACAACGCACAGTCAGCACCCTTACCCTCTAATGTGGACGCCGACGGCCGTCGCATCCACCCTGATGGCTCCCTTGATATTACACCCGAAGCGCTGTACCCACGTAGCATGTCATGCCGCCAAGCGTTCGACCAAGCGTTCTACTGCCAATCGTTAGGCGGCAAGTTCAACGACATCTACCGCTACGGCCACCTTAACAGCTGCAGCGAGCAGTGGGGTGCTTTCTGGTTCTGCATGCGCGTGCGCCAGTACGCAGACAAGGACAAGCAGGAGGTCATTGCGGAATACTACAAGGACAGAGACGCGAGACGACAACAGCAGTTTGGCAGCTCGGAGGACATATGGGAGATCAGGACGAAAGGACTCGAGAAAGCGTTTTGGAAAAATGCGGATGCGGAGGATGGCGATGTTACTGTCAAGGAGTGAAAAATCTTTTGCATGCATGGGAACGGATACTGTAACAATAGCTTGGGATGTAAGATTATGAACATTACTATATTGAGAGAGCGGCCGAAATGGACGGCAAATTCAGACCATAGCCACGGAGAGCATGCAAATGCAATGAGATAAGCGGCTTTGCTGCGGGAGTTTTATGTCATCCTGTGCACCCAAACTGAAGCAGTCAGCTGGGAAGGCACCTAGCAGAGAAATGAACGAGAAACGAAGGCGCGTGTCTATTCAAATCAAGGTGGAGCAGCTAAGATATGATACAAAGTAGGATAATACGATTAACTATAGCCAGCATCGGCTCGCCTCCCATTATCGCCAAAATATATTTACAAAGAAGAATGTTGAAAAATTACGAAATGGAAATCATGAGGCTTCATGAAAGAAGGAAAGGAGAGGGAAAGAAAGGTTGGCAAGTATGCATGCATCGCTCTCGTGGCCAGGCGTCTCTGTTTCCGCGGCTTGAAAGAAAAGAAATGTTGATCGATCCCGCTGTGGGACAGTCTAGTCGAGCGGCGCAGGGATGCTGTAGACGCTGGTGTCGAGGTCGTTGGGTAGAGGAGCGCCGTAGTAGTCGAGCTCGATCTTCTTGGTGTTGACCTGGAATCTCAATGTCAGCTTTATGGTTGGAAATGATTCTCGGAGATAGCGTTGACTTACGAAAGAGGCATTGCCACGGTACGACTCGATGTTGTCCTCGCCCATCAGCTGCATAGTGCTGTCGAGCTCGGTGTTGAAAATGTCAATGAGCTTGGAAATGCCGTCCTGGCCGAAGATGTTGGCGAAGTAGAATGGACGGCCGACACCAACGGCAGTAACGCCAAGAGAGATGAGAGTGAGGATGTGCGAGGCGTGGCGGACACCACCATCGGCGTAGATCTCGATTTGACCGAAGACCTCGGGGTAGTCGCGGTGTAGGTCGAGCAGGACCTCGACAGCAGTAAGGCCCATGTCGATTTGGCGGCCACCGTGGTTGGAGATGTAGACTGCAGGGAAGCCAAGGTCGGCACAGAGCTTGACATCGTGAGCGGTCTTGACGCCCTTGGGAACAATCGGTAGGTCTGTCATTTGGCGGATCTCGTTCAAGGCTTCGATGCTGTTGTTGGCAGCATGGCTGGACTCGGAAGAAGTCCTGAAGCGGTCGTAGCGGGTACGGACACCCTCGACACCAGTGTTGTCAACGGTGAGAAAGATGGCGCGGAACCCGTTACTCTTGATGCGGTCCAGCTCGTCCTGCAGTTGGGTCCTGTTCTCCCAAATGTATTCCTGGTGGAACATGATCTGGTTGTCACTCTTGGCGCCTGCGATCTCCTCGATGCTCAATGATGCCGAAATTGAAGGCACGTAAAGGACTTTGGTATCGCTAGCAGCTCTGACGAGGTTCTTCTCAGCTTCGGAGTCGGTGTAGCCAGCCTTAGCAGCAGGAGCAATGAAGAAAGGCGAGTCGAATTCGTGGCCGAGGATTTTCGTCTTCTTGTTCAGATTCGAGACATCCTGAAAAGCGAAGCCGTTCATCCTGATTTTCTCCCAGTCGTGCATGTTCCTTTCGTATGTGGTCTCGTCCAGGGCAGCAGTACGGTAGTATGCATAGCGTCGGCCATTCAGCTTGTTCTTGGCTGCGAATTGGAAGTCGTTGGCATCAACCATATCGTCGATTGGAGGATTCTCGCCAGTGACCCAAGCACTAGTATCGAGTCCAGTGTCAGGCAATCCCTCCATATCGATATCAGCCGCATGGACAGCGAGCGCAGCCCCAAAGGCGGCGAGGATAGTTGAAGATCGCATTATTGATTTAGAGAACGTGTCTTAAGTTGGATTAGAAATGAAAAAGAGAGAGTGAGTAACAACGAAAGCAACGACCACACAAGAGAGCGAAGACAGTCGACAAAACGAACGCGAAAGAGCAGAGGGCGTGATACACGCAAGTGTTTTGTTCAAATGCGTGTCTTGGATAAGGCCCTAGGACGCTAGAATGCGATCCGAGTCAACGACCCAAAATACATGCAGAAGACAAGGGGAAATCAATGGCGTTGGATGCGGGTGAGCCGCTGCTGTGTGACAGGCCGATAGGGCAGCATGCTGCAGTGCCGGTCGTGCTCAGCCTTGTTGATAAACGGTCTCGTATGACCGGCCTATCGGCAGGTGGTTCAGATCTGGCAACCACGAGAAGTCTTGAACCTTGCGGACGCAAAGAGTGGGTATTTCGCTACCTGCTGGGACGTGCCCAACCGCGCAACGCATAACGTGCATGTCAATTCTCCGAGCAACTGTCTGCGATCAGCAAAGAGATTTTCTGCAGCTTTGGATTTAGGTTACCACTGCGATCTTCACTGAACCGATCACACGACAGCGTGCAGATCTCTTTAGATATTCTTTCGACTTTGGTATAGCACTGTCCAGTCCTCCAGAATTGGCGCTGACTGCACTCTTCGCCCTCCTGCCTGGCAACACGGTAAGCTATACATCAGCGAGCATATATGCGCTCATATAAGAGGCTCAATTTAGCAGTATGGCGTAAGTCGACGCTGCTAGGGCAAGGGGTCAAGGGCGCGATTCTCGGGGAATTCTGCGCCCGCAAGCGCCCGAATCTTTTTGCAGGGGCATTTCGACAGAACCTTGACTTGACAGGCGGCACGAACTTCTACCGACCAGTTGACGTGTCGAACGGGTCTACAGTACAGTACGGTGCCATTATTGCGACAGCAAATGTCATCACTGCCACGCGTTTTGCAAGCATCTCGTGGCCTCGTGGCGTATGCTTTGCTGAAGAACTTATTTGCACAAAATACGATGATGCATCACGACTCGTGATGACAAACGGCACTTTGGACGATCGTAATGTCGAATCGTGGGGCTGTGAACGAGAGATGATGGTATGCTTGTGCGTAAGACAACGTCCGAACGGTTCCCAATCGAGGCCGCAATTGGCTATAATAAGGCGTTTTATTTCGCCAATCTGCCCGCCCGTGTCTACATTTGGAGGGAGTGAGATTAAGCACACGCGACATGCGGACTTCTGTCCGCAAGTGCTGCTAATTCCACATGGCAACGTTGCACTAGGGACGAGCTGTGAGACAATAATGTTAAAGGTCGTACATACATATGAGCTAGCACGCTTGCACTGAATAACAATGATGGCGCAACGTCCTCGCCGTCAATCTAGCCCTAAGCATCAAGCGGCGCTGATCATTAAGCAACGTTCGGATATGCAAAGAAGTTTTGGAGAAGTCTTGGAATTTGACATGCATTTGGTCTTATCTATATATACAATGAACATTGGATCTATCTTGGCCAGCTCAAAGGAACTGTTTCACCCCAACACCTCGCTGCGGTGTAGATCCATCGTTGGGGTGGGTTTTTTGCGAGGTTTGCCCGACCTCGGGGGTTTTATCAAGAGGACCTCCCCCTCTTCGCGAGCCTACATCTTAAGTAGACTTGTTGTCGTTAGGCGCCGCTGTCTTCGCGATCACCTCGTCATCAGCCGCTTTCTGTGCGGCTTTTCGATCTGTCGCTTGGTCTGCGGCAGTCGCTTCACCCTTTGCGGGTGTCTTCGTTGCTGTGACAGTCTTTGGCACATTCGTAATCCTCAAGCTCTCGGTCTGGCTTGTGCGTTGTACGTTGTCGAATTGGTTGCTCGAATCTCGTTGTCTCTGAATCGTGTTGGATGCAGGATTCACGGTGGGCTGGGACGTCTGAGCAGCGTTTACTCGCTGGTTATCTGCTTCTTGCATGATTGCCGTGTGGGCGCCTCCGAATCTCGCACCTTTGTTGACGCGACCGGAGCCCTCATTTGTGTTGCCAGCCTTCCTCTTCTTCTTCGTGGGAGGGCCTGTTGGCTGTGGTGCTTGCCACCTCGGCCCTGTTGGCAGAGGGTAGTAGGAACTGTAGCCGCCGGTGGTTGCTGCAGTTGCGTAAGACCCGAAACTCTGGGCTGCCGGTGCTTGCTGTGCTTGCATCGCTGATTGTCTGCGCTCGGCGGCTCGGTCTTCACGATCAAGTAACATGTTCAGCACCTCTACCTTGGCGAAAGGGTCGTCGAGGTCTTTGATGATTTCTTGGTACTCATGAAAAACCGCTGCAGTCGGATAAGGCCCAAATTGTTGAGGCGCGGGTGCTTGCTGTCCTTGCATCTCTGATTGCCTGCGCTGATGCTGGTATCGGTCCTCGTCTCTGAGGAAAAAGCTGAATGCCCGAACCTTGTCCATTGGGCTGAGACCTTGGGTAAACCTTTCGAAATACCGGTCGGTGTCTGCGGATGCCGTCCAGGTTCCTGTACAGAGTTCTTGCGGTTGCTGAGCCTGCGCTGGCGCTGGCTTCGGGCTGGGAGGCTTGAAAGCCTTCACCAACTCGGCCCAAGGGTCAACCTTTGGTAGTTTGCCCAAGCTGATCGCTTGGTGCATTGCGAGGTTCTCTTTGAAGGTACGGACATGATAAGTACCTTTCTTGGATTGGAACGGATGGCAGGCGAGGCACTGATTACACCAATTCGGTGGAAGGCCCTTTTTGCCTTGCGGCGGATATTCGATCGAATCGGTGAAGTTCACCCGCTGTCCGCGCGTCCCTCCATCGGTCGCAACACTCGGGTGAGGAGTGGTCGTATCACTCGGGCTAAGAGTGGTCGCAGCATCCCCGCTAGGGACATCGAGAGGCGGTGGGCTTGCGCCCGTAGCAGTCGACGACTGCTGATGACCATGATCTCTGTGCTGCGGTGATGCCATGCAGCAAGATTTCGGTGAAGAGCGGAAGAAATCTCGAGGGCAACAACAACAAGAATTTCAACGTGGGCGACGAGCGGAGCGGGATGCAGGATCCCGTCCCTCCCGAGCGCTATGGCGGCGGGGAGGGGGAGGTTGAGTGAGATCAGGCCTCATTTTGACGAAATGATCGCATTGATTCCGTACGCAGCCCGTTAAAGCGACAGGTTTTCCAGAGTTCTACTGATTGCTGAGAAAGCACCTGCGATGTCACAAAGAGGACCTGGAATCCTCAACATTGAGAGCATGTCATAATTGGGGAATGTTGTGCGATCTCACAGGCTGGTGGATCATATGCCATCGTGAGAAACGATCATTCTAGCCAAGGAGAAATCGAGGTGTTGGGTTCATACATACATGTGTACTTCTGACTGGCCTTTCCTTCATGTTGGACCCATACTTGTGCAAGGGATCTTTCGGTCGGCGTGTCATCATAGGTTGCGGCGTTCGGGTGGTGGGAAGTGTTCCACCTTCGTTATCATAATCATGCGCATAGGATATGATAGTTGTTTCGAGAACGAGACCATCGCATCTTTTATCGGTACCTTGGCGTAGTAGTTTACGTAGTGCTAGGTCAATCATGAGATCCTGTCGGTATCTCGGTGGTATGATGTTCTTTTCGTAGCCCCTACAGGAGATGGTACTTGTTTTAGGGTGTATGCTATACTTCTCACCACCCGGTGCCAGGACCTTTTCCAAGTGGACAGCTCGCGCGCTGACAGCAAATGTGTGGGAACAAATTGCTGTAGAACATCTGCTATGGTCAGTATGGATCGGCTGTGACTGCAGGTAATTATTGTAGGAGCGTACGTATCTCGTTTGCACTACTTGGTGTATGCTTGCTGCACCTTGTCAACTCAGAGTTCATCCCGTTAGCCTTCATTACCAGAAAGGGAGCCACAGTTCAATGGCCATCAGTCTGCAATGGCATCAGTGGTCACGAACACGGAACCTCAATCGCAATCATTAAGCGACGTTGGGATGTATAGCGGAGAAGAGGACATTGGAGAGATGTCTTGGCATTTGGCACGTGACCAGACTTTCATGGACAAATCCTAGAGAAAATATCTTGCCGTCACCTCGTTTTCTTTTGCAGCTTTTCCCCAAAACAACTCACGAGGTCGGCTTAAGCCCTGACTCAGTATAGTCGCCCCCTAATTCGCCTTTTTCAGCATCAGAGCCTGCACGGAAAGCTCCTGCAGCGCTTTGATCGGCCAAATAATCATTCCCTGCAGAAGGTGGCAGCTTCGAGCTGCTTCTGCTTGTCGACGATCTTAGCACGTCATCTATGTGTGCGGTTCTGTCTCCTGGTCCAGTCATTGATCCGATGTCTGAGGTCGGTCGAGACAAGACTCGCATGTCGTCCGCTGTTGGCGGCATCACGTCCGCGCCGGAGATGGCGTTATCTTCGTCAAACACGAAGACTTCGGCCTCTTGCTTGTTGAAGTCCTCTGCAAACACTAAGTCAGTACCACTGTCTGTCAAGCAAATGTGATTGGGAACGGGGTCTCTAGGAAGGGGTGGTGTGCGACGAGCAATCGCCAAAAGTTCCCTAAGAAACTTTTCTTGATCTTGAGCTCTGCTTGCAGGGTGATTGACTCACGCGCTGGATTTGCAGTTTCAAATTCTAGGACTTTAATCAATCGGTAGAACAGTACTGCAAGCAGAGATCCTAGGAAAGGACCCAGCCAGTAAATCCAGTGATAGCCCGGGAAGCTGTGCAGAACAACGCACGGACCGAAAGATCGAGCAGGATTGAGAGAACCTGTGATCTTATGCTTAGCTTCAGACAATACAATGCTGATAGAAGATGCAAGACTTACCTCCGGTGAAGTATACACCTGAGAGCTCCGCGATGAAAAGCGAGAGCCCAATACCAACCGGTGCTAGGAATGTTCCCTTGTGTTTCTCCGCAGCAAGCAAGAAGATGGTGATCACAAGCTGTGCCGTCAAAAACATCTCAATGACTGTTGATTCCATTAGCCAGTGTTCTGCCCTCCGAGACACGTCGTACTCACACAAGCCTTGCACAACCGAAGTGCCTCCACCAAGAGTGGTAGACACATTCATCGGACCAGGGAAAGTCGCCAGGACTACACCTGCTGCGGCCATTGATCCCAAGACCTGCGAAATGAATACGAGAATACCGCGTATCCATCCAATAGCACCAATTAACGCCATTCCCAGAGTGACTGCCGGATTGAACAAGCCACCAGACACTCGGAAAAACACCCAGGCATTGACTGCCAGGCTGAAGCCGAAGCCAAGTGCAATGTATGTGAGTGCGCTGGCGTTAGGCACTTGAGTTATGCCATTATCTTGACCACCGGAACCCGATGATGAGGCGTTGGCGACCTGGGTTGTAGCGAAAGCCATGAAGAGGAATAGGAATGTGCCGACGAATCTGAAGCGACTCCGTGTCAGAGATCAGTTCATACATCTGTGCCCCAGGGATATACACTGACTCTCCAATCATAGCAGTGATGTGGTTGCGCACTCTGTTCGGCAAGTAGCCGATCAGAGGCAGGTGCAACTCTCTCAGTTTGTGGTTTTTCTTGCGCATGAAGGGCAAATTGAGAAAGCGGCCTGAAGGGCCTTGTCGGTCAGATCTCATCCTGGGATCTTCGGAATCCATGATGAGTGCGTCCTATGAATATTTGCAGTCGCTCTGTCGTCTTGTCGTTGGTAGAGGAGAGGAAGAAAGCCTCGCTGGCCACCTGGGTGGGAGATCGTCTTTGCGTGTCAGGTGTAGGTATCGGTCAGCATTGAGTTTTGCAAATCAGGTCCCGAACAAAGACTCTGGCCGATGAAACGTTGAAATGAGAGTGCAAATGGTCCAAGATGGGAGACCAAGCTCGGTGCTATGAAGAAAGGGTAAGAAGCATAAAGCTACTGCGCTCAGACAAAAGAATTGACCACCACCATCACCGTTCTCACCATCGTACCGATGGGTGGAGGGCGGGCAAATGTACAGAAAGGCGAAGATGATCGCTGTGCCCGCAGCTCTAGTGCAGATCTGTCGAAGCTACCACTCTCGGGCGGACAGTGACGTACAGAAATACGTGAAGTTAGATCAAAATAGTCAGGGCTTGCTGGAGATCGCAGCCTTGCCCCATGGCACGGCATGCATGGACGGCTGGTGGTGGTGTCACGAAGCTGAAAGCTATATCGGAGGATGCGAAGCAGCGTATTCCAAGCTCTTGGATCGCATCCTGGAAGAGGTCGATTGGTCGGATGCGATACGTGGATAGGTGATGTTGTCCAGATTGCCGTGAAAGCCTTGATCCGTGCCGTTGAACCCGTACAACGCCACTGACGCTGTGAAATGAAAAGCCGTTGCAATACGCATTGTGCGTTGAATAACGAAGGTTCTTTCGGGATCTGCGGAGAGGCAGCGCTGATGACCAGCGCCCACCCCACCATTTCACGATGATAAGCATCAGGAATGCGGTCATTGATCGGAATCGGGCAGTCGAATTTATCGGTTTTGTGTGCGCATCTCTCTTGACTGACTAACAATATCGTCGAAACTCGTCAGCACATGCCAGACGAGACCCTGTCTCAGATCCAGATAGCTCATCTGTATAATTCCATTCTGAGTACGCGTAGGAAGGGCGGCTTGTTTGGACAAGCCACTTGACTTTCAGAGGGCGAAGGAGAGTAGGCGGCTTCTGGGATTTTCGGTTGATCTCTATATCAACGGCATTCGTTAATATACGGTTTCATGTACCGCAGAGGTCAAGCGGTATGTTTTGGCGACGTGGACCGGCGACATATGCGGCATTACTGCAGGAATGATGCGAAATTCGGCAAGATGTCGTCAAATGACATGAAGTAGCTATACGTCTCCTTTGCATGAGGGGAGGGATACTGAGCTATACGCGCAATGGCTTATGAAGGAATGACGCTCAGGTTCGAGCCATCGTCTCCAGAGGGTGTAGATTTGGCTAAACATGAAGAACAGCTCGGCGGTCAATTGAAAGTCCGAATTCATCTCCAGCGGAGTGCATCTCAGAATTGATGACGTTATGAGTGATTCGAAGGGGCAACATACCTTAGATCAAACCACCTCATGGTCAACCACGTGTTGCAAAATACAGCGCGATTCTTGAGCAGCATCGCCAAATTTCTCAAAATTTACAAGAGGACATAATTTTCTTCAAACTATACAGCCGAGCACATTCAGCTTGGGGCGCAACTCGCAATGTCCTCCGGAGGCAAGAGAATCGTGTTTACGGGCGGTAGTGGAAAAGCTGGGCGCCACGTTATTCCAGAGCTTCTCAAACGAGGCCACCAGGTATGTTTTGGTAGTTCATCGATTCAGAACTTACGGTCCTAACAAGTTCGTGCAAGGTGTTGAACCTTGACCTCGTTGATTTCCCGGACCCAAACGCAGGCGTCTTCACGCTCAAGACAGATCTCACCCAATCGGGACAAGTCTTCAATGCCTTGACAACGCACTACAACTTTGCTGGCTACGAGACTGGCAAGCCTGAGGGACCGCCTGATGTCGTCATTCACTTCGCAGCATACGCAAGGAACATGCTTGTGCCTGACAATGAGTGTTTCAGCGCAAACGTTACTGCAACATACAACGTGATTGAAGCTGCGTCGAAGCTCGGTGTCAAGAAAATCATCACCGCATCTAGCGAGACAACCTATGGCGTGTGCTTTAGTGAAGGAGACACCGAATACCACTCTTTCCCCTTGGAAGAAGACTATGATGTTGACCCAATGGACTCGTATGCGTTGAGCAAGATTTGCGGCGAGAAGACTGCGAGAGGCTTTGCACGACGATTCGGGAACGACATCTACGTTCTGAGAGTCGGCAACGTCGTCGAGCCTCACGAGTACGAGCGTGACTTCCCAACCCATGTCAATGAGCCTATGACCCGGAAGCGCAATGCTTGGTCATACATCGACGCACGAGACTTGGGTCAGATGTGCGACCTGGCCATCCAGAAGTCTGGTCTAGGCTTCCAAATCTTCAACGCTACCAACAGCTTCATCACAACAAAGGTTCCGACAAAGCAATTCCTTCAAGAAGTGGCACCCAACACGCCGATAACCAGAGAGATGGATGAGTGGGAGGCACCTTTGAGTAACAAGAAGATCAAGGACGTTCTTGGGTTCAAGGATGAGCACGACTGGAGGCAGTACTACAAACCCTGATCAGCTCATCAAGGTAACAAGATGATAGGTATCACGAACACACATATTTCGCCTAGTCCGCACGGCATTACGAGAGCAAGCCAGATCAGCGAATCCAGCAGTTCACAATGTCCTACTTTTGCTAAATTGATCACTAATCATGATGACTTGAGTTAACACCACGCATGTTGACTGAAGTTGAGATTGTTGTGCATTTTTGCGTTCTCTTCCCAGCTGCATCGCCATTTTACAGCTGAGTATCAAGTCTTCTCGTCGACGGATAAGTATCCGCCTTTCGGACGGAAGAATCATATGCATGTCAGCCGACAACCGAAGGAACCGGCGGTAGCGGAAAGCTTTTCCTATCTTGGCGCTGCTCGGTCGAACTCTGATTCCACTTGACATGGCTGTCGATCCAATCAAGATGCAGCAAGCCTTGATACAATGCTGGAACAGCACTTTGGACTACACCACCTGTCATGTAGCCAAGACGGACAAATATCAACCTCGTGTGGATACCATGCGCGGGGTCCCCGTGGGGAGTAACACCATATCCGTGGGGGATTCATGGTCAGAGCACGACCTGGTCGAGACTGATAAAGGCGCCATGGCCTCGCATCATCGAAGGAGAACGTGTCCATCTTGCTCACTCCTGCAGAGTGTAGCACACATCATCCTTAGACCTTTGACACGGCCGTCTGGCGTCCAGCCTCCACTTCGTCCAAAATGGCTTCAAACCGTGATCCAAAGGACACCAAATCGGATGTTGTCCTCGAGGAGTATGCTGCTGGCACGAAAGATGGTGTTGAGGGCGTCTTGACAGAAAGAGACAATTTCGGTGCTCGCAAAAAGGTCGATCCAGTGGAGATCAAGCTTGTACGCAAGATTGACATGTACATGATGGTCAGTCAACGCACGCGAACCCGTAATTTGAGCCACAATTCTGACATTGCCTTTAGCCGATTCTTTGGGTTATGTACGTAAATGGAGGATACTATACAGTGTAATGTTTGAGATACCATACTAATTTGCACCCTTCAAGGTATTTTTTTAACTTTCTTGATCGCAACGCCATGATCAACGGAAAGTTGAACTCGTTGTCCAAGGATCTCAACCTCAAAGGCACCGAGTACAACACATGTGTTTCGATCCTCTTCGTCGGGTATGCCTCCATTGCTCCACACGAAAGGCACAGGCTGTGTTCACTGACATGAGAAAGTTATCTGCTAGGACAAGTCCCCTCAAACATGATCCTCAATCGCGTACGACCTTCATTGTTCATGTCAGGTCAGTAACAAAACGCAAAGTTCTCGATAGAAACCACATCACTAATTCTACCATAGGCTTTATGCTTGCTTGGTCTGTCGTGAGTCTTTTGACATACATGGCGCACAATTATCACGGCATGTTGGTCTGCCGGTTCATTCTGGGTATCACGGAAGCACCGGTATGTCGACCACAATCAGAAAAGTCGTAGACACATACTGACATTCACAAGTTCTATCCTGGAGCGCTGTACATGATCAGCATGTTCTATACGAAGAAGGAGATGGCAACTCGCATGGCGATCTTGTACACTGGCAATATGCTCGCTAGCTCATTCTCGGGACTCATTGCTGCCGCAGTCTTCCAGCTCGATGGAAGGCACAATCTTGCTGGCTGGCAATGGCTATTTGTATGTCTTAGCAACATATCTGATCTTTCTGAGCCTGGACTGACGTTCGCAGATCATCCAAGGCGCCATCTCGATCGCCATTGGAATCGTTGCCATCTTCACGCTCCCAGACAGCCCTCTCCAGACCCGCTGGCTCACCCCCGAAGAGAGAGAGCTAGCTCACCGTCGTATCTTCGACGACGTTACCAACAGACGATCCGAAGGCTCGAGTGTGTGGAAGGGTCTGCGGGAATGTCTTGTTGACGAGAAGGTTTGGGTAAGTTTTGAAGTTGTGGATCCATAAACGTGCTATTACAGATCACTGACTGCCACACTGCTCTTCGCATTTATGGACAACATGCATTTAGCCGCGAATGGTTTCAAGAACTTCTTGCCCACTGTGGTCAAGACACTTGGATTCGATACTACCACTACCCTCGCACTGACTTGCCCGCCATATCTTGTCGCTGGCGGAATCAGTGTAGCTGTCTCCTGGTCCTCTGGTCGATTCAACGAGCGAACATGGCACACCACAGTCTCGAAATTAGTAGCTTGCGCGGGCTTCGCAATTGCAGCTGCAACCTACAACGTCGCGGCACGCTACGTCGCCATCATGATTTTTGTAGGAGCAACATACGGCGTCAACAACATCGTCCTCGCATGGGCTGCAGCCAGCTGTGGAGAGACTGATGAGAAGAAAGCGGTTGCTATTGCGATGGCGAACACATTCGGTAACCTCGCATCGATCTACACACCGTACCTCTGGCCAGATGACGACTCGCCTGGATATCTCCCAGCGTTCATGGCAAGCATTGCATTCTCAGTGATGGTTATCGTGTCAGCCTGGGCGATGAAATGGATCCTGATGAGGAAGAACAAGAAGCTGTTGCTTGAGGACCCTGGTGTCACCAAGCTCTTCGTATACTAAGGCATTAGCTTATGGTCACAGTCCAGATGCAATCGGGTGTCGCTTTGGGCTGACGGATTCCCGTAATGCCGTAAGCCAGTCTTCGAACTGTCAGAACATAATGAAATGAAACACAGGAATTAGCACATACGACCATAGGTCAGTGAAAACTGGGCATCCCGTCCGCTCTGCCATACATAAGCACTGAACCGGGCGACTAGTACTAGAGTGGGTGACCATCTGGGAATCCCGCCTGTTGTATGTTTTTGCCTTTTTGCGTGTCACCTAGGCCTCTGTCGTGTGAGTGCGTACGGGATATCTCTGGGTCGCGCTCGATTACTTCATACATGTGGTACTGTGGTCATCCTAGATTCTGCTCCCTCTGTGTGTACAAGGGCGGCTCATGTCTGTGGAACAGTATAGTCATTGCGCCAAACCACAAGCACTTATCGGAAACGATGGTTTTTTGCATCGCTAGGAGAATTTGTTTAATTTAGTGTTCTCGGTATTTTATTCGTCCCAGCATTTATCTTGTCCTAAATTCCACTGTGTGTGTGAGGACCTCAAAGCGAACATCAAATATTCGCTGAGGGACCTCAATACTCGCGAAGGACTCCAGCCACCATCAAAATCGAATCCCAGCTTAGAGACAGTCCGCAGATGAATACGAACTATCAGGGTCAGAGGTGTTATGGCTGCATAGGTCGATTATATCGTTCGCCCGAAACTGAGCTCTAACCCTACTTGCCCCAAGATATATATCAAGTATGAACATCAGTAAGCACGATTGATGTACGCACAATTTTCAGCATCAAGTCGTTGAGCGCATGGTTTCGCTCTCCAGGATTATTTTCACAACTCATAAAACGCGACGTGCCTCTCACTATGAGATTGCCGAAGCTCATGCCCTTTCATCGTCCAAACACACGACTAAGCAATGACTTCAGGGAGAACGAGAGCTCACTCTCAGCCTCCGACTTCACCCTCTCCCCTTTCTTCCACGAGAACGAAAACCTGAGAACAGGATCTTGGCCAGTATCCTTCTCCTTTGCCAAGCGCGCAATCACCGCCGCCCACTCATCAGCCGTGGCAAACTTCTTCCCTGAAGCCAGCTCGGCATCAGTACGAGGGGCACTCATCCACCCACGGAACCCAAACGTATCGTAGATACACTCCCACAAAAGCTGTCTGAATTCAGCCTCAGTCGTGTCATGACGGATTGTGACCGAGCCGCATTTGACCTTAAGGGGCTTGGAGGAGTGCAAGGCGCCTTTGGAGTCGATGTACGCGTTGCTGACACGGGACATAATGAGGGCGACGCGGAAAGGTTGGTCGCTGGATCTTATCGTGGTAGATGGCGGACTTTGCGCAGAGGTTTGCTGGATTTGCTGCCGCTCAGTGGACCACAGATGTTGCAACGTAGCCATTGCAGCAGCCGCCACGTCCTCGTTACACTCATACTTAGGCGGAGAATCCATGTGAACCGAATGAAATGGCTGACAAAGGATGTTAGTCTGATCTCACGATCGGTTGGCGCGATAAGGATACTCACAACGAAGTTCGCTCACTATGGCGTTATAAAATTGAGGTCCTGTTGTGCAATGATTGAGTAGGACAGATTCCTGATGGCGTGAGAAGGAGTATAGGAAAAGTGTAACATGGTGGGAATTTCGGAAGGCTGAATATTGTTGAAAGTGTGAGTGCCTGGTCTGCCGTGCTTGAGCAGTCCAGCAGCATCTTAAGGTCATGCATAAGCAGACGTGTGGATTTCCAGCTAAGTAGAGATCTGTTCTACGTCTTTGGCTGCGCGAAGCGTGTGGCGAGGATACCAGCTTACACTATGCTTTGACTTCTGAAGCAAGCTACTAAGCCAGTGGGATCCATTGGCACGGATTTCGGGAGAGGATCATGGCTGAAGAAGAAGGTAATAATCGTATAATGTTCGTAGAGCTCGTTTCTCGATATCAGCATCAGCTCATCCTGCCACGTCTAGCGGCACCTCTTCCTCTACCTGCCTGGTTCGCCCGTTGCATCATGGGAGAGCTGCCGACGAACGAACTCTCCAGTATCGAACTCGACAATTGCACGCTGCCAGGACTCCTAGGCAGGCTGTCCGCAGCGCCAACTTGCGCTCTCATTCTCTCCTGCAAGCTGCCCATAGCCGGTGTCTGCGCGCTGAACTGGAGCTGCTGCTGCTGGCGCTGTGCAGAAACTCTCGCTGACCGTCGGGCGCTCTGGTGTACCAACGAGTCTTGCACTTCTGAAACCTCCTCTTCCTCCTCCGAGCTTGAGCTCGAATCTGAATCTGAGTCCTCTTCTTCCGTATCTGTGTGCTGGTAGCTGCCTGCTTCGGGCACCTCGTCGTCCAAGTCCAAATCTCCATCCATTCCGAGGTCATCATCCTCAATACCCAAGTCTTCCTCTTCTTGAGCCGCGCCTGTGAGCTCTGCAACTTCTAGCTCGGCATAGTGTTCCTGCTGCTCGAGCATACTGCCTTCCATCATGCTGTCTTCGTTGAACGTGTCATCCGCCGTGATATCGCCAGTGATGTCCTCGGTAATATCACCAGTAATATCACCCGTGATCTCCGCCTCAGGAATCTCATCATCCAGATCTCTCTCTTCCGGCGCCTCAGGATCCTCTTGCTCCGCCATCGCCTGCGCACCCTGCTGTTGTGCCTCGGCGAGCTGCTGCTGAGCCTGCATGTCCAGCATCCCGCGCTCGCGCCTCTCGATCTCCTCCTGCTCTCTGCGCTCCTGCTCTTCCTCCGTCATGGCCTGCAGCGTCTTGGGCACGCCCGGCGGACGGATCCAGTAGGCGCCAAAATTGCGAATGGCGGCTTTGCGCTGTGCTATGGCGGCTTCATCTGCGGCGAGCAGTGCCAGTGGACTGCGTGCTTGCTGGGCGCGTTTCTCTTCATCGCGGAGCTGGCGGTTTTGGCGATGTTGTTGTGGGTGCTGGGCCGCTGATTGAGGGTTTGCGGGTGGTGGACTGTCGGCGCGCGGACGGTAGGAGGTGCGTAGCCATGCCGAGTGGTCGTCTTGAGGCGGTATGAGTGGGAGAGAGAGCATTTTTGAGATAGATGTGGTGGTGGGAGGATGTGTTTACCAGCGTAAACAAAGAACAGTTTGTATGGTAGTTTTGCGCGTGAATTGAGGCTTGCGCCGATGGCAGTTCACATACGCAAGTACATACTGCACATCAATATCATAACATGACACAACAGTCCCATGTCCAACACACAATGATGCATTCTCGAGACGTTGATTGGTTGCAACAAAGATTTACATCTACAGAACACACAGCCGCCCGCAAGGTGGCTTTGCAAGGTTGATGCCACTATCACTTCGCAGCCTCCCACGATCAAACAACCTTCTCCAGGCTCCTGGCAACATGGCCAAAAGCAAACTGATGAAAGAATGCCATCGTAATGGTTTTGAGAAATCAAAAATTACGAGATCAAGATGGCCGAAACCAGCTTGCAACAGTGTCTCTCCGCGCTGTGCAATGCAGGAGACTCTGTCAACCTAAGAAGTCTTGTTGATCACTCCCGGTATCTCAAGGTAAGTATGATTTGGGCAAGAGAGTTGCAGAGAGAAGGAAATACTTATAGTTGCTCGTTGTGGCGCACGGTGGCAGTGCCTTGGCGGGTCAGAAGTAAGGGGGCTGGAATGAGTGGTCAAGGCTTCACTTCGTCATTATCACATGTCTCACTGGGAGGAGAGCTCGGATCACTGATTCGATTCACCTGGTGAGCTTGTCAGCGAACTGTCTCCGAGACCAAGGGACTGTCAGAGTACAGCACCAATTTAATCCAGGCACATGACTGTGTTGCATGTTCACCGTAGAGATCACTTCGAGTTTCAATTTGCTTGACATTTGTTTAAAGTCTCGTCATTTGTATCATACGTACACTATCGATGCTATGTTCTCTGGTTGTGCTGTGCAGTTCTTTCGAATGTTCGTTGGGAGTCTCCCGGAAGCCGGGCACAGAGAAAGCCACCAAGTTCGCTGCCCAAGCTGTGCCAAATCCGCAGAAGACTCAAGCGTTGATGTAGACCTCTGCAATTCCTTACACTGTTATTTTTTTTTTCCCTTTCTGGTATTCTATTTGCATTCAGATGCTCAAGGATTGATGTCAGTCCAAGTGCGTATCTGACAGTTCGCACCGCATGAATGGAGCGTGCATGCGAAAAGTAAGGCGGCGTTGCGACGCGATGTCAACACCCACCGTACTCCAGCAATTGCTGCCTATTCTCAGCGTTATTGAGAATGATGAACTGGAGATCGTAGATGGAGCGCTGCAGAGTGAAGTTCTGGAGTCTGACTTGGTTCACCTCAGCTCTCAGATTGGCTGTCTCTGTGGCCTGCTGCGCCATCGCCTCATTCTGCTGAGTGGACGCCCTGAGCATCCTTGCACCTTCGGACATAGCAGTATGAACATTTCTGGCATCGGTGCGGAGAGTCGTGTTCTCTGCCCTAGCCTCGTCGCGTTGGCTTCGCAGTCTGGCGGACTCTTGATCTGCTTTCTCTAGCTTGGAAACTGTGCGCTTCTGCTCCTCTATAGCTCGATCACGCTCCTCCTTGGCCTTCCCGAGAGCAATGTTCTCCGCCACAACCTGGTTGAACTTGTTCGCGAATTCCTGGTTGACCTTTTCAAGCGTCTGAGTAGCGGCGCCCTGCTCGGCGGTGGCTTGATCACGCTCAATCCTGGCTCGATCGCGATATTGCAGAGCATGAGTGAGTTCTTTTGTGACAAGGGCGAGGCTTTCTGAGGTGCAAGCGTTGGTTTGCTTGGCCTTTTCCAGACTGGCTTCGGCTTCGTCGCGTTCCTTGGTGACTTTGGACAGAGTCTTTTGCAACGCGAAGAACTCGTTCTTAACTCTGTTGGTTCCGCGCGAGGCAGCTTGGTGGTTGGTAACAGCATTGTCCCGTTGCACCTTGACCTGAGCCAGCTCTGCTGCAGTCTTCTCTTGGCTCTTGGTAAGTCTCTCGATTTCTGCAGCCGCCCTTTGTTCGTTTGTGACGTGTCGGCAGTTTGCTTCCAGGCTAGCTGCCAAAGTTGCACGAAGATTGGCCATCTCAACATTAGAATTCTCAAGATGCTCCTGAAGAGCTTGACGTGGGATAGCGACCTCTTTGTTCGCCTTCTCTAGTGCAAGCTTGTTGTTGTGTTCGGCGTTGCGGAGCACCTCCATTTCCAGTTTCATCTTTTGCATAGCCTGTGCCATGCGGGAGGCGCGCTCTTCAGCATTAAGGTGCTCGTCTTTGGCATGTTTTGCCGAGGCCTCCAAAGTCAGGATCACATCCTTTGCATCATTGTGGACTCGCTCGTCTAGAACGAGAGTCGAAGAGTCTTTTTCGGCTTGCGAGCGCAGTTGATCGATCTTTTGAAGTGCTGCTTGGTACGCCTTCACAAGCTTCTGTTTCTCGATATTGGCCACTGCTGCACTGTGGTTGGCAATACGAAAGAGTTTGGCGCCATGGACCGCCAGCTGCTTTGCGACCCTCAGATCGCTCACTCCGCTATGGTCTTGAGATGCTGGTTCAGCGATGTGTCCACATCCAAGGACCTTCATGAACTTCTTGCAGGCCGCCAATTCGTCTAGGCGGCATGATGCGGCGTTGAGGAGAGCGACGTGGACAGGCGTAGCTTCAATGTGAGCAGCGATGGTGCTCATGAGCTCAGCAAAGTCATCAGGCGATACAACACTCAAGCCCTCGGAGAAATTTTCCAGGGCAAGGTTACTGAGCCCTTCGACTTGGTGATCTTGGCCGATCGCGTAGCAGCACACGTGTGAAAGGACATCGTACGTTGTCACTTTATTGTCGTCGTCACCGATGACGCCTTGCTGCGCGGTGCCTACATCATACTCGCCGTGATACAAGAAGTCGAGTAAGCGCTTTGTTGTGGGCACATCGAATGCGTTCTCGTTGATTACGACGGGAACGCCCTCCTGCTCACGCTCGTCAGCCTCGCGGTTACGATCTCGAAGTGATTATGCACTTACCTTTGCGGCTGCATCACAAGCATCTTGCAGTTTCTGCGACTGAGGGCAGACGACGTGCTGGTGAGCTTTGAACTTCTGTCCACCGCATTCGAAGATGATGTCTGCAGGGCCGACAACTTCGCGCAGTGCAGTCGGACTGCGTGGTGTAGGCGGAGTCAGTGTAAAGGTCACCATCGTGGCGACTAGCCGTGACTGCCGCGGCGTGGACGGGTTGTGCTGTTTGGTGACTTGCGATGTTAAGTAAGTGAGTGTGGGCGAGCCTTGAAGCGTGGATGTAAGTGGCGAGGAAAGCTTTGCTGGAGCGCGCCTTCCGTCGTCAACAACAACGGAGTGCCGCATTGAAGCTCGTGCACACTTGAAGGCACCACCCTCCGTCACTTTTCATCGACTCATTAGAGAACATCAGCAATATAGTGCACACGAGTATCTTTGCCCTGTCACTAAGATGACTCGCACATACTCGACAGCCTTCGTTTATCTGCGAGCACTCGCTACCGTCGAGTCCAGAACGACAATCATCCTCAGTCATGCACTACGTACGCAACCCAGACGATTCATGGTCGCCGTAGCATCAACATTGACTGCACGACCTTCATCCAGCCTCGCGTCCAAGCCGCTTCACTTTTGCAACGTCCGCCCGCTCAACCTCCAGCCACTTCAACACCAACTTCAGCACTTCGACTTCGACCTTGCTCGTGAGGGAGTTGACTTCTCTCTCTGGGAGATTGAAGTAGCGAACTGTCTCTCTCAATCACAGTACGAGTACATCCGATACATGGTGGAAGATGGGTTGAACACTCTAGCCGCCGCAGGCTTGGTGTCAAAGGACGCCTCCGCACCGCATGGCCAGGGTCCGCTCTTCGACAGAGCTACTAATACTGTGAGTGCTGACCTGACCACTGATCAGCAAGAGACCCGCATCAGAGTTGTGGCAATGTACGATCCCGACATGGAATCAGATGCTCCGACAGGGTGCAAGCTGTTCTTCTCCTACCCTATGGGAAAAGATCCTAGCACTACATTCTCTTTGCTCAGACGCAAGAACAAGCGCCTACTCACGCTATCGAAGACAACTCCAGTCGTAGACGCTCTGCGAGGTGCTGGAACCAATGTCCCGGGGGCATCGAGCCCAGCGAAACCGATTGAGTGAGCTAGCCGACAGTCTTACCTTCGACATGAATTCTCCACAGCCATGAGCGATGTGATACTTGGTAGTGGGAAGCTTGAGTAAGAACGATGGGGTGAAAGGATCGTTGCATGACAAAGAACGCGTCGTTCCAAGTCCGGACTGCTACAGCTGCGGTGCCTGACGTTGGCGAGAACGGGAAAGGCCAGAATGCACAAGACAACCGCACTACACAGCCATAGATGACCGTGCAAGCCTTAAAGTTATCATACAACTTCCATAGATCACTTCTCACGTACAGATTGAACCATTTGAGTGTCCAAAAGTGGCATCGTCTCGCAGAAACAGATATAGCTATATGATGAGCACTAACCCTAATAACCCCAAGGTGCTCTACCCAGATTGCACACAATATTCGATATCCATCGTATGCGGGCTCCTGGGATGACAGTATACTTGGAAGCGCAACAGGAGTGATCGATATACTAGCCTCATGTCTGTAAGCTGCATGCAGCAGACCAATAAGCAGTATGAACATTCACGAATCGATATCACAATGCACGCGTGAAAAGTTGCATCAAGTGTTTATCAATTCTGACGCAAGGATCGAAGCTGTATATAAATTTTGCTCTTCACGTGTCATGGGAGTTTACCGTGTAGTATGCAACATCCGATCGACTTGTATACACGTTAAGTTCATACACCGAAAAGGTAACTAGATGCCTGCCTGCCTACTACCATCGATCAATCCGAACGGGTCGAGACTCAGCATGACACGGACGGGCTCGCCCTCTCGCCTTCGTGGCAGCGTGAGATCTTCTAGCTTGTACAGCGTGCTCAAAACAAGGATGTCGATAGCCCGGATGCATCGGCATCGATCAAAAAGCGTGCAGCTGCCCTAGGACTCCACATGACATCGCTGACTGACTTCGCGAAAAAGGCAAAAGAATGGGCACTTGCCAGGACTCGAACCTGGGACCTCTCGCATTTGATGTCTTTCGACAGCCCTAAGCGAGAATCGTAACCGCTAGACCACAAGTGCTTGCTTGATGGAATATGGAAAGAATACGTGATACTAGTACTCTGCGCGGAGAACCATTCCCATCGCAATGAGTACTGCGGATGCTGTACCGAGGCTTGATGTGCAGCAGAAGTTGATAAGCCGGGTCCTCAAGAGGGGGTTCATCTGTGAAAGTGTGTTGCTGAAACAACAGCCTAGCCGCGTGGTCGATCGACGCCTTCGATGCGCGATGGATGTATCATTGAAACGGAACGAACATGTGGAATGATTGTCGGTGATAGCCACACGCTGCGGGAATCGGCCTTTGCATTCAAAGTCCTACCTCGGTAAGGCGTGTGGTATATAAGTTATTTCATCGAAACGTCCAGGCCTTGTTCGTCTTTTATCGTCCCATCATCGACGCATCCGCATCGACTTTGGTGCATTGGACTTGCCAAAAAAAAAAGTGTAGCGATGCATTGCCTTCATGTACGGATGCCAAGGTGCAGCAGATGTCGATCCGGCAAAAGAGAAATTTCCGAATCGGGGAATTGAACCCCGGCCTTGTCGGAACTGGTCATCTTTCGATGATTGAGAGCGACAAATCCTAGCCACTAGACCAATTCGGATGTGGTTGTTGGAACCAAGCTGGTTCGATGAGGGAGGAGTGATCTGTTGCGTTCATGAAGTAAAATGGCGCGCGAAGCGTAACCTTCCTGAAGACTGGACGGCCAGATAATGCTGCCACCTTGTGAGAGATGGTTGACGTCCGCAAGCACAGGTACAGCAGCGGTGGGATCACCAGGCCGACGCAACATAGTAACGCGATGCAAGCACCCATGGAAGAGAAGCCGAGGAGGCAAGAGTAATAAGGCCAGCCAGAAAATCCAAATAGTCATTGTGAAAGTGACGGATTTAAAGCTTGAAGAAGCTACCTACCTGCAAGTCCTGCATCGCCAAGCGCCACATTGAAATACCAGAGTGTGTGTCTCAAGACAAGCCAGTGCCATGATCGACCATTATACTGTTCCGCTAGCTTTGTGTTGGTCGGAGAGGCTCGTTCAGAATCGTGTGACCGAGCGTGGACGCCAGATGAGATATAAGCGGGTGATATAGAGAGGTATCCATTCACACGTACTGGCGTATGAAGGTGAGTGCTGGGTTTGATCGCCTAGTAGCCAGCATGTTGCCTGTGATCGTCTTGTGCTCAGGAACGTCTGGCAGCTCCAGCATCCGCAAGTCAAAGACAGCTGCCCAAAGCATGCGTCAAAGGGAGGCGTGTGAATTACCACCGGCTTCAATCTCAGGTATGTGCTTGTGGTGTCACAACACTATAAAGTGCCACCAAGTGCGAGCCCGCCACATTTGGCGAAGGCGGCACACGGAGCCCTTCCCAACTCCTCATGCGCTTCGCCATGCACCTATGATCATCCCTGCACTCTCATCTTCTCATTGGGTGATTTTGGCCTGTCCCTGTACAACTCAACCATCTGCCTTGGCAATCTCAACCATCACGACCTTGACAATTGCTCCGAATGCCTCCATCTCCTCCTCCACGGTACCACCCTGTACACTGTCCCTGAAGCTCGCACTGTTGCCAACGTAACATGCGCGGCCTGTCTTTCTTGCAAGCAGCTTCGCCAGGCGCTGTGTGAAGTCAAGCGTATGTGTGATGGAGTAGAGTGCTGTGCTGAGCGGCTGGGAAGGGTTGTAGCGGTCGGGCAGCGCGTACACGAAGGAACCGAGAGGTGTAGCCTGGGAGCTGTTTTCTGGTGTTGTAGTTGTGACGAAGAGGAGGATGGTAGTCGCATGGACGGTAAGCTGTAGATGGAGCTTGGTATGAGGATTGGAGGGTAGGGTGAATGCGAGCTCGAGCGGTTTGGAGGGTGCGGGGTGTACGCCGTTTGTGATGGGTTGATCGGTTGTTGAAGTAGCCATTGCGGTGACGTCTTGTGAATGTATAAGGATGGTATTGGTCGGCTCGAGGTATATTGACTTGTCTTGCGGATGTATGAGGGTGGTGTTTCAAGGTGGTTGTTGATAGGGTGTGAGGTCATGGAGCTACACCCAGGCGGGAGTTGCGCTTGCGGGGAGATTGACCAAGGTGACACATCCAGCTGCCTTCCGTTCCTCTTCCAGCCATCATATAATAAAAAGATAAACAATGGACGATATGGAGACCAATCAACAAGAGGTCGACCCTTTGTCAGATCCAGAGGAGCGTCGCGTCTTGTACAGTGCTCTCGACTCGTTCAGGTAGGTTGCTGAGAATGGTGAACGCTATACCAAATAAACAAACGCCCTCCATCATGCGACAACTATCTCACATTGAACATTACTAGACAATATCGACAGTCGGCTCACTACAATGTCACGCATCTGCGTCGCCAGGCTTTCTACAGCCTCCCATCAGCCCATGTTGATCTTCTGTCCGAGCCACCCTTCTCGCTACCACAGACTTTCCGCGATGTAGACGATGCAATCGACTCTAACGCGGACATTGCTGAAGCCATACTCCATGCTGGGCTGGCTATGTATGGCATTGACCCTGATGACAATTCATGGCAAGGAACAGCCACCCCACGCGACCTCGACAAAGCCCGCTCAACTATCCGGCAATTGTACCGCGACTGGTCGGAAGAAGGCCACAAGGAGATCGAAACCGTATTGAGTAACATGCAGCGTCTCCTGAAACAGCATTTGCCTGAACTTCCGACTTCGCAGCTGCATAAATACCGCGTGCTCGTCCCAGGCGCAGGTCTCGGTAGGACCGTCTTCGATCTCACAGCAGAGGGGTACTCTGTTGAAGGCAACGAGATCAGCTATCATCAACTCATTGCCTCCAACTACATGCTCAACGGAACTGAGAAAGCGGGTCAGCACAGTCTGTATCCATTCGCCCTGGGATTTTCGAACCACACCAACAGGGCCAACCAGCTGCGATCCTTCGGGATTCCTGACGTGCACCTGGAAGGCTACCTCGAAGAGAGGCAGAAGATCATCAAGTCTGAGCTGTCATTCGCCGAGCGCATGTCAATGTCAGCTGGCGACTTCTGCGTGCTCTACCGCCAGCCAGAGTACCAGGGTCACTTTGCTGCCGTAGCAACTTGTTTCTTCATCGACACAGCTCCCAATGTGATCAACTACATTGAGACAATCAAGCACTGCCTTGCTCCTAGTGGTATTTGGATCAACGGTGGCCCACTGTTGTGGCATTTCGAGTCTACGCCCACGCCGGCCGAGAAGGAGAAAGATGAAGGGCATTTGAAGACCAATGACGCTTCTGAAAACCGAGGAATTGGAGACCCAGGCTCGTTTGAGCTTTCAAATGATGAAGTCATTGCTCTAGTACAACGCTGCGGGTTTGAGATCGTCAGTCATGAAGAGCGAACCGCAGCGGCAGCCGGCTACATCATGGACGAGCGTAGTATGCTCACGCACCAATACCATCCCAGTTTCTGGGTGGCAAGGAAACTTTGAGTTATGCTAAAAATTGATCACATCGATTGTTCACAATACCAACGCTATCATGACCCATCACTCATTTGTGCAACCATCGAAGGTATCACATACCGGACCAAACCCATGTTTACCGCCCGCCTGTCACCAACCAACTCCCTGATGCCCATAAACAAATGCTCGTCTTCACACGTCTTCAAAGTTGCCACAAGATCAGGCAAGTGTAACAATTTCCAGCACCATTCCTGGTGGAAGCTCATCAGGCTCTGGAAATTTTCGGTCATCCATTCGCCCGCGATTTTGATGCTGGCCATGAAGTTGTCGTGCAGCTTGCTGGTGAGTATCGCGGAAAACCGCCACACTGCCCAGTCGAGCGCTTCGAGCAGCTCAGTCCTAGTCAAGCTGCCGTCTAGGACTGCTGCTTGGACGCAGTCCCATCCGGCGTGTTCGTGTTCCGTGACTCGTTCGTCGATGAGATCGAACAATAATGTTCGGGGGTCCCACATTGACCGCGTGCGAGATAATATTTTCAGGAGTAGTTAAGATCATTTGAAGAAGCATTCAGGGTAAATAAGAGCCTTATAACGCACCGACACTGTGACTCAGGCGTATCGATCGCTGCAGCTGTTCACTACTGCTTTCATATCGGAATATTCTCGAGAAAAGTAGTGATGATTACTACATCAAGTGACTGACGATCACACCGGATCATGAGTGCCGACAGAGGCGTACAGGTAGCCACTGCGTTTGCAAATCCTGAAGGAGACTACATCCAATATCTGGGAGAATATTTGTGCCCGGGAGTGTAGTTCGTGGCGATGACCTCCCGAGCTTCTACCATCGCGTCAGATGTTATGAGTGTAGGAACTGATGCGAGATCTCCATGTCAGTGGTGTTGTCTCTACGGCGAGAAACAGCGCTTCGATGTCTTCATTGGGCAGCACCAGCGTGGTAGCGAGAAAGAGATGCAAGATTCAGGAATGAGAATTCTCATCACTCAGAGGAAATGATGTAGCAATTTTGAACGAACAACTATCTTGCAAAGGTTTCGAACGAAATAACGGCTCATGCAATAAGTATGCTCCAACGATTCAAGGAAATAAACCCAAGCCTCTACACCCCTGCCATTATTTTTTGACCTAGTCTGCCGCCCGATCTCAATTAGATCCTCGCCTCCGCCGCCGCCCTCTCCAGACGATCAGCACTCGACCTCAAATGCCACCTAGCCTCACAAAGTCTCGGGACAATCGTCAAGGCACTCACTCCTGCAAGTCCACTGTCTTCTGCATATCCCTTAAGATTCAGGCCGGCGTCCTGCAGGATGTTCAAAGCAGCTTGACCCACTCGAATATTCCGAAGAAGAGGCCACAAGCGGCGTGTGTCTTCTGCGAGCCATTTGGTGTATAGTTCGAGCGCACGATTCATTGCGGATTCCAGCTCCGCGTCCGAGAAGGGCAATCTCTCGATGTACTCCCAGCCGTGAATGGCATTGTCAGCCGAGGTGTGGTTGATCCAGGCCATGAGGTGTTGGTGCGGTGTGAGAAAGAGGTGCTGATCCATTGCGGTCGGCCAAGCCTGGTATCGATTGTAGGGCCACGACATTGCTGGGCTATGAGATACTGGATTCTAGGGCGTACAAAAGGTGCTTTATAGGGCTTTCGATGTCCCAGCGAGTGACTCAGAAACGCTATCGCTTTGCTGAGCAAATAGATGTGGTGTATCGACGGTCCTTCTTTGAGCAATCATGATGTTTGCGTCGATCGGCGCAAATCAGGTGGCATCTCATACCCCCGGCAAACATCTTATGATTGCGCAGGCAGGCATTGTTCTATCAAACAGCGTACTCGGTCGATCTGTGATGCAATGAACAAGACGCACCCGCAAATAACACCCGTGCGGACAGCCTTGCGGTACACTCATCGTGCGTGTGTGATGGCTTTGCGGGAAGTGGCATTTGACTTAAAGCGTCCGAATAGATGCATTGATTGCATATGGGCCCTTGATATCTAGCAATAGAACGAGATCCTTTGACCCTACTATTTACATCTCCCACGACCATTCATCACACCGAAATCCAATCCTCTCCAACAACTCCCTCCGCTCACTCTCCAACTCCGCCTCCCTCCTCGTGCTAACATTATCCCAAGATGCCACAGCATCTCTAACCACCCATCTCTCCTCGACCATCCTCCTAACAAACTCACAGAACTCAGCCCCTCGCATCGCTCTCAAGTTCATCACACGCTGCGGCAAAGCCGCGATTGCAGCAGCATAGGCTCGAAATGGTCCCTCGGTCAAAGTGGACATGTCGCTGGAATTCAGCATGAACATTCGACCCAGTGTGTCCGTGAGTTGGCCCAAGAGCTGATTTGAAGCTGCGTCGACTAGGTAGTTGATGTGCCTCTGGTTCGGCGAAGCCAGCGTGAAAGAAAGAGCAATGCGATCCCAGGTCATCCCGTCCTGGCTGCTGGGTTCATCAGCAAGAATTAATCCCAGAAGAGCCTGGTATGCTTCGTCGAAGTCCATGGGGGTCAAGTGCATCGAGGACATGGCCGCGAGCAGGTATGGTATGGAGATGAGGCCATGTCGGCTTGAGCAGCTCTTCTTGTAGAGTTCTGTAGCGATCTTGAGTTGGCTCTGCTTCGTGTGACAAATGGACAGCGTCACTTGTGGTTTGCTGGCAACTGAAAACCATGACTGTAGCGGTAGAGCAACGATGAGTTTGGTCCAATGTGTTGCGCATGGACCAGAAACAAACAAACTCGAGCTGCCGTTGTGGTGCGATTCATGGTGACGTGCCAATTTCAATGCGACAACATCACTTATGGTACAATACATATTGGTGAGGCAGACAGTCACATACAAAGAGGCCTTGAAAGCTGAAATGAAATACGAAGGGGTGTCGACTACTCTAAGTGGCCCTCAAACCATTAAAAACCACAGCTGCTCAGTCTCCGCGACTTCATGTGCCAAACGCCTTCGCTTCTGCGCGAATTGGGTATATACGCAGAACTCCAATAACAAATCCCATGCTTCTTTCGAAGCGCAAATTACTGCAGATGCAGTAGCGCAAAGCCCAGGTAGAGGGACTGGGGACTTCCTTCGTTCAGAGCTTGATGCTCAGATGTGCTTGGGAATAGTGTGTACGGACCTACCTGTTAGTATGAGTGCTCGCATGAGCATTACGTGTGCCTGTCGTAGCGTTAGTCATTCAAGGAATCATTGCTGTCGGCTGTGTTGTTAGGAGGGATGAGTGGTGGGGTATCATGAGAATCCTGAGAGGCGAGGTTGCGGCCGGTTCCTGATGGGGCCAGATCGGGATATCTGGCTTCCGAGACACAGTCCATAGCATGCGCAGAGGTTCGAAGCACTTGAGAATAGCCGCCAGAACGAGATGTGCTGCAGAAGAAACTCGATCATAGATGATGGAGTCACTTGCAGGACGCTAGAGCTGAACCGGAAGGATGTCGTGTCCCGAAAACATCTCACGACGACTTGACTTTCTTCAGGTCAGGTTGGTCATCGAAATCAATGCCATCAGTCTCATCGAGCGGCCTCTTGCTCGTTGGAGACTGTGAACCAGGACTGTTCGCTTGCGAAGCCTTACGAGCTTCGTGCTGCTCGTAAGTTTCATCGTCGAATCCGATGTTCTCGTCTTCGCCAAAGTCGATGTAGTCCTCGTCGTTGGGGGCGGGTTCTTTGATTTGGTGCTCGTGTTGGACTTCTGGAGCTTGAGAAGTAGTACGTGGCGAGCCATTGAGTTTGGATGCTTGATCTTCGGTCTGCTCAGCTTTGGCGCCAGGGTTTTCAGGACTGTCAATGCCGACTCTTTCGCCCGCATGTGTTCCGACGTCATCCTGAACTTCATTCTGCTTTTGACCTTCGTCAAGAGATTGCAAGTCGCCATTGACTTTGGAGTCGGTCTTTGCGACTTGTCCATCATGAGCTTGGAGATCAGTGACTTCTACATGATGCTGGGTTGCAGCATTGTTCTCAGTAGCAGCAGCAGCAGCAGTAGTAGCAGCAGCTGTATTGTGGCCAATGCCTTCATTGGCGACATCGTTGCCATCGGGCGCCTGGGCCTCGGTCTCTTCAAGATCCGGCTCGGTGAGGAACGTGGAAAAGTCATCGTTGTCGTCTGTGCCGTGTTCTGCTAGGTCGCTCGTCAGGATGGAATCGTCCCAGTCAATCAGGTCTTCGTCTTTGTACTCACCGACAGCATCGTTCGCTTGATCCGCGCGAAGCGTCGTCGAGCTCGCCACAGACTCCACGTTGGAGCCTTCGCCTTGTTCTTCTCCCTCGCCTTCACCAGCATGACCTTCGCCGTCGTCAACAGCCTTAGGAGGAGAATTCACAGCAGAGTGTTCGGGCTCCTCTTCAGGAACAACGTGTGCATCCGCGGCATCCGTCCCAGGTAGATCTGCTGTTTCTTCCAAGGCCTGCACGTTCTCAGGGTCTTCCACGTGTGCAGCAGGGGTGTTAGTTTCTTCGCCATCTCCATAGTCTTCGTATTCTGCCTGCTCGGCGTCGTCGTACTGTTCATACTCCTCATATTCCTCTTGTGCTTCTTGACCACCTTCAGTGTTCTCGTACGATGTGTCATACTCATGATAGTCGGTCTCATTGAGGTCGGCCTCAGCGGCGACATCTTGACCGTCATTTTGCGGGTGCTCCTCATAATCGACACCGGAAGCATCGCCAAGCAAAGTTGGATCTTCATCTCCATCTTGGTAATACTCGCCAAAGTGCGCTGGGATTTCCTCGGCGGAAACATCAACAAAGCTGGATATACCTTGACCTCCAGCAGCAGCCTGCTTGAGCATGGTGAGGTAGCTGGAGGGTTTTGGCTGCAAGGAGAGGTACAGCCAGAAAGGCGGAATGCTCTGTGCTCCATCATTGACATGCAACTGCTTGAACACTTCGAGAATCTCTTCAAGGCTAGTACTGAAAGCCGATGGTGAGTTCTGTGATAATCGTCAGTATGACCTCGCGTGTTGTAGGGGAAATTCCTGCGATATTGACGTACCTCGACAATGGTCAAGCCTGTGCTATCAAATCGGAGCACAAATTCCTGATCCTCAGAAATGTCCTCTCCTGCTTTAAGCGCAAGACGGGATCTGCAATTATTAAGAAGGTCTGCCAAGGCTACGCTGGCAAGATTGTCGTCTTTCAGAAGGCCCTCTGGCTGCCTTTTCGACTTGAACAGTGGCCACTCCCAGTCACCATACTGCATCATCATTGGGTGGAGACCCGTGTCTGTCGGCGTACCGGGGACGTCGGCACTAGCATCGACGTTCGTGTCAATCGGGGCAGGGACTGGGGCAACATCTGTCTGCTCTGGTGATTCTTCGGGCAATTCTGGGAATGGCTCGATCTCGTGTGGCGTCGCAGGATTGTTGTCATCCTCAGGAGGGGGTTCAATAGCGGCAGCAACATCATCACCTGCAGCTTGCTCATCAGGAGCCACTGCTTGTTGTTCAGTTTCATCGTTAGGGATATCTGTGGGTGGTGCCTCTTCATGAGAGACGGCACTTTCTTCAGTGGTGTTCGTGTCTGGGGCTGCGGGAGCAGCTTCGGTGACGGTCTCTTGAGCAACAACGATCTCCGGCACTGGTACTGATGTTTCGGGCTCTCGGACAATTTCCTCGTCTACCGGCTCGGGCTCTGGATCCACAGTGGGCTCGCGGTCCTCGAGAGTAATTTCAGGCGCTGGTGGCTCGTACACAGACTGTTCATTGCTCTCGCCCATTTCTTGGAAATCATCCTCGCCATAGTCGATGAGCTCATCATCGGGGTCGGCTTGCTCATATGCTGCAGCGTCGAACCCATCTTCCATTTCTTGCTCGGGCGCCTGTGCATCATGCGAAGGCGTGTCGTCGTCATCCTCCATCATGTCATCAGTCGCAGTGCCAGGACGTGGTTGCTCTAGGTCATCGGCCATGCGCTCGTCGTCAGTGAGCTCTACGCCACCGACATGCTCGTCGAAGTCGATATCGATATCGTCATCGAAGGCAGGCTGTGCGGGTGAGGACATCTCCATGCTGTCTTCAGCAGCAAGGGGTGCCTGAAGCGAAGTGAAGCTCGCGGCGGTGGTCATGTTTGCTACGCAGGGCGCAAAGGCCCGAGGAAAAGAGTCAGGCTAATGTTCGCAGGTCAAGTGATCGTGTGGTGCAGATAGTTGTCCGGAGGTGGTTCGTGGTATGGCAGTTCTGGCGCGTGGCGCGTGTATGTCGTGTCGTGGATGTGGAAGTATTTGAGTGGAAGTTGACTGAAAGCGGAACTCTTTGAAGCTTGGACCAGTCGCTTGCTCCTGCCTGCCGTGACCCTCGAGTGGTGGGGTGCCTGAGGCTCAACGCGACAAGTGTTGTCGACCGACCTAAGGGTAAAGGGAGATCACAAGCAGCGATCAAGTTACTTGGGCGAGCGACAATTAATCAACACGCCTGCGCAAACATCACCAGCACTGCTTGAAGCAATCATAAAGAATACTTCATTTCTCGCCAAATTAGCATAAAGAGTTGCCCAAGATGGTAAGACGGCGTCGCCATACTCACATACCCAACCCAATGCTCACCAAGAACAGGTCATTCTCTCGGCGGCTATCACGACCCGCTCAGGGAAGCCCATTCTCGCCAGGCAGTTCCGTCAGATGCAAAGGTCGAGAGTGGAGGCTCTCCTCGCATCTTTCCCCAAACTCGCAGACACCGCCTCGCAACACACCACTGTCGAGCAGGACAATGTCCGCTTCGTATACCAGCCGCTGGACGAGCTTTACATGGTCCTAATCACAAACCGACAATCGAATATCCTCCAGGACATTTCCACGCTGCACCTATTCGCCCAGGTGGTTGGATCGATTTGCAAGAGTCTGGACGAGAGGGAGATTACCCGTTGCGCATTCGAGCTATTGTCTGCATTCGATGAGGTCGTCACGCAGGGCTACCGGGAGAACCTCACTCTCAGCCAAATCAAGACTTTCCTAGACATGGAATCGCACGAGGAGCGCATCCAGGAGATTATTGCAAGGAACAAGGAGCTCGAGGCCACAGAAGAGCGCAAGCGCAAGGCCAAGCAACTCGAGATGCAGCGCAAGGAGGTGAGCCGCGCACAACGCCTAGGAGGTGGTGCTGCGATCCCTCGCCAGCCTTCATACCCTACATACACACCTCCACCCGCGGCTCCCGCAATCACGGACAGCTACGACTCCTACAACGCTGCTAAGAACGAGAAGTTCAGCAAGCCTCTGGCATCACGAGGAAAGGGTATGCAACTCGGCAAGAAGAACAAGACCGGCAGCATGTTTGATCAGGTGCGCGGTGATCTGGGAGCAGAAGCTGAAACGAACGCTCCTTTGGCTGGCGTTCCCGCACCACAAGCCGCACCTGTGCAGCCTGCTGTGGCTGCTCGCACTTCCACCAGTGGAGACGGCATCAACGTCACAATCGCCGAAGCCATCACTGCGAGATTCAGCCGTGAGGGTGCCGTGGAGTCATTTGAGGTCAAGGGTGACCTGCAGCTGCGGATCTCAGACCCTAGCCTTACCCAGGTCAAGCTCAACCTCGCCATGGGCGACACCAAGGGCGCACAACTCAACGCCCACCCCAAGGTCGACAAGGCCGCTTTCAAGTCTGGTAACACAGTTCAGCTCACCGACGCGACCAAAGGCTTCCCCGCAAACAACAGTATTCAGGTCGTACGCTGGCGCCTTGCCGCAAAGCCCGACGATGTTGAGGAGCCACCAATCCGCTTCACAGTCTGGGCTTCCGAATCTGGCTCAGGCAACTACAGCATCACCGTCGAATACGAGCTCACCGGAGGCGATGCGCTCAGAGACGTTACCGTGGCCATCCCTTACTCTACATCGGAACCCCAAGTCTCATCTTTCGACGCCGTCTACGAAGTCAGCGGCGACAGCATCGACTGGACTATCGGAGATGTGGATGATAGCAACCCATCTGGCTCATTTGAGTTCGAGGCTGAGGCGGGTAGCGAGGACGACTTCTTCCCGATCAGCGTGCGCTTCACCAAGAGCCAGCCGTGGGTTGATATCGATGTCAGCAGCGTTGAGTTGCTGAACGAGGGCCAGGATGTTGGCTTTGCCAAGGAGATCAGAAGTGTGGCTGAGAGCTATACCATTGTCTGAGGTGTGAGGCGAGCATCGAATTACGGGCTTATGATAATCAGATAGATGGTGCGGAAAAAGCAGATGCAGCAATTGAAAGACGAACCATGTTATGTGCATGCCCGTTTAGGCAGGACTACAATGTAGCTTGTTCGTCGTAGCTTGACTTTAGCTTGACTTTATTTAATGGCCGATGACATGCGCACTTATCAATGAACAGCCTTGATTAATTACAGTCTGTTTGGAAGTCGATACTGTCATCAGCAACCTTGAGTGATGTTCATGATCACCTGACAGCGTGTCCATCTCCATTCGCGCTAGTGAAAACATTCGCGTCTCCAGATGCGCATCCAATGTGCTGCAATGTCCACACTCTTGCGACCACTCTCGTCACACACATTATACACCACACCAAAGCGCAATGCCGAACCCATTCGATCTCAGTCTACCGCAGCTGCCACTTTTCTCCTCCAAAGCCTCCTCCACACCGATAAACCCAGACCTCAGCGTCCTCTGCTCCCCGCACGACCTCATCGCAATCGTCACCGCCGAGAGCGACGTCGTCGTCTACCGCCTGAACGGCCAAGTTGCTTTCACGGTCAAATGCAAAGATCCGGACGAAGTCTCGGTCAGCGCAGCGAAATGGAAACCTGATGGGTCGTTGCTGGCGATCGGCTGGAGCGATGGCAGCTGGGGTGTTCACGATGGTGGCAGCGGGAAAATGGTTGGAGAGGGGAGGGTTGCTGGGAGTGCGGGCGGAGAGGAGTGGAAGATGGATTTGGAGCCTGGGTGGGGGGTGGATGATGAGGAGGGTGGTGCTGTCGGTGTTGCTGGATTTGGGTGGGAGAAGCACGAGCTGCCGTTGTCGAAGGAGAAGGCCGCTGCGCTGAAGGGACACGAGGTCGATACTGAGGCCTGGGCGGACGGGCTGAAGGATGAGGAAGAGGAGGAAGACCAGAAGGCGTCTGGGCGATTGGCAGATCTGCCACGAGCAATCACTACATTGGATACGTCAAAGCTGTTGCCCCGGCTGAGCGCAATACCTTCGCATGGCCTAAGATCCGGACCTGAGGGCGCGAGATTTGCAACGCAGGCCACGACTGACGGCGTATTCGAGGTCAAGAAGATTGACACTTCCGATGCGGTTGATGTGCTCATCGTCTACACCGAAGCCGGAGATGTCAGGGTTCTGCTCGATGATACAGTTCCCATAGGATCTTTCAAACTCGAAACGCGACCTTTCAAGCACACTTCACATCCTTACAATGGATCGCATGTCTTGCTCTCACATACCGTCGACAACCAGATCCAGTTCAACACGCAAGACCTTCCCTTGGCCAGTCTTGGTGGTCCACTGCTGCATGTGATTGCAAGAGACACCAAACGCATACAATCGACACTTGCATATATCACGCAGGTCATTCGATGCATCACTCACGACTACACGACCGAGCTTCAATTTCCGACACGCCTGATGAACAATATCAACATGATGTTGTCAGAGGCGGAGCAGCCTCAAGGAGACCTTGCCTACAACCTTTGCCATCTTGCTATGACTGGGCAGCACACCCCAATCATGCTCGAATGGCTTACTGACATCGTCAAGGAACCAAACCACAAGCGCTGGGACACAGCCATAGGAGGCATGTACTCTCGCATCCAGAACCATGTATTCGTCAACCTGCTGCCTGCTCTGGACCGCATGAGTATTGCAGTATGCTCACTGCGAGGTTTGGCCGAGCTACACAAGGACAGCACGACCTTTGACGTTGAGCCTTTACTTTTCAGTAACATTCTCGAGGGCATCGATGCATTACGCTTGGTAGCGCAGAAGATACAGCTCGTCTGCATTCACGAGTGGCAGCAATTCCGCGCTTTCAGCAAATGGCTGCGTGTGCAAATCGAAGTAGGCTCTGCTGGACCCTTCTCGAAAAGTGCTCTGGAGACGGAGGAGAAAGAGGCCATGGCCATCGACCACGGACTTGTGCTTGGTTACATCAACGACACGATGAAGCAGAGCAGGCTGGCTTCTTATGTGCAGAAGCTTCCTGAATTACGAGGCGTTGTTGAGCGCGACGCATTCTTCCAACATCCCATATTGCAGCAGACTGCTTACGAAAACACCAAGGACGGCCTCAAGAAAGCCGATGATGCGGTCACGAACCCCAAGCCTACAACGAACTCAGCTTCGCTGAACATCCAGGTGATAGCGGTCTCTCTTGCCGGACATGTACGTCTAGTGCTAGACCGCATCACCGCCTGGCAAAGCAAGATGTTGCCCTCGAGCAAGTCATTTGATGGGCCTGCAGGGATCTCTGGCGACGCCCAAGCCTGCGATATGCGCATGCACGCCAATCGTGGCGGCGATCTGACCGTCGGGGTACTATTGGCGCATGAAGACACACTCTATCTGCACACAAAACACTCGAGCATCGGCAGTCACGAGCTTCAGAGCGAAATTGATGTGCCGTCACAGGTGCTCGACGCAAAGTTCATCTCTAATACCTGCTGTGTAACTTTAAGGCGCGCTCATGGCGATGGCACATGGTCTCTCAGGGTCGCTCTACTAGAGAGTGGCTTGATTACTCGCCCTTCCTTCATCACGCGCGAAACCGTTGTGCACACCTTCGACGCCAACGAAGCTTTCCAGCCTGAGAAGCTGCTGGTGGGCGGCCGTAAAGACAAAGAGATCTGCGTAGTATTTGGTGACGGCGGCAAATCTTGGCGGGTGTATGATCTGTCCAAGAAACAAGTGGACGCAGTGGTGGCTACAACTGCCACGGACGTGGGCGACCTCGGAGACGATTCCATGATCTTTTGAGAGAGTTGGCATTTGCAGCAGCATGATGCTTAGCCGACAGATCATCGATCGCAAGGCACGGTGAGACGGTTTTGCTGGAGAGATCCGGGGAGTGGATACTTTTTAGTGCAGCTCAACAACGCGACAGCCATAATATTGCGCCATGCGATTCCGGGTGCAGCTGGGGGATTCATAAGGAAGAATGTCCCTTTTCCTGTTCCGGACAATGCAGGGTCTTGATGCTACCCTGAGCTGGCTTCCCAAAGTTCCAAACTGAGCACGAAACCAAAGTTTCCCTTCTTAGCTGTTATAACCACGCTATGGCACTCTGTTTGAGATTGGCTCAGCCAATTGCAGAGTCGGCGGGCTGTCTCGGCAGGGCGAAGGTAAAAGTCTTAGCAAACGGAACCCAGTCCGACAAAGCCAGCCAAGCTGGAACTACAATGGCCCGCGTTGAGAGGATCTACTGAGGTATGTTGTAGGCTAACAAGGTAAGTCAATATCATCCGCGGGCAAAGTCGCACAGGCTTGGGTTGCGAGCAAGTGCAAAGCCCCAAACTGCTCGTCGTCAGTTCACGAGGTGGAATACTCTAGCCACAGCCACCAGCTGAAAGTAGCTGGCATTAGAAAGCTCGACAGCCAACCAGACAATTTACAGCTGCTGCAGGGGCAAAGTGAAATATGTTCCCATCTGGCCAGACGACGTCGTCGTATCTGGATGTCGTCGCTTGTTACTTCCCGCACCTTGCGGCTGCGTGCTCGCAATTATAATCTCTCCGCCTTCCGCAAGGAGGGGCAATACCCTAGTGTCGCGCTCGGACGATTCACATGGGGGTCGATCTGAGTCGAGCGGCTCAAGCTCCTCTGCTGATCAGGAGCCAAGTTACAGACATCCGCATAGGGGGGCTGAGAGAATGCCATGTTCGGAGTGAACATCCTCAGTGCATATCGAAGACAGCGTCAGACCAGCAGCGACCGTGCAAAGCGGCCGTGTGTTTGTCAAAGCATCGGATGGGATTGTGAGAATTCCGATATGGACATCGTACAAACGGCGGTGCATGCATCGATGCAAGCCCACCGGCGATTAGTGCTATTGGCCGATTTGTTAGCGATGGGCCCATTAAATCCCGACGAATCGGTTCGCTATGATGGAGGGGCTTGCTGTCAAGCAGGCCTCCCATGCAGCCCTTCTGCTTGAATACGGTCAGCCCGCACAGTATGCTTTTATCTCTTGCCTCGCCAGCGCAGCTTACAGCCAGCATCGTCTGCCGTTGCAGCCGGCGCCGGACACTTGTTCCTCCTCGCCTGTGGATGCCTGGTGGCACAGCGCTGCCATGCTCGGCGACTGGGTCCAGAGCTCTCGCTCAGACCATGCGTGCTCTGCTCTCGTTGGACATTCCCGCTATCCGCACGGCATCTCCACGCCAACAGCTTGCCTGCCAGCCTTTGCCTTGCCCACCGCTACCACCAACAAGCGGAATGCCATGCCCGGCCACTGCATGCGAGCCGAGAAGCATCTACGTCGTACCTTGCACACCCCATCCTCCCTTTGTACCTGTATGCTAGCGTGCCAAATGATGTAGCCCGCAACCGCCCCCGGCGGTTCATCGTGCGTGTCTTCTCCCTGCTCGTAGTCTACCTGTACACTACTCCGTACTACTTCCTCGTACCTGCGTTTGTCTTACCTTGACCGCACTCTGCGCTCTGCCAGGAGACAACGCTGCCGTCCCACTTGCCCTTTTGCTCTCTCTTTCGCAGACCGCGCGGTTTTCTGCATCGCCCGGGCACCAGGCTGGTTTTTTCGCACTCTCAAGTGGGCTCTTTGGTCATCAGATCCGCATAGACCGCCCGCAGCCCCTCCGAAGCCCAGGCAGCTTCTCGGTCCGCACCAGTTCGGACGGTCTCAATCGGCACAGTAATCCTACTATAGGGCAACTGAGACACTGTCTATCACTTGACACTTCGGCGGCGAAAATTTGGCCGTTGCGACAGCAGATTGCCATAACCGTTGGTCAGCCCCTTCGACCTCAGGCTCATACAGCACTCAGATCGAGATCTAAGAGCTCGGGCGCTGCAGTTGGACTTTTGATAAGATGCTGTTGGCAGAACAGTAGGAAAATCATCTTGGAGAGATTACCTGCGTTATTGTAGTTCAGAAACATGGAGTTTGATCAATCGTTTTCTGGGTAGGATTCTATACCGTTTCGATCATGAGGAATCGTACAAGCAAGCTGACCTCATTATCAAGTGTCGCCGACTGGGGCTTCCCAAGTCCGACCGCAACACCAACGACCGGCTCCTTCAGCAGCACCACCATACAGACACCAAAGACTGCTACATTCCCGTCACATTTCCAAGATGCCTTCGATACGCCTCAGATGCAGGGCTATGGCACGCCTCAACAACCAATGTACTCGTCCTCGACTCCAATGCAACGCCCGCAATCGTCCTCTGAAACTCTCCGATCGAACTATTATGCTGCCGTGCAAGCACAGAATGGCGCACAAAACATGAACACGTCCGTACAATATACGCATGCGCAGGAGATTCCTTCGAATGGTGTCTACGCCAACATGGCACAGCCATCACCACAACACATGACCTTCGCGCAATGCGACCCTACCCAAATGCAGACTCCACCTCCAACAAGAGGTACTTCCGTCAAGAAGCCTCAGCTCGTGCAGAATGTCGCGTTCGGCACTCCTTCTACGATTGCGTCTCGCCGGTTCATGACTCCCCAGCAACACGTCCTTCAATCGAACGCGCCAATGACCCAGCAGACTCCCATGCAGTTTCCTATGCTCCAGCTGTCGCCTGATATGCAGCAGTTCGGTAACATGGGCCCCATGACCGCTCCTGTGCACTCGCAGACCCACGGCTTCTGGGATGTCCAGCCAAGTCCCGTGGAGAACTTTGTCCAGACACCGCCTGTTATGCTCGATGATCCCTTTGGGTTGAACGCGCCTCACCAGCAGCTTTCATGGACTCCCAATGTGGCAACACCACAACAGCAGCAGGGCGCCCAAACGATGGGATTCAATACACCTGCTATGAACAGCTTTGCTGTCCAGCAAGTGCATGCACGCCCAGCATCAGCTGCACCCGTTCCCAACCACAACGCTCAGCCGACGCAATCTCAAACACCATCTGGTGTCAACCCATCCCTGCTCTACAGCTCGCCGGCGCAATCTCTCGCGCGCGATAGCAATCGTGCGATGAAGGTCCGACCAACCATGGAGCAAGTCGACATGAAACGCAGAGACAGCGCCGTGCCATCCCTCACCACACCTACGAGTGGTGCGCGCCCAGTGCTAAGAAGATGCAACACCACAGGTACTTCAAGGCCTCGTAGCTCAGCGTCAAGTGTTGCATCTAGCGACTCACTTAGCACCAACAACAGCATGGGTCAAGCTGTGCGTTCTGGCTCACCGCTCAAGCGCGTCGGCGTCACTCCCATGGACTCGATCTCGGAGGCCATGAAGCCGCGCGTTCAGCGACCATCGGTTGTTCTTACCATAGACGAGAACGGCCTTGCCCGAGCTGTGCCTCAAGCTTCGACGAGCCCGACTAAGTCTGTGCGCGAACGCTACCCTGGTCTCTTCGATAGCGACTCAAGCGACGGAGAGTCCATCGCCAGCCTCGAACCTGCAAGCCGTAACCCATCATTCAGCTTCACGAAGGGAGAGGAGCGAAAGCCGAAGATCGCAAGACTAGACACTCCGGTCGAGAATCTGGATGGTCTCAGTCTGCCACGGTCTGCCTCGAGCAGTTCCCTAAGAGTACACCCGTCAAGGGCTGCTATTGCCGCAGCCGCTCAGCTGAAGCGCCAGGGCAGTATCAGGAAGCTGGGCTCTTTGCGTTCAAAGAAGCCTTTGCAAAAATCTGCGTCGCATACCTCCATGATCGATACTTGTCCGATGGACTTTAGCGAGCAGTCAGTGACAGGCGCCAACTCTACCGCAAGCCAGTCGCCAGACGACAACCAGTCATTCATCTTCAACCCTCCGCCAGCTGACTTCAGCAATGTCGACATCTCACAAAACGCCTCTAGCCGCCAGGAGATTGACTGGAGCATGTACACGATGGCACAGCCCCAAACGCAACAACCGGCTTTCCAAGCTCCTCAACAGCACCAGGCTCCCCAGCAGCAACAAATACGTATCCGCTGCCCATGCGGAGATAATCAATACCATGGACAAGCGCTGGTGCAGTGTAAATCGTGCACACAGTACCAACACCCAGCCTGCGTCAACATTAACCCGGCCTTCGGACAGCCCCCGAGTTACTGCTGCTTCCTTTGCCAGAAGCCAACTGCGCGCGCCCCACTCCGGCGAACGACACATGGTTGATTGATTTTACTCTTTGAACTGGATGTCCGGATTCGGATTTCTTTGTTGTGATGCGGTTCGAGATCTCTTGGATTTGCGCATTTTGTTTTCTCCTGCGATTTAGCGATCGGGCATTTGGCGTTTAAGTGATACCGATTCACTGGTGCATGGGCTGATGGGTTTGATATCAGATAATGTAGTCTATTCACTATTGCAACAATAATTCGACGACCATTGGAAGCCTGCTTGTATCGTGCCGAGTGTCGTCCTTACCGTTGAATCCCTTTGTGAACAATAGCGGATTGTTATGAGGTTCCTTTGTTCACAAATCGGCCTTATGGTACAGAAACGGCCAATGTCTACCCAATGCAACTTTCCCATTCTGATCGATAATTCAAACAACTACACTTCCTTCAGCACACCCAAATCGCTTTGATCACCGAGGAAATCCAGCAAGATGATGGCCAGCAATATGACCAAGGGCACCACACGCAGCCGTAGCCGCTCACGCGGCGCCCACCATCACCGTCGACACACCCAGCACTTCCCGCCTCAGGAATACTCCGACTTCACTCGCACCGATCTCAGTCTGATAGCACCAATCCTGCTTCCGCAGACGGTCCACGAGACTCGCTCGGCCTACGAAAAGAAAGTCAAAAAGAGTATTGCCGACCTGCCAGCCCACTTGCACTGCAAAATTCCTCTCCTGTCGAGCTTTTGCAGCCTGCACAGCAAACTCTCGCCCGGCCCGATCACCAGCCTGTTCAATGCGCTCCGTGAGGAGATTGAGGACGAGGTCCCGAGGATATGGGGCCCACTGGCGCAGCGACAGCAACTCAGCTCGCAGAAGCGCGAGATGGTCGAGATCGTGCAGCATCTGGCTGTGCTCTGGCTGGGGCCGAAAGTCTTCCAGGCGCGATTTGAGAAAGAACCGCGTCGTGTTTTCATGAAGGAGAAACCGAGCAAGTGCTGTGCGTGTACGCTTGTGGCTATGGCAGGCGATTTCCAGACTCAGGTCGCTATGGCTGCTTTGTTCATTGGAAGGATCAACCAAAACATGTGGGAGGGCAGCAAGAGGATCGTGTGGTATCTTGAGTGGACCAGTGCGCGGTTGCCCAAGAGTCGCAGGGAGGACGCAAAGGGCCTCATCTGGGAAATCGGCAAGAAGTTCCGCATGACTCGATTGGGCGCTGAAGGCAGTGGGAGGTCCAAGAAGAAGCCAAATCTTGAAGCAGAAGAGGAGAGCGAGTTGGGTCCGGGGACTGCCAGCTATGTCATGTCGCTCGACCGTGAGCTGAGAGAAGAGCAAAGCAAGGGACCGCGCAAGTTGATCGGTGGCGAGACACGAGACGACGACAAGTTCAAAGGTCTTGCGAGAAGGAACCACGCTACTGAGGAAGACGATGTGGACCTTGCGATCCAGCTGAGTCTCGAGGAGCAAGAAAGATCGAACCAAACGGACGATGGAAGGTCCAGAAGGCCGTATGCGTCGTCGTTCTACTCCACGGATCTGTCAGGAGAGAGGCCACCGTCAATCTCAATCGCCAAAGACATCGACGGCATTATCAGAATGTACGACGAGAGTGCCCTCGATCCTAACCGTAGGATCGACGATGACGACCAATACTACGAGCCAAGCCAGCGTGGCGACGACGACACTCAGTCGCGTGTCCCTACAGAGTATGGCATGGCGCCTAGTCGTGTCCAGAGCATGCTTGACAGGAGTTTTGGTTCGAAGTGGGACGGGCCAAAGCTTGGAGGAGGACGTTAGCTGGTGTGGCAATGTTAGTTTTCTTCGCATTTCCGTTTGATGGTTCCAGGTATGCAACAAAATGAAAGTGCTTTTATACAACAAACCAATCTCGGACTTGACTACGTAATGCTTGCATATAAAGAAACAATGAGAGGTCATAGTATTCATTATCGTGCAGGTGGAGAGTACAAGGGAAACGTTTGCTCCTCGCAAACATGTCAGTGAATGAAAGCACGGCTACACGCAGAATGTCTCACAAGCTGCAGTGAAAGTGTGTTGGAAGACTGAACCTCGCAGCCATCAATTTCCCCTTTGTCAGGAAGAATACCATGCACGTATTGTCGCAGGCAGAGAAATGGCAAACATACGCCGAAATCGCTTTTGATCATCATATAAGAAACCACACACATCATCAAGATTGCCTTTAACCTTATTCCTTGCGTTATATACCCAAACTAGCACAAAAAAAATCCGAATGTCTTCCACCGAGCCACAACAACTGGCTCCCTCAGCTGCCTACATGGCCTTGGTCCTGAGCAAAGAAGGCGACATCGTCCCTAACATCAAAAAGCTCTGGTCCAGAGTCATGCACCTCGAACCCACTCTCAGCTACGCAATCGCCTGGGCAGGCTATGAACAGTGCAACGCCTTACTCATCCGATCTTTGCGGGACGCATGGCAACGCCTTCTAGCAAGAGAAGACGCAGTCTTACTCGCGCCAAACCCCAATGCTCGGCAGGTGTGGCAGCTCAGGGATGATGTCGTGCGTTTGGGGGAGTTGTTGGACGCCGCAGAGGAAGCGCAGAATGATCTGAAGAAGAACAAGTTGCAGCTTGAGTGGGATATTCACATGAGTGTTGTGGATCTGGTGAGAGTGAGGTGGGAGCTGGAGGAGTGTGAGTTTTAGACGATGAAGGTTACGGCACTACTCTCTGGATGGTCTCGTTCGACTGTTAGCAATGAGACGGTTCAGATGCTCCTATACCTCTATCAGAGAACTCAGCGAGTTGTTAAACAAAAGTCAGTCAGCGCCATGCGTCTCGCCACCGCTATGCGTTTTTACCAGCCTCCAAAGCCCTCGCATCCTCTTCCGCAAACCTCTCCTCAGTAGCCAACTCCTGCTCCGCCTTCTTCTTCGCCAACTCTTTGCAGAACTTGCTATTGGCACGTATCACATCTCCATACTTCAAGAACATGAACGGGATCACCCCCAACACCAAGCTCAAGAAGCCCAGCAAACTACACGCCCACGCGATGCCAAGCCGCTCATACATCGGTCTCGCAGCGAACGGTAGAATGACAGCGAATAAGCTACGCGAGCACGACGCCGCCGCCAGAGCGCTAGCGGAGAAAAGCTCGTAGGCATCGACGAGGTAATTCAGCAAAGCCATGAAGATCAGGAGGTAGGCTACGCCGAATGGCACGGTCGCAACGATCGGTACGATCCAGTGGATTGATGCTTTGGCTGTCCAGCCGAGCCAGAACATACTCACGCTGAGGAGAGGTGCTCCGAGGCAGGCGAGTGGGACGCGGCGGTACTCTTCTTTGCCGTACCAGGATGGCCGCGGGTCTTGCTTGCTGGCACGGTCTAGATAGGCATCCCACATTAAGTAGATGCCGCAGGAGATTAGGCTACCGACGCCGATGGGGAGGAATGCGAGGCCTTGCTCGCCGGCGTTGAAGCCGTAGACACCTGTAAAGATGATGGGGTATGCTTGGAGGAACACTAGATTGCTTTTGTCAGTATGCCAAACCGAACTTCTAGGTATCTGGATGTGCCCGACGTACTGTAGAAAATGGCATACACCATAGCAGTGTACAGACAGCTGCACAGCACAATGCCCTCGAACAGAAACATCCGCACTGGCCTGGTCAACACCACTACCAAAAGCTCTCGCACATCACGCTTCTCGAGCTCAGTCGGTGCATAAGCATCCTTCTTGCCTTCCTTTCGCATCTTCTTTGCTTTCGTCTTCAGAACAATCGGGGCATATGTCTCTGGCATCATCAGCAAGACAGGCCATGTCGCACCAGCAATAATGAGCTGAAGCCAGTAAGCCCATCGCCACGACACCACAGCGATGAATCCAGAAGCTACTGGTCCGGCGAGGGGACCCCATGTGGTCGCGCCCATGAAAAGCGCCATGGCTCTCCCACGGGCCTTGGGTGTGCCCCAGATGTCGGAGTAAATGCCTCCAATGATCGAAATAGGCGTGGAAGCGCCTACACCAGCAAGCAGACGCATGACGATGAGGCCCGCCCATGAAGGTGCAAGAGCACAGCCCAGGGAGAATGCGGAGTATACGGCGAATGTCAGGACCATGATGATCTTTCGGCCGTAGGTCTCAGAGAGTGGCGAGAAGAATAAAGGTCCTAGGACATATCCGACCAGGTATATGGATGTAGGAAGTACGAGCTGGGTCTGATTGGTGATACCGAAGTGTTCAGCCGTTGGAGTGGAAGCGCCGGTGGCGATCGAGGAGCCTATGGTGCTGTTCATGACCAGAAGGATACCCGTGATTGTCACGTAGAGCTTTCTCGATCTTGGCCAGCAGTACGGATTCAGTGGATCATCGCGGCTGAATGACACCACTGTCACCTTGCTTGTGATATGGGCTGGCCGGTCTTCGACATGGTCGTTACTTGTGCGCGAAGATGTTCTACTGGAGGTGTCGCCACCATTATCTGCTTTCTCCAGGTCGACTTGCTTCTCGATATCGGCTTTGTTGACAGCATCTCGTCTCGAAGTCGAAGAAATTGTTCGCACGAGATTTAATGGTATTTGGCTTTTGGGTATGTTTTCAGATGGTGGTGCACTATCTGCAGAGTCCGGCATCGTTGGTCTCAACTCGCGCAAGACTTCCCATTTCCTGTGCAAGACGATGCTTGTTTCGTTAAAATATAATGATGAACAGACGGAATGGAGAACGTAGTAGAAGACATCTTAGCAGCAGAGGCGCCTGTTGCAATAAGGCGCAAGCAATTCGGCTTTCGGCACACGTACAAGCAATTCACCTTCGTCAGCTATCGCAGTGTGATGCGCACTCCTAGAGGGGCCAAGATGCGTTACCGAGGGATGCTGCTCGAAAGGGTAATTCATGCACCTGGCCGATCAATCGCAGCGCCGGTAACGGCAAATTGGAAGCTTGAGCTGCACGTCGCGGGCGCCCTTCAACACGTCGATGACGGGACAGCTGTAAACTTTGAGAAATTGCGGATTTTGGGCCATACATGCGGCTATGCTTCCAGGTTGATGCCACTTCCAAAGCGACCATACAGCTCGGCCTTGAGGTCGCCCATTTCCTCGCGCAGTTCGCTCAATTTCTCTTCGAGAGCAGTCACTTCGTCGTTGATCTTCTCGACTGAAGCGGAGAGACGCTCCTGCACCTCGGGAAGCGGTAATGAGTAGAATGAGTCGCCGATTTTGTAGCTAAAAACCCATCAGTCGTCAATTTCTCCAATACCAAGAATACCAGGCACACATACGGTACTTTCTCATCCTCATCTGCGAGCTCCAGCTCGGATGAGATCTCTTCCAAGTCTTCCTTGTCTTTCTGCGTGGATGTTAGCAGCCGCATGGGCTTTTTATACACAGAAAAAACTTACCTGCTTAGTCTTGAGGTCTTCTTCGATCAACTTTTCCCTGCTGTGAAGGCGACTGAAACGGTTGATTCTGTCCTGATCCTCCTTGCGGACCTCCTTCTCCTCGCCCATCGCCTCCTCTTCCTCCCGTGTGAGCTGGCAGAGTGTTAAGGGGAGTTCCTGTATGCCGATGGTGCATTAAAACTTACCATGCGCCTTGACAAAGACATTTTGGTGAATAGTCGGGCTGTGTTGACCGAATGAAATGTGATTCGTGCCTCAGATCACAGATGCCAAACAGATATTCAGATATTGAAATCGCGACCGCCACAAAGTGTGGCTGAACAAAGCGTGGCGTTTGGCGGGGTAATTCGGGGCGCTTCTTCGAGCTTCAAGCCTCCTGCCTCCTGCTTTTGCTTCATGAATATCAAGCCTCTAGAAGCCCCTTGCACACTCGGCAAAGGGACATCACCTATTACACAAAGATTCTGTCAGGTTCCCAATCCGGTCATACTGGTCCAAAAAAGTGTACGGTTTCGGGCTGCATGGCATCGCTACCGTTTTTCGATCATAGCATGATGCCGGAGCACTTACGCACACCCATGTCGCAGAGCTCCCTTATCTCTACCGTCTCGAACGCCAGATCCATGCACGGCAGTGATAAGCTCTGCGGCTGTAAAGATATGCAGCACCTAGTACAATAAGCCCGGTCTCGATGGGCTCCAATGTCCTGACCTGATTCTCGCGTCTTTCCTTCTCTCTCTTCCTCACCATACTATACCATTGAACATAATGTCACTTCCAGATCCAGACGCGGCCACGCGCCGAGCTTCCCACGATGCTGTTGATCAAGGTCTCGCGAGCGAGGATGACGCTGCCGTACTCGCGGCGCTTGGCTACAAACAAGAACTGAGAAGGTAGATCTTGGGCACCACTTATACGAGCCATACCTGGCTAAGCAATGCCAGGAACTTCACGATGATCGAGGTCTTTGGCATCGCCTTTAGTATCATGGGCTTGCTGCCTTCCATAGCCAGCACGTTAGCTTACTCTATCCCTGCCGGTTTGTGTCCCCTAAAAAGCTTCGTCAACCACACCTTGTAATCATAAACATCTCAGGTCCTGCCGGCATGGTCTGGGGCTGGTTTCTCGCCAGCATGTTTATCTTCTTCGTCGGGCTGGCTATGGCGGATCTAGGATCGGCCATGCCGACGTCTGGGGGGTTGTACTGGTTCGTAGGACTCCATCGCAAAGTGCTGAACCTGCATTCTGACAACACAGGTGGACACATTACTTCTCATCACCATCGACACGCAACGCTTTCTCTTTTCTCGTAGGCTACAGCAACACACTCGGTCTAGTCGGTGGACTCTGCTCCATCGACTACGGCTTTTCACTTATGCTTCTGAGCGTACCCGTCTTGGCAACCGACGGCGCCTGGACGCCTTCCCATGGCGTGGTATATGCCGTCTTTCTCGCTTGCGTCGTCTGCCATGGCATACTCGCCAGTAGCTTCAGCAAGGTCATGGGCAAGCTCCAGACTGCATTTGTAGTCATGAACTTTGTGCTGATCTTTGCTACGATTATTGCGCTGCCCATAGGGCGATCCAAGACTCGAAACGACGCCACATGGATCTTTGCTACCACCGCAAATTTGACTACCTGGCCTTCCGGCTGGGCTTTCATGCTCGCTTGGTTGAGCCCGATCTGGGTGAGTTGCCTCCCGCTGATATCACAGTCCAGTGTATTCGCGCTGACATCCTCAAGACTATCGGCGCATTCGACAGCTGCGTCCACATGAGCGAAGAAGCCGCAAACGCCACCCGAGCCGTCCCATACGGCATTCTCATGTCCATCGGCTCCTGCTGGCTCTTCGGCTGGATCATAGTCATCGTCCTGGCAGCCTGCATGTCAACCGACCTGGAAGCCCTCCTCACCACTCCCTTCGGCCAGCCAATGGCCCAAATCTACTACGACGCCGTCGGAAAGCGCGGCGCCATCGGCCTCATGACGCTCCTCTTCATTGTTCAATTCTTCATGGGCCTGAGTATCACCGTCGCTGCTTCGAGGCAGATGTGGGCTTTCTCGCGCGATGGCGCACTGCCTTTGAGCAGGTTCGTCCGCGTCATCAACCAAAGACTGGGCCATATTCCGTTCAACGCCATCTGGTTCTGTGTCGTGCTCGCTGTCCTCCTCGGCCTTCTGACCATCATCGGACCGGCGGCCGCTTCAGCCGTATTCAGCCTCGCTGTCGCTGGCAACAATCTGGCGTGGCTCATGCCCATCTTCGCACGCGTCGTGTGGGGCCAGAAGAAGTTCAAGCCTGGACCATTCTATACTGGCCGATTCAGCATCCCGATCGCCTGGGTTGCGATTGTATTTTTGGTGTTTGGCATTGTGCTTTCGATGTTCCCGACCGGAGGGCCAAATCCAACGCCGGACACTATGAATTACACTGTTGTGATCAACTGCTCGGTGTGGGGCGGGGCACTGTTATATTACTATATCGATGCAAGGAAGTGGTGAGTGTTCCATGTGTCTACATGAAGTCAATGAATTGGCTGACAACTTTAGGTTCACTGGACCGAAAATCACGCTGAGTGGGGACGAGCTCACAGACGAGCAACAGGAAGCCCTGAAGACAGAGGGCTTGGAAGTCAACATCGAACCCAAGAGAACTGACGAGACGCCAACCGATCCGACTTCGAAGGACATCGAGAGGTCTTAGGACGATTGCCGAACGTCTTCTTGGTTAAATTGTGCGCCTTGGAAGAAGGATCCTCAATGCCCCGATCAATATCTATCTGCGGTCCCATGTAGCGCTTCACCGCACTGGTAGCACACAGTCAAATGCTTAGATATCATTCTAAATCTCTTTGCTGACGTCGAGCGCAGAGCTTTTCTAGTAACCCTTGCCAAAAGCATTTCCAGGAGCGGTCACGTTGTAAAGATCAGCGAAGGGATCAAAGTACGAGTCAGTGTGTCTGTCGTACTCCATAGCACTATTATTCGCATCAAATCAGCTTTCGCGCAATCACACACAAACAAGAGTTCAGTGGTGGAAAAAAGATCTCCCAGGGCTGTACTCACTTCGTAACGTTCCTCGCCACATCGTCGCCATACATACACGAAATCCAGGCAAGCGTCGCGTCGATGCCGGCCGACACACCGCTGGAAGACCAGATGTTACCATCGACCGCCCAGCGAGCATGCGGGATCCAGTGCGCCGTCGGATCAGTCGCGACGACGCTCGTCCAGGCGGCTTTGTTGGTCGTCGCGCGCACGCCCGAGAGCAGCCCCGTCCTCGCGACGACCATCGATCCAGTGCACACCGTGATCAAGTACTTCAGCTTGGGGTAGGTCTCCTTGATGAAGTCCAGCGTAGGCTTGAGGTCGGAATCGGGAGCGCGCGCGCCGGCGCCGCCCGGGACGAGCAGGACTTCGAGGTCGGAGGGCGCGGTGGCGTAGGTGTGCGTGGGCGGGACGCTGACGAAAGCGCTGGAGTTGAACTTGTTCATCGAAGCCATGCGCGGCCGGGTGGTCACGGGGTCCATAGTCTCAGCGAGGAAGAAGACGTCGACTTTGGTGGTGCGGGCGAGGGTGAAGAGCGCTTCGTAGGGGCCCCAGACGTCGAGTGGTTCGTAGGCTTGAAAGAGGACGATGCCCCATTTGTTTGGAGGGCTGGTCTTGTTGGTGGCGGCGTTCTTGCCTACGCCTGCCGGTTGTGAGTGTAGTGTCATTGATGGTCAGACTGGGATTGTGGCTTACAGTAATCAGGAGGGTAGCCTGTGTATGTGCTGTTGTAGGCGGCGGATGCTACGCTCAGGCATGTTAATAGGGAGTACAAAGTAGATGAAAGCATTCTGGGTGAAGTCAATGTCTGCCAATGGTTTGAAATGAATGTCGATCGACTCTAAACTTTGTACTCAAGTAGTGCTAGTCCTCTACTTCTGCCAGCCTTATATACAAAAACCCATATCATCTGAATTTAATACTATAGGCTGCAACATTAAAGCACTGCGGGGCAGAACTCCCGCGCCCAGAAGGGGTTTGCCGTGAAACAGCAGTGTACGGAATAAATCGACAGCTGAGGCTGAGTCAAAATGAGCACTTTTTGTTTTGCAGATCGCGAAAACTGCTAACCACTAATTGTGCAGATACGCCTTGGTTATACATCATAAATCCTTCGCGTGTTCCCTCTTGTCGTCTGCTCGCATAGCATTTGCGGATACCCACTTAGAGTGAAATGCCCTCAGCCGCCTGCTGCTTTCGCCCCTCAACGAGCTTGGAAGATGCCCACGGGGCTGAATCGGCTCTCTCAATAGAACGAGCAGTCGCCTCGTCTAGACTCTCTTGCGGCAATTCCAGGAGCTTGTTCGAGGTGCCCTTGCGGGCTTCGAAGTTGCCGTTGCCATCGTCGAAGAAAATGCGCGTGTACATCATTCGGACGTAAGCCATCCTTTCTCCGCCCTGCAAGGCTTTTGCGGCTGAAGCCCAGCGCTCTCTTGCCGGCTCTTTGTGGATGGTCCAATCTTCGAGTCTGTCTCCGGTGACACGGAGCACGGAGTCGAGCATGTCTTTCTGGCTGATGTTGAATGAGTTGACGTACACGACCTTATTTTTGAAGTTCTCCAGACAGCGCTCAGTGTTCCCATCTTCAGGCTTGATTGGCAGGCTTAACAATGCCGCCACTGCACGACCGACTTGCGGCCAGGTAGAAGATGAGATCTTGGTTTCACCATTGTCGAAGAACGTGGCTGTCTTGCTTGGAAAGTCGAAGCCAAAAGACGGCGGGATCGCAAGCGACCATTCGTACCAGAACCCTGTGGTGACCGAGATGTAGCTGCTGACACCCGTCGCAGCGATCTCTTTGCGAATCTGAGGTATCTTGGAAAAGCCAGGGACATCGTTGACGACTCCTTCGATGGTCGTGTCGCAACCCCAGTCGTTAGGCAGAACCCATGGCACGCCTGCTTCGGCTGCGGCACGAATGAGTTTGCTTTGGGTATCGTCTGGTGCGAGGACGCTGAGAGTGATGAGCAGAACGTCCTGGCCACGGAGAGCGGCTACGAGCGCTTCGTGGTCATCGTTCGAGGCCTTGACGACGTTGATGCCCGAAGGCAGCTCGCTCGTGCTATCTGGGCGGGTGATTGCAGTGAGGTTGAATCGACCGGTCTCCAGGAGAGATTTGGCGATGAATCCACCACTTCTTCCGCCAGCCTGTGGTAAATGTCAGTCGCAGTGCTGTGGTGCTATGGTACGTAGCCACTTACGCCGATGATGGCAATGTTCTTGATGTGGTTGTTGGTCGCCATGCTGTCGGCAGTGTCTTGGGCGAAGTAATACACTGTTGTGAGCTGATATGGATGTCTTTGTTGTGCAATAAGATGGTAGCAATATCTAGGAAAGAGGCACAATGGGGATACTTATGTATTGTGGCAGGCACGATGGAGAGCGGACTTCAAAGGTGCCTAACACCGACGTCGTACCATGACACCAGACGCCGCACACTGGTTGACCTGAAGGTGTTGGTGTGCTACATGCGTTCTAGACAGGTCATTGAGGATAGTAGCGGTAGTAACATTTCCAATGTCCGAGCTGACGACATGGGAGTGGAGAGGCGGGAAGACAGCCAGTGACAAGTCGCTCGTCTGGAGAGTGGAGCGAAACTCAGTCTAACCCCGATTCGTATTTACGGAGCTCGAGACAACGTGAATGGCTCAGCCACGTGCAAGCCCACACCGTACATACGACCTGCAACAGACCCGAAAGCCCGTAAACCTCTCCTCTCCTTCATCGTATCATCGCTACATGGACATGCAATTCAGAAGAATTTCTCTCATCCAAGAGAAGGTGTGTTGAAGGGTTCGGGTTGGTGTTATCTTTCCATCCAAAATTTCTCGCTAAAGACATCAAAGGATGGAGCTATGTATACATGCTCGTTTAGTTGTAGACGTGTAGGCTTACGCCAGTTTCACGCTTATCGTGGTTCCTATTTAGGTCGTTTTGGTCCACGTCGTGAACAGATGCTCATAGCACGGACACGCAGTCAGTCGAGCATTCATCCCAGCCTCGGCTGGAAACTGACGCTGATCATTAATACGAATCTTCATTGCAACACGCTTTTACATCAAACGACAAGAGTGTTTCAGTGCTGAAGCGATAGCGCATGCGATAACGAACGCGACCAGTCATCCACCTCAAGTCATTGCAGGCAAATGATCACATCAGGATGCGAAAATTTCTACATCGCACGAAGAATCACCATGGACATGCATAGATTCCACCGATAAGCTGGTCTGATCGTCTTCACCACTGCAGAATATATATTAATTACTCAGGGCTGGCTGCCTTCGCTCAGTCATCATCATCAGTTATGGTTCCCGGTAACGCCGATCTTACTGCATAACTAATCTAGAGTGGGGCTGGAATTCAATGATCCCGAGGGCGCAATGATCATCGTCGAACGTTCGAAACGAATCGTGTTCGCAATTATTCAAATCATTTTTGAACCCTTCTTTCGCGAGGCCAGTTCTTCTTCTGAACTCGATCTTCCATAAAACAAAACAAGAAGAAACATCAACTGTCTAACAACATCCTACCCTCACCCACCAACAACCACAAAACACTCCACAACCACCATCATGGTCCTCAAAGTCCACCACCTAGGCATCTCCCAATCCGAGCGCATGGTCTTCCTCTGCGAAGAGCTCGCCATCCCCTATGAACTGATTCTGCACACGCGCGCCCCGCTGCTGGCCCCCGAATCCCTCAAGTCCATCCCGGGCAACCTCACCGGCAAATCGCCCTTCCTCGAAGACACCTCCGCCAACGTCACCCTAAGCGAAAGTGGTGCCATCGCAGAGTACATCATCCAGCGCCACGGCGCCGGGAAACTCAGCGTGCCTCCCACATCTCCCAACTACGCCGACTACCTGTTCTGGTTCCACTGGAGCAACGCCACGCTGCAGCCGCAGATGGCCGCGAGCATGTGGCCGGCCTCGGACGAGACGACGGGCAAGTTCCGCGAGGCGAGGCTGCACGCTGCGTTGAGCACGATGGACGCCAGGCTCAAGGAGAGCAAGTGGCTTGCTGGGGAGGAGTTCACGGTGGCGGACGTGATGCCGGTGTGGACGCTGACGACGCAGAGGTACTGGGGCCCGCTGCTGGACTTGTCAAGGTATTCGGGTATTGTGAGGTGGTTGAAAGATATTGGGGAGAGGCCGGCTTATCAGCGTGCTGTGAGTATTCTTGTTCTCTTTGGAAGGCTGACTAAAGCTGACTTTGATTCATAGATGCAGAAGGGTGACCCGGAGATGCGTCTACTACTGGGCGCGGAAGCTCCAGCAAAGAGCCTGTTGAGCGAGGGAGGCATCGTATCAGACGTGTGGAAGAAGGATGCAAAGAGCAGCAACCGATTGTAAATTGTTATGTCCTGCTAATGCGCTCCCCACTCCACCTGGCGTATTATCTTAGCCACTTACATAATCCATAAACCGTCACCGAAGCTCCAGGACAGCGCCCTTGGGAATATTTTTAGGCAGCGGATCCACGTGGTCGAAATTGTGGCCAGCTCTCTCCGCGCTGCTCATCTTGGTGATGTCGTAATGGGTACCACCCAGCTTGGGCTTCCCGCCCGCTCTCTTTTGCGTGCCGTGATGCGCTTCGTGTTCCTTGTACTAAAATGAGATGTTAGGATTTTTTTCCGGACGGGCTACAACACAAGCGTCAATGCATGACATACCTTCTTCTTGAAGTCCCACTGGTCCGCTTTGACTCGCGCTGGAATTTCAGCATCTTCCACACCTTTCACCAGCTCCTGCGCATCGAGAAGCGGAGTTGCTGTCAAATCAATACCGCCCTTCTTCGCGTACGCCACGACGCTGTTGCGCCACTCCAGGTCCTCAGGCTCGTAGTCCTCTTGGTCTTCACTCCACTTGAGGGCCATGACCATCACGAGAGCAAGATCCTTGAATTTTGAGTCCGGTTTGAGATGGCCGGCACGATCCAGCTCGTTGAGCATGGTCAAGATCGCGCATCCGGAGAGATTCCATGTTGCGCTTTCTTTGTCACCGTCGTCGGACGCTAGGTCAACGTTAGAATTGCGGCATTGAGACATAAATCTTTGGGAAGAGCCGGGACTCACGAATCCAGTTGCTGCTTTCGACTAGTTGCCAATGCACCATGCCCGAAATCACTGTCCACATGGCCTCGATCGACTTCTGCTTCTTGCTAAATTCTTCATGGAACTTGACGAGCTGATACTCTGTCAGCCATGCCCTTCGCAGCAAATACCAAAGCTGACTTACCAGATTCTCTTGCAGCTCCTGCAGACCCTATGCGTACCAGTCATTGTAGATATACATGTCGAACAGGTCGGGATCACAGTAGCTCGCTCGACGGTGCCACTCGGTCATGATCAACCAGGTTCCCTTCATCACGACCCAGTCCCAGTCGGGATGCTCAGAAGCAGGCTTGCTGTGTACTTGTTTGCCGAGTTCTTCATCGTCTGAGCCACGTCCACCAGCCCATGGTGGAACGACCATGCACATGTACTCGTACGGGTCTTCATCTCCCTCATCTTGGTCGGGCTATTTCTATCAGTATCTATTGAGCAATGGGAGATATATCGTCTTACTGCTTCAGCGTGATTGTCGCCATCTGATGGACTGCCGTTGGTCTGCTCCGGCTCGCGAATCGTAGTGAGACCGTCGTCGTTGTCGTCTTGGCGTCGGGTCTTGGAAGCCGGCTCTGCTCCTGTAGAGTCTTGCGGTGCGCGTTTCTTGGGAGGCATTGTGGTGAATTTTCAGCTTGATGCTGCACAATTGGTACGATGTAAAGAGATTGAGGAACAACAATGGACCTTGGATCACCCAGACGCACGCGTCCACGACGCGCCCAGGACCTCCGCCATATTAACATGACATCAGACGGATGTCAATGCGAAAAAGGGTTAGGGTAGAAGATATCTGCAAGAACAGACTGACAGGGGTGGGTTGGGGCGGGCGGCCCAACGGCGTAGTGAGCACCCGGTAGTCTCCTAGTCTACCCGGACGCTTGGTGAGGCTCGTGTAAAAGTTGTAGCGTCTGTCTGTTTTGCGCTCCGTTATTATTGATTCCTCATCATCACCACCACCTCCACCACCTACCACCACCGCCATCTCCACTCCACCCATCACAATGTCTGCTCAGGCCCCTCCCACCTCCACCGGCAGCGTCAAGGTCGACGCTGTCAAGCAGAACATCCAGGCCGCTGAGCCCGAGAAGCTCTCTGGCGTCGCCCTCTACTCTCGCTTCGCCTTCGCCGGTGCCGTCTGCTGCTCCCTCACTCACGGTGGTCTCACTCCCGTCGATGTGTAAGCTCCCTCTGCCATCATCGTCGCGCGCATGCGATTTCATGCGAAGACACGTTCTCAATGGGCGCATTTTGCTAACGCGCGCATGCACAGCGTCAAGACCCGCATCCAGCTCGACCCTGCCACCTACAACCGCGGTTTCATCGGCGGCTTCAAGCAGGTCATCCAGAACGAGGGCGCTGGCGCTCTCCTCACTGGTGCCGGCCCTACCTTCGCCGGTTACTTCCTCCAGGGTGCCCTGAAGTTCGGTGGTTACGAGTTCTTCAAGCAGCAGTCCATTGGCCTCCTCGGCTACGAGGCCGCTGCCAACAACCGCACCGCCGTCTACCTCGCCTCTGCCGCCTCCGCCGAGTTCTTCGCTGATCTCGCCCTCTGCCCTCTTGAGGCCACCCGTATCCGTCTCGTTTCCCAGCCCACCTTCGCCAATGGCCTCATTGGTGGCTTCACCAAGATCGCTAAGGAGGAGGGCTTCGGCGCCTTCTACGGCGGTCTCGGTCCCCTTCTCTTCAAGCAGTATGTTCAATATATACCTCAATTTGATTTGTGACCCGAAACTAACAATTTCCCAGGATCCCTTACACCATGTCCAAGTTCGTTGTCTACGAGAAGGTCGCCGAGTACGTCTACGCCAACTTCGTCGACAAGAAGACTGCCTCTGGCGGCATGAACACCACCGTCAACCTTGGTTCCGGTCTCATTGCCGGTTTCGCCGCTGCCCTTGTCTCCCAGCCCGCCGACACCATGCTTTCCAAGATCAACAAGACCAAGGGTGCTCCTGGTGAGGGCACCACCAGCCGTCTCATCAAGATCGCCAAGGAGCTCGGCATCAAGGGCTCTTACGGTGGTATCGGTGCCCGTCTCTTCATGGTCGGCACCCTTACTGCTGGTCAGTTCGCCATCTACGGTGACATCAAGAAGGTAAGACTTGAACCCTGAGATTTACTATGGAAAGCAAATTGTACTGACTAAATTTCGTAGGCCATTGGTGCCGTCGGTGGTGTCGAGATCGCCAAGTAAGCTCATCGCTTATAGGGGACACTCAATCTAGATAGAGGATACAGAAAATCTTCTTGGACATGAAAAGTTTGGAGACCATGCGCGAGCATGTTTTCCACGCGGTAAAAGGAGGGTGGTATAATGATATTTGGTTCTAGCGTTCATGCATGGCTGTTGGATGGGCAATATGCTTTTTCTTGCCTATCGAATAGACGATAGAACCATGGGACACTTTGTATCATAGTACACGGCGGACTACGCTTACGGGCGTGGATGTAATGCAGCGTTTTATCTTTCTTGTTATACATCTTTGCGACTGCGATTTGTCAACTCATCTGCCATTCTCATTGAAGCAGCTTCTCAGCCCTGCGTCCCACTTTCTGCAGGCAAACTTATTCCATGCAGGATTCATCTGCATGATGTATTCCGTACCTGATTTCCCAGCCTTACCGAAACTGGGGCTGATCGCCACCCGAATAAACTCTCCAGTTAAATCTTGCAATATTCTCCGCGCACGCGTCGTCTCACTCGGCCGCGGCGCGCGCGCCCTGTTTCCTCCCTCACCGCATACTAGACGCCTCTACACAAAACGTGACGAGGCCTGCTGACACCCCTGGTCTACGCACTATCAAGCCCTTCCACCGCTCCGGCGCCGAGCACTTGTAGCCGTGCGGCCAAGATATTGGCTCCGTTGACCGCTATAGCCCTGCCATCCGCACCGCAGAAACGATGCCGGCTATACTGTGGGTCTGTTAGCAACTGACGTCGTTTAGGGCCGTCTTCACAGGCACCCTTGATCCTTCTGCTCTAAGAAGAGGACACCTCGATGACAATCTAATCCTTTTTCTCTTAGACCTTTGTACATATACATTCACTATCTTGTTGTTGCTTTTTAACCCCTTTGGGACGTGCAGACATATAGACACTGCGGCGTTGCAACAATGGCCCACCACACGCCAGAAAACCGCACCCTCTTCCAAACCTTCGAATGGCACGCCAAATCCGACAAGCCCTCCCACAACGAAACCCACTCCCACGGCTCCCACTATGCGCGTCTCACCCGCCTCGCACCTTCCCTCGCTGGCCTCGGTCTGAACATGTTCTGGCTGCCGCCAGGCTGCAAAGCGAACGAACCTTCTGGCAATGGTAACGGATATGACTGCTATGATCACTGGGACTTGGGAGAGTTCGATCAGAAGGGACGCAGGAACACAAAGTGGGGGAGTAAGGAAGAGTTGGGGGATCTGATCGAGGCGTTGCATCGGAATGGCGTGGAGGGGATTTGGGATGCGGTGTTGAACCACAAGACGGCGGGCGATACGACTATGGAGTGTTGGGCTGTGGAGGTTGATGAGAATGGTGAGTGAGAGCGATGAGAGCGGGAGAAGTTGCGTGTTGGGCCTAGTCGTGATCTATGGCTGACGATTGTGTGATTTGCAGACCGTCGAGTCGAGACCTCTGCACCTAAGAAGATCACTCCTTGGATCGTTTACAACCACGACAACCGAGGCGGTAAATACTCTCCGATGAAATGGAGGGCAGAACATTTCAGTGGAACCGACTGGGATCAACGCGCCGAGAAGCATGCTATCTACAAGATCATCGACGACCCGGCCAATTTCCCCAAGCCAGGGCATGAAGATCCTGACCTCTTCAAGAAGGGCATGCACCGCATCTCGCGATTCTTCACAGGCAAAAAGTCCGACGCACAATCTACTATCGCCATGAAGAGGCCTGGCAAGGACTGGGCTGAGGACGTGGACGACTTGCACGGAAACGCCGACTACCTCATGTTCTCGGACATTGATCACAAGCATCCTGAGGTTCGCGAGGATCTGTTCAACTGGGCTGACTGGATGATTCATGAGAATGGCATCGATGGCTTTAGATTGGACGCTGCTGCTCACTTTTCATATGGCTTTGCTCGTGATTGGATAGCCCGCGCACACCAAGCCTCGCGGGCCAAGCGTGGCCGTGATGCTTTTATTGTTGGAGAAGTCTGGACTGGTAAGACGGCGAAGATCACAAGGTGGTTGGACACTGTTGGCCAGGGCGCCTACGCTTATGATGCTCCCCTTGTCTCCGACTTCGCTCGTGTGTCAAAGGATGTTGTCGCCGGCTCTCCCAATGCTGATCTGAGGACTATTATGCGCGGCTCGCTTGTAAGGGAACGCCCGCACAACGCCCTCACCCTCGTGACCAACCACGATACTCAGCCAGGCCAGGCCGCCGCCACTCCCATCGACGTCCGCCTCAAGTCCGTCTTCTACGCCTTCATCCTGCTCCGCGCGGAGGGCCTGCCATCCGTGTTTTGGGGAGACCTATACGGCACTTGTGGCAAAGAAGGCCAACCGCCCGCCTGTCTGACCTCCAACAACCGCAGTCTCCTCCCCGACCTCGTCTTCTCCCGCCGCATGTACGCCTACGGCCAGCAGACTGACTACTTCGATGCCCAGAGCTGCATCGGCTGGACCCGCTCTGGCACGCACGACCGTCCCGGCTGTGCTGTTGTGCTCAGCGTTGGCCCTTACAACCAGTGGTCTACCAAGAAAATGCAAGTCGGCAGGCCCGGCGAGATCTGGGTTGATGTGCTCAGCGACCCGAGACAGCGCGTGGAAGTCCAGATCGATCAGACGGGCTTCGGCACGTTTTACTGTTTGGGCTGGAGTCCAGCGGTATATGTCAGGATTGACTCGCCTGGCTTGCAGAGCTTCCCTGTGGGGCACGATTTGAACTGCTACCAGCAGTAGATGGTGATGAGAGCAGAGGAGGCGGGGATGATCCATGCCGTTGGAGGATGGGGAATAGGCGTTTCGAGGGGAAGTATGCCATAGAATTCTAACATTAATGATGACAGCATTGCATGTATACAACAGCGGCAGCGAATAACTGCTCTTTACGACCCATGTGCTCTCAGCGCATACGCAGCACACAACGTCAGCATACGCTCTAATGTCACTTGTTCTTGCGCGCGGATACAATTCTCTCACAGCCAATACCATCCTACCTCGTTCGAAATAGGTCACACGATCACCACGGAGATGCAATGGATGACTTCTAGGGTGCTCAAGAACACGTGTGCCGATACCTTCGAATGTTTACTCAGATCTTCTGGATCTGCCACCGAGATGCTCTCCGAGCTGGACGCCCATCTGGGATTCTGTGCACTAAAATTATCGTGTGCAGAACGATCACACACCCAGACTCACCCCCAAGATGCTCTTCAAGCTTGATGCCTCTTTGTCGTTCAGTATACTGGTACCATCAGGCGCAGAACAGTATCACACGCAATACTGCTCCGGAGACATCACCAATAACGTACAGCTCCCTCAAGAGCTGTCGTGCCAACCTCACCATTCGTCGAAGTCGATACCGGGTTGATAGCCGCTGAAACACTATCTAAGCTGTAAGACATCTCTAGTATCCCGTGCACTTGCATCAAGCAGCGCAGGCAATATTCCGCTCGCCTTTGTCGCTGAGATGCCGCTTAATCTGGATTAAGATTCAGGATTTAGTGTGCTGATACCATCGAGCGCAGACAATGATCTTCTCGTGTGTGCCACTGAGATGTTGTCTCAGCTGTACGATCTTTCTTAGTGTCCAGTGCGCTAATATCATCAATTGCAGGTCAAATTACGCCCACTTTTACCTTCGAGATGCTACTCAAGCTGGACGGTCTCCTTAACATTTAGTGTACTCGTGCCATCGAGTGCAGACGATGATCAGCTCAGCTGCGCCACTGAGATACTCCCGTCGCAATATTACATGACTGGCTTAAGGTATGCTGGCTCATCTGTAAATTTCATTTCTCATTCACACGTATCTCGCGCTGATTGTTGCTAGCCCTCAATTCCACACCTCATCACATGGAGGAAATGTCAGATGAAGGTCGCTCTAAAAGTACAATGCCGCTTGTCGCTTTCACCCTCTACTCAGTATAGACGCCTTGCCCTTCTTCTGGCCCTTTCAGGTCCGCTCCTCGAGCTGCTGGACGCGACGCTTGAGCTGCATGTTTTCTGTGCGCAAGCTCTCCAACTCGACCTTCTGAAGAGCATACTCGCCGTTCTGCTCTCTAACGATGGCTTTTAGGCCATCTTTCTCGATTTCCTGCATTCTGATCCTCTGCTCCAGAATTTCGATCTCGCTGCTGTCTCCATGGACCCAGGAGCTCTGCAGCTGGAAAGGCTGCTCGCCCAGCGGAGTTGAAGCGACCATAACAGCTGTCGAAGCGAATCTCGGCGGTACCATGACTGCTGTTGGGGCTACCATGACGGCAGTTGGTGCTGGTGCCTGCTGATGCACTGATGGCTGCTCCTGTGCCCGTTTCCTACAAGCAACGCACTGCGGAAATTGTCTGGGAGGGATGCTCGGGATCTTCTTCTGACAAGTAGTGCATGAGACGACCTTCCGCGTCTTCCTCGTTCGGATCGCGGAGAGACCTGTAGAGCTTGCCGCTGGCTCATCTTCCTCATCCTCAAGCAGGACCTTGTTGCGCCTATCCTTCCTGCTGCTCCCCTGGAGTACGCGCGCAGGAGAGTGAGGCTCGCTGCGCGCACCAGACTCTTGCGCTCTCAAGCCACTGACGTTGTTACGACGCTTCTTGTGCGCCGGCTGTACATCAGAGGCACTCTCATCATCGGTCTCCTGGCGCTTCTCTGTGTTCTTCTTTCTGATGAGGCAACTGAGGAGTCCGCGAACGAAGAAACCTCTGTGAGATCGGTCAAGTTGATCCTTGAGTGCCTCGAGTACAAGAGAGGTGACGGCTTCGAAGTGCGGCACCTCCCGACCCAGGATGCGAAACTCGTTGCTGTAGTTTTGCTGACGGCTGCGAACCACATTGACTACGAGCTTCGCGATCGAAAATGTCATGGCCAACTCTTGATCTCCTTCACGGTCCGGGGGTGGCTGGAGACGTTTTTCAAGCTTTCTGGCGGACTCTGCTGATTTCTCGACGTCATCTTCCTTTTGGGCCTTGTAAAGGTTCTTGACGTGCCCGAGGGTGTTGTGGAGGACTCTGGCCTTGTTGATGTCTTTCATCAAGTTCATTGCTGCTGTCATGTTCGACTGGCGGCTCAATCCCAGAGAACGAATTTGTGCTTGCAAACTGTCATCTTCGGTGTCTTCGAGGTACTTGCAAGCGATTTCAGTCAATTCGGCGTCCTCGCCCACCCTCTTCGCGACAATCGGGTCGTATGGCAGCTCTGGATAAGCGTAGTTGACCATGGTGCTCGACTGCAGGACTCCCAGGAAGTTTTTGACAGTGTGATCAGGATGTTGGGTGGTGTTGACATGCAGGGTGCGAAGAGTGGTCGAAAGGCTCTGCGTGTCCGCCGGTGAGTGTCAAGGCAATGTTTACGCAAAGCGCGAAAACACTTGAGCGTGCGCGCGCCAAGCGCCAACGACTTGCCTTCACTTACACTCGGATTCAGCTTCACTGATTCAGCCATCACGACCCATCAACATGCTCTTTCCAAGCTTTTGAAGCATGTACGGATTTCACCTTGCTACATGCTGATGTTGAGAAGGTATTAACGACGTAAAGGAAACTATACTGATCTTTGCATATGCAAAATGTCAACATTCAGCTACAAGAGCCAGACTACCGAGTGAGTGAGTGAGTGAGTGAGTGAGTGAGTGAGTGAGTGAGTGAGTGAGTGAGTGAGTGAGTGAGTGAGTGAGTGAGTGAGTGAGTGAGTGAGTGAGTGAGTGAGTGAGTGAGTTGCAACCTGAAACTGCCTCTCCGCCTCGTGCGGGGATGGCTTCCAACTATTCTGTTCGATGCGACTCTAACCGCCAGACATTGATAGTATGAGGACTTCCAGTAAGCTAATCGTTGATCTTGCGAAAAGCTGATACAGATCGCTGCCTGGAAGCTGTACAGACTGTCTGGGATATTCCATTCACTTAACTCGGCACAGCCCGTAAAATCGGAATCCCGCTCGCTCCTGCTAAAATCAACCAAGACAAGGTACATAAGTTTTGCAACAGCTTTCACAATCCAACCACGCGGACGCTCTTAGTCCAGTGGATCAGGCGCTGCAATGCACTGCCGTGGGAATCGACCTAAGAGTCACTCTGAGCTTGCCAGCCTCCTCGCCGCCAGTGACGCTGGCCTCACCCACCTAAGACACTTTGCCACCACACCTTCACCAAATTCACCCGTAGAGTCCTGAATTTCCCATAACCGGCTCACTGTAGCCCCGGTGCATTAGCAAGTGGAGATAGGTCGGGAAGTCTATGGGAGGCCGGACCCTGCAAACTGAGGTTACGAGACGTACCAAAGCGCGGCGAGTTGGCATGGTTAAGACAGAGGTTCGAAGGGACCCAATAAAGTGAGTTGCAATGTGCCCCATCACCCCAGAGTTGCGCAACTCACGATCTTTTTTGCATCATGCTTACAAGTTGCACGAGATATCATATCATCTGTGCATTACAGCAAGCTGTCTTTCAATCCCACAAGATGCTGATATAGGTAGGATGGTCGTTGCATGGCAGCTCGCTATCTAGGCTGTCTCAGACGTTGCACACATTCACTTCACTCGGCAAAGCCCGGAAGCGGGAAATCCGGCGCCGCAAGGTACATAAGCTCTGCAAAGGCTTTCACGTCACTCCTACAAAGCGGACGCCTTAGTCTAGTGGATAAGGCGTTGCAACGTATCTCCGTGGAAATCGATCGACCCTGCGAGTGACTTGGGGCCTGCCACCCTCCTTCTGCTAATGACGTCGGCCTCACCCAGCTAAGACGCTACCACTTCACTTTACCTAACTTAATGCACCTAAACACTTAAATTCCCCTTAACCGTTCCCCTTAATCGCCCCGCTGTAGTCCCGGTGAAGTGGCAAGTGGAGATAGAACTTGGGAAGTCCTCTGGGAGACCATGACACTACAAAATGGGACTAGTCCGAAGCAGCTGGAGGCTTGGCAGGACAGAGAAGATCACAGGGCTCCACGGAAGTAACTTGCAATGTCCTTCGACAATCACCATTGTTTACCACCCCCAGAGTTGCGCAGCTCACCATTTTTTAGGGCCTACTACATGATGGCTCCTCTCTTTGTCAACGTTCTCTCCTTTGTTGCGAAGCCGGCCAAAACAATGCATCTGAGTTCAACTGGCACTAAGCAGCTATGCTTCCTGGTAAGACGCTACTCCTCAACCGCATATCTGCCCACGTATGCTGTAGTCGAGACACTCTCTGAAGAGCATACGTGCTCAGAAATCCCTTAGAGTGATTGTTAGCTACCCTGTGATTAGAGTAGAGCCCGCTCCCACTGTTCCTTTCACTTACCATGATAATTCGCTCCAAGGCTCTCATGCAGCGTGGAGAGCTTAGCACGCAAAGATGCGACAACTCGGCTGGAAGCTCTGATATGCGACACAAACCACCGCCTTCAAGGCTGCAAGATTGCAACCCCTCGAGACGTCTCACATCTTGCCTACATCAATGCTGTCACGCCTGAGCTGCATCTCAGATCTCTCCCCTTGACTCACTATGGCACGCACAAGGAAAGTCTCGAGCCGCCCTATTCTGGATCCTGAGATCTCCGGCCGCACGCACGAAGCGACTACTCGCGGCACAGTTCAGCGCCTGCCGACATCGTCCAAAGATTCACACAATGGCGCGAAGCATGTGATGTCGTTGGCAAACAACATGGGCACCCATACCACGATAGCACGTACGTTTAAGAAGAGGCAAAGTGTTCTCTCAGACAAAAACAGTTTGGCGTCGAAGAAACTCAAGAAGTCGCATCGCCCGCACGAATCATGTCCATTGGCAGCAGATGCATCCTCAGCCATTGCCAATGGAGCGAACATTCTCTCTCTCCCGCTGGAGCTGCATCAACAGATACTTTCATACACATCAGCGAGAGATGCAGCCCGCCTGCGTGGTGTGTGCAAAGGCCTGAATGCGGTCATCATGAAGTCTTCGGCGCATCTCGTCAAGCTGTATACTCACAAGGAGCTATCGCGCCTACGAGGCGCTGTCAATAATTTCGAGGGGTTGAAAGTTCCTACGGATGTCGACTCGCTGCTGGAATCTGTGCATATCTGGACCGGGCGAAGAGGTTTCTTCTCCCACCGCAATGTGTCACAGGGCTCGATGTTCAAATTGATGGCGCACTTTCTCGTGAAAGATGATACGGACGACCCCATATGGTCTGTTGAAGATGCAGTTGAGTGGAGCTTCGTCACGGCAGAAGCAGCATACATGATGTCAACCCCTCTGACAAACTCGGGGATCGAGGCGCAATTCAGCAGGCTCACAACAAGAACAGACAAACTCGACTACAATGCTCTGGACAAACTTCTGGAGTATTCGGCCAGACCTCAATCACGAGCCACCAATCATCGCTTGGGTGGCCGCACCTGGCCAGAAGAGATTATGGAACACATGACGTTTCCGAGCATGTGTAAACTTACACCTCTTCTCCGAGCTCCATCCACGCATGGAATTGAGTTCTTTGGTTTTGATGGCGCATGGCCGTTCGATGAAGGCACTTTCGAATTGTGGTGGGATTATGTGGACGAGCCGGGAACCGCCATCCAGAATTTTCAGCCAGAAATTGGTAACGAGCGTCTAGTCCGCTACCTTGAATTGCCGGTCCTTTCGAGCACAGTCTCATGCTACTATGTAAGCGACTTGTGGGCACGTAAGCAGATCGACAAACTTGTCTGTCGGCTTGACAATGCGAAACATCGCCAAAAGAAGAAGGTCATGGTGGCGCCATTGCTGAGAGCAGCGATCTTGGAACATGTGAAGTACTTCTGATCCTCCACACTTTTTGCCGGATAGAATGACTACCAGTGGTAGATCTCACGGCAAGGCTTCCTGTCAATTCAAATATCGTTGGCTGCCTCGTCCGTCAACAAGACTGATGTCCTCATCAACTGCATTCGGGAAACGCAGAAAGCAGCAAGCGCACTAACAAGGGCCATGAGTTTGGATAAGGGAATGCTGGTGGAACGATTGCGGAGAGTGTATTGTTCGATTTTCGCAATTCAGAGCCGAGAAGCGCGCGTGTAGTGGGTATGGGCTAAGGTGGCATAGCCACTGCTCAGCATGAGGTGCTCCTCAAAAGGCTCCCAACAAACCAAAAGTAAAGATCACGTTTCAAAGAATTAATTTTCATAACAAGGCATGCGAATCACCAGTGATAAAAGAGACAGTATGCTAATGGTCTCGATGCAACCAAGTACTGGCGAGTGCAGAAGGAATTTCAACAGCAATCCTGGTCAAGTAGCTCTGTGCCCAAGGAGGCCTACCAAAATAAAAGCTTACAGAAATGTTGAGAATGCGTGCGCCAGTGTGAATGTTATACTAGGTCTTGCATTCTCCTATGTCCAAGGAACGTACTCCGCCGCCTTCCACAGGTTGCCCAGGAGCAAACCATTCACTTGCCAAAAGTCCGGAGCTAGCCGAGCAGCCGTCTTTGACCCAAGGGTATATAATCATTGGAAAGCGTTCCACGCCAGCTTAGGAGAAAATGAGCGGCTTAGCTCAGTGGTAGTGCGTTACACACTACCCTTTCCAGACGTCAATGAGATAGCTTTCACTCTACATCCACACACAAGTGACTAGCAGAGCGGTTGCGCGGAAGGTGGCAGTTACACGGGCAATGGGTGAGTTTACTCTGTCAGGCCTGCGTTAGCAACGCCCGCTTTATAATCCGGCTCAATTCCGGCTGGCATCATTGTTCAGGAGCCGTCAGAGGATACTGTGCTTCGGTCTGTGAGGATGTCAAGTGTAGTGTGAATATGTGGAGTGCCATGGAACTTAAGCTTTTGCTCATATTATACACAACTTGTGTGTCCATGCATCTTCACTTCCTCGATTCTGCCAACATACCTCGGGAGCGTAGCTATGAGATGGGCGGCGAAGACCTTAAATCGCTTTTGACGTTCCTTCATTCCTCTGAACGATGAAATGGACCATTGTAGGGTCTCTATGGAAGATCTTCTGAGCTGCTTTGCGACCTCCTGATCATGCCAGAAACCAGCAACAACCTTTTCCTTAGAACACACAGAGATCGAAACACAAGCCGAGTTGATCGCAGTATTAGCGCCATTGTCACGGAAATACAGATCACCACAGTGCGTTGCACCTTGGAAGTTGCCTAGCTGATGGCCTTTGTACAATATCATGGGCCGGCTTGCACACTTAGGCCATGTGACGAAGACAGGAGAAACAAGACAACGAGGTGCCAGGATCAGCGAGTTGGTAGAGCGGTGTCAACTTGGGCAGAGCAACGGTACAGTGTTCGTGTGCATACAACATCGCTTGCATCCTGATCAACGAGGTCAGATAACATTGATTGTTCTTGTAAGTACCTGCAGGGACGCTTGCCTGAAGAAGCAGGACGTATGGTTCGTTCTATCAGCTTGTCGTGCATTGCAAGATTCGCACTTACCGATTGCGGCGAAAGGATAGGCTTTGCTGGCAGGCCCTGATGGCGTGTGTAACCGTACTCGTTAGGGCTCCATGCTTGCAGTGCTGTCGAGCAAGGTTCGCTATACTAGACAAAAGCGCTAGTGCTTGGTCCCTCGCTCATTCGCCAGACCAAAGGCAGTCAGACCCAAGGAGAACTAGCTATCACTCAGCTTTCGAGTCAACGCTGGATTGTCCAACTCGCTTAACAAAACAATGAGGTATGCTTCTTGCCATTAGTTCGCACTGTCTTGCTAGTCGCTCACAACGTTGCATCCGGCGCATTGGGCGCTTGTATTGCCCAAGAAGGTCGGCAAGGGCTTGTACCTCGGAAGCAGTATCAAGACTCACAGATAGATAGCACTACAAGCTTGGCAATATCTTGAGATGCTGCAGCCGGATATTCGATTGGCTATGTCGGATAGTATCGCGTCTTGGCCTACAGCTTAGATTGTGCCAAGCTATGGCAAGATGTGCGGAGTGAGGATCAAACAGGAAGGAGCCTGAGGGAGCGGACATCAATCCTCCCCCGAATTGCCCGAGCCGTCTCCCGCAGCCACCTCCAGGCAGATATCCACAATCGCCCAACCTCACCTCCTCCCCTCTGACATGGGCCATTCATTGGCAGAAAATGCTCGCTATTCCATGCATCTGCGGGTGATATCCTCATATTGATTGCCATGGCACTTCTTTCTGTATCGTCCATGAAGCTGCTGTGCGATCTTCAGCAGTATCGCGCTACTCTACCTCAAACGACCTTCTTCTTATAGCCAGAGACCCGCTATCTTCTTCAGGTAGCTGGCTCTAGTCGCCTGAGCCCTATCACCTTGCAGGATGTAGTGCTGCTGATCCCACTTGGCTGTAGTGAGCAGGCCAGTCTAGTCTCCCACTCTGCAGACTGCTTGAACCATGCATTCTGTTTAGGCATTCCTTGTCCTAGCATCACTCTGCCACCCTCACGCCCATGGTACGCTTTATGGTACGTCGCTCTAAGATCTTGGCTCGCGGTCTAGATCCAAATTGAGAATTGCCTGCCCGAGCCCAGGGCAAGACGTGTGGACTTTGAAGCTGTTTCGCGTGCCTGGGTAACATTCCCATGTTCTTGTGCAGCCAATGAATATCTCATCGCTCTTGCAGCCACAATATCCGATGCAACGGCTATAGCGGATATTATGCGAGTGACCAAAGCTGATAGTGGATCCAATTGTGGGCTCAAGCACAATTTCGGCGCCACATGCTCATGGCGTTCTATGGGCATGGACCATCGAAGTATACAACGCAAAAACACCTCTGATTCGGCCACAGAAACCATCCGGGGCGCTCACTCCAAAGACTGATGTATTCCTGCTATCCGTGCACATGACAGTCATCTGCTGGCGTTGAAGCACGCTACCGCCTACATCCATGTCGCTTCATGTGTTCGCGTCGGAGCTTTTGCTCTCCTTGTACGGAGATGGTCCTCATTGAGTCTTGCAGCAACATAACCACGCAAAGTCAGATCTGTCGATCTTTACAGCTGAGGCGATGGGTCTCTACCAACCTGCCTGTCCGAGCTAGACTTCACTGCAAGCTAGATTGAGCATACAGTCCAACGTTAATCTCGCATGGTCGTTGCAAGAAGGGCTAACTCGCAATTGTCGCCAGTGGAGCTGCTCTAAGATAACGCCATAACAGTAAGCATTATCAGTCACGTTTGGAAATGCGTATAAGTATGAGTTGACTGCCTTCAGTTTTTCATCTCTCATCTCATCTCATCACCACAACATCAATTCGCTCAAACTTCTCCGAACACATTCAATCGCTCACCGCAATCGCTCGCAAATATGAAGCTTACTCTGTCCGCTCTTGCTGGTCTTTTGGCCACTGCCAGTGCTACTGCCATCGACCTCGAGAAGAGAGACTCTCCCCTTTCCGTTTCTTTAACTCAGGTCGAAGACAGCAAGGTCAAGGTTGCTCTTACCAACAACGACGAGGCCAGCTACAAGTTGTTCTACAAGGGCACTTTCCTGGATCACGCACCCACCGACAAGCTTTCTGTCACTTCTGACTGTAAGTACTATCTGGGTACTGATATGATCACACGAAAGCTAACTCACCACAGCCTCCAAGGCCGGTTTCCTTGGTATGCTCCAACGCATCGCCACCAACTCTCTCACTGAGGACTCCTTCAAGTCGATCGGAGCTGGCGAGACCATCGAGGTCGAGATCGAACTCGCGGAGCTTTACGACCTCTCCAAGAGCGGCAAATACAACGTCCTCGCCCAGGGTGTCATTGAGTACGCAGAGGCTGACTCCACCGCTCTCTCCGGTGCCGTCCTTTCCTACTCCAGCAACCAGCTTTCGATCGACGTCGACGCCGCAAAGACTGCCAAGATTGAGACTGCCCTGCAGTCCCTCACCAAGCGTACCGCTGTCCAGAGCGATTGCTCCGGCACTCGCCTGACCGCGATCCGCACTGCTCTTAGCAACTGCAACAAACTGGCCACTGCTGCCGCCACCGCCGCCACTTCTGGCTCTGCATCCAAGTTCCAGGAGTACTTCAAGACCACCTCCTCTTCCACCCGTAGCACCGTCGCTGCACGCCTTCGCGCTGTTGCCTCTGACTGCGCCTCCACCTCCGGTGGCAAGACCCGCACCTACTGCACCGACATCTACGGTGGCTGCGAGTCCAACGTCCTGGCCTACACGCTTCCTTCGAACAACTACATCGCCTACTGTCCGCTCTTCTTCAACCAGCTCCCTGCTCTTTCTGGCCAGTGCCACGCGCAGGATCAGGCTACTACCGTCCTTCACGAGGAGACTCACGCTCCCGCTGTCTACAGTCCTGGTACTCAAGACAACGGCTACGGCTACTCCGCTGCTTCTTCGCTGAGTGCTGCTCGCGCACTGGCTAACGCTGACTCTTACGCTCTCTATGCTAACGGTATGTGCATTCTTACTTGTTCTGTATCTCATGCGAGACTCTTTTGCTGACAATGTCTATAGCGATCTACGCCGGCTGCTAAATGACGCCCTTGTCGATGAGGATGATGAGAGGAACAGTAGAATGGCTATGATGACTGCGGAGATACGCTTTAGCTACGCAGATATATCATATCACAATGAGAACCATGCAAGTATCAGTGTCTGCAACCATAGAAACAGCCAAAAAATCCATTAAGATGTTCCTGGGCCCGAGTGGACATTTCAATGCCAGCTAGGCCCGTGCCACTGACCTCAGATATCGAAATGCCCAACATCGCCAAATTTTATACACAAGATCAAGTAGCAATGTCGGTCCGAATGCTCGACCTCTGTCTACATCGAGACAGCTCAGCAGAGAAATTCCGACAAGAGTCAGTGAAGGTAGATCAAGAATCAGGCCAGGCGCTGTCGGTCCGTTCACTTTTCATGATAACGTCTTTCAGATGCTGAGGCATTCAAGGAAATTGAGAGATCGTCTAGCGCGCCTGCAAACCACTGCACACGACTCTCGCGGGTACTGATATGCGCCTTCCTTTTCGACTTCCTGCTCGTTCGGTGTCCTCACATGGATCTGGAGGGCCGAACGCTGGCTGGAGATCCTCCACTGCACGCAAGCGGCTTTGGCAATGGCCGTTCAACATGAGTTTGAGTACAAGACGGAGGATATCAAGTTTGCTTGAATGGGATGTAATATGGAGCGTCTCAGAGTACCACTTAAGAACCATGAAAGCACATCTGCGTTCCATCACTGTAGCCAGCAGTCTCCTGTCAAGGAACTCACTCACATTATCAAGAAAAACTCCCAACTCATTCCCACAACTTCTCATTCCTCGAGATGATTTTCTTGCCACCGCAATAGATCCAGTGAGCCAAGTCTGAAGGCCTATGCTCACTGCTCAGTTCTGGAGGCAAAGGCAACGCTTCAAGCTCACCATTTGCATTGTTAATCATGCAGAGCAGTCGGCCGTTAGCGCATTGCCGACAGGAGAAGCGACGACGGCCGATCAAGGTCCAGAATGGCCCGCGCTGACCCTTTACCACATGCGTTACACACCCATTCGGATTTCCGAGATTCAGAGAAGTCACGCCCTCAAGCAACTCAGCAACCTGGTGTCTGAGTACCCTCAAAGCATCATCCGATAATGCGTGGGGGAAGCGAACATCTGGTAGCATGTCGTGTAGGCGAATCATCACGGACGAGGACATAGCGCTTTGCGTTGGTGCTTGGTTTCGGCTCTCACCGGATGGAGCTGGGGCAACTAGCTGGGAGTTGGGTGCGAGTGCATTTGAGTGATATTCTGGCGGCGAGATGATCGGAGTCCTTGAGGAATTTCGTCTGTCAAGGCTCTCGCCTTGATCGGATGACAGCGCACTGTGCTGTGTTGAGATGCTCTCTTGTCTGATCTCGGGTCGCGAAGGCGCACTGTCGTCGTCACGCCGCAGTCGTTTGCGCTCACGCTCTGATTCGTGTGATGCCGTTTTCTCCTCTGCAAGCCTTATCTTCAGTCGCAGATCTGCCTTTGCAGCGCGGAGGTCTTTTTCGACAAGTTGAATCTGTGTCTGGGCATCCTCTGTGACGGTCTTGATCCTCTCCTCGATAGAGTGCTGTGCACGTGTGATTTGCTCCTTTGCCTCCTCCACTTGCGCTCTGTACATTTGGACTTGATTCTCCAGCTCATGGAGCGAAGCACACTCATCTGACAGTCTCTGGTTACGTAGCTCCGCTTCGTCGTGTTTCTCTGACAGAGCCTTGTATTCACCATGGAGTTCATCGTATCGCCTTTTCTCGGTGGCGATGGCAGCCCTCAGTTCTTGCTCGTTTTGTCTGTAGCCGTTGATCTTGCTCTTGAGTTCTTGCACTCCGAACGCGTGGTACGCTCGCACCTCGGCGAGCATGTTCACCCGTGCTTCGGTCTTGATACTGTTTTGTAGCCTATCATCCTCGGTAACATGCAGCGGGTCGTATTCTTCAATGCGGTCGCTCACATTGTGGTAGCGTTGCTCGATGTACGTGGCTTCGTCCACTCTTTCGAAGAGCTGGGCCATTGGTAGGTTTTTCGTGGTAAATGCCGGCACATTGCCCGGCATATTGTGGCTTGAGGAGCACGACAACGCAGTCGTGCCGTGGTATCTTGGACTCTTGGTCGTACTCGAGCTCGCGTTCGGCTTCGTAGTCGAGTGAGTGGCGAGAACAATAGCGAGTGAGTAAGAAAAGGGTTCGTGATCGCTAGATGGGAATGTGGCTGCTGGATGCGGTAGCGCTGCTCGTAAATGACATTATGACAAAATTACACGGCTTCGCGGTCGTGTTATGAGGTGGGATGGACAGATTTTTACAGGTTGAACTGCTTGTACGTCGCTCGAGCGTTGAGAGGCTCAAGACACGGAAGGAGCGAGCATGAAGGCTAGAGGAAGGAACACCATTCGTAGCAAATCACGCTCGTCACAATCAAAGGGTTTGAATACACATGCTGGTTATTTCAACATTTTTTTTTTGGCATTGTTCATATTGAGTATACTATTTTTACTTTTTTCTTTTTTAGCTTTTTCGCGAAAACAAAAACAAAAAAAAAAAAAAAAACAGAAAAGCAGTACAGAGCCACCCAGTGGTTGCTTGTGTCAGTTAACTCCTAAGAGCGCTTTGTTGCACTCGAGCCTAAAGACCCGCCAGCAAGCGCCTCAGTCAAATCGTTGGTCTTCTTGCAGTCAAATCTTTGGTCCTCTTGCCCGTTAACAAGCCTTCCCATTCCAAGTCCTCGGCCTCTAAGCCAGCAATTTGGATGTTGGAATGATTGTCGAACAGTTCCTTCTCAATTTTCTGGTCGTAGCCGTTCTCCATCACGAGGTGGTATACCTTCTGGATCTCATCCGCACCGGGGCGGTGGACACGACAGCAAGCCTGCATCACCTCTGGGAAAGAGGTGCCTTGCTCGAGTTCGATCACCGTGCAGCAATACTGATGAAGGTTGTGACCTGCAATCCTCAACGTGTAGGTGGCCATGAGGTCTTCGCAGCCGTTGTCCTCGGATTTGTCTTGAAATTGCCTCAGCATCTGCCCGCGATCTTCTGTGTTAATGTCGCCAGTGAGGAGGTTTGTCTTCACGCCCATGAATTGCAGAATGGGGTTGAATCCTTCCGCAGTCCTAGGAGATTTACACAAGACCAGCACCTTGCGCCGACCGGAAAGCTTCTCGAAGACATCCAAAATTTCCACGATGGCGAGCTTGAGCTTGATACCACCAACGAGCGAGAGATCCAGCACTTGGTATGTGTTCTCGAACCGTATGTCGATTCCGGAGTCAGACTCGTCGTCAGTGTCGTTCTCGTCGTTGGTGGCGATCTCCTCGTCCTTGGTGGTCACGTATCCAATGCCCGCGAACTCACTGTCGTCTCCGTGACCAAAGACGTACGAGGCCCTGACAAACTCGGGTAGACCGCGGAGCTTTCTGAGTGCTCATGTGGGCAGGCTGTGAAGGTCTGCCACAACGAGAGATGTGTCATTGATCACTTTACAATGGAAGGTGTTGTGCACATGGCGCCTCGATCCAATAAAAGCCGAATCCATCCTCGCCATGTTCCTCGTCACCTGGCTCGCGGACAACCTCCTCCTCCTGTTCGGCGCGACGTTGACGTTGTCTCGAGAGCTCCAGTTTTTCAGCGTCGGAAAGCTAAATGCGCTCATACATGTCCCTGATATCCTGTAGCCTGGTGTGCTCCTCTGGCCAAATAGCGTTCGGCAGCTTCTTCGTGTGTTCAATGCTATCCCGAGGCGATCTGTCAAATCACAACTCTTGCGCTGGTAGGAGATTTCAAAAGAGAGTTGGTACGACAGATTTTATATATGCCGACCCTCGTACGTCAAGCACAAGACCGAAAAATGTCGTCTGGAGACCGCTCCGTACCTTCGCTACTGTCCTGGGGAGCTTGGCGGAATTACAGCCTCGCACATCTCTTCTGTTTGCTGACATATACGACGGAATGAATGTACACTACCTTGATAGGATTAGAGACAGGGTCTGGAAATATTGTTTGATAGTGTCCGTACAATAAATGCCATCCTGGGATACTTGGCTTTACCGCTTCGCAACCTCGCACCTCCCTCGTTGTCCAAAGACAAATAACTTGCGAATCTGGTGACTAATAGGCTGTGCTACCAATGGACCCTCGCGAAACGCCTTCGATAGCACAAGCTGGCTGTACACTAAGTAATAAGTAATGATATGCACAAGCCCAACAAAACAGTGAACCACTCTCCTTCGAAGCGGAAATTGTGATGACCGCCTGAATGCGCCGAGTCTGAAGTACTGCTTGAGTCCGTCGCGGTCGGTGTGTCGGGAGCACCAGTGCCAGCTTCCTCGGACACTTGAGGTCCACTCGCTGTGGTCTTGTAAGCAACTGTACTTGTGCCTCCGACGACGAGACCCGCAGTGCCTGCGCTGAGCTGCGTGCCATCAACTGTGATGGCCGATCCACCAGGCGACAAAGTAGTACCGTTGACAACGATCGTGTTGCCACTTGCAGATGACAAGATAGCAGTGATCGTACTGTCACCCAATGTCAGGACAGTCTGCCAGGCATCAGTGGGAGTTGGGGCGGGTTTGAGCGCAGACAACTGGATGGTCCGCGTGCCATCGACCACAAGGCCTGCGGGTCCAACGCTGAGCTTCGTACCATCAACAGTGATAGCTGAGCCGCCAGGCGACAGTGTAGTCCCATCAATGACAATCGCAGCATCAAGTCCAGAAGCCGCCATGGCAGTGATTGTGTTACCACCTATAGTCAAGACGGCTTGCGAAGCGGCGGCAGCAGTTGGCACTGGCTCGAACTTGGATATGCGAACAGTCTGCGCACCATTCACCACAAGTCCGTCCGTGCCAGCACTCACCTGAGTGCCGTCTATAGTGATAGGTGAGCCGCCTGGCGACAAGGTTGTGCCGTCCACAACAATGGCGTTGCCGCTCCTTGTAGCCAGAACGGCGGTGATCGTGCTGCTTCCGATAGTCAAAATTGCTTGCGAGGTTGCAGCAGTAGGTACCAGTCCATCCGCGGGCAGCTGTACAGTTTGCTTACCATCGATCACGAGTCCGGCACTGCCAGCGCTCACGACTGCACCACTGATCGTTGCAGCTGGGCCTCCGCGCGACAAAGTAGTGCCTGCAATCACAATCTCAGATGGAGAGGCTGCATTCGCTGCTGATGCCGTGAAAGTCTGAGATCCAATTGTGAACTCAGCTGCGGGCGTTTGACCTCCGCTGCCGGGAAGTGCAATGACCGGCGTTCCATCCACGACCAGTCCAGCGCTCCCTGAGCTAAGAGTGTGTCCATCCACCACGACGGGTACATTTGAGGCTAATGTTGTGCCCGCAACCACGAGCGGCCTTCCTGGGGTAGCAGTGATAAGTTGTGAGCCAACTGAAATGGTGGTAGGATTGTTGTTCGCAACCTGTCCAGCACCGCCGTTCGGTGCTGCGGGTTGCGATATCTCACCACTTCTATCGCCTTCAGTGGTATCCACAGGAGCACCATCCGAGTTGATCGGATCATTCTGCGAATTATCGGGGCTGCCAGATACTTCTGCTGGCGGCTTCGCTGAGTCTTGGGCTACCGGAGGCTCAACAACGGTGCCACTAGGAACCGCAGTTTCTGCATCGGCTGCAGGTGTCTGGCTTGTCAGGCCCACTATCAATGAGATAATGGCACCGGCTGGATCAGCCGAGGTGCGCTGACTTGTCTCAGGTGGTGGAGCATCCAGTGTCGTTTTAGATGCATCGGCAGATGGAGAAGCAGGAGTTGGAGAGTCATCTGAAGTCTGGCCTACAGCCGGTGGTGGATCATTCAGCGTTGGCTTGGACGCCTCACCAGAAGGCGAAGTCGGGTTTGGAGGATCTTCTGGTGCGTTGCTCGTCGTTGGCTCGTTCTGGACCGGTAACGCCGTCGGATCCGGAGTCACGCCAACGGGAGGATCAGCTGGTGTCGCAGATGTTGTTGGCGACGGACCCGGCATTGTCGGGACTACCACAGCGGTAGCTGGCTGCAGGGCAATCGGAGGATCATATAGACCGCGGAGATCTAACGAGCAGCTTGCCCATGCTGGGTCGAGAGTATTCAGCAGTTGACTGGACAGGACGACCAACGGCCTGTAAGGCAGCGTCGTGGGACACGCGGAAGCTTCACAGCCTGACGACATCATCTGACTGGCACAGTATGGCTGAGAAGTATAGATGCTATACGGAACCGACTCGTGCATCAAGTCTGTCACGTTCATAGCAGCAGTACCAATGGCGATTTGGTTCAGCCATGGGTTATTCTTGCGGTGAGCATCGCAAGGCATGGTCGTTGCGAAAAGAGTGGACAATGGCTGATCCGTAGGGATGGGCAGAATCAGCGACGTTAACGTCTTGCCGACACCACTGCAGGCATCGCTGGCATAAATGCTTGCGAAGGAGATGTAATATGTAGGACTGGTCAACACCGTCCCAAGTGTTGTTGCGACGACTGGTGCGGTTGCTGGGTGAGGCGTCATTCCAGGTGGGAAGTAGAGAAGCTCAATGCTGCCACCTGTGACAGCACAGCGGCCACAATCGAGACTGCAGCCAGGTGCGAATGGCTGTGAAGCAGGCCAAGTCCACCCAGTAAATGCAGGATTCATGAGGCTGAATGAGCCGCTGGAGAAGGTGGCACCTGCGCCTACAAAAAACTTAGGCGCGAGATTATCATTATAACCCAGAACATATGCATCCTTCAAAGATGTGCAGAGAGCACCTGTGATCGAGGCTTGCGAACAGATTGGCGAAGTGGCTTCGGCCACGTAAGAGCGCCATGAATCCCAAGAAGCCTGTCCGTTGGTATAACATGCTGGCGCGGACTGCGACATGTTCAACACATTAAAATCGCATCTATGTGGAAGTCAGTATACTTCAAAGCAGACCTGTGAGGTATTGTTCTTACTTCGTGGCCAGTGGCTGTGGAGCCAAGGCTGCGTTATGAGCTGCGTAATCTTCCCATTGCGATTGACAATCCGGATATACCGCAGGCAGCGTGCAACTGGGAGGCGGCCAATCTGCATCATAAGAGGCGCTGACTGTAGTATAGTTATAACCTTGTGGCGTACGGGTCACTGTAAGCAATGAAGTTGATGTGGTTGTTGCGGAGACGAAAGAGGTAAGCACTGTGATATAAGTCACCACAACCTGGGACATAGTTGTTGTGAACCCGCCATTATCCGCTTCGGTCGGAGCTGTCGATAAGATTGTCGACGTGATCGTCTTGTCGGTGATTGTGGGTCCAAGAGTATATAGGTACGTGTCGGTCTCGGTGGTCACTGGCAAGTCGGTGGTGCCAACAGAAATCGTAGCGGGCGAAGGCTCGTGCATCGACCAGTAGCTGACCCAGTCTGTCCAGCAGTCCTCTGCGTTGGTAGCAGAAGCCCATGTTGTGTTTGTGAAAGTTTTATTCACTAGCGTTTGGCTGGTGTCGCAATCTGACCAAACCTGGCCACGCGAGTCGGTCGATGAGGGCCGGCAGGAAGTGATCCAGCTTGTCGATGATACCGTCACGGTGTTTCCGATTCTCAGAGTATTGTTTGCATGGGATGCGTTTAACGAGAGTACTCCACCCGTAGCTACCGAGAGCAGGGACGCATTCGAGGCTACATTCGAGGTCGTAGTGAGATTCGAAAGTGTTGCGCCTGTGGCTAGTAATAGCAAGGGTGCAGTCAATGTTGCATCTGAAGACGTGTCGGGGGTCGAAGATGTTCCGCCGGTAGTGAGCGTGGGCAGGGACGCATTGGGATATTCAGACGCAGTGTTTGCGCTTTCCAGGGTATTGTTCGCTAATGGCGTTATAAGCGAGCCAGTGCCGCCCGTCGCTAGCGAAAGCAGAGAGGCATTCGATGTTGCATTCGGGAACGTACATGAGTTTGAAGATGCTGTATTTGTCTCCACTTTCTCGAGTTCAAGCCCGGTAGCGACATAGTCGCCTATGTTCGCTAAGCTGGTAGTGGCACTCAGACTTGAGCTAGTGATATCGCCAAAGATCGTGCGCACGAGCGCTGTAGCTGTTAGCAATTCACGGTTCGAGATCCGCATGCTAACAGAAATGGACAAGATGTTGCAAATACGTGGTTGTAGAACAATCAGCAGAATCGAATACTGATATTTTTCAGTCTACCTGGTCACGGATTCATGGAGTGCCCTGCGAGAGCGTGTCCGCTCGTTCAGCTGCAGCTTCGTATTTCATGTGGATATGTTTCGCATGGGTCCCCTTCGGAGGCGTGTTTGATTGGGCCGGCATGGGGCGCCTGGCACAGGGGTGTTGCTGAAATAGTACAGAAATGTGTTACGATGGCGGCGCTTTCAGGTGAGGCTGAGGCTGAGTCGGATCGAGTAATCAGTTTCAACCGGAGGCTTTTCGAACAGCTTAACTCCGACGTCCCTGATCTCCGTTAGTGTATCAAAGTACTATAACACGGAGTCAGTATATGGATCTTTCGATGCTTTTGCTATATCATCATCTGTGTGTCGACAAGCGATAATAAGGAGGCAGTCTATAGGTTGCTTGGGACCGGCTGTCTAACATATGCTACCATATGACACACTCACTTTTGATAAGATCATCACAACTCATGCCCTCATTTACAGCTTGACCCTGGTGTAGCAGTGATGCTATCAATGTACGCAGAGAACGAATCCTGTCTTGCGCACAGTACAATAAAGCACGCTGGCAGGTCATGAATCATGCTAGCAAAATATACAGTAAACTCGAAGCGACCCAGAAGGGTGGCCGGAATTGTATGTTAAAGGAGCGCAGGATCGCTTGCCACGTAGTGCGAAATCGTTGGGCGAAGCATTGATGCTTTTGATGCAGGACGCCGGAGCAAGAGTTGTGGAGACCAGATGCAATCCCCGTGCACGGAAGGGCGCTGTCAAAATAAGTTCTTGGGTATGTTGGCAAAAAGGAACAGTCGCCACTTCGTAGAAGCTCAGAGACAATCGGACGACCTACAAGTAGAGGCCAACATCGATGGTGGTAAGATCAACATCCGGAATTAGTATCGAAATCCCATTCATACAGAAAGGCAGTAACCACAGACTGACACGGGCGAATCTTGGTACAAACGCGCCATCTCGAGCGGTCAGGCGCAAAGCAATCCGATTGGAGCTCGAACGCGCCATGGATTCGGCCTTCCACCAGCGCAGTCATAAGAAAGAGCATATACGGACCAGCTTTACGCTAGCGTGGCTCGAGTCTGTGTCTAGAAATAGGCCGATATGGTTGACAGGATGCATTGTCCGAGGAAAGAGCGATCTGGAGTGTAGCGGTGGGGCTTCAAAGTGCGACCTTCAGAGCATTAGAAGAAAGCTTAAAGACCTCAAGCCTGCGACAAGCGAGGGAAGAGTTGCGGTAAAGCGATATATCGGAGACAATGAGAGAAATAGTGAAGAAGAAGTTCCACTGTTTTAAAACTGAGGTTCGTTGTTCTCATTCAGAAGTGCAGCTAAAGTCGTGTGAGCGTTGTCATGGAAGTGCCCTTTAGCATGCTCCAGCAACGCCGAGTCTGCAAATGACAGGGCCGTGTCGCTTCTGGGGAGGCAGAGAGGGTATCGCGGTCGTAAATTAACATTCTCTCAAGGGTGTTGTCGTGTGCGCCAGGGTTGCCGATGCATACACTGTACATATCGCCGCAGAGTACATTCGCGTGGTGATGCCCCCAAGGCAGCTCTGCGCGCGAAGTCGAGACTCAATTGATGTAGAAGACTCCAGCAACGTAAGCGATGGCGAGGCCGAGCGACAGCTCAGGAAATTGGAATAGATGCAACAGCAGGCATGCAAAGCAAGCGGCAATGTCGCTGTAGACTGACAGCCAGTACTGGCGGCGCCATCGAAGAATCAAGATGCCCAGTACGAGCGGGGTAATCTCCTGTGAGGATAACATTTTGTGTTTCGGCGAATCGTTGTAAGGCAGTAGTCGTTGTTGCTGTTCCTTTCAAAGAGTGGGAACGTGCGTGCCTGCAGCTGGGTCAGTATTCCATACCTCGTATTCTCAGCGCGATGACATGTAGATCATACTCTCAGCCTTGCGCAAGCAGCACAAGCTCGAATGGCAGAGGCAAGACGTCAAGAACGGTCGATGGTAAAGGATGAATATGGGCAGCGTATGATGGATTGCGCCTTGTGGCGGTCGGAGTGCGGAAGGTGGTGGCAGATCGGTATGCTCCGAGGGTTTGGGTACAATGCCCAACAACAGTATTGGTCGATTCACGCGATTGGGTCCGTGACCGCAGCTCTCCCCAACAAATGCAGCCTTGAGCTCCGCGAGTATCGGCACTGTCCCCGAGAGTGTGCTCGAACAATTGCATATCCGTTGATAGTGAAGAAATCATACATATTTCACCAAACACCTGCTTGAGCACGTGAAAACCTCTTATCCAATACAGCTTGCCATCAAACCAGGAGATCTCGAGCAATAGAGGAAAGATTCGCAAGCCCAAAGTCAGAACTACGCAATCCGGCAAGCTGCAAGAAAGTGGGTCTCCGGCATGCCGGCGATGGCGATGGCCGATCCTACGATCGAAATATTCATCCTGAGCATCTTTAAGAAAATTATCGAATTCCTACATCATGTTGCGGGCAAAAAAACGGTCTTTCATTAACAATTCATTCGCCATGCAGATTTTCCATTCGGCGTCTTGGTACGAGTGATGCTTCCACAGCCAGGAAACAGCGAGCGTCACAAATCTGCACCTCTGGCCTCGGTGGCATTGATAGTCTTTTCTGATGTATGGTCGTAACACGACAGATACAAGTTCCCTCATGTGCGTACTTGCGCAGACTACTTGCCTCAATGTTGTGCACATGATTCCAAGCCTATTCCTCAAGATACCGACAAAAAAGCGATGAAAGTCATGATGGGAATATTAAAAACTTATGAGCCAAAACTTTACGCACCTCTGCACGACTGAACAACATCAGAGCTCAAGAACTCTTGATCACAAGACACCCTTGCTTTTCCACAGGCTCTGAAAGAAAAAAAGAGTCTGAATCATGCCGTGGAACTTTTACCAGGTCTGAACAAAGCGATTCACATGCCAGTGCAGAGAAGTGAGCTCCATTAGTCTAGGTAAGTCACGAAACCTACGAAGACAACGAAAAGTTCGGTGGAAATTCAAAAATGTATACACGGCGAGCCTTGTTTCTACACTGGCTTAAACCATTCCCGAGCTTATATCACCCTCCTAGACAATAGTAGTGCAGTTGATGCCATGCAGCAGTCCCGCGTCAACGTTTCCGCACTGGAACGAGTTCGTCGTGCCAGCCGGGGACACAACATCAATGTCGTCGACAAGGATGTTCTTGCAAACATTCGGGCTCGAGCAGACGACGTATCCCGAGTACGGAGAGCGGGCCTTGCTGGTAGTACCCTTGAAGTCGGTCATCTTGACGTTGCTGATCGTGAGGTTCGACGGGAACTGGTTGCAGAGGGTCAGGTTCTTTTGGCCGTAGCACTGAGTGATCTCGATGGCGTAGTCGACGTTCTTGATGTACATGCCGTCGTAGGTGATGTTGTTAACACGGCCGGCGCCTCCACCGCCCTGGAGGTCACCGGAGAGAGCAGCGGGCGCTCCGGGCCACACCTTGATGCGTGCGCCGTCAGAGGCGTTTTCCATTGTGATGTTGGTCACGAAGACGTTCTCGACAATGTCGGTCTCGCCTTTGTATTGACCGAGCGAGCCGACGCTGATGCCGTGGCTTCCGTTGCAGTGTAGGTTCTGAACAATGATCTCCGTGCTGTTGGGCTTGAAGCTGACGCAGTCGTCGCCGTTGTTGATCACGCTGTTCTGGATGACGATGTTGGAGCTGCGATAGGTGTCCCAGCCATCGGTGTTCTTTGCTGGGCTTTTGCTTTGACTGGTGCCAGCGATGTTGATGTTGTCAAATGTGACACTCGAACTGTTGGCAACCCAGTTGTAGTACTGAGGTGAGTAGCGGAGAACCAAATCAGAGATCGAACCGTGTTTGATGCCAGTCACACCAAAGAGGATGGGTCGGAGAATGTAGATGTCCTTGGCGTAGAGGTCGTACCACACTTGACCGTTGCCATCGAGCATGCCGCCTCCATACACATTCACGTCATCGCCACCGAGTTGGAAGAATGTGGTGGCATTTTGGAATGTCTGGTTAAAGGCGTGGGCTTGCCAGTAGTCTGTGTCGTTGGTGAATTGGACATAGCCTTGGATGTCTGGAGAGGAGTCACGAGTCAGCGAATATTCCTCTGATTTACACCTGTAAAGCTCAAATCTTGAACCACAAGGCAAATTTCAAAGACATACCAATATCGATGCGTCTCAGTCCGGTGAGATCCAAAGCAGTGCCAATGACATACGTAGTTCCCTCAGGGAAAATGACGTGTCCACCATCGTTACATTTCTCAACCGCTTTCAGAATATATTCCGAATCGTCGGTCTTGAAATCATTGTGGCTCTTGACAACGCATTTCTTGGTCCGTTTCGGCGAAGCGTGCATCTTCTTGTACGGACGTTGCGGCGAGTACACCAGAGAGGGCCTTGTGCTTTCGTGTGTCTTCACGCTCGTGTTGTGGCTTTGGACATATTCCTGGTATGCAGTCCAGGTGGCGAAGGTGCCAGTGGCTTGAAGAAGCCCTAGAATCAGAGGTTTCAACATTATTGCTGAACAAAGTCTCGTGCCTAAGATGAGTGCTACCCTCAAGTACGGAATGTTCTTGGGCACCACATGTTATATATGGGCCGTACCAAGAGCCCTAGGTGCTGCTTCGGTGATTGAGCGGCGTGAAGTTGTGGGTCGCTCTGTCTCGCGCGGTGGCAATACTCTTCACAGCCTCCCATACTTCGGTTACAGTTCTGCGATAAGACTAAGGGCTAAAAATCTCCACCTTCTCAATCTGCGTTCCCATGGGGAATTCTTTCTCCGTGCGGGGAGAAATCGAGCTCGGTTCGCCAAAGCAAGGGAGCGTGTCGATAGAGCCACCGAGCATTCGAGACTTCCGGCAAGCTGTATCCGTGTTGGCGTTGGAACCGCCACTAACCAGTTAGCCTCTCTCCTTCCCTGTCTTTGTTCCGCGAATCACATCGATGGCTGACCAGGACACTGCTGTCATTGAGCCTGACATACCGCTAACAACAGATGATCAGAAATGCGTGTTAGGTACTGCGCGCGACGCTTGAGAACATGTTACGGTACAGAGGTACAACACAAGACGAGAGTGGCGCTGTGGCGAGGCTTGACTCGAATTCCAAGTCTACCAAGCTCTCTCAATCTCGCTTGGCCTTCGCCTGTATAATTTAAGGCTGAATCTGGGCTGCAAGCTCACTGGTGGAAGTTCGACGTAGGGTTCGTGCCACCACCCTACTGACAGATGCTCGTGCGGATCGTGCAGCACGTGGGAGGGATCAACGGTCTATATACCACGACCCACTCCCTCCTCGAAGCGTTGTCCAGCATTCAACCAAGGGAACAAGCACACGATCCACTTCACAGCGCACCAGAGCATTTTCGCCGATCGTTCGACTTCCTTGTAATCGACAAATCGCCCCTGCGGTAGGGCCCTCGGCATCATGGCCAAATCTCTCGGAATGTCGCCAACTCGGGCGTACAATTGGTAAGTCTCCCTGATTTATCTCATGTCGGATTGCGCCTGACACATTCTCCAGGTACATCTCGCTTGTCGCTGCCTCTTGCATGGTGCTTTATGGTTACGATGCCTCCGTCTACAACGCCGTGCAAGGTTCGAAGCACTGGGAAAACTGGTTCAATAACCCTGACGACAACATGATTGGCCTGATCAACACAGTCTATACTGTCGGCGCCATTATCTCTGGCTTTTTCTTCGGCGGACCGGTCGCCGATTACCTTGGTCGCCGCGCGGGAATGGGCATCGGTGCCATTCTTGTCATCATCTCGACGATACTGCAGACCTTCTCGCCGAAGGGCAACATCGGCATGTTTATGGCAGGAAGAATCATCATTGGTATCGGGCAAGGTCTTGCTTTGAGTAGGTTGTCATCCCTATACTGTCAGACAACCATCTAACCATCCACATAGCCGCCGGGTCCATCTACATCGGAGAGCTAGCCCCCCAGGAGATCCGTGGTAAGATCATGTCTCTATGGCAGACCTTCTACAGCGTAGGCTCCTTCATTTGCTGTAAGTATAATCGACACTTCTGAAGCCATCAAGGCGGAATGCTAATAGCTCCAAGTCTGGGTCAACTATGGCTGCCAGAAGAATATCGCTGGCAGTGGAAGCCTCGGCGAGTGGGATTGGAAGATGGTTGTCATTTTCCAGTTGCTTGTCCCCATCCTCATCGTTGCGCAAGCACCATTCATCCCGGAGTCCCCACGCTGGTATGTCAAGAAGGGCAAATTCGAGAGTGCACGCGACTCGCTCGCCCGTGTGCGAGACACGGAACAAGAAGTCGCAGACGAACTTCTCATGATCCGCGAAGCCATTGAGTTCGAGAAAGAAGCCATCTCATCGTCCTACTCGGCCCTCTGGAAGGATCCCTCAGTGCGTAAGCGCTTCGGCCTTGCGCTTGTCATCAACGCCGGCCAACAGATTACTGGCCAAGGTTCTCTCAACAGCTACTCCACCAAGATCTACCAGAAGGTCTTCAAAAGCGCCTCGACTATCGCGCTGATCAACGCACTCAACGCCACCTTCGGAATCTTGTTCACGCTCAATGCGACCTGGACCGTTGACCGCTTTGGCCGCCGCTTCCTCTTCATCGTCGGTGGCATCGGCATGGCGCTCTGCATGCTGGTCGTTGCGACAGTAGAAACGCAGACACCAACACTCGAAGGAGGAGCCAAATCGCATTCTGTCGCTATCTCGATCGTGTTCCTACTCTTCCTCTTCATCTTCTTCTACAAGCCTTCTTGGGGCGCCACCGTCTGGATCTGGACATCTGAGGTGTTCTCCATGAACATTCGTGCTCAAGCGGTTGGCATGGCCTCGCAGACGCAAAACATCGCCAACCTCATTGTGAATCAATTCTTCCCCACCTTCCTCACAGTGAGTCTAAAATACCAGCCCTATCTAAATTGCATCATCTAATTTGTCTCGCAGAAATGTGGGTTCTATGCCTTTTACATGTTCGCCGGCATCAACATCCTGCTTGCGGTCTTTGTCTACTTCTTCATCCCTGAGACTAAGGGCGTCATGCTGGAAGAGATGGACGCCATGTTCGGCGGCGCAAACCACGTGAACGAGGGTGGCAAGGTCATGGGCGTTGAGGATGCACACCACGCCGACGCTGTCAAGGACGGTCTCCCTTCCGAAAAGGCCCAGGTGGAGCGCGTCCAGGAGATCAGGCAGTAGACGTGAGGGCAAACGAGCGCTCCAAACGATAGGTAGCTGTGCGATACTAATACGAATGATATGCATCTGTAATCTTTTTCAAGTTCATAGCTCTGTTTCGCCTGCATGCTCTTAGAGTTTGTTGGAAACAGCTAGAAGCAGAGAGACTGGAATACGCCACAGCTTCAAGTAGCTTTCTGGTCACGTCTTTCACAGGATCGGTCCATGGAAACACGGTATGCTCGACGCTAATATGGTTCCACTTAGTCTTGATCAGATATTGCGCATAATTCCACCAATCGAATCGAATGATACTTTAAGAACTATGTTAGTACATAATACCCTCCATCGCTTCGATACATCTTCGATTCGAGATGTTGATCCTACCACACGTCAATCTGCTCTCACTACACAACAGAAATGGAAGAATTGCGAGCACCCAAGCTCGACCGCGAATACGCCATCGCCGTCGAAGCTCTCGGCGAAACAGGAAGACTACTACCCTCACTCCCAGTCGGCGACATCGCCGGCCGTCGTCAACGCTTCAACGCCCGCATCCAAAGATCCCTCTCCACGGCGCCACCAACACCCAACATCGTCCGAATCGCCCATCAAATCTCCACCGCAGACGGCACGACCATCACCCTCCACGAGTTCCGGCCCAAGAACGCTCCACCAAAACTCTCACCAGCGATCTATCATGTCCACGGCGGCGGCATGATCCTTGGCAGCGTCTCTGCTTTCGCGCCCACGATCGCAGCACGAGCAGAGAGTTACGGCCTTCCGATTTTCTCCATCGACTACCGTCTCGCACCCGAGAACCCTCACCCCATCCCAGTCAACGATTGCTACGCCGGGCTGTCATGGCTACACACGAACGCCACGACTCTCGGCATCAATCCCGCACGGATAATGGTCCTCGGTGAAAGCGCCGGTGGCGGCCTCGCAGCAGGAATGGTCATCATGGCTCGCGATAAGCGCCTGTCTCCTCCGGTAGCATATCAGATGCTCATCTATCCGATGCTCGACGACCGGAACTTGGGCCCTCGGCCGGGCATCGAGCCATACACCAAATGGAGATCGGACGACAGCCAGACCGGCTGGGGAGCGGTGCTTGGTGAAGCTATGGGTCGAGACGCGGAGGTAGATGGGCACCAATATGCCGCGCCCTCTCGTGTCAAAAGCGTCGAGGGCCTTCCGCCGACTTACATCGATGTCGGTGGCTTAGACTATTTCGTTCGAGAAGATATCGACTATGCTGCCAGGCTGCTCGAAGCGGAAATCTCAGTGGAATTGCACGTCTACCCAGGCTTGCCGCATGATTTCGAATGGGCGGGACCCAGTGCAAAGATCGTCCAAGAAGCCATAGATAATAGGCAGCGCGTTGTAGAGGAATTTAAGCTTTAGAGGTGCCAGTGCGGGAAACGGAGTGTTGGCGGCAGACATTTGTGGAAAACCTATATTAGCTGCGCGTGAGCTCACGAACAACGATACTACCGGTCAGAAGAGTATTGACAAGTATGGTATCCTCGAGTTAGCTTGGAATACCATTGAGATACTGCCGACAACGGATTCGTAACTTGGCACATGGCATGCCAGTGCAATTTATGTCCAGAAGCTTGGGGTCATTGACTTCCACTGAAGTATGGCTAAGAAACTGAGAGGTTGTACGAATGTTGATATGATAGAACTGTATTTACAATAAGGAAAGATCGACTTATAACAGTTGCTCAGATTAGTACTCAAACCTGTCCGGCAAGATGACAGGCGCCATCAAAGTCCAGCCAAAGATGCCGTAGCATACCCATGAGCTGACGATCTTGACCCAGCTTGCCCAGTACGTGCGACCGACAGGCATGAAGTCCTCATGTCCAGTGTGCAAGTGCTTGTCCGCGCCAATATTCTGCGTCAACAGCGTCGCGATCCAAGCGGTAGCAAGCATGAAGATGAAGTGGAAGAGCGCATAGTTGTACTGAGTGTGCGACTTCTCGTCGTCGTTGCGGTTGTATGGGCCCTCATCTTCATCATCGGAGTCCTCGTCCAGAGCAGAAGCGGGCAGAGCACCAGACTCAACAGCGCGACGGAGAGCTTCGGCGCGCATAGCACGGCGGCTTTCAGGCTGGGTCGAGACCATATCATGACCGCCTTCCTCGGCTTCAAGTGGAGAGTATTCGCCACCGCTCTTGTTGGAGCCAAGAGCGAGGCCATAAGTGGCAGCACGGGTGGTGGTGTAGGCGCAGGTGATAAAGGTGACGATGGCACCGAGGACGATTGAGGCCTTGCGGGTACCGTTTGCACGGACGAGAGGGTTGCAGTGCTGGTCATCGGGCTCCATGGCGACGGCTGAGAGAGTCAAGTATGTGCAGTAGATACTAACAGTGGCAGCTTGAGCCAGGCCGGCACGAGGGTTGGATGCCTGAACCGTCGGGTGGATGGCCATGGCGCTGATACCCAAAACAAGGATAAGGTTGACCTGGGGGGTACGTTAGCGAGTTCCATGAGTTTTCACAGGAGATTTTGACTTACAGTAATTGCCGCCTGGTTCATCGAACAGTTCGACTGAGCAAAGAAGATGTACATGACGATTGTAATAGCAATGCTGCCAATGTACATGCCCAGGGTAGAGCCGATAAGAAGGCTACGCCAGAGCTTGGAATCGGTATCCTCGATCTTCTCGATGCAGTGTTCAGCCCAGGTGTGCGCAAGATCCACGAGCAAGACCAAGCCTAGGAGCAAGAACAACATGGCACCGCCGAACGCGACGTAGTTGCCCCAGACTTCGAAGAAAGTGTTCGGTATCAAGAACGTGAGGACGATAAGGCCCAGCCACGCAATGATCTTCGGTCCCCAGAATCCATTTTGAATAGGCGCGCGACGGTCTTTCGAGCTGTTGACGCCCAGGAGCAGTATGGCGTGAATAGCGTGGAAGCAGCCGAGAGCGAAATTGACTCGGTGAACAGCGGTGAAGCCGAAGCACTGCTTGCCGGCACAGTCGATGGTGACATAGTCCAGAAGAACACCTTGGAGCTTCTTAACGGCCCAGTCGGTCATAGTGAGCCACGAGAGGATGGAGTTGAGGAGCAGGATGAGCGCGTATGCAATGCGGGTTGCGATGCCTGGAGGGAAGGGTGTCAGTACTCGCTTGCGCTGGGCATATTCACATGTGGCGTCTCTTACTGTTGTTACACTTGCCGCATGCGCTGCACACCGCGCTACAGGTTGCGGCGCCACAGCATGATGCTGCTGCCGTTGCGACCTGGGAGTAGGCATCAGTATGGCAGTCGCGTGGCAGACGGATGGAGGCGATCGCGCGGGTGTTCACTCACAGTACCGACGCTGGGGAGAGCCAGCAAAGGCAGACTGAGTAGGGCACCCATGATGGAGATGTGTGGTGTTGCTGGTGGAGGGTGAGGATGCAGTCGTGAAGAGCATACACATACAGTACAGGCGCAGTCTTCAAGTCGCCCTGGTCAGTCGCCGCCTGCGCCTCTCGAATTAGCCGAAGCCAAATATGACGTGCCGCCTTTCCCCATGTGGCAATCCACGAGAATAAATCCTCCCTGTACCTCGTATGCAACAACCGCATGCGTCGATATCGTGACTCTTATACATACATTCACTCCTGATCTCATGAGTCATTGCATTCGCTCCAGCATCGCCAGACAAGTCTTCCAGTCTCCAAGAAAGATCACATTCCCTTCCATAAATCGATCATTCACAAACGCCTCCCCCAAAATGGACCCCGTATCAGCAGGCCTCAACTCGCTACCAACCACAAACGGCGAAAGCAAACCAGCTCTACGTTTCGCAGACGTCCGTCGAACACCGCCTTTCCATCTTTCTCGCCGCTAACACAACGCCAGAACAGATCGGCATAAATCTCTCCGACCAAATCTTCCGCGGCGTGCATCACGGCAAAAAAGCCCATGAAGATGACCTCCAGCACGTCGTCACTCGCGCGCTCGCAGCCGGCGTCACCAAAATGATGGTCACAGGCTCTGACCTCGAAGAGAGCAAAAACGCCCTCAAACTCGCCGACGAGTTTCCCGGCCTCTGCTACGCCACCGTCGGTGTGCACCCCTGCTCAGCAAAGACATTCGAAGAGTACCCCGAAGGCCCCGAAGCCCTGCTCCAAGCCATCAAGAAGCTAGCTCAAGAATCCCGCGACGCCGGCAAAGCAACAGCCTTCGGCGAGTTCGGGCTGGACTACGACCGCTTCCACTACTGCGACAAGGAGACGCAGCTCACTTACTTCAAGAAGCAGCTCGACATTGCCGTCGAGCTGCAGATGCCCTTGTTCCTGCACTCGCGCGCTGCAGCTCAAGACTTTGCCTCTATCCTCAAAGAACGCCTGCACGAGCTTCCCAAGCGCGGCCTCGTGCACTCTTTTACCGGCACGCTCGAGGAGATGCAAGAACTGGTTGCCATGGGCTTCGACATTGGCATCAACGGCTGCTCGCTAAAAACTGAGGAGAACCTCGCCGTGACGAAGGAAGTACCCTTGGAGCGGATGCAGATCGAGACTGATGGGCCGTGGTGCGAGATCAGACCTACCCATGCTAGCTCGAAGTACCTCAAAGACGCGCCGCCTTTGCCCAAAGCGGTGAAGAAGGAGAAGTGGAGCGCGGATGCGATGGTGAAAGGTCGGAATGAGCCTTGCCAAATCTCACGCGTGGCGTATGTCGTGGCGGGCGTGAAAGGGATCAGTGTGGAAGAGGTTGCCGAAGCGTAAGTTGATGTGCCACAAATTGCTGTTGATATGTTTTGATCCATTGACTGACTTTCTCCAATGCAGGGCTTGGCGGAACTCAATAGAGATGTTCGGCTTGGGCGAATCGGCTCCGTGAGCTGAAGACTTGCTATATGTCTTGTAAAGTTATAGACGATACATTATCAAGTTGTAAGAAGTACAGCACACGATTTAATACGGGTTCAAAATCTCAAGAGAATGCTGGCCGGGCCTCCGAGATGCTAATAACATAACACGATTGCTTTGGCAGTATACGGACTATTACCTCGAGGTGCTGTTAAAGGAAATACAGGACATTTCTCTTGAGACAAATACGATATCATACACGCAAGTTTGCGATGACAAAGTGCCTTACTTTCTGCCACCCTGAGGGTACGACACTCCGTTCCACACCGCGATCAGCGCTTCGCTGGCGCACGACAATCCAGGCTCGCTCTTCACCGACTCCAGCAACAGTTGCATCCGCGTCCTACGAACCTTGAGAAAACCCTACCCCGGCAACAAAGCAACGCGAAAACGACAGTGAGACGCGTCAGCATATGCACATGATTCCAAGTCTTCTACATTCCAAGAAGCGGGCTAACTTTATTGAAAAAATGCTCCGTGGTATCTTCGACAACATCTCCATATCGCAAAAAACCATGCACGGGCCCACGCACTCTTTACTCTTCATACTTCCCACCCGGCGCCATCTCCCTCCCCTTCTCCAGAATATCCTTCAAGTACTCGTACACCGTGAACGTGACCGCCTGGCCCGGCGCAACGCGCATGACGCGCGGCGTGATGCCCATCCAAAACGCCCTGATGCCCTCGACCTTCCACATCTGGCTGGCAATCGTGGTGATGCGGCCCAGCGCAGTCTGGCCCGGCTCGGCCGGCATCTTCTGCAGGCGGGTCTTGATCGTGTCGATGGGAGCGTTAGAGAAGGGCCCGACGGCGCCGGAGATCAGGCCGATGATGCTCGTCTGCCAGCCGGGCAGCTGGGCAGTGGGGTCGGCGCTCCTCTTCTGCACCAGGTCTTTCAGCTCGGTGTAGGCGGTGAAGTTTGCGGCCTGGTTGGTTCCCTGGCGTAGCGCGGTGAGGGAGACGCCGCGGTAGAGGGCGCCGAAGCCTTCCTCGCGGACGACGGTGAAGGCGGCGTGGGCGGCGTTGCGGTATTTGGGGACATCGAGCGGGTCGCTCATGCTGTGGTATTGGCTCTGCAGGCGGATTTTGACGACTTCCATGGGACACACGACGGCGACGGCTTCTGTGACACCGGCAGCGAGACCAGCCAGGAAGTTACTGCTGCCCGAGATCTGGCCGTCTGAGGCGAGGAGCTGCTTGTACCACTCGTAACTGGTGAAGCGAATGGCCATCTTGGGGACAATGCCGGTCATGACAGCTCCCAGGCCCTTGTACAGGGCGAGGGGAGATTCCCGCTTCACGATCTCGGCACCGGTTGTGATGAAGCCTCTTCGCTTTGCGCCAGGTGCTCGCGCTCGTCGTGAGAGCTGCATGCGCACTTTGATTGTGTCGAGCGGGTGGCAGGCGAGAGCCTCCATCATGCCGGCACCGCCGCCAGCTATGAGGTTCGTTGCAGCAGAAGCTGGCTTCTTGCCTGCCGGCCCTGCTGTGGACTTTGCTGACATGGTTTGGGATGTGTAGGTGCTATCTTTTTTCATGCAATAGCGTGTAGTGTTCCTCGTCTGAATGTTCTAGCTTGCTCTCCTCTTGTAGCCTGTAAGAGTTGTTCGACCTTCTTTCTTCTTTCCAAGTAGCCAAGCACCAGAGTTTTACAACGGCAGGCACAGTAAGTATATCGGTTGTAGGTATAGGCAAAGGAATGATAGAGCTCAACAAAGCAGAAGACGAGGTTCAGAGGCAGGAAGCACAAACCTTTAGGAGGAGACCAAAGACCAAAAAAAGCTCTCGAGCAGCTGGTCAGTCACATCTTAATATTACGTAGGTCCAGATGGAGGACTCGGCGAGCCAAGGGTTGGTTCGGAGTTGGCTCAGTCGCGTTGTTCGCAGGCACAGGACGAGCGGGTGGGTGCGTGGGCGAACGGAGCTCTACCTCGGATGATGCTCGTTCTTCGACCCTGAGAAGTCTCGGCCGTGGGCGCCATTGTTACAATAGCGACTTCGGAGACTGGCCGAGGACGAAAAGCTTCGGGTTGTATCGTGTAACTCTGTGAGTCAGGTATATGTATGTGCCTAGGCTGTATATTATCGCTTCTTCAGTGCTGCAGCCGGTGTGCCGCGGCGAGTGAATCGAGAAATATCACAATCACAAGCCGCAGCGTTGCCGCATATTCACATGTTGATCCTCTGACGCACCTTCCCCACATTCTCGTCTGCCGAGGCCGGGGAAGGAAGGAGAGCAGAGTCTGTGCTGTTGCATGCCATCCATAAGGCATGACGAACGGTGATGCGACGAAACGAATACTCTATGGAGAGGTCGTCCCTCATGTATGGTGGTACGGTACCTGTTGTTTTGCGTTTACAGTTGTATCTCATTCAACACCGGGTGTATATAAGACCATCGATGGCTTGCCCTCTACTTGTCAAATTATAGAGTTCCACATAGTCAAACGCTGACTGTGAGTCCTTCCAGCATCCGCTTTCGTTCCGATATCAAACGAGACCGAGAACGCGATACCCGACCGAGGCTCGGAAACGATCGCACACTCACATTCGATCGTTCACTTCATCCTGTTCAGAAAGCAAAGCTGCACGCTCTTCCTCTTCTCTCTTGAACCTCGCTGCTCTTGTACCAGGAGGATTCTGCACCTGGGGCAGCTCTTTCTGAATCTCGTTGGAGTCATTGAAAGCCTTCAATTTGTCGATTGCCAGTTGGGCTTGGTATGCTTCCGGAGATTTCGAAATGTAGACCGTGCCCATCGAGTTGTGCGCAAGCTCACGTCGTAGGATATCAAGACTCTTGGGCGATAGCAGTGTTGTCAACGTGTAAGCCTGGAGGCCAGTCTCGACCTGCGGTCCAGTTCCACCATCGCCCGCATCATCGCAACTCAATGCCAGAGCGAACGCGCTCTCCTCTGTAGCTGATGAAGAGGAGCATTCGTGCTGGTCTGGCACTTTGACTGCATGTTTGATGGCATCCACAACCTCCTTCTCCAGCATAGCAGTCGCAGCATCCACCTGATCCTCCCAAACCCAATGGTCTTTGATCAGCCCATGCGCGCTAGGGCTCCGCTGTGCTATACTAGCAAACTTTTCCTTCTGCCTGTCAGAGATGAGGTTTATCCAGTGTTTCCTCCGCGACAAATGGCGGACCAAGTCCTGCCGGTTCAAGACATAGCTCGTCTGTGCGAGTGTGCTTTCGGTAAAGTCGGCAGGGCGGCCGGGCTTGACGCGTGCTTTCAACTTGGGCGCTTGAGCATTCGCGGTAGGCGGTGCTTTCTCAAGCGTTGTTGCGAAAGGAAGTAGAAAGTGGGACGGTAAGCGCGCAAACGTGATAGCGCAAGCTCGAATAGGAGTCGCTAGTGCGTGTGCTGGGTGGGAGTATTAGTATATTGCGTGAGAAATATGATCGCAGCATATGCCTACCATAGGGATTCATGGCGACCTCCTTTTGGAAGTCCTTCAATGCATCACTGTTTGGTACCCTTGGCTTGCGAGGTCTCTTCGCATTGCCCTCGATCATCAGAGGCGACATAGGCAGAGGTTTGAGACCATGCTTCCGGGCCCGCAATGGCGGCGCGTATTCGTTCACATGGTGCTCGAGATCGGTCCTGCCATGGACAGAGTCTGCGGCAGCACTCTCATGACGACAGCGCACTTGTGCACATGAGCGAACCCCTGAGGATGTACATGTAGCGAGCTGCTTGGACAGGCGATGCGTGATGGAGCACGGTATCAAGATGGGCATAAGGAATGGCGCATGTTGCGTTGTGGTATGTCTATCGCAGGATCATTTATGCGAAAGCAATACCGAACTTCCTTCTCCGGCCAACGTTGGACCCCTTCTGCGGCGACTTCGGCAGTTGATCGGTGTTGCAATTGCATCATCCAACTTTATCCACACTGATGGCGCCCACTTGTAGTACGCAATCGAGGCGAACTCGCCGTGCGATAAGCACACGTATATAACAGCCATTGAGGGTTCCAAGACCTCCAAGCTCTCGCAATAACAAACAACACAAACATTCCCAAGCAATCATGACCCGCGTACTTCTCACTGGAGGCTCCGGCTTCATTGCCGCCCATGTCTTGGACATCCTCCTCCAACACGGCCACAGCGTCGTTACCACAGTCCGTTCCCAGGAAAAGGCCGACAAAATCAAGCAGGCGCATTCCAGCTATGGCAAAGAAAAGCTTGACTTTGCCATCGTCGAGGACATTGCCCAAGAGAATGCCTTTGACAAGGCTGTCGTCTCGGACCCACCGTTTGAGGCTGTCATTCACACTGCCAGCCCGTTCCACTTCAACGTGACCGATGTGCAGAAGGTGTGTTCAGTGACATCCTCACAATCAAAGTGAAACTAACCACCCCAAAGCAACTCCTCGACCCAGCCGTCATCGGCACCACCGGCATCCTGAAATCGATCAAGAAGTCAGCACCCTCCGTCAAGCGCGTGGTCATCACCTCCTCCTTCGCCTCGATCGTCAACCCCTTCACCGGCAACTGGCCAGAGCACACCTACAGCGAAGAAGACTGGAACCCAATCAACAAGGAACAGGCCGTAGAAAACCCGGCCAATGGCTACCGCGCCAGCAAGACATTCGCTGAGCGTGCGGCATGGGACTTCCTCGAGAAGGAGAAGCCCAACTTCACCATCGCCACCATGTGCCCTCCACTCGTCCTGGGCCCCATCGTGCACTACCTGAACAGCCTGGACGGCCTCAACACCTCCAACCAACGCATCCGCGACATCATGCTCGGCAAAGCCAAGGACGAGATCCCGCCGACCGGAACGTACATCTGGGTTGATGTGCGCGATCTCGCCAACTGCCACGTCGCGGCGATTGAGAAAGACGAAGCTGCCAACAAGCGCTTCTTCATTACCGCGGGCTACTTCTCCAACAAGGAGATTGCGCAGATCATTGAGAGGAACTACCCGCAGTACAAGGACGGCCTGCCTACTGCGAGCACGCCTGGTGGCGACTACCCGTCGGAAGGCGTGTACAAGTACAACAACAAGCGCGTGATCGAGGTTCTGGGCATCAAGTTCAAATCGTTGGAGGAGAGTGTCAAGGACACTGTGAAGAGCCTGCAAGCAGTCGGCGCGTAAAGTAGTGTTGATTGATGAAGTATATATACGAACGCCATGACACAACCAGACGCTAACAACGAGTAGACTAGAAGAACAGTCAAATACACTAAAAGCTGCACAAGCCAAACATCAATGAGAACGTAACATCTCTGCTACAATGTAACAGCCAAGTCCAATACCTGTCTTGAATCCTGTTAGCAAAGTGCTCTGTGGATCCGTGTATTGCATGTTTCAAGAAGAGCAAGTAGTGTTTGTCTAATATCAGACTGTTGAACTTGACTAAAAGTATTTTTGAGCTTCATTGGAAGATCCTCGACAAGAATGTTTTCATCACCAAAAGACGTGTTGCGTGGGTAGATAAGTGGGATGAGAAAGGAAATTGCGTTTGGCGTACCTTTGCTGTATTCGCGCCGACTCGTCAATACGAACAAGATCGGCGCATGCACACGACAGCGCCAGTCAGCTTTGATCTGGTCGCCGGTGTGTGGATGTGGGCGGGGCGTGTATATATGGTGATGGGAAGAATTGCGTGCAGATGCAAAGATGGAAGAAATAGCTGGGGCTTCACGGCGGAGAGACGGAAGAGAGGCTTGGCGAGAGTTGGCAAGAAGAGGCTCAGAGGATGGGCGGAGAGAGAGGGAGAGAGGACAAGGAGACCCTGCTTGGACAGAGAGAGCATGGACGTCTTTCTAAGCAAGGCCAGCCAGCTGATCCGACGACTTGTCAACACCAAGGGGAATCCACCGAAAGCTTTGTATTAATCACACCACCAATTCTGACTTTGTCACTACCTATATACTACACACCTGGAATCGCTTGAGGACCCGCAAGAACAAGGCCCGGATCAAAGCCAACACAACATCACCACCCATCAAAACGACCATCGACTCGACATAGATCCCTGCTCGCAAAGCACATCCCCCAACGATCCACAAACAACCACCACCAGAAAAAACAGCTTCACCCGTGCCAAACACCTCACCTCACACTCAGCACATCCTCCATCACCACAAAACAAACAACCCTCAGCAAAAATGGGCGGCGCCCTCTCCCTCTTCTCCCGCCTCCTCTGGTCGTCGAAAGAAATCCGCATCCTAATCCTCGGCCTCGACAACGCCGGCAAAACGACGCTGCTATACCGCCTCAAGATCGGCGAGGTCGTCACCACCATCCCCACAATCGGCTTCAACGTCGAGTCCGTCACGTACAAGAACCTCAACTTCAACGTCTGGGACCTCGGCGGCCAGACGTCCATCCGCCCGTACTGGCGCTGCTACTACAGCAACACGGCCGCCGTCGTCTTCGTCGTCGACAGCACGGACATCGAGCGCCTGGGCACGGCGGCGGAGGAGCTGAGCGCGATGCTGGGCGAGGAGGAGCTGCGGGACGCGGCGCTGTTGGTCTTCGCGAACAAGCAGGACCAGCCTGGCGCGAAGGGCGCGGGAGAGATCAGCGAGGCGTTGAGGCTGGGCGAGCTGAAGGATCGGAATTGGAGTATTATGGCGTGTAGCGCGGTGGATGGGAGAGGTGTGAACGAGGGGATGGACTGGCTTGTGGTAAGTCGTGCTTGATGATTGTTTTGGTTGGCGAGGCTGGACAATTCACTGACTGATGACTTTGCAGCAAACGGTTGGCGAAAACTCATGAGCCGTCTTGGTACAGATGAAGGGGAATAATGGAGGGTTCATATATGGATGGAATTTGTTAACTGCATGGCGTTGGGGTGTGAATACATTTGAGAAAGAAAAATAAGAGACAGGCTAGAAGAGTGCGCTTGCCCATTGCCAGCCATAATGCAGAGAAAGGATGAGATACGACGAGGTCTTGCGCTGTGATGGTAGCTTGTCCTACACAACGAGCACGCACCCTACAGGGAGCAGTTGAAACAGCCTCTGATGTGCATGCATGCATATACACGGAGTATTCAAATGTTGATTTGAGTTAAATGTTGCGTTTGCAATCGCTATAGATTTTCAGCGCAAGCACATGCTGACCATGCACAGGAGATACTAGCTAGCAAATGACTACGTCCGATCGTGGTATCGTTATTCAATCTTTAAAGTCGACATACTTCGTCCGAGAAGCCGTCTTATATGCAAGGCCCACGTTCGACTCTAGTAGTCGTCACCGCGAGAAACGACCTCCTTCACGTTCGGCCTCAGCAGAATAGTGTGCTCGTACTGTGCCGTGTAGCTGCCCTTGACGTCCACAAGCGGCGGGTAGTCCTGCACGATTCCGCTCTGCACAAGGTTGTTCAAGCCGAGCAGGTACTTGTCGTGGCCTAAACGGTCCAGGTAACGACGGCAGAAAGGCAGGGTGCCAAAGTTCTTCTCGATGCTGCGCAGCAGGGTCTTCGCGCTCTGCACGCGCAGGGCGACCTTGGGCGCGTCGTCGATCTTGGCGTAGTGCGAGCACTCCATGTCCTCGTGGACGTAGCCCTTGCCCGTGCTGCCGAAGGTCTCGATGGCGTAGACTTCGCCCTCCTCCATCTTCTCTGTGGTAGCGCTCTTGACGATCGGCACGCTCTTGCCTGAGCTGCCGCCGTGAATACTGTACTGCGAGATGGTGTGGCCGTTGAGGTTGCGGATACACTTGACCGGGTGAACCTTGCCGTCGAGCTCGACCTCGTAGGACTCCATGGCTTCTTGGATGCCCTCGCCGATTTCGCCGAGGCGGGCATCAATACCTGCGAGGCGGATACCGGTGTTGGTGGCGTCCTTGACGGCAGCGAGCAGAGGGTCGTATCTGGGCTCGAAAGCGACGGTGAAAGCGCTGTCGACGATACGGCCGTTGACGTGCACGCCGAAATCGACCTTCATGACGTCTTCTTGCTTCAAGGTCATCTTGTTACCCGCGTTGGGCGTGTAGTGCGCAGCGCAGTGGTTGATGCTGAGACCAGTGGGGAAAGCAACGCCTCCCAAGAGGTTGTCGCCCTCCTCGAGGCCCTGGTGGCCAGTGAGAGCACGTGTGCCGTTTTCGATCATCTCAGCGATCTCAGTCAAGCTCATTCCAGGCTTGATGTTCTGCTGCGCGTACTTGCGGACTTCCCTGTGCACCTCGGCGGCCTGACGGTACTCGGTAAGGAACTCCATGTTGTCGCGGTCCATCGCCCTCTTCTCCTCGTTGGTGGTACGGTATGAGTTGTCGTTGAGGTAGTCGACCTCCTCTCCGATCGGGAACGAGCCATTAGGGAAGAGCTTCGAGACCTCTGTGCGCGGCGGGCTCGACTGTGCAGCAGCTCCTCCACCAGCCTTTTTCTTCTTGCGCGGCTTTCTCTTCTTCTTTTTCTTAGCAGCGCCTTCGCCGGCGCCCTCGCCGCCCTCCTCTGCCTCGTCGTCGTCGGAGTTGTCGTTCTCTACGTCGTTGTTGCCATTTGCGCCGTTGGTCTTGGCTGGCGCATCCTTGCCAGAGATGTCGAGATTGGCCATGCCATTCTCGGGAGGTACGGCGGTCATCTTGACTGGTTTGTCCTTGCGAAGGAAGATGTGCTCGGCTCAAGAAGTTCGCGATCGAAAATCCTCAAGGTCGACGAAGCCGGCAGGACCCTGCCTGCCTGCCCCACCAAGCCGAGCCACTCGGTTTCTTCAACATGAAGTCAGCAAGACATGCATACCGTATCATTATGGTCCACTACAGGCCACACCTCTCTATCTTAGGATTACATTGTTTACAGAAATCATTTCAAAGATTCTGTGTAGTCGTACTCTTTACACTGTATGTATGTTCGGAGGCAAAATCTAGGTCTCATTCGAGAGGCAAGAGTACACGTGCGTCATAGAACACCAGCCAAGTACAAGACGGGACGACAGGTGGACACGCTATACATATTTGGAGAGTGGCGTAAAATATGTACAATATCAAAGGCACGGCACGGAAACGCTGCTGGTGTGGTATCATTGATGCATTGGTGGATTTGTATCATCTGCGTCATTCATGCTTCTGCTTCGTCCAGGTCATCCTCATCTTATTATGTGCAGCCACGCTCGATCATCTACAGGATGGTGCCGAAGCCGAAAGTGGTCTTGATGGAGCGCACGTAGTACTCCTCCCAGTTGCGCTTGGTCGGCTCCTCCTGACCAATGGGAACGCCAACCCAGTCGACGCGCATGATAGTGACGGCGTCGACGTCGTTCTGCTCAAACTTAATCTTCATGGTGCTGAAGTGACCAGCGGGCCACTGTGCCAGGCGCCACTTCTGCTCAATGTAGGTGGGCTTCTCGAGCTTGGTGAACTCGCCAGAGACGTTACCACCAAAGATCTCGAACTTGCCACCCTCCTTTGCGCCGTCGAAGACCTTGGGAGGCGCGCGGGTGAAGGCGGCAATCCTCTGAGGGTCGGTGAATGTCTGGAAGAGCTGATCGGCATCGGTACGGAACTCCTGCTGGTCGCTGAGGGAGGTCACGTTGACATGTGAGTTACCAGAGGTGGCAGTCGAGGTAGAGTTTTTCGACTCATCACCAGACTTGTTGATGGAAGAGTGTTGCATGGTGCGCGGTGTGCTGAATCCCGACGAAGGGTTGCTGCCAGGAGCGTGCTGCAGATCCTTGCCGTGCTTCTCGATAAGAGTCGGGGCGATCTTGGTGAGCTTCTGGCGGACGAGCGGGACGATTTGTGCACGCACAAGATCCTTCACGGGTTGCTTGGATGAATCTTCACCGTAGAGTTCTACTTCGAAGACGTACTCGTCTTCTTCGGTGTCATGTGCGACCTCAGGGATGGTGATGGTTCCGCTCACGTCCGTGGTCTCCTCGCCCTTTTGGACTTTGCCAGTGTATTCTAATTGAAGCTTCACGTCGAAGATGGTGATGACCTTGTTCTTGCGCTGCGAGACGTCGACATCACCATCCATGGAAAGAATTTTGCTGATTTCAGCGGTGTGACCATCCTTCTCGGCCTTGAGACCAACGAGCTCCGTGGTGAGGTATTCTCTAGTCCACTCGCTCACATCCTTGTTCACCCAGTGCCAGTTGTTGGGGTTGTGAAGAACCATTTTGACTCGACGGTCTGGTAATACTGCTTATAGTGATCACGTTCTGTACTTTTCGACATGTTAGTCAATGGTCTCTGGCGCGAATGATTGACGGATGAATGCGAAGGTGTGGTTGTAAATCAGGACATAACAACGTGTGTTTGCAAAGCTTGTCCACATGCACAGAGTACAAGTCGTTTAGGACTGGTGCCAGCTGGTGTTTCATCATTACAGTGGAGGGGAGGTGCAGGAGGAGGGGTAGGATGCAGACATACCTTGTTGATTATGCGATTGGAGCGCTTACTGAAAAAACTCCGGGGTATCTAAAGGAAAGACAGAAATCAAAGAAAGCAAGGAGAGTCGTAAATGTGCTGCAGCGTAAAAGAAGCCTCTAGAAGAAAGTCGAGCTGAAGTACTTTCCCCAATGTCTTGGCATTGGTAGGAGCTACCCGGCGGTTCTTCGGTTGTAGTTGAATGCCTGACGTATGCCTGGATTTAATTGTTGATCTGTTGATAGCACGATCTACGAGGTGGGTTGGTGGACATATGGCAATAATTTTAATACTTCGATTGTAGCCGCGAGTAACGTGGTCGCGTACGACATGATCTATTTTGATTTTATAAAAAAGGAAGCGCTTTGCTATGAATTTTCGTGTCACGTTGCAATCTCATCAAGGCTCGTTGCAACCAAGCAACGCGCCCACAAGCTTTCAAGTGCTTTACTCGTCGTCACCGAAGAAGACCTTGACGGGCAACCAGGCGTCACCGCAGACCTTGAAGCGGTCAGGGAGAGAGCTGAGCTGCTTCATCTCATCGTCGGTGAGGGTGAAGTCGAGCTTGAAGTTGTCCTGAATGCGCGAGGCAGTGACGGACTTGGGGATGACGGAGGTGCCGCGCTGGAGACCCCAGACGAGGAGGACCTGAGCGGTGGTCTTGCCCTTGGCCTCAGCGATCTTAGCAAGAGTCTGGTCCTTGGCAAGAGGGCTGTTGGTGCTGCCGAGGCAGGAGTAGGCAGTGGCGTGGATGTTCTTCTCCTTGAGGTATTCGAGGAGCTTGGGGGAGGGGTTGTTGGGGTGAAGCTCGATCTGGTTGACGGCAGGGATGATCTTGGCGCCGGGGAGGAGCTTCTCGAGGTTCTTGATGCCGAAGTTGGAGATACCAATGTTCTTCACACGGCCAGAGGCGGGAAGCTTCTCAAGCTCGGCCCAGGTCTTGGTGAAGTCCCAGTCAGGGTAGTGCTTCTTGAGGTCATCGGGGTCGGTGGAAGAGGGCCAGTGCATGAGGTAGAGGTCGACGTAGTCGACGCCGAGGTCCTTGAGGGAAGAGGTGATGCCCTCTTCCACACGCTTGTGCCAGGGGTTGTCAAGCTTGGTGGTGATCCAAATCTCCTCTCTCGGGACGCCGGAGTCCTTGATACCCTGGCCGACCTCGTGCTCGTTGCCGTATGCGAGGGCAGTGTCGATGTGGCGGTAGCCAGCGAGGAGGGCAGCCTTGACGGCCTCACGAACCTCGTTGGGCTTGGACTGCCAGGTACCCAGACCAACAGCGGGCATCTTGGCGCCCTGTGAAAGGTGTCAGTCGTCTGTGTCTCCATGGTGGGCATGTTGTGTCAATTGCTTACCGTGTTGAGGGTGAAGGTCTCCTGAGTCCAGTTCTTAGACATGTTTGCGGTTATGAGGGGTTCGTTTTGAGTTGGAGGGGTTGTGGTGTGGTTTGAGAGAAGTTGTGAGAATAAAGTGTAGATCGAGGAAAGAAGTTATGCGGACGAGAGAAGTGTTTTGATGCGGCCCTGCTGGATAAGATGCGTGCTCGCATGAGCCCTCCGGCACGAACAGTTGTCTATCTATGCCCCACCATCGTCACCAACATCCCACCATGGATGTTCCTGAGACCCTCCATTGCGGCGTTTGTGTGATGTGATTGGAGGACGGCGAGTGATCCGATTTAGCCTGAACTGAGCCTGAACACCAGAATGAATGGCGGCGGCGGCGGATGAAGACCGTATGCGGTGATGCACGTGGAACCGGCGTATCGTTCATGCGTCACTCTGGGCCCCTCGTATGCCCCACTATGATTTTATGCTGCTGCCAAACATTTTGCTCTTCATGGCGGCAGGGTGATATGCCGGTGAGATGGCCGAGATTTTTGAAAAATGCGTTGCCGACGCATATCGACATTTCTTTTCTTGAAAGTATCCTGCTCGGTGATCAGTTCCAATGATCTTGCAATAGAAACATCGTTTACAAGGTTCCTGCTTCCTCCACATTATTGTTTGAGGCTCTCATCGCGCATGGACTTGCCGTTGAACTCTGCCCTTTTGCCCTCATCCCTCCAAGGCTCCCTCCACACCCCACATCGGGTATCTTTTTGGCCTGAAGCCGGATCTTTTGAGACTTGGGAAAACAGGCGGCACGTCGGAACACCGAGGCGCATCTCCCTCCAGCAATAATCGCCTTTAGCCATTCGCCATTCACTCTCAGGGTCGCTCCTGTGACCAGTGTATTACCACGCTCCACGTCCACTCGTCCACCCGCCCTCCACTCCCTCCCAGCACTGCCGGCAGATAGAATGTCGCGCTTTGTGAGTGGCGGCACGGATGAGCAGCCCACGCAACGCGACGAGGCCTGGCTGAAGGCACAGCAAGAGCTCGACGCCGCCGCCATCGCCAAGCAAGACGCCGCCAGAGCAGGCAGCGGCAAAAGTCTCTACGAGACCTTGCAAGCGAATAAAGGTGTCTGAAGCCCTATCACCATCACCTTTTGCCACGATTAGCTACATCTCCGAGCCCTCGCCACACACACACAACTTGGGTGTGCGCGTGAGCCAAATCCTTCAATGGCCGTTCTTTTGTCATTACAATCTCTAGTGAAACACCGCCGCTGACCGGGGTAGGTTTGAGCGCGCGCAGCCGCGAAGCAGGAAGCATTTGAAGAGGCGACCAAGTTGACAAACCAATTTCGCTCGCTCGACGAGGACGAGATTGAATTTCTGGATTCCGTGCAGCAGGCTGCGAGGGCCAAGGAGCTCGCCGAGAAGAGAGCCACCAAGGAAGGCCTCGAGGAGTTTCGCAAGCAGCAGGAGGAAGCCGAGCGCGCTGCCAAAGAGCAAGAGGGCGCTGTGTCGCCGCCTACCGTCACAGAGAGCTGGTCTGTTGGGCCACGCAAGCGGAAGAAGGGCAAGGAGAAGGATGGGATTGGAGGCTTGAAGATTAGGAGGACTTCCACTGGTGAGCAGGCGAAGAAGCTCGAGGATATCGTCGAGCCCAAAGACCGGACTGCTTCCTCGAAGGTTCAGGAACAGCAACCCTTGACCAAGGAGCAGAGTGACAAGAAGCCTGCTTCTACTCCTCCTGTGTCGCCCCCAGCTCCTGCAGCCGGTTTGGGTCTGGGTGCGTACTCTTCAGACGAGGATTAACAAGGCCTGAATTAAGAACAAAAGACGTCAATGCCATAATCAATAGCGATTCAATACCGGAGAACGCAATCCTAAAAACAAGTACAACACCTTCTGGAGTCACAACAACGGCTCTCGCAAGGCACGTGCCAGTGGGAGCGTAAGCCAGCCCTACAGATGTCGTATCTTTTGGAAAGGAACGAATCCGTCGTGTGATCATGGTTGTTGCAATATTAACACCATCGATTTCTGGGTATTCGGACGCGGTAAGGTGAAATGAATCCATGGAAATGCACAAAGTACATGTAAGTCTTCAGCCAGCAAGAAACAAGAGGCCCCGAATACAGGCTTATATGCCAGTGTCAAATCTAGTGACTCCACCTCCTTGATAAATACGCCTTCTGTATTCGTACATGTGCTCTCTTTTCACTAATCTGAAAACAAGCACCACGTACACGTACATGTACGAGTACGCTCAGGAGAAGCATCCTGAGCACTAGGGTTAGGGTTTCATGGTAAATGATCAATGCCAAAATGCAAGAAATGATCAATAGATATATCGGATGCACCGAGAATGCGGGGAGTATTGCTTGATCACGGCGAGAAATCATACGCCTGTAAGGCTGTGCATGGATGTCTTCGACAATCACAATCATCAATCTGTTTTTCCAAGAGCCCATTTCATGTCAAGAACTTCGTCAAGCAGTGGCACCTGTGGAACATTGAACGTCATTCCGAAACCATATGCACATGAATGGATATACTCTATCTCTAAACGACAACACCTGCGATCTCCCAACACCTCGCCGCCTGTGCGCCAGCCTTCTCACAAAGCACCTTCGCCACTCCGCTCTCCTCAGGGTGCAAATGCGCGCCAGACTGCCTCAGCAGCTGCACTCGATCCTCCAGTCCCGCATTCGCCGCCAAGAACAAAGGCGTCCTGCCCGCCTTGTTGCGCACATGCACCGATGCGCCCTTCTGCAATAGCAAACGCAAGACCTCCAAGTTCGGCCCAGTGGCTGCGACGTGCAAGGGCACGCTGCCGCTGTAGTCGGCCTCGTTGAGCAGCGACTCGGGCTCGTAGGAGAGGATGTCGCGGAAGAGGGCGAGGTCGCCTTCGGCGATGGCGTAGGAGAGTTTGCTGAGGTGGGCTTGGCGGGAGGCTTGCGGGGGTGCTTCTTCTTGCTGTGCGAGATGGGAGAACTGCTGGGTGCCGGAGCGCTCGGTGAGTTCGCCGCGGAGCGAGACGGACATCAGGCGGGTGACTTCGGCGGTGGTGATGTCGGGTAGGCCGAGCAGGTATGACAGTTTGGTGAGGGCGGCTTCGGTGGTCAGATCGTGGCCGGGGACGATGCCAGCACGGCCAAGGACCATGGCAGGAGCGTAGAGGGGGCTGACGCTGCCGGAGAGACACTGGGTTACGTTTACGATGACTATGCCACGTTGGACGGCATCGGAGAAAATCTTGATCAGCATATTATCGGGACCGCCGGGAGCGTTGCCTGCGCCGAATGTCTCGAGGATCAAGCCGCGGAGGCCTGATACACGCAGAACGGCATCGATCATCTCAGGCTTGATGCCAGGGAAAATCCGGAGACAGGCGACGTGGGCAGTGTCAAGGCTTGTCTGAATGCTGAACGGCTTGATCTCGTGGGGTCGGTAGATGGCGTTCCATGCCACATGGATGTCGGAGGATGTGATGGTGGCGAGAGGAGGGAAGTTGGGGGCGGAGAAAGCGGCGAATTGATCTGCTGAGACTTTTGTGCACCTGTTGCCGCGGAAGAGTCTGTGGTTGAAGAATAGGCAGACCTCAGGGATGAGGAAGTGGCCGGCGACGATGAGTGAACCGAGTAGGTTGTCAGTGGCATCGTTCTGAAGTTGGAAGATGGGCGCCTGAGAGCCAGTCAAGATCACTGGCTTGCCCAAATTGCTGAGCATGAAGCTGAGCGCTGAACTGGTGTATGCGAGACTGTCTGTCCCGTGAAGAACAACAAAGCCGTCGAAGAGTGTGTAGTTCTTGTAGATGGTGTTGGCGATCTGTGTCCAACCCTTTGAGTCGATAGAGCTGGAGTCCAGCAGCTCTTCAAATTCAAGGACCGAGAATCTAACATGCCGTCCGTAACGGCTACGAGGGGTTCTCAAACTCTTCAGTGAGACTGCTGGGCCGTCCTTCTCGGGGAAAGCCTGAAGAGATCCAGGTTCAGAGCCGTCGTTGAAAGATGGCCGTGGAGCCATGCCCGCGTCCAAGAAGCCTTTCGCAGGGACAAGACCTTCAGGGCTGGATCGCATACAGATAGTGCCGCCGGTCATGATGATGAGGACTCTCGAGTCTGTGGCTCCATCGCTGGCATTTTGTGCGCCAATTGGCTCCTTGGGGGCCATTGTGAGATTTCCTGGCAGTCGCGTTCCAAGCTCCAAGAGAGTATTGTATATGCTTGTGGGATGATAAGAAAGAGACACAAGGGTGTATGAGAAACCTACAGTATAATGCGCACAATGACAAACGACAATCTCGCAGAGGTGCGCGCGACTCACGATTTTTTGATATTTATGCCACGACGGGCACGCTGGCACTTGAAATGCGCGTGTTCCGGACTACAGACAATTTTAGCTTCCTGACGACCATTTTGTAGGGGTAATGTAAACTCGGGCTGTATGTAGAGGTGAGCATGCCAGGCGTACGATTGAGTATGGATTCCGATATCGACGGGATGAGGATCTCGACCTGCAACCCTGTCATGATGCAAATCCGTCACTTTTGAGAATTGGAACTGTTCAACACGCATCGCTTGACATAAGGAATGTTATCCGTAGATTGTATCGCTCCAGAACGAAATTCGCCTCTCTCACTGGATCCATACGACCTCGATCGATTGGTGGTTTTGGAAGGAGATGAAGGCTTTAGACTAGAAACCCCGCGATACGATGAAACGAGTCAACGAGGAATACAGACTGGATGAAACGGACTCCTTCAGCAAATGAACTGTTTGAATCCAATTGCAAAAGGTTCAAGGGCACAACGATGTTGGCAGTATATTGGCCTCCAGCCTGAAGAGCGATCGCCTTGGCCGAGGTCGCAGTTGTGTTGACCCCGCCAAAACATCACATCATCACCAATGGCCCATCTGAATGACGGTGGATTTGTAAGAGTGCATATCTATCACAGAAACGCCTTACCATAGGGCGCAAGCTTGCAAGTCACAAACTACCTACATACCTACACAATCTCATGTTTGCAGCACGCACTATTGCTCTTTCAAAGCCATTACTATCATCCTCCATCCGTCGCTCAGCTGCTCTAACAACCCAGCTCTCACCAGCAAACAGCTTCACGCACATCCGCACAATGGCGTCTATTCCTAAAACCATGAAGGGCGTGATTATGGAGAAGAACGGCGGCACTGAGGTCCTCCAATATAGAACTGACCTCCCTGTGCCCGAGCCCAAAGAGGGCCAGATTCTGATCAAGAACGACTATGTCGGCATCAACTTCATCGACACGTAAGTATTAATCGTCCTGACATCAACCCGCGAAACCATTCATTCTAACGTTCTCTCCCAGCTACTTCCGCACCGGCCTCTACCCAGCCCCCCATTGGCCCTACATGCTCGGCCGCGAATCCGAAGGCACCGTCGTCGCCACCGGCTCCGGCGAAACTTACAACCTTCAAACCGGTGACCGCGTAGTCTGCCTCTCCGAAGCAACCTACGCCGAATACACCGCCGCGCCTGCTGCCAAAGCAACCAAGATCCCCGCCGACCTGCCGCCCAAAATCGCCGCCGGAGCCCTCCTGCAAGGCCTCACGGCTCTGACGCTGATCCGCGAAGCTCACGCTGTCAAGAAGGGCGATTGGGTGCTTGTGCACGCCGCTGCGGGCGGTACAGGACTGTGGCTCTGCCAGCTGCTCAAGGCCGTGGGTGCCAACACCATCGGCACGGCGAGCACGCAGGAGAAAGTCGATCTCGCGAGCAAAGCGGGCGCGAGCCACGTGATCAACTACTCGCACGAAGACGTGAAGAAGCGCGTGGACGAGCTGACAGGCGGCAAGGGCGTGATCGCGGTGTTCGACGGTGTGGGCAAGTCCACGTTCGACCTTTCGCTGGATTGCCTGGCGCGCAAGGGCAGTTTGCTGAGCTTTGGCAATGCAAGCGGTGCCGTGCCGCCGCTTACGATTGCGAGGCTGAGCGCGAAGAACATCCGGTTGATGAGGCCGACGCTGTTCAACTTCATTGTGACGAGGGAGGAGTTTGACGGCTACACGCAGGAGCTGTTCGATTTCATCATCAAGGATAAGATGGATGTCAAGATTCACGAGACTTATGCGCTTAGCGATGTTGCCAGGGCGCATCAAGATCTGGAGGGCAGGAAGACCACTGGAAAGTTGCTTTTGGACCCGTCCAAGTAGGCGAGTATACAGTATGTACGCTCGAGTTTATGTATGACTTTAGCACTAGGAACAGCTTTGTCGATGCCCTTCTACACTGTTACTATAGGCTTTAGGCGTATTTGAGAGGATACCAACCATCGAGATACTCACCACGTCTGCTTTTATGTTTCGGAGTCTGATGCGCTAGTGCCTTGTGCCTTGAAGATCTGGTTATCCTATTGTTTACCATTGAGGCATCACGGCCAGAGATACAAAGAGACGTTACTTGGTGACGGGCAAGATGCCAGTGGTCTTTGGATATTTGAGATTATCACTAAAAATTCATGGCCCTCCCATATTTGGACATGGATTCTGTACACATGTATACGATTCGTAAATGCGTCTCTACAGCTTCGACGTCTCGACAAGCCTTTTGTGCATAACCGTAGCAGCTGCCTAGTGCCCAAGTCAGACCAGGACGAGCTCATGACTTCTTGTGCATGACCGTGGCCGCCGCCTTGACACAACATCAGAGTCAGCCACAATGTTCCCTCCGGGGATTCAAGCAAAGAATAACTTACCTGGTGATTGGGGAAAACCAGCGTATCAGCAACGACAACGTTCTCCCGTCTACCAGCCGTGAAGACGACGATCTCCGCAATATCGTCAGGTGTCAACGGCTCGCAGCCAGCATACACGGCGTCAGCTTTGCTCTTGTCGCCGTAGAAGCGCACCACGCTGAACTCCGTCTCAACTTGGCCGGGATCGATCTCAATGACACGGATGCGCGTTGCGATGAGCTCTTTGCGCATAGAATCCGTGAAGGAACGCACAGCAGCCTTGGTCGCGCAGTAAATGGAGCCATTAGGGTAGGGTTCGCGGCCGGCGATGGAGCCAACGTTGATGATATCGCCCGCACCAGACTCGCCGCGAGCCTTCATCTGAGGGAGCACAGCTTGAGTTACGTTGATCAGACCAGTAACATTGGTCGCGAACATGACATCCAAGTCTTCGGACTTGATGTCGCCGACCTTGTCGACGCCACGCACCAGACCGGCATTGTTAACCAGGACATCGATTTGCTGGAACTCCTTGGGCAAGTTCTGGACGAGCTGTGCGACTTCATCGGGCTTGGAGACATCCAGCTGCACAGGCAAGACCTGCACGCCCGAGCCGACTTCTTGGTTGATCTCGGCGGCGAGCTGCTTGAGTGAGTCGATGCGGCGGGCAGTCAAGATCAGCTTGAGGTTCTTGGGCGCTGTGCGGGCAAACTCCTGGGCTGTACTCTTGCCGATTCCTGAGCTGGCGCCGGTGATGAGGACGGTCTTGCCTTCGAGGCGCTTGGCCATTGCGGTCGACATGTTTCTGTGAGTGGCGAGGAGTGTACGTGTTGTATTTGGTGTGAGGAGTGTTGATATAGAGGAAGTTGGTCTACGAAGGAACGAGGAGGAGGAGCGGAGGAAATGGCAGAGCTTCATACGAGACAATTGATAGGATAGCAGAGATGAGTACAGGTGAATAATATTTGCTATGCAACAGGACAGCTCTAGCGTTATCCACCACGATAGGCGCATTCGGTTGCGTGCTTGAAGAGGGGACCGACATCTAAGCCGAAGTCGCTAACAACTCGCCCGCCCGCCCTCTCGGCTCAAAGAGAGCCCGACGCTGCTCGACTCGCGGATCGTCCCGTCAACTTTTCCAGACCCTAGCATTTTCATTCTCACGTGAAGAAGGCATCTAGCATTGCTATACCTATCGCTCAACAACAACAAAACATACAATATGTCCGACAGCGAGAGTATGCGCTCCGCCAGCGCCAGCCCAGCGCCGGTCGAGAAGAAGCGCAAGAGGCCCGTCGTTGCTCCCGAAGACGAGATCGAGATCGACGTTAACCTGCCTGAGCCCGAGTCCAAAAAAGCGAAGCGTCAGGCAAAGAAGGAGAAGAAGGAAAAGAAGGCCAGAGCCGAGAGAGGCGAGCCAGAGGAAAAGCCTGCTGCTGCAGAAGCTCCCGCGCCCGGCCAACGCAGCGACTACGGTATCTGGATCGGCAACCTGCCATGGAGCGCAACGAAGGAAACTCTCCGTACATGGTTCGAGGACCAAGGCATTGACGACAAAAGTATCACCCGCCTGAACATGCCCGCCCCGCCTGAGGAGAAGGGCCCTTCACGCCCAGGCTTCAAGCCCTTGAACAAGGGTTTCGCATACGTCGACTTCCTCGGCCTGCCCGAACTCGAACTCGCGCTTGCACTATCAGAAAAGCTCATGGGCGGTCGCAAAGTGCTGATCAAGAACGCCAAGTCCTTTGAAGGTAGGCCATCTAAGTCTGACGCTGAGCTGGCGAAGAAGGTGGCTGCTGCGCCAGACGGCAAGGAGCCTACGCAGAGAATCTTCATTGGCAACTTGGGCTTCGATGTCACCAAAGATGATCTCATGGAGCACTTTGCGCAGGCTGGCCCGATCGAGGATATTCACATGGCGACTTTCCAGGACACGGGCAAGTGCAAGGGTTTCGCGTGGGTGCGCTTCCACGACATGGAGGCTGCGGCTGCGGCTGTGAGGGGTTACATTTTCAAGTCTGGCGATGACGATGACGAAGACGCTGAGGAAGACGACGAGGACGAAGAGAAGGAGGAAGACGAAGGCGAGAAAAAGAAATCAGGCAAGAGCAAGAAAAAGAAGGAGAAGAAGCGCAAGTGGTTCATCAACCGTCTCGCTGGCCGTCCCGTAAGAGTCGAGTTTGCCGAAGACGCGCAAACACGATACAAGAAGCGTTATGGCAGCAAGCCAGCCGGCGATGCGCCTCGCCAATCTGGACCTCGTCCCAACTGGGGCAACCGCGACGGTGGCGACCAGGGTGCAAGCGAGAGTGGTGCTCCTGATCGCCGAGCACCGAGAAAGATGGACGCAGATGCCAGACAAGCTATGCGTAGGCAAAGGCACATCGATGCGAGAAATGTTGCTCCAGGCAAGGCGCTCGCGACTGCACAGAGAGCTAGCACTGCCATTGTTGCGCCAGCTGGAAAGAAGACTACTTTCGACTAGGAAACAGCATATACCATTTATTGATCGGGGGCTCTTTTACAAGTCGAGTTAGACAGAGCTGATCGTCTCCCCTTTTGATCGATCATCAATGACCGCTCTTTCGAGTCGTTGATTGATCTGACTGCGATTGTGTTATATCGCTGCTCGAGCTGTGTAATGACGGTGACTACTAACCATCGTTGCTACCTCCTGATGCTGTGACAGTGCGTTTCGACCGACCACAGTCAACATGCCAAATACCCCAAGAGTGTTGCTTACAGTGTGGCCACTTGATCACAATGCCTCGAACGACCACAGCCATTCCACGGCTCCTCCGATCCATGGCCTTTGTTCACTGTACGTAGGCACATGGAACTTGTAGCGATCGCTTTGTGGCCAATAAATCAACATCAACAATTCCATTATGCGGTCAACGCGTTCTGCTACTCAATCGAACAAAGGCCACATCCGCTCTCAAATAGGTCGACCGAGACCTCTCTCTCAGTTCCCATATCATCCTACTACTTCTCGAACCCCAAACACCCACCATGCCATCAGGCTACTGCACCCGCGCCGGCACCAAAGGCCCCCGCGCCGCCGAGAAGAAACTCGCCAAACAGCCCCTCAAAGCTCCCAAAGAGAAGTTCCAGCAGGCCAAAGCCGCAGCCCTCGAGAAGAGAGCCGCTGCCAAAGTCTCGCACGCCGAGCGCAAAGCCACCTACGAAGCCAACCGCGGGATTCGATGGATCAGGAGTAAGCACGAGCCCACCACAAATCCGCCGGACAGCGGCTCGAAGGCCGCGAGGGAGCGCACCTTCCGGAACACGCATTCGGATGCGAAGCTGATGAAGGCTGACGGGCACGGGCGCAGACACGAGGGCCTTCCTGGCGACGATGGGTGGACGACGACGAAGGGTAAGGGCCAAGGGGCGTTTGTGTGGCCTCCATGGAACCCGTATCGTGAGCCAGATCACAGCACGTATTTGCAGCGTGGGTAGAAAGCTGGTGTTGGGCGTTACTGTGCGTGGGATGTTACCTATGGTCTCATGTTTGAAGTACGTGTTCGTTGAAAATAGTCCAGAACAGTGAATCGCATTGCTTTTACCAGGTCGTTTTTCGAGTCACTTTGCAAGCGAGATCAATCAATCAATCAATCAATCAATCAATCAGTATCTCCTTCCAATCTTCCTTTAAGTAAATGATAAATGAGATGTTCAAGTAACGTGGATGAGAATCTTGGAACTCTCACTCGATCCATTATGATCCAAACAGACAGCTGGGACGATCCTGTACGTTGGTAGACGAAATCCGTTTTCCGGTCTACGATTGTCTTGATCGTCGAGGCTGAACTTCTCGAGAGACCTAGTGCTGCTGAATTATGAATGCCAATTCATAAACAGCTGGTCAGGTCTGTTTGATTGAGAATGTAAAGGAGATGGAATGTCGGGTACCTATTTTCTGGGAAGGGAACTTTCAGATTGTAAGTCTCTCCAGCAGAGTACAGATCGGAAGCACATTTGATAGGTTCTTCTTGCTCGTCGTCTGGCGTTTGATATTCATCAAGATCACTCACGTACACCGTTGCGAAGAATGCCTCGAGTAATGTTTGATTCGGGCGCGATCCAAGTTAATCAACCCACAATGTCCCCATCCTCGTCATCATCCTCGTCATCACTATCGTCCTCTCCAACAATCCTCTCGACAATCAAATTTCCACTCCTGCCGATTCTTTCCTTCAAGCTGCCTGTCTTCTCCAAATCGTACACCTCGCGTGGCATCGGCGACACCAGCTGGAACTTGTACACATGCTCGTAGTTTTCCGGCTCCTGAGCCTCTTTCTCACTCAAACCAGCATCTCCTTCCTCTCCCAACAAATCGTAGCATTGGACAAAAGCGTAAAGCTCTTCAAGCTCCGCATCAGATCGGAACTTGCGTACCACGCGCTCGCCCGAAGGCAAACGCACGCTGACTCGCACAACATCTTTGTCGCTTGCATCCGGCTCGCCAGGTATGCTCTGCGCTCGCCAGCGCCGCCATTGCGCCAACTTGCGTGCCAGGTCGGCTTTACGCTCTGCGCGCTCGCGCTCTTCCCGTTCGGCCTTCTCTTTCTCCGCCTCTTCTTCCTTCCTCTTGCGCGCCTTTTCTCTGTCCTGTGCAAGCGAACGCTCGTAAGCGCTTTCCTGCTCTTGGCGCAAGCTGCGGTTGAGTTCTTGTTCCTGCCTCTGTGCGCGCAAGCGGTCCAACTCTTCCTTGTGCGCGCTGATTGCGGTTGTGAATTTGCTGATCAAGTCCTGACTTGAAACGGGGCCAGCGGATGTAGCAATCTTGCTCATTGCTGTGGACGATACAGAGGGTGTGTGCGCTATTAGGCTGGCGAAGGGGAAGCGGGTGACGTTTAGTGCGTTGGCGACTTGGTAGGCTTCGGCGTCTTGTACGGTGCCGGCCCAGAGGACGATGTTGTTCGAAGGCTCTTTGATGTACTCGATCAGGTCGGGCGAGAGCAGGGTTTCGCGGACAAAGGGCGCGGTGTCATCGTGTTCAGGTGACAGGAGGATGACGAGCAGATGCTTGAGCTCACGTTTTGCGAGGTCAAAGGCTTGCGCGTAACCGCTTTCGTGGAAGGGAAGTGTGCCATGTGTAACGCCATATTCTTCTTCGAACTCGCGCATGAACCGGGCGGCGGTATCGGTAGGATTAAGAGGGCGGCGGCCGGTATCGCGGGAGGGTTGCAGAGCGCGGCCAGAGTAGAGACGGTTGAGAAGACGAGGCAGGAAGGGGAAGAGGTAGCCTATTGTGCCGAACAGACGCTGGAAGATGGTGTATGTGAGGTTGAAGGGCAGAAAGATGATGTTGAACGGGAAGGGCATAGGTTGAGAGATCTGACTCTCTGGTGTAGGCACCACTCGAGGTGCAGGCTCGAGACCTCTTCTTCCGCTTCGTGTTGAGTATCGTGTGGGTATCGTGTCCATAAGCGTTTCCGATCGTCGCGCGTTCACTGGAGGTGGTGGAGGAGCGCGAGCTGCCTCGGCAGCAGGGTCGATGGTGTCGGCATCGCCATCGAAGAATCGTGTGATGGCTATTTGCGTATTCCACTGGCACTTTTGTAATAACGGCACAGCGGCAGCGAGGTCCTGGTCGGTTACAGAGGTGTATTGCTGTAGCGCCAGCTGCTGTTCCTCGCTAAGGGATGATATGTCGAAGTCGGCCATGACAACGATGGGGGAGAGAAGAGAGGAGAAGGGAGTTGTCAAGCAGGCTACGACATTAGGATGTTGATAGTGGAGTGAAGGAGAATTGGAAGTTGGGGACCGAGACATATGATGCCATGCGGCTCTGCGAGAGTTGGAGTGGGTGGGTGGGCCGCCCGTTCGAATCGTGGGGTTGATCCGAGAGATCACCCTTCAAAAATCATGCAGAAGGTAATGAATGCATAACTATACAAGAGTGTCCCATTCAATTTTTGACAGCTGATTGGAGCCCACGGAATGTGCCTTCCAGTCAACATCGACCATTACTTTTTTGCTGCATGGAACAGGGCAAAAGGAAAAGTGGCGCAAAGTGCACTGAACCATTCTTACAGTTCTGTCGTGTCATAAAACGATATGCTATTTCCAAAAGTGCCTGCATTCTCTGTATCATTGATTCGTCTCTCATAATTCGTAATCGTAAGCAGTAGTTGCAAGACTGCAAGCGCACGCCGCATTCCAGTTCAAAGACTTCTTTGATGCAGTGTAGCCTGCGATATTTCGGTTTGCAACTGCTCCTGCACCTGCTGATCTGTCGACGTCCCCAAGCCACGTAAACTCTGGTCAAGATGCGCCGTGTACTGCGGTAGTGGCTGCTGTTGCTGCTGCTGTTGCATAACCAACCCCATCGCCGCCGACATGTGCATGCCAGCTTGTGCAGATGATCCAGATTTACTCTCCTGCCTACGCGACGTGGCAGGTGATTTCTTGCCAACTCTGAAGGCTTCCAGCCGTACTTGCTCCTGAGCCTCTGCTGGATCAAGATGCTCGCCGCGTTCCTCGGCTTCGATCACTCTGAGCCATTTGCGCTTGATCTTGGAGCAGGTGGTCGTGCTGCATACCATGCCGAAGCGATCATGAATGAACCAGACCATGTCATCCAGAAAGCGTTCGCGGTTCTTGCCTTCTTGAAGCCAAGCTTTGATTTCCTGTATCGTTAAGTGTCAGGCCCATGGTATGCTTGGCTTGTCTACATGGCAACAAGACAACGAGTGACAAGGCAAAACCCTACCTGCTCCTGCTCAGCGGTCAACACCTTTGGCCGCCCATTCTTCTTATTCGTCTCAGGTGGGGCGTAAGCGGTGCCATGCTGTTGCAGGCTACGCTTCATGCGATAGATGCTGCTTCGTCCCACCTTCAAACGGCGGTGGATGGTGGTGGGATCAATGCCGGCTTCTAGGAATTCGATGATCTGCTGTTGTACGTCGGCACTCTGTTTGCCGCTGCCGGGCATGGCTGTGGTGTTTGAATGTGGCAGTCGAGGCAGAGCGTAGCTTGTCAATTGTCCCAGGTGTTTCTGGTGTGAGGAGGTGGTGCATTCTGGCTGGAGAAAGTGCTGGGGAGATGCGCTTGCCCGCTTTGGGCCACTGTTCTCTTTGGCTTTGGAGACGGGTTGTTGGCAACGCAGCTTCCATTTATCAACTACCATGTATACATTATTGTTGCTACCTGTAATCACCGCCATTGCAAACCCGTGTCAGAGCTGCCTACTTTCACTCACTCTAAGCGTCACATCGCCACCAGATCTACCTCGACCTGGTAATGACGCCCACAGCCTGTCCTTTCCACTCACTTTCTGCATCACCAAGATCACTGGCAATGAATTCTGCATTCTGCTCGAGCGTAGTCTTGTAGCGACTGGCATTCATCCCCGACACGATGGTCTTCCCGACGAGGGGGATGTGTCTCATCCAGGAATCATTCCATTGAGGTGGCGTGCCTGCTTTCACCTCCAGCGTGTCCTTCGGTGCTTTGCCTGGCAGTTGGACCTCCGAGTATTCGGGAATCATCCAGTTTGGACATAGCATAGACCAATTGACGGTATTTGGAGGAAGCGACCTGAGCAGCTGTAGGTTCTGGCGGTGTTCGAGGAAAATAGGGAAGCTGTTCACTGTTAGTAGAGGCTCACACTCATCCTACTTGACCCCTCTATCGTCGAAAACACGCCGACATGACAGAAGCCTCTGGCGTACTTACTAATTTGATAGCATCGACTGTGTTCCTGGGTAGTACAGTACACCCTGTCCACCCAGAAACCATACTCTCAAAGGACTTTGTCGCTCCGTCCCAGCTTCACGCACAGCATCCAGCACTGCTTTGAAGATCACCGGCAATTCACTTCTTGCCCATGGAGCGAGAGCCGCCACTCCGGCTGTGCTAATAACAGCTTCGCACTTGTGATCGATGATGGCTTTCTTGATTGCCTTGGAGTCAGTGGCATCGCCTTGCACAATCGTGATCTGTTCGTAGACGGTTGCTGGGATCAGGGCCTCGAGCTTGGAGGCTGATCGCACGTATGCGATGACGTTGTGACCGTGGGTGAGTAGTGCTGGGATAAGGCGTGAGCCAAGGTTGCCGGTGGCTCCGAGCAGGAGTACTCTCATGGTGATTCTTAGGCTGATTGTTAGTTGATGGTTATGTCCGGAAACAGTGATGCTCGTTGTGTGTTTTGATGTGTTGAGCTGTTGAGTGTTGTGTTCGAAAGCTGCTGATGATTAAAAAATCCAGAATCTGTAGCTTCTCGACTCGAATATATATTCAATCGCATCGTCGACATCATCGTTGCCTGCGACGGCGAATGCGGTATGTTTGATGTTCCGGCCGAGTCGGCCGGGCGTAAGCGGGGCTATACCAACGAGACCAATTGGCTGCGATTCCGACCTGCATAATTATCAAGCCTCTTTGTAAGCCTGGCCTGATTGCCGGGTATATTGGTAGGATCCAAAAACAAGCGAGCTGAGCGCTCGAGCTAGCCTAGTCGGCATACTGATGATAAAGACGTCTTGAAGTCGGCACGCAGACTATAGAAAGCCTCGATGGCCTCCTCTGTGAAGAGTATCCGCTACAATCGTCTTTACTATCAGCAGTCGTCATGGCTCCTCAATGGGCGGATGGGCCGTACACGCTCATACCTACCAAGGACTTCTCACAGAATGTATGCTGACGAGGTTCTCTCGAACATGTCGCTTCGACATCGCTTACATCAATTCTATAGACATCACATTCAGCATACTACGTCGCAACACAAATGTCGCTGGCTCACAACGGCATCATCCGTGGACTCAATTCGATCTATCTACAAGCAGCCAAACTCCCTCGCAACGACGACACGACAGCTCGAGACTTCCTAACGTACTGCCAATGCTGGAGCGAATCAATGCACCACCACCATGATGCAGAAGAGAAAGAGTTCTTCCCAAGCATTGAAGCCATCTCCGGCATCGAAGGTCTGATGACAAAAAACATCGAGCAGCACAGGGCCTTCACGCCCGGCTTTGAGCAATTCGAGGAGTACTGCCGAACTTGCCCACCCGCGGAGTACGACGGGGAGAAGGTAAAAGCCCTCGTCGAAGGTTTCGCAACACCTTTGACGCAACATCTCTACGACGAGATTGAGACCCTGCGAGCGCTCGACAAGTACGACAGTGTGCGTATCCGACAAGCATATCAGCGCTTCGAGAAGTCGTTGATGGCAACAGACAATGTAAGTCTTGTGCATGCATTGAAGGTGGCTTTTTTTCGCTGACAATAATGGTCAAGCAACGCATCGCACCATTGGTTTTCGGAACCGCCGATCGCAGTTTCGAGGGCGGTATTCATGATTTCCCTTCTGTGCCATTCTTCGTGCCGTATGTCATCCATTATGTCTTCGCTAGGAAATACCGTGGAGCGTGGCGGTTCAATCCTTGTACATTGTGGAGGGATCGTAGGGAGCTGGCATATGGGCATTGAGTTCTCGTCAGTGGAAGAGCACTCGGTTTGGGTATTGTAGTTCTCAACGAGTACCACGCCCAATACCAACCTCATTCACAATTTAGCCAGAATTTCCTGCTCACCCTCCTTTATCTTCCACGGTTTCTGATTTTCCTTCTTCCACCATCTCTATACGTCTCTGATGACCTTACGAGAATATGCTCAGCCAACTGGTATCAAACGGTAGCAAGCAGCGGCTAGGCTGGCTTGTCTTGTTTTCTCGGCATACATCCTCTGGACCAACAGCACCTGTACACTTTATCGAAACAATTGGGATCACTCACCAGAATAGATCTTGAAGGCTGTATTTCTGCGTACAGTGTTGCGTGTCGGGTGTGAACTGCAACAATATAACCATGCGCGATCTCGGGACGAAGCCAGTGGGCCGCGCACTGACGTGATCATCAAGGTACCAAACTACAGAACAGAACAAGCATCTGGCTGTGAGACATTGTGATAAATTTGAACCTCTTTGCGTTTGATGGTGCGTTCTTCGTTTTACCTGGAATTACCTTGGACTCAAGATGATGGCACATACGAGCGACGACCCAAGCAAATCGGAGAAACAAGAACACACATTGACCACAGACGACAGCGAATATCTCAGCGACAATACGACTCCAAAATGGCAGCTATTCGAAGAGAAGAAGGCTGTTCGAAAGGTTGACACGACTGTTCTTCCTCTACTCTTCCTGGGACTACTGGTCTTCCAACTCGATCGCATGAACCTGGCAAGTGCCCTTACCGGAGGACTACGGCAAGACATCGCCATCGATCAAAGCACTGTCAATCTGGGTAATCAGATGATGTATCTGGGAACAGTGGTCTTGGAGATTCCATTCAATCTGATTCTGCAACGACTAGGCCCGCGAAAGTGGATTGCAACGCAGGTTCTCATCTTCGGACTAATCGCAACGCTGCAAGTGCTCATTAGGGATCGCAACGGCTTCCTCGTTGTCAGAAGCATGCTTGGTCTGGCAGAGGCGGGCTACATTCCTGGTTCAATCTACACGCTGTCGACATGGTATCGGAAGCGAGAGCTTGGAACGCGGGTTGCAATCTTTTTCTTCGGGATGTTTGGTGGTAATGCGTTGAGTCCGATCTTGGCATCCGGTATCTTGCAGCTAGACGGAGCGCAAGGTCGTACAGGCTGGCAGTGGATTTTCGTCCTTGAGGGAGTCTTCAGTATGGGCGTTGGAGTCCTGTTACTGCTAGTGCTTCCCGGGTCGCCCGACGAGCCGCGCCCGCTGCTCACAAGAGGTCTGATAACTTTCAACAAACAAGACCAGTACATCCTCCAAGAGCGACTTGTACAAGACGATGCGGAGAAACGTGTTGGCGCTCAGGGCATGGCTATACCGTGGAAGCTTGTCCGCCAAACAGTGTTGCACTACAAACGCTGGCCCACGTTGCTATCGAGCTTCTGCGTATTTTCGACATGGAGTCCTTTGACGACTTACACACCGTCCATATACGTTGATCTCGGGTTCAACCGGATCGCAGCAAATGCTCTGGCGGCCGTCGGCGCATCATTGGCTCTTGTCGTAGTCTTCTGCTTTGCAAGGCTCAGTGATCGTACAAATCGTCGTGGGTACTGCGTCATGCTCGGGCAGGTCTGTTATCTAATCACCCTAGTCGTTGCCAGACAAGTGCAGTCTTCAGCCGGGCGTTGGGGTAGGTGGGGAGTCTGGACGGCGGTGAATGCTTTTGCTGTGGGGTATCATCCGATCCATAATACATGTGAGTCTCCTATCATTAGCCATCAGCTTCAATATTCATGGTGCTAACAACGCAGCCAGGGCTGCAATTAAATTGCAAGTCTCCGGGTGAGCGTAGTATAGCTATCGCCACTTGGGTGATGTGTTCAATCTCTGGCCTGATGGTAGGAACGCAGCTTTTCCAGGGCAGCGACGCTCCGCATTACAACAATGGGTTGCTGTACATGATCATCCTCGTCACCGTTGGAATAGTTCTAGCGGCGGTGCAGGAAACGATATACGTCGTGCACAATCGACACGTAGCCCTAGGAAAGGGCAAGACGATCAATGGGGAAGCAGAACCGCGGATATACGTGCCTTGAGAGGAGTGGAAATCATATACAAATCAGCACCGGGCAGGTATAGAGCTATAAGTACAGTTTCGCCACAGCAGGATCAGCATTGCGCCCGCGATTACATCACATCGCTCTCCTCGCGAAACTTGAGGCGCTGAACTAAAGAGGATGTCGCAGGAGTCGTGGTCGTTGTAGCCATCATCGGACCGTCGGCGATGGTTTGATGATGTCCCACCAGTACCGAGGATGAAGGTCTGGCGTGATGAGGATTGGCGGAGGTATCCACGTCTCTCGTCTGTGATGAAACAGCGACATCGGGTTCGCTAAGTCCTGGGCTCTCAACGAGCACACCGTCCTCTTCCAGGAAAGACGGTGCTCGATGAACGGTGCGAACCCCAGCACAATTGGGATTTCTAGGTGAGAGCGGACGTTGAGACATGCTGCCGCGGATCGACAGCATCTCAATGTCCTCCACGTGCTGCCAGTCTGCGGATGGTGTCATGAAACCATACCGCACTCGCGTGGTCCCAACGATGTCGCAGATCTCACTGGCGGTGCCGTTCATATCGGCGCGATGTAGCAAAGCAGCGTCAAATGCCTTGGCTGTCTCCAACGGGTCCAAGCTGACCGGGCGACCGAGCTCCCACCAACCCCAATAAGTCCAGAAAATAGAGAGTGAGACCAACGAGATGAGGACGAATGCGGCGAACAGCCAGCGGTACTGTACTGAATATACGGTGTGTTCGTATACCATCGACATCGAGGCTTGTTGCTGTATGGTCCGATTGGACGCAGCAAGGTTTGGAGACAATACTCGCGCGTCGCGACCGGCAGGGTCTGCCGTCTTGCCAGATATTGGTGAACTGACCCCTTTACTGGAGGTGGCCACAGCGAGGCGGAAGATCAATTCGTTCAATTTGGAGATCATGTCGTCGAGAGGGTCTTTCCATGTGACGTCGACGGTTTGCAGCGAAGATGCGTTTTGGATGTGGAGGTACATGCTCGCAGTAGTTGAATTGGTGTCGATGCTGTACCAAGAGCCGTAGCTGCCCATTTTGACTGATGTCTGATAGTCCCTGAGGGCGAGCCAAAATCCTCCAAGAGTCGACGGAGTATCTGTGAGCTTGTTAGTGCTAGACTTGGAGACAAAAAGGGTGAGAATAATACGAACTAGTGCCCAGGGTGTGTGACTCTCCACGTCTCCATACCTTCTGCGCGGGCCAATCCAACACCTCGAGTGTCGAGATAATAACTGCTTGGCCAATGATCTTTACTCGATAACGGACCAATGCTTCGGACAAGGTACAGCTGCGTGACGAGAAATTGCCACGAGCTCCCTCAGTCGCTTTGTATTTCGTGCTGAGAACAAGTTGATAGTTTACTCCGCGGTCGGTGAACTTTTGACCAGATTCGAACGGAGCTTGAACGTGGGCGTAAGTGACATTGGTGTCAAACATGACCTGTGCCTGTGGTGGACCAGTCCATAAAAGATGTTCCGAAATGTTCTTCTGCCACTGCAAATAGTCGTCGTCGGTCATCAGCTCATAGGCGCTGGTGCCAGTGAAGCATTGTATGTCCCATCCAGCAGCGTCGATGTCCATTGTACATGTTCCTCGACAGCCAAGGTCTGGCAAAGTGATATTCTCCCGTGAATTGTACTGCTTTAGGACCTCCGAGAAAATCGGGTTGAACATTGTCGGGTTGGGTACTGGACTGTACATCATGAAGATTCCCGTACTTCCTGTCATCAACGGGCTGGAAGAGATAGGGACAAGCACGTCAGCGTTGACGTGTTGTTCACGTACTACGACGCTGATAGACCTTTGCAAGATGGGGCCGAAAGCCAGAAGCGACAGTGTGAGGAAGCTTGCGTAAGTGACTCTGTTGATCACTGGACGTCTGTGCAGTAGACCCATTAGGAGGGTGCTTCGCTGATAAGAAGCCTGCAGCTCGCGAAGCTCCGTTCCACGAAGCGCGGATGTCCACCAAAAGATGGCCATGCCCCGACCAAAAGCAAATGGAAGGCATCCTTTGTTTGATAGTGAGGCGAATGTTGAGATGGGCACACTCGGCTGCACAGTGTAGCCACCGAGTTGCCAGTGGTCAAGTGGCTTGTGGTTAAAGTGATAAGGTATCCAGATGGCGGCAACGGCAAACAAGAAGCCGGCAAGCAAAGACGACAGGCCTGCCCACGGTGGGTTCTTGAGGATACCGGTCTGCCACGGGCGACTCCAGACGACAAACTCCTGCGGTGCGTTGTCCGGGTGCTGAGGGCCTTGCCGCGATGGGCCTGGAAGGTCGTCACGAGTGTTCATGTTTTGGTTGCTGCTAATTCCCATAAAAAGAGAGAGTCCAGGACAGGCTTTTATATGGGACCATATAGGACCAAGTATGCTGGAATGGTGATTCTAAGGTGCAGACTGTAAGCGGTGACTGTGTCATGTGGCCCGCGTTATGACACTGTGAGGCCGGTGAGGCCGGTATTGAGCGAGAAGCGCTTCCACCTTGCCGTGCTCCACAGTCAGGAACAAAAAGACTCCTTGTCGTAGTTCGCCTCGGGAACTTCCGCGAGTCTCTAAACGTCGATTCTGCTAACATCAAGTTGCCTGGTGTAAATTATTGGCCACTTATGGAGTTGTCCGTAAAAGCAGCCTCCGCAAAGGGAAATTGCGACACGTTCGGCATAAGCCGATGTATCAAGCGGTCGCAGTGAAATCCTTCAATCTTAGATTAGGCAAGCCCAGAGATCGCCCTGAAATTCTGGCCGAGTCTGTCAGAGGGCATGAGCTAGATTGGTATCTGGATCGGCCCAGGGTAGCCCAAACCATATACTCGGTATGCAAACCGGGGTTGAGTTCCACGTGAGCGGGTATGCCTCATCTCTCCGTCCAGACTGGGCGCTTCAGCCTTAGGTCCGACTTTTGACGTATTAACAGGGCACAGTTGAAGAGCCGGCACATCCTCAGCAAGTTTCGCCAACGGGTACAGGCCAACCGCCCGTGCAAAGGACCTAACCGGGGGCTGTGGGCGATCAGCCAATGCGAATGATTGGCCAAGCTTGGTGAAGGAGGCCTCCACAGAATACAGCAAAATACTCCCAAAACATCACAGCGGCCCGTATAAGCCGAGATATGAAGTGCATAGGGCGAAAGACAATCAATAGTCTGAGGTCGGTTTAAGCTCTCAGCCGACTGCATCGAGCGATCATGGATCGTAATGGCGGTAAATACCGCCGGACCGGTATCACAGCTAGGAGTCACTGCTTAATCAGCCTTGCCCGAGCCGTGTTCAAGCCAGGATCGCGATGTGAAACCTTGGCGGTAGCACACGGACTATCAGCTGCAATAAAAACATGTCCGCCTGCGCCAGCCACATCAAGTCGAGACCGTGAAAGATTCGGTACTGTGGTACAGGATTGTGCGGGTCACTTTAATCCCTGCACCCGATCAGCCACCACGCTCTTAAGCGAGATCCCAACGCGATTGGCGACTACGGCATGGCCGTGAAAACCAGCGAAGTCGTCTTATTTTTTTCACAAGCGATTCGTATTCAGCTGCGGATGAGCTAGTGCAACGCCCCGGATTGACATCCTTGTTCCCCATGGGTTGCATGTTTGTCCGGGGCGTAGCGCCCACCAGGCGCATGCCGCGCGGATATGCACTACGCGCCTACACGCCGGCGCGCCCTGACGTGCATAATTGTTAGCGCGCGTGCCTGCCAAATTCGAATCAGAAAAAGTCAGCTTCTTTCTTCCAGCGATACTGTCATACTGTGTGATGATCTTTGGTCTAATGGAGACTTGGTTCATCGTGCCTCATTACAAAGTGCGCGAGGCGGTTGCCGTTGTGCAGTTGTGAGCCGCAGCGAGCATTCTGGTTCTTGTGCGGACTGGAAGTAGCGCACCCAACCCTATTCACAGGTCATTTATCTCCTGCCCCATAACAACACCGAGCGAGCGTCTCGACATGGCGATGTTTCTCTCCAGCGCACCCAGCTTAGCCATAGCGGAGATTAGACTAGGATCCTGGCTTTCAACGCGCACTTTGTCCCGCACACGAACTTCTTGCCCCTTGTACGCGAACACCTCATGCGCTTCGTCGTGAAAAGCAGGCCTGCCACCAGTCAACGCGGTCGTCAGTCTCTCGCGCAGCGAGAAACCAGTATATGAGCCTCCAGATGTCGACAGTGGCGTATTAGTCCCTGTGATTGGGTAGGCGACTTCTAGGGTTCGGACATGAAGCAAAAGAGCAGCTTCCGATATAGATAGATGGAATGAGACGTTGCCTGGAAGAGGCGGGTCGAATGCGTTTGGATCAACGGGATCTTCGTGCCATGCCTTCCTAACGTGTCCGTCAGATCCGCCTTTCAGTGCTGCTTTCGCATCTTGAATGTTGTCGTGCAGTAGCTTTAGCTGGCCAGAGATGAAGTTCGCGTTTGTCGCGTCGCCGGTCCAGCGCGTTGTGTCTACCACATCAAGACAGGAGTTGATCAACGTTCGTGTTGCAGTGAGCTGCTCCAAGACGATCGTTGGTGCAGAGGGCTGAGATGAAAGCGAGAGCCTGTACGCATTCTGGCCGCGCGGTGGAGGTAACGAGGGCAATCGCAGCTGGATGTCGCCTTTGACAATACGCGCACCGAGGCGAGTGATAAAGCCCTTGAGGTTCTCGCTTCGCAGAGAAGATAGGACGAGTGTTGAGCCAGGTTCAGTGGGTGCAAGCAGTGCGGCGCATTCTTCAAGGCCGGCCTTGAGAGAGGTGAGCGTGTCCTGAAGAGCAGCGAGTAGCCACTCCAGTTCGCGCGCAGATGTCGACTCGACCTCTTTGTTGAGGTCTGCATCACTTATGGCTGGCCATACAAGGGTGGACATCTTAATCGGTGATTGTATTGGTCCTGGTATTCGTATAGGAGTATAAACACATTGAGGTGACGGCATACGAAGCTTAAGCCACAGATGATGTGCACCCTTGATCTGAACGGGCCGAAGTTTGAGCTAGAAGGCTTCGAGAACAATTCCTCTACCAGCCAGCCAGCCATAGGGCGCGCATACGGTAATTCTTCACACTTTCACTGAAACACTGATCAGGCAAGACGTACTTGATCAACTCCTTTCTTCGCCAGGAAGAAATATCACTCCACCGTCTCGTCGGACACTTCGAAAAGCTTCAACCAGAAATATACCACAATCATGGATCAAGCGCCAGCGAAAGAGGTCACGGTCAACAACGAGCGCAAGTGCGAGGGCGCAGACTGCAACAACGATGCCGGCAGCCTACAGTGCCCGACATGCCAAAAGCTAGGAAAGGAGTCCTACTTCTGCGGCCAGGACTGCTTCAAGCGCAACTGGGTAGGTTAGTGAAGTGCTCTTGTACGAAGAGGAGGGCACCAGGAGGCGCAAAGAGCCTAGCTGAGCTGGTGGGATACCATTTGCAAGGCTAGGCGATTTGTTCATACACGTAGATCATAGGCTAACGGCTCATACAGTCGACGCATAAGCAACTCCACAAATCGCAAAACAGTATGCTCTCCAACATCTTTACTCCCAGCGTCGTATCCTTACCAGACGCCGCAGGCCACTTCAACCCGTTCCCGACCTACAGCTTCACTGGCGCCCTGAGGCCGTCATACCCACTCAGCCCAAGACGACAGGTGCCGGACAAGATCAGGCATCCCGACTATGCCTCGCACGGTGTCCCTAAGAGCGAGCAGGTGGGTGGACGTCATGTCCGGGAGGTTGCAAATTGGATGCTGATACGTGAATAGATGTTTGCTGGAAGGAACAAGATCAAGATTCTCACAAAGGAAGAGCAGGAGGGCATGCGCAAGGTCTGCAGACTGGCACGCGAGGTTCTTGATATTGCAGCCCGTGAGGCTAAACCTGGCGTGACCACCGACTACATCGACAAGGTCGTTCACGACGCCTGTATTGAGCGCAACGTACGTTATGGAAGCATGTTGAATTCCACAACCACACCTCTGACATCCTCCAGTCATACCCATCCCCTCTGAACTACTGCCACTTCCCCAAGTCGGTCTGCACATCAGTCAACGAAGTCATCTGTCACGGCATTCCCGACCAGCGCCCTCTCCAAGACGGCGACATTCTCAACATCGACGTCACGCTCTACCACGGCGGCTTCCACGGCGACCTGAACGAGACTTACTACATCGGCAAAGCCGACCAAGACCCCGACACCGTACGCGTTGTCGAGACCGCCCGCGACTGTCTCGCCGAATCGATCAAGCTCGTCAAGCCCGGCGCGCTGTTCCGCGATTACGGCAACACCATCGAGAAGATCGCCAAGGGCAACAACTGCGGCGTCGTCAAGACCTACTGCGGCCACGGCATCGACCAGCGCTTCCACTGCGCGCCCAACGTGCCCCATTACGCCAAGAACAAGGCTGTTGGAGAGGCGAAGCCCGGCATGTGTTTCACCATCGAGCCTATGATTACCCTGGGCACGCACAAGGACAAGACCTGGCCCGATGACTGGACAAGTGTGACCACCGACGGTAGCAAGACGGCGCAGTTCGAGCACACTCTGCTCGTCACAGAGGATGGCGTTGAGGTTCTTACTGCGAGACTGGCGGATTCACCTGGTGGAAAGGTCCCCATGCCTAAAGCTACTAACGGTGCTGCTGCCGCCGCCACTAGCTGAAGGGTGTAGTTCTCCAATATAGATGTAGCTGTATTTGAGAGCATGAAAAGCGAAATGTCCCCGAACGCAATGTCTAGAACTATGCGTGTCCTCGTAATCATCACCTTATTTATGCATGTACTTGTGCATCTGTACACACCTACATTAACATTCAACCTCAACGAGCATACTGCACACCTTTTGACTTTTTGACTTTCTTGATAAGATTAGGGTTTCGAAGGGTTCTAACTGATAGTCCCACACACCCCGCTTCGAAGACGGAAGTTGAAGTCGATAAAAAAGATGACCAAAAGTCCGACTCACGAGAAACACAAGGACAAAAAAAATCCCCTTTAGACAACACAGCAACAATGGAAGCCTCCGGAGCTCCCGTTCTGTCAACACCAGCCGAACACATCTTCGAAGCGCCCGTGCCCTTGACTGAATCCGGCAGCACGCTTTCCGACGAGCAACTATACGTGCAATATGAGATCCGCCGAACAGTTAGCGAGATCCGCAGTGGAAAGTGGAAGAGGATCGCGCTGCAGTTCCCGGATGATATGCTGGGAGATGCGCCGCGGGTGTGCGAAAACTTGAAGAAGGACTTGAAGAATGAGAGGAAGGCGGATGCGACAAGGGCAATTGAGGGAGTCACGGAGGGTGTTGCGAAGGTTACGGTGGAGGACGAGCTTGAGGTTGATGTTGCTGGTCATGGGAAGACAGAGGAAAAGGATGAGGAGGAGCATCTTACAATTCTGGGCGATACTTCGTACGGCGCGTGCTGTGTGGATGAGGTTGCTGCTGAGCACTGCGCTGCTGAAGTGGTGGTGCACTATGGCCGCTCTTGTTTGAGTCCTACTGCCAGGCTACCAGTGATCTACGTCTTCACCACTAAGGCCCTAGATCTGGAGGGCACTGTTTCGACATTTCAAGCAACCTATTCAGACCTACACGAGAAGGTCGTGCTGATGGCAGACATACCCTTCCAACATCACATCACCGAGCTCCAACGCAGGCTCAAAGAACAAGGCTACACCAACGTCCACGAAACAACAATTCTGCACAACCCGGCGAGCCCTCTTCCCAACCGAACAGTCCCCGACGAGATTCAATCGAACCCGGAAGCTCTCGGAGAGTTCTCCATCTTCCACATCTCAGACCCACCAGCCAGTCTGCTCCTCACGCTCTCGTCACGAGTCTCGCGCGTCCACATTCTCCCTACAGACACCACGGCTTCTCCAAGGGCACTTCAGACCAACACCACAGCCGCTCTCCGCCGCCGCTATGCTCTGCTCACCAAAGTCGCTACAGCGCCCATCATCGGCATTCTGATCAACACTCTCAGCGTCAAAAACTACATGACCGCTCTGCAGCATTGCCAAGAACTGATCGCTGCCGCGGGCAAGAAGTCCTACACTTTCGTCGTCGGCAAGCTGAACGCCGCTAAGATTGCCAACTTCTCTGAAGTCGAGGGCTGGGTTGTCATTGGGTGCTGGGAGAGCAGTCTTGTCGAGAGCTCGGACTTCTATCGCCCGATCGTCACGCCTTTCGAGCTTGAGATGGCCATGACGGACGACAAGGAGAGAGTCTGGGGTGGGGAGTGGGTGAGTGACTTTGGCGCTTTGCTTCTTCGAGACGAGGAGAAGAAGGCTGCTGCTGCAGCGAATGGAGCGGCTCAAGAAGACGTGACAGAAACTTCCACTTCAACCGACGACGATCCTTACGCCGATGCTTCTTCAGACGACGAGCCGCCAGAGTTTGATCTGCGCACGGGACGCTACGTCTCTCACTCTCGCCCCATGGGCCGAGGGAAGACGAAGACCAGTGCTTCCAACGGTACGAATGCCGCTGATTCCTCGGCCTCGACATCATCAAAGCCTTCTTCATCTTTGATCCACCGGACTAAGGGCGAAATGGCTTCTGTGAACGGCGTTGCTTCTCCCGGCGCCGAGTATCTGCGTTCGCAAAGGACGTGGCAGGGCTTGGGAGGTGATTATGCGATTGAGTACGAACGGGATGAGAACGGCAAGATCAGAGGTGCGGCCATGGAGGAGGGAAGAGCTGGTGTGGCGAGAGGATATGCTGTGGCGGAGGATAAGGAAGGCTGAGGGCAGCGTGGGCCAGAAAACACTAATGCGCATTTGCACATGGGCAACATATAGCAAGATACGACCATGGAATGAAGTGAGCACATGTGAGCACACAATTGCAACTGCGAATTACTCCATTCTTCCAACAATTGGCAGAAATCGAGCAAGAAATCTGATTTGATCACTCCTTCAAACTAGCCGCAAAGTCCTCGACAGCATCCTTGAAGCTTCCATCCGCCACATATCCCAACCCCAACGCCTTCGAAATATCAAACCGAATCGGCCAGCTATCAAGCATAGCCTTGATCTCCGGACTCGCCTTCTCCCTCTTGACCAAATCCAGCGCCTCCTGTCCACCCACCTCCTTCAGCGCCTGCAGCATCTGCGCCACGTTCGCCGTGATGCCCGGCAGCATGATCTGCCTCACGTGCGTCGGCATGCACTCCCGCTCCAGCGTCAGCGTGTGCACGAGATTACGCACCAGCGTCTTGGGCGAGCACAGCCAGCACTCGAAGTCGTCGTCGCAAGGAAGCGTGCTCTCTTTGCCTTGCAGCGGCTCGCGGATGATGCCGCTCATCCAACTGCTGGCGGCCTGCGTGGGCTTGCCCGGACGGACAGAGATGGTCGGGAAGCGCAGCGTGAAGCCGTTGATGAAGCCCCGGCGCGTGTAGTCGTTGATCGCCGCCTCTATCATCATCTTCTGCGTGCCGTAGCTGCTCTGCGGCGTGGGAACGGTGGCTTCGGAGGGGAGTTCGGGCAGTGGCTGGCCGAAGATGGCGGTACTTGAGGCGTAGACCCAGCGGACGCCAGGGCAGATCTGGCGGACTGCTTCGAGGAGGGCGAGGGTCGAGTGCAGGTTGACGCGGTAGCCCAGGTCGAAGTTCTCTTCGCTACCGGCGGACATGATGCCGTGGAAGACGTAGAGGGCGTCGAGGTCTGCGCTGAGGATGGAAGATGCATCTTGGGCGAGGTCTGCTTTTACCGTGGTTGCGTTTTGCTTGTTGTTTGCTTTCGAGGGGACAGGGGGCTCGAAGATGTCGACGAGGATTACTTGGTGGTTGGCGTTAAGGAGGACTTCGGCGAGGAGTTGGCCTACGAAGCCGCCGGCGCCTGTGATTAGGATCTTCATTCTCGATGTGGTGTGAGGATGTTGTTCTTTGGGTGTACTTGATACAAGGTTAGGAAGAGAAGTTAGCGCACAATTGGTAGAATATACAATTGAAACAACATGATCGCCTCGGATGTCATAGAGGTTTTGGAGGCCGACGACAATCATGGCCCCTCAGCACCCCGCCAAAAAACGGAGACTCCGTTGCCGATAGATCGGATATTGGCCGTCAGGATGCATTATCGGACAATGTTTCTACCGAAGAGCGAAGTGGAAAAGGCGGATGAAACGGTCGGAAAAGAATAAGCATAGTAGTCAAATTCGTAAAACCTGTTTACTTGACTAACAAGGCGCTTGAATTCGTCGGAGATGGAGATCCATGTAAGATACCGTTCTTCAAGTGGTCTCCTGTTGTGAAAACAATCAGAAAGAGATATAGGCCAGAAGTTGCCCCGATATGTTCGGGTAGGTCGACCTTGGCGCAGCCTCGAGACGAGGCGAAGTCAGAGACCGACACGAATGATCCTCTGAACAAACCCGATTGGACAATGGCATGTCAGACGACATCACCTTCATGGAACCTGCCTAGAAGTGTCGGGTGCTCGGTAATAGCAAGCAATACAGTACACAACAAGAGACCGTCTCTCAAGAATCGACCTAAGCTAATAAACCCGGTACAATAATATTTGCTTCATACTGGAGGTAGTCTCTCACAGAGCCTCCGGGCTACATTTGTCTTGAACCATTTGACTCCGAAAGAAGTACTCTCGTAGTTCGGACAACCCGCAATCATGTCCCTCTCATCCAACCGCGCCGTGCAAATGCTCGACGCCGCCGCAGCCGGCCACTACGGCGTGCTCGGCGTCGTAGCCTACAACATGGAAGCAGTAGTAGCATGCGTCCAAGCCGCAGAGAACAAGCGCTCGCCACTACAAATCCTCCTCTTCCCCTGGGCTCTCAAATACTCCACGATCCTGGTAGACTTCGTAGCAGCCGCGGCGCGCAAAGCCACAGTCCCCATCACAGTGCACCTCGACCACGCGCAGGACGCAGAAGTGATCAAGCGCGCGGCGAATCTAAAAGCGGCGGACGGGACGCCGGCGTTCGATTCTATTATGGTCGACATGAGCCATTTTGAGAAGGAGGAGAATCTTGCGAGGACGAAGGAGTTGGTGGCGTATTGCCACGAGAGGGGCATTGCGACGGAGGCTGAGCCAGGGCGGATTGAGGGGGGCGAGGATGGCGTGCAGGATACGGCTGAGTTGGAAGGGATGATGACTACGGCGGAGGAGATTGATGAGTTTGTCGCGACGGGGATTGATTTCATCGCGCCGGCTTTTGGCAATGTGCATGGTGATTATCATGGGGTGGAGAATATACATTTGGACTATGAGAGGTGAGACGCTTGGTAAGATGGGAGCCATTGATGAATGCTGACACTTTCAACACCCACAGACTACAGAAAATCTATGAAAAGACGCGCGGCAAGGTGCAAGTCGTGCTTCACGGCACGAACGAGTTCCCGCCAGACATCATGGCCAAGTGCATCGAGCGTGGTATCACTCGCATCAATGCGAACAAATTGGTCCTCGGCGATTACAATGATTACATCGCTCAGAATACGGGCAAAGTGCCGCTGACTCAGTTGATTGGAGAGGGTACCGCGAAAATCCAGACGCTGATGGAATGGTGGATGGACAACATCAAGTCCTCTGGCAAGGCGTGATTAAAATGGAGTCGAGTTATCCACATCCAAGCAGCATTTCTATTTGCTGTACAAGCATCTGAGCATCCAGAACAGTTTGATTTTCCAGGCGGTATGATAGCCGAAAACGAGGCTACTTTTCAGGTGCATTCAATGGACTTTCGAATAGTATCGTCGCAAGAGGTGGTGACGCGAAGGTAGAGATATCAACGTCCAAGTATCCTCAAGACTTGACTTCGAATCCCCAGAAGTTCCTAGTAGGCCTGTCCTTCCAGATAATGTTGCCCAAAGCGTCGATGTCTCGTACCTCATCAGCATTGGTGTACTTGTCGAAGCATCTCAACGCCTCTTTGTGAAGCTCCTCGACATCAGACTTCAAAGCATCATCAGCCTGCTGTCCGCCATTTTTCAGAGTGTAGCCTCCACGTGGCAGGCTAGCGGCTTGCAAAGGATATCCTTGCGTCCTTTTCTGGAACAAAGCATTGGTAGCTGGGAGGTCGTGCCAAGAAGGTGAGTTGTCGTGTGGTAGATGGTGCTGCACTGGTAGGATCCACTTCGTGGCTTCCTCGCGCCGCCGTTGTTCGTCGAGCAGAACTTGCGCTTCTTCAGCTTCGAATTTCTGCTGCAGTTCGTTCCAGGTTATCGTGCTTGCTTCTTCGCACTTTGACCTTATGCCGGAGCACGCAGCGGCGTCGAAGATGTTGAATTTTTGCCACACCTGTAGTATAGATCGCACGTGGTCCAGAGTAGCGTGACTGGGTCGATTCCTGGGTTCTGAGCAGGCGGCAAGCTGCGCAAGGAGGCCAGCGTGGGTCTTTAGACTTTCCCACGCCACATTGTCGCACCGAATGCGATGATTGTGTCGACTGTCCTTCGTCTTCACGGCAACAAAAGCCAGTACATCGTGCACGATGTGAACGATGTGCAAGCGCTTGAATGCAGCGTCAGGCGGTTGCTCAAGATTACCCTCCCTCGTGCGCCCGAGACCTTCGTCTTCTTCCTTTGGTCTCGTTGTCTCTGCAATAGAGCCGGCAGACCGAGGAGCCAAGCTTTTGCTCAAGGTCAAGAGGTATTTGGTGAGCGCCGCCATCCTCAAAGACGACGGGAGAATATTCCTAACAATGAAGTCTTTGCAAGCCTGAAGCTCGACTTGTCAGCTGCACTACATCTGCCTCGCCTTTGCCGCTTAACCACACGCCGAAGTAGCCTTACTAACCTTGACATCGTCACGCGTGCAAATGTTTATCGTCCTGTGGAGGGTTTTGAGGAAAAGAGGAGCATCCTCGCGCCGCACCTCTGGCGCGTCGACACCGGAGCGTATAAGCGCGATGCTGAGACTCGCTCGCTGAAGTTGTACTTCTCTGTCCATGTTATCCAGCGTGTTGTGGTTACAGCAACACGCGATAGAGTGGAAATGCTCTCAGTTGATGATGCGGTCGAATTGTTGTTGGAGGCGACTTTCGCCCGCTGCCTGTCTTCAAGTTGTATGCGCGGAGATTAGATTAGATAAGATTCAGGCCTGCCTGCCAAATCTACCGGCTCTGGTCCAACACCTCCCTGCGCAATGGTCTTGGTTCGAGCAGATCACTCCTATCAAGCTGCCGACTATGGTGCATCACGGCAGCCGCACTCGGGCCGGTACGATCGCTCCTGAAGCTCTCGGTCCGTGTAATCATTAATATTGCCTACAGGCCGGTCCACGAGGACGAAAGGAGTAGGTATCAGGGACACACCCGGTACTACTGTATACATATGCATAGCCGAGCTTCTACAACCTGACAGAGGATCTCCACACCCCGACGATCCTTGCGCGAGCTCTCGTGCTGATCGGAGCCGATCACGTTCATACCCTCGTCGCTGTCCGTGTCACAGGAGTTCCAGCAGAGCGGGAGGAAGAACGTGACAGGACAACACGTGGACAACGACATGTACCGAGCTCAGACGAATCCAAAAAGGCAGGAGAGAAGAGCACGCAATGATAGTCTACCCTCAGTGCGTGCGTGCCCATCTTCAAATCTCCCGAAAGCCTGAGCCATCGTCGTCGTGATCTTCATGCGCAAAGGAAAGGCTCCTCCCAGCGCCCCGTCCGTTGCACCTCCTTTCGTCATACTGTATGTAGTTCCAACTCCCGTCAAAGGCCACGCGACCCTGCCAACGCATCAAAACCGTAGAGGACCGGGTCTCAGAACACCCGGGTCCCGGTGTTCTGACGAGACCCGGTCCAGAGCGTCGCACAGTAGCATGAAACGAATCCTGCCATGGCATTCCAACGGTTCACGACCGGACGCTCTCTTAGTAACCACATCGCTCCCCAAGCTCCCCAGGCAAGTCTTAAGCAAGTGCACGACGATCACCAGGCGGAACTTCGGGAGTGCAGACCGATCAAAGGCAAAAATTGACAGCTGCAACGGACGAGCCCCACAAACCACGACGATCACAACAACAGAGTTTCAAGAAGACGCACAACGCAATTGAGGCACGGTCCGATGGGCCCTATTCCACCTTAGAATTCAAGTGACAGAAGACTAAACGTAGGGACAGTAGTATTTGGGTTCACATGATTGCTGGGGACTTTTAACGGCAGCGGAGTGGAGGAGGAACGTGGAGACAGCTTTGCTTAACACCTCAGCTGGGTGGAGGAGATTCCTTGAATTCAAAAATCCTACGGTATAACCGAGTGAATCCTTTCGGCTCCGGAGGTATGGGTCGCGTCACATATGCGCTTGCGCGTCGGTAAAGGGCGCTCGGTTGCTGCAAAATGCCAGGCTTGTTATGACCCGAGTGCATGGCTCTGATATGCGCATTAGTGTGGACAGGTCAAGAACCCCTGCATGGACGAACCCACCGACCAGGGAGGAGAGTATGATGGTCTTTTCGTCAGGCGGCCATTACTGTTGCGATGGGCGGTGCGTTGCAGCGATGGCACGGATTTGCAAGGCCAGACTATTGAGGACGGATGGCAAGGGTGATGATTGTTCGTTCGGGAGTTTCGGATTATCATTACAAAAAGAATGGTAGTGCATGACCCATGCGTAGAAGAGAAGAAAGGAAAGAAAAAAGAAAGATCGCCTCAGGACTGGTCATCTGATGGCTCCAGAAGTGGTGTATCGTCGGCCGTGACAATGGGTATCTCAATCGCAAACCTGCCCCCGGGTCCCTCAAATCCGTGGTGGTGACCGCCCGCGCACCATCTGCGCTTCCTCGTCCTGTTGTGTCGTCTGAGGCATTGTTCCCTCGTCGCCCGAAACCTGGTAGCCGTACTCGACTGTCTTCGTGATGTGATCTCCCACAGTCCAACTCGCGCCCATGACGCCGCCTTCCACTGATTTGCCGCCGACGACTTGGTTGACGATGCGGCGCTCGCTGTCGCTGTCGGACTTGCTGTCGCGGTCGCGGCTGATGTTGTAAGGGTCGGTGATGCGCGAGCGCTTGGGCTTGCTGCGCGTGTCGTCCATGTAGTAATTGCCGCTGTCTGAGGCGCCTTGGGTGGACGCGAGCAACCTGGGGAAGTATTTCTGCAAGACAGGCTTCATGGCTGGCATGGAGCCTCCGACAATGCTGAGGTTTAGCTCGAGGACACACCACATGAGTGCAAGGACGGTGTTGTCTGCGAGTCTGGGTCAGTAAAAGTGATAGTGGTTTGCGTATCGCGCGGGCTCGACTGACTGGTAAGGTCGGTGCTGTTGAGCAAGACTGTAAGACTTTGCAGACGGATAATGCTGACGACGCAAACACTGCGCGGAAGAATGTTAGCGAGTGCAGCGATGAATTAATTCGCGTTTGGCAACTTACAAGCCACCCAGCGTCAGCACAAGCGCAACACCAACTTTGCGACGCGTCCTCAACTGTAGACCCTTCAATAAAGGCACAGGAGTCAGGACAGTTGCGATGTCGGTGAAGATGCCGAGAGCTGCTTGTGCGAAATAGAAGGCAGGTCGGTTCATGCAGACGGCTGTCGCTGCATCTTCTAATGACCAACTCGCCGAGACTGGGTTACAGCTGAAGATGTTGGCGAACACTCCAGCCAAAGAGTATCCGATGACGAAAGCGAATAATGACCAGACAGTGATGACAATGTATCTGCCGGGGAAAATGCGCAGGTAGAAGAGCAAGATGCTGCCCTTTGCGAGGCCTGTAGCTGCGCAGAAGAAAATGGCGGCCAGAAGGTTCCTCTGCGACGAATGCAAGTTAGCTGTGTGCATTGCAAGTAGCAATGATGGATGGGGCTTACAATGCTGAACCCTGGGTATAGATCAGTTATGGGAACGTTCCACATGTGCTTTCCGAGACCGAAACGGAGCACTGTGATGTGTCAGTCCTAGAGGTCGAGCGATACAATTGGGATAGAACGAACTGTCAAGAACAAATACCACCAAAATGATATTGCATATGTATGCAAGTAACATAAGGACTGTAAGCTTTTGTTAGCATAATCGATTGTCGGAGCGCAGGACAACTTACAATCATCGAATGCGAACTTTTTGATCAGAACTGTCCTGCCGTACAATCGCGTAATGATGCTCAATGTTGACAAGGTGAATGTGATACCAGTGACGATCGTAAGGACCGCTGCTTCTGGTTTCTGGTTTGGATCCCTCTCGATGCCCTCCGGCGGATCCGCTGGGTAGACAACACCATTGTAGACCGACATGTTGGATAGCCAGAAATCACGTCCGGTGAGATGACAAGGCGACGGTGCACAACAAGGTCGAAGAGGGACGTCTATTCCGGTACGAGCAGGGGGTGGGTGTCTTTAAGGATTATACCCTTGCTTATCCGACACCTTGGTCCTTGAGGCATGGTCCTACATTTCAGTCTTCCTAGGGGCGATCATGCATACAGTAGTAGCGGCCGTGGTCCGCACCGCGGCGTGGGCCAAGGGTATCTTCGTTCAAACACACAGCCGTGTTAGCGACCATGTGCCCATGATTCGCCATAGTTTGCTAGCAGTTCTTAATGCATCTATAGGCTGCTAAGCACGAGGACCCGCCATCTCCGGGCAGCTACTGGATGAGAATTACTCTTTTGTCAAAGCGAGCAACGTGGTTGCAGCCTCGGCAGGATTACTTGGTGCAGTGCATTGGACACACGAGGTCCGCACGGTCGGTTGAAGGTCGAGGTGTGTCGCGGACGATGACCTAGCCGTGCAGTGGAGGGATGTTCAGGGGCGCCCACAGAGGTCGAACAATCGTGTTTTAAGGAAAGGTGGAGCAGCATATGAAATCGAGCGATGGGGCCGTCCTCTGGAGGCGAGAATTGGTGGCAGGCGTGGCAGGTTTACCCTCGCCCACCACGCCCACTTTACAGTTGACACCAAGCAGCTCGCACACCGTTAGCATGAGCAGCTCCATTTAATTGAATTCAGTGCCTGGGGCTCCCCGACGCCAAACGCAGACGGTGCGAATTGAGTTTGCGACCCTAGCTATCAAGCTCGCTTGCATGCACGCATCCCACGTCGTTCTCGCTTCCCTGCTCTGTGAAGGAGTCCGTCACCTATGCTCATCTATTTTACTCTTGATAGCCGCTAGAAGGTATGAAGTAGGGTTGCGCATAGTAGTCGCATGTAGGCTAAAAGGCTCGGCCGAGTTACGGGGTCACTGGGACAAGGCTGCATATCCGATATATCCTTGGGTATTGCGCCGGTCCGTGAGAAATCGATAGCAGGATAGATTAAACACGTGGTCGCTCCGCTATCTCCTAGGCACGGTAGGGCTGGTGCAGGGAGCCGACGGAGCATTGTTGGGAGATCACTTTTGCCGAGCGACAAGGCAGGCCTGGCGTGTAGACAGGCCGTGGAAGACGGCAGAGGACAGGATCATCAGCAGAGGTTGACTTGTCGGGCATGGTTGATGTGTCGTGGGTGGTGTTCGGCGTCACAACGCCTCTGCAGCGCCGAGCCGCAGCGCAATGCAAACGCCACAGGCAGAAGATGCCGAGCAGAAGGTTTCTTGGAAGAGATCCTCCCGTTGTGTTCCTGCAAGCCACGGAAGGGTACGTACCTCCGTACCATCACGGGTGCGTACCTTCAGCTCGTGCCTGTCAACCAAGAGCTGTGCGCATGGAACCCTTGAACCGTCCTTCGAGATACAGACCTATATAAGTGCGTGTCTCGCACGTTCAGACACAACAGTCGGCAATTTGCCACGCTCTTCGCACTCGCACACTAGAACTGCAATCGCGGAAGATCTGCTCTCCCAGCACCACCGTGTCCGCACTAGACGAGCCCCCGGCACTCGACCATGTCCGTAGCGTGGAAGGAAGTCCTCGTCTTTTCCTGCCCTCGGACATGAGCTTCTTTTCGAGCGCAAGCGACCCAGCAGTCTGGATACAATCTTCCGCGGGCCAGGGCGTAGCACGCATTTTGCGAGCAAACAATAAAAAAATCGAGCGTATTATGAAATGCCTTCGAGCCTTGCAAGCCGCAGAGGGCGGGCAGACTTCCTGACGCGCCTAGTGCCCGTCTGCACATCTGCAACTCCACACCAGGACCCACGATGTGCTCGGTAGGCGGACTGCAACGGGTCAGGGTCTTGACTCGTCCTCTCCATGCCGTCTGTCCGGTGAGTTCAAGAGCCTGCGAGCGCCAGATGCGCTTGATAATCGCTGTGGACTGTTCGGTGGCAATCTCCGCCTAGACCTCACCTGCTGGCCTCGCTAAAAGCCTCTCGATCGCCGCCCGCTCTCTTGAAACGATCACACATTCAGACCCTGATCTAATCATCACAGAGCAGCGATGTTGTCTTTGGTTGCGCCATTGCTCCTCACCGCCGCTGCGGCGGCCACCACCAGGAGGAGTGACTCCAATGGCTGCAATGCCCTCAGCGAGCATGTCCCCAACACCATCTTCTTCCGTGGCGATGATGTCTACGAGTACGAGAACACCCGCTTCTGGTCCAACAACGAGATCATGGACCCAGAGTGTGTCTTCCGCCCAAGCAGCGCCGACGAGGTCGCTCAGGCCGTCCAGATCATGCAGGACACCAACACCCAGTTCGCTGTCCGTGGTGGTGGACACATGGCTATCAGGGTATGTGCCATGCTTTTATACTTATTCATCCACGGCACGCTGGCATGTCATATGACTATCAGACCTTGCAAAGATGCCGTGTCTTAAGATAGTCATTGTGGCTTGCCGGTCTTCCAGTGGCAATTCTACGTGGATCCCATGTTTCACAACACGCCTCGAGACAAAGCTAACGAATCATGCACAGGGCTCCAACAGCATTGATGACGGTCCTCTGTTCGTCATGTCCAACCTGACTGCCCTTGAGGTCAACGAAGAAGAGAAGTACGTCTGGGTTGGTCCTGGCCACAACTGGGGCAAGGTCTTCGGCTACCTCAGCGAGTTCAACCTGACCTGCGCCGGAGGTCGTCTCTCTCCCGTCGGTGTCCCCGGTCTCCTCTTGGCTGGCGGTGTCAACTTCCACGGCAACCAGCACGGCTGGGCTGCCGACAACGTCATCGAGTACGAGATTGTCCTTGCGGACGGCACCGTCAAGTACGCCACCGCCTGCTCTGACCCCGAGCTCTTCTGGGCTCTGAAGGGTGGCAGCAGCAACTACGGCATCGTCACCAAGTTCAAGCTCAACACCTTCCCCTCCACCCAGGTCCTTGCTGGTGTCTACTCCGTCACCGACATCCCGGCTTTCCTCGAGGCTACCGCCAACTTCTCCCAGTATAACACCGACCCTCTCGCCCACATTGTTCCCCAGGTCATTCAGCAGGGCGATGCCACCGTCGGTGCCGTGATCTTGTACTACGATGCCCCTGATGTCGAGAAGCCAGATTGCTTCGCTCCCTTCTTCGACATCCCCTCTGTCGCCAGCACTGTCGACTTCAAGACCCACGCCGCGTTCGCCGATGAGACCGGCAAGCTCGTCGTCGATGGCATCAACAACATGTTCATCGCCGGCACCCACGTCGGCAAGACGTACGAAGACCTTCTCCGCGGTGTGAAGATCGTCAACGACATGTTCCTCGAGCGCGTGCCCGCCCTGCAAGCCATCGTCCCCGAAGAGGACCTGATCCTCGTCTGCGTCGACTGGCAGCCCATCGGCGACCTCTGGCTCAAGGGCTCCCGCGCCCAGAACCCCGGTGGCAACGCCCTGGGCTTCGACCCCGAGACCAAGGGCACCTACATGGCGTGGGCCGAAGTCGTCGAGTGGAACGGCACGCAGTACGACGAGCAGGTGCACGCCTGGGTCAAGGAGACCACCTGGGCCATTGGCAACGCCACGCAGGAAGCCGGCGTCTACGACCCCTTCACCTACATGGGCGACTCGACCTACTTCCAGGAGATCTACGACGGCTACGGCGAGAAGAACAAGCAGCGTCTGCTCGACGTCTCCCGCACGTACGACCCCGAGAGAGTCTTCCAGAAGCTGTTGCCCGGTGGCTACAAGATTGGCATCTAAAGAGGTCTCTTAATTGAGCTCCTTTTTGTCATGATATTTAGCGGCTGTTGGATTGTACATATCTATTCGCTTCTAGCAGAGAAAAAAGTTATTATGTAAATACACTGTATTTTGAAGCCTCCCATTGGCAAAAAGAGACTTCATGGCACTCGTGGTCCGGTTTCTCTTGTGCGTGTTGCAGAACGGGAACGAAATTTGCCTGTAGTGTATATACATAACGTGCGTGAGCGAAAAATTCAAGATCAACTGCCAGCCGCAGTGAAGTCCGAACGCCTTCCCGTGTGACGTGCACTATCTTAAGGCACTTTCGCTTGACGTTGATCATGTCGATCAGTAGCCTACAGGTAGGAGATCGCAATCACGGCTTGATGGAAGAGGTTTGGAGAAAAACGCACAATTGCAGTCGTGGAAAAGGTCTATCTAAAAGGTGTTACTTAACGTCCAAGTCGTTGCGCCGGCGGGGCTTCCGTCATTCTCCTCGCTTCTCTTCATTGTTCGTTTACCTTACCCAATTCTGCTCCGCCGGCTACAACAACACAGTCGAATCACGTCGCTACTTTCATGTTCGTCTCGAGCAAACATCCCCATGACAAATCGTTCTGTTTCGCGCAACGCCGGGCCTCGTCTTCCAGAGATAACAAGACACTCAGCGCCTGCCAGTGCGGTTTCCACGACTGAGATCTCCCCACGCTGCTTCCACGCCCCTCTTAAGTTCGCGGTAGCTGACGATGAAGATGTTCTGCTCCTCGCGGCTGACAAGCTGAATGCGCTCGTCAATACCAGCGTCGAGTTTGTTGAGACATGTGAGCATGTGGCCCAGGTCGAGAACCGGGCGACCTTCGTGGTCGACCTGATGGAAGACGTAGTCGCGGAAGAGCTTCAAATAGTATCGTTCGCCAGTCTCGCTCCATGAATTCGATGGCTGATTGAGGTGTGCAGCCGGATTTGTTGAGTTTGGTGGAGAGGACTCGGGTCGCTCGAGGATGGCGTTGAGCTTTGTGAGGAGGCGGACAAGTCGACCATTCTCTAGCTCTGTCATCATGTTAGAGGATAGCTCGTCGTTCTGCGAGAGACTGCTATCAAAGGTGGTCATGACGTGATCTGAGATGTTGCTGATGAGTGTATTGACATTGTAGTCGGCACTCGAGGCCAATGTCTCTTCAGTAGCCGTCTGCGGGTCTATTTGTGGTGGAGAAAGCAGCCATTGCAAACAGGCACGTAGTCTGTCAGTATAGCTGCGGCTGACCAGCTCCAGTGCCTTCGCTGGGTTATTATGTGCCGTGGAGTTCCGTGCTGCGATGTCAATGACCAGTCGACCGAGATCTTGCAGATCTGCTTGTTGCTGTTCGATCATCGACGCAGATTGTTCGAACTGTACAATGTCAAGTACTGAGCAGCCACTCAATCGTAGTCGGTTTTTGGAAGTCACCAGGACTTTTGATGGGACTAGTGTCCTTGCTGCCAATCCAGCAGAGTGGATGGCCTTGAGTCCATTGGCAAGCTGGACAATGTAGCTCCAGATTTCTTGCTCGGGTACAATTTGATTAGCTCTGCTGGCAAGCGATGCGCGTGAGAAGAATTTGTCAGCGACGGTCTGCGCCAGCGGATGATAGTCAACGACCACGACAAGTGAGCGGTCGCCAAAAGCTTGTGTGGTAAATGCATCATGCACTCGGACAACATTGCCATTGACGACTTTCTTCCATGCAGTTTTGGTATTGATGGCTTGGTCGCTTGTCAGGCGGAAGCCCTCAATGCGCCGCAGTGCGTATGTGTTGCCATCGATGCTCGATGTTGCTTTGTAAATCCAACTGGGGTATCCGAAAGTAGCGGATGTCCTTGAATTGACAGTGTCCAGGGCGACCAACGAGTGAAAATGGTTGTCGACATTTTGTGGCAGAGTGCTGTTAGGGAACGTCTGCAGTGTCGCCTCTGCTTTCCGCTGCAGATCTTCACGAAGATCATCTGGGATAAAGAAGTCGGCTGTCGCTCTTTGATATTGCGTGATCTGGTCTCTTCTGGGCCCTAGGGAAGCGTATAGATGATAATTAAGGGGATGTCTGAAGCTCGTAGCGTCTTGGAAGAAGGCTTGGGCGCCAACACTAGGTGCTTGCTCTGCATATGGATTAATGGTTGCCTGTGTCGCATCAAGCCCCTGCAATGCTTGAGAGGCCAGAAAAGGATCTGCAAATGCGTTTATTTGGCCGCTCAGCTGGGTTTGCGGGTCCACCTGCAAGTGTTTAGAAAGATGTTCGTAGTATGACTGTCTTGCAAAGATGTGGAAATACGCACCTGCGACGGCGACACAAAATTCTGTGGGACAAACTCCTGGAAGCTAGTCTGGAATCCCTGCTGAGGGATGAACTCGTTCGATGGAGCTTTCGAATGCGAGATTGATGCAGGTGTTACCGTGCCTTCGAGCTGTGAGCCTTGCGGCGCTGCCCGACGTTCCTTACGGCCGGGTTTCTGCGTACCTGAGCCCCTGGGGGTGAATGCAGCAGCGGCAGCAGCCTTGGGTGATATGCCCATGTTCTTGGTCTGTACTACAGCAGGCTGTGCGGCCAGCGTCTTGGGAGTAAACGAGGGCGATTCGACATTGAAGGATTTCTTCGGGCTATGGAGTGGGCTTTAGCATATGATAAGAAGGGAACGGACTGGGAAACGAACACGCCAAGTCCATTTGCTGAAGGTATGGCTGACGAGAAGTCATGGTTGAACGGACATGTTCCTGGTTACGATAAGCTTCAGAGGTCATGAAGAGTCATATAGGGTATGGAATCCGACCTTCTTGGAATTTCCTACACAAAGGTCCATTCTTGCACGGTGTTGCTCGATTTACAGGTGGGCGATTCTCATAGCGGGGTGTACCCGAAGGGTAGTGCCTCCGCGCATCTCCAGACATTTGCGAAAAGGCCGAGGCCATATCATTCCGGATTCGATGCTGTTCAGCCTCGACCGGTGTTAAGATAGAATCTTTGCGTGAAGGCTTGATGGTAGCGTCAACAGAACTTGGCTCCTCGGTCCCAAATGGAGCGAGATTTGCGTGCTGGCTGCCGTGGTTGTCAAGCCCACCGTCACGGTATCGAATGGATCTGAGTGTCGGCTTCCTAGACCGGATCCGAGAGTCTGGAATTGGGGCTGAAGAGATCCTATGGGGGTGGCGTACTTCTGGTGGCGTGATGCGACGCTGTTCGAAGCCGCTATCTACAATAATTGGAAGTGTCGAAGAATGTCGTTGCAAAGGCGGAAAATCGCTTTCTAAGAAGATCCCGGCGTCTGTGGATTTCTCCGGAAGAGGAGCGTCGTCGGCGAGATTTATGTCGTGAGCAATTTCCGAGGATCCAAAGCGCAACTGCTCAAGTGCTGGTCTTGAAGCTGTCTTTGGAAGATACGTGTTTGGAAGTTCAAGAGCGTGCTGATCGGGCGAAAACAGCTGAGAGCGCACTCGTCCACGTCTACAAAGGAATGTTGATTCAGGAGAATCAGAATAAAGTGTCTCGCGGCGCTCGGTTGAGTTACTGGAAGTTGGCGACGTGGATCTGGATGGCAGGGTTAGTTGCTGGGAGTCCAGGGCGCGATACCTTCTGCGCGACATGGTGGCGGAAGAGCGCTCGATATCCGTTTGCCATGGCAGTGGAGGGCAGTTTGTTATAAGATTTTGGGTCGGAACTCACCACGCTGGGAGGTAGTAGATAAGCGCAAGTGCTATGGCTGAGCGAGCAGGCATATACTGGGAAACTTGAATGGCACTTGCTGATTATGCCTTCTTCATGGCGGCACGGGATTGGAGAAATGATCGCTGGTCCAATGTCCTCGCCGCGCACACCCCGCCGAGTATATTGCTTGCGAGAGATGGATAATGATATACACTGTGGACAGGCGCGAAGTCGAGGATGCTTTCTGGGCGACGCGAAGGACGGCGTCTCGGTCGGAAGCTCAGGCGTCTCGAGGATCCACTCACAAGCCACCAACGCCCGCTCACGACAGCAAGCGTACGTACTCGCACGTGACCCGCACTTGAGTCCGAGCCGTCCGCCAGTATGTGTTCTTGCATACATGTATATTCATCAAAATAATAACACGATGACTTGACGGGCTTACGGCAATCATGCTGACAGCCACCAGTTAGTCCCGGGTTGAACATCCTATATTGGACCACGTTGCCTGTCTTGATTGATGGTTCGGGACATCGGCTTCTGAAGTGTAATGCTAAGGAACCGTCCCAGGTCGTCACAAGTTTGTATACAGCATCTCAATGAATATAATATCTAGTCACGACTTCGACTTTATCCATTGCAGTGTATCGTTTCAGGAAATTTTTCCATTCCTAATTCAAGCGCCTCAGCAGTCAGTTCACCTCTTTATTGGTGTCAAGCTATCTCAATGTCAGAACTCAAGCCATCTCAGTCTCATATATAAACTTCTAAAATGAACTTCTGCACCACACGTGTAGATGGCAGCACGATACATACCAGACAGACACTCCTTCGCTGAGAATATAGTGACTCGTGTCGTATACCACTTTCTTCATCGATTTGATCGTTTGTCGCGCGTCGATAGTGATAGTGCCACAGAAGTTGAAGCTCAAGCTGCCACCCAATGTGGACATCCATGTTATTTGAAAATCTCATCTCATCTCAAGCCATCATCTACAAAGCATACTTCACACAATGCTATCTGTCAATTTGACTTCGATTCTACATCCACGCATAGACCAAAGGAAGCAACTGGCAGAGGTGATTGATGCCAGATTTCAAATATTTGCGATCTCATCGCACACCAACACTAACCCTAATCACAAGATGCACAAACGTGTCTGTTTCAATAGCAGCGGTTACCTTAGGCATTTGCCAATCCTCATTGCAGAGTTCACCAGTGGTAGGTTGTCTTTCTCTTGAGTTAAAGTCAATGCTTGTGTACATGTGAGACTTGACTCTGACCCAGTGATGGCAAACCGTGATCATTAAGTGAGCATGTGCACATCGACATGATTCGACAATGGATCAGCGCGAAGTGAACGAAGCTCTCCATGTACATGCTTTCGCCACCACGTCCTGAAGAGATCGCCACGAACAACGTGGCTTCCAGAAGCATAGCATAGCCCTGCGAAGATCAGAAAGGAAAGTGGCGGGGTTCTTCTTTGTTCCAAGCTACGAACAGCAGGCCAAGCAATCACGAGAGCGGGGCGCAGTCGACTAATGACGACAACGTCCAAGAACTCGGGTTGCCTTCGCGAGAGATACCAAGCAAGCCATCGCGGTATATAGCCGTCGCCACGTCTCACCGTCGTGCGACAAGAGATCTCCTCGCTCGTCACACCAGAAATCGATAATCAAACATGTCAGAATTCGCGCCGCCCAGCGTATGTATACCTACACCCTGGCCGTGCTAAGACCACATCCTTATGCACCTACGCCCTACCGCGCTGCACTGTACAGTGACTGACCTTGCATGAACCATCCAGGGCCCACCCCCTCCGACTGTCCCCGATGGCTGGAAACCAATCTGGAACGAGCAATACCAGGCGTGGTTTTACGCAAACACAATAACCAAAGAAACAACATGGGAGAAGCCTACCCAGCCAGCATACCCCTCAGGCCATGCGCCGCCACCAGGAGCGCCGCCAGGCTATGACCACAATTCTTCAAGTCATGCGCCTGCAGAGAAGAGCGGCGCCTTCGGAAGCAATAACCCCTACGGCGCAGTAACCCCAAGTGCTACAGGCGAGAGCGACGAAGCTATGGCTAGGAGATTGCAACAAGAGGAGCAGGCGCATCAAGGACAAGGAAGCTCGAACACTCGCGGCGCAGCAGATAACTACTACGGCGGCGGCAGTGGCGGGCCTTCACAACAGTACGGCGCCGGCAGCCCGAGTCCCTACGGCCAGCAAAACCAGCTGCCTCCTCGTGAAGAGAAGCGCGGCCTCTTCTCTAAGATCTCTTCCAAGCTCGGCGGGAGCTCGAAACCGTCACAGCAGTACGTTGGAGGAGGCTATGGAGGTGGTGGATACCAGCAAGGTTACGGTCAGCCGCAGCAAATGTATCAAGGCTATCCACAACAGGGCGGAATGTATCATCAGCAGCCGATGATGGGAGGCCCATATGGCCAGCCAATGTATAATGGATATGGACGACCTCAAAGAAGACCAGGAGGTGGAATGGGTGCTGGTGGAGGCGCGGCACTTGGTCTTGGTGCTGGTATGCTTGGAGGGATGGCTATCGGTGGCATGATGGCCAATGATAACGACGACTACCAGGATGGGTGAGTTTGATAAGACCATCAAAACAAGAGAACGAATACTGACAGATCTGAAGTTACCAGGACGGAATGGACGACGGCGGAGGAGATGATGGTGGCGGAGAGTAAGGCGGACCTCCTGGCTCGATGATTTATGACAAGGCCGAACAAGGTGTTAGTTTGTGGCATTTTCTTGTTGGGCGAGGGTGGGACTTGCTAGCTCTCTTGGAACCTTTCATGTATCAGTGATGAATGATGACAATACATCTTTCTTAAAAAAGGCGCTCCATCGAGGCTCGTCGGCGTTATCACTTGCCAACTGGCGGACTCAGCATCACTCCTTTGACTCTGCCGGAAGCCACGAAGTTCATCACTCGTGCGACACTAGTTCTTTCGGCTATCTACGAGAGTGGGAACAATTCACACTGTATCACCGAAACACATCAGATCATCGCATCTGTGTCATGCGCACAGCACATAGTGGCCGCAATGTCGCACTGCTACGTGTGGAAGACATGAGGTCGATGCCAAGACCGGGCCTTCAGGCTTCCATAAACATCGCGCGTTTGCTCCTTCCTTCCTTCCTCTTCCTTTCTTCAAGCTTTGCAACAACTGTATCGCCAGATACGGTTTTTGCAGGTGATCCGGTGCAGCGTATCTGCACACTGTGCCTTTTTCGACTTTGTCGTTAAAGGTGGGACCCCTGTCCCATTTACCCTCCTGTTCTTCTTCCTCCCTCACAATGGGCGCTCAGCTTAGCACACACAAGTGAGAGAATCTCCGTGGTGGCTGTCGCTAGCCTGAGAAATTTAACGAAGCACGACGGCTCGCTCGACAGTGGCGAAGCAGGACGCCAGACATGGGCATCCTCGGGCGATTGAGCAGCTCCAGCAAGATTTGCACTACGCTGCCATGCAAAGGCGGACGACGGCACCGCACCCTGATGATCTAGCTACGTGAGAGAAGAGGGCTACAGAGAGCGCGACTATCAGCGTCGCCCAGCTCACTCGCCACAACGTGTTCCGCGGAGACGTGAGCGCGACAACAAGCGTGACTTGTGTCCTGAGAATACGCGCGCAACGACGAACGTTGCTCCTGCAGTCCTCTGTACAGGCTATGTGGCCGTGGCCCGAAGTCCTCGCTGCCGCACTACAACGAGCAGCCCGGCAATACCTCCACGCAGGTCTACTTTGGTGATCTGACACGATGATAGCACCTTTGCCTGGAGGAGTCGCTCGACGCCTCGTGAGCTACGGTTGGTGTCACTTGCACCAGGAATACGACGACAGAGTAGTTCTCAGGAGGGAGCGCTCGCAACCTCGCGATGTCCAGGACCAACAGCCTCAGAACTTCAGACACGACGACAGAGCGTACATGTATGACTTCAGAAGATGCTGGCCGCCTCGTGGTCATTGTATTGAGGCGAAACCTGCCATGTGCGGTCGCCCAGCTGAGGGTAAGGCGGATGTCTTTCGGCCACAGCAGGTTTGAACTTTGTCCTTGTGCTCGCCGCGACGATACTTGTCGTCGTTCTCCCTCGGCCCAATATGAAACGGAGGACGGCATAGACTATGGCAATGACATCGGTGCAACAGTGAGATCGAGCGAATTACATACAAGTTACAATGAGTGACTACGATGCACTTGATCTCGAGTGACCATCATGACACTTATGAACAGTAGCAAGAGTTATATGGACGCCGTAGACGCTGAAGACGATGGGTCCTCGTCTCTACATGGATTTAGCTCAATGATCTGCGACGAGGGTTGTTTCGGGCACTGTTCGTATGCTGCTTGCTGCAATCTCGAGCATGAACAGGCTGAGGGTGTTTCGCATGCGCGGAGGGACGAAGGCATGACTAGCATGTTAATGGTTTAACTGTTCTTTTCAACATTGTGCTGTGGTGCGTCCTATCATAAAATAGCCTTACCATGTGGCGTATCGGAACCAATAGAGATGGTGCTTAGCTAGTCTAAGTTCGTGCATCCTTGATGCAAAGAGGACCGTAAGGCTGAACGTATGAACACCTGTACAAAAAAAGACAGTCGTGGTATTATTGATTACCTTTCAATGAGAGAAGTACAGGATCTCGTCTTCACAACGCTCTCCCCAGACTCTCATGGCGGGGCAGTAGAGTTGCTCGATCTTGGAACGAGCGGGTCTCAACAACTGGATCCTCTCTTGGCCTTAGCCTTCAGGGGTGACAAGGTTCCCGGTGTGGTGATGCACTGATGCAGCAGTAGTATCTTACGTATACCTGCTGGCTGCTTAAACCCGTGCCGGGATCGAGAGATTACATGTGTCGCACTGTCGCCATCCCACAACGTCCAGTCGTCGTCGTCGTCGCCCATGCCCTGACCTGACCCAACAAGGCGCGCGCGACCCGTCTCTCGTTCCACCTCATCGTCTATTGCATTATTGCCTCGCCTTTGCCACTCTGCACCTTCGCCTTTACTTTCTCGCACACCCACCACCCACGCTGTGGCCCTTGGATGCCACCCCAGTTCCCGCGCGCCTTGCACTAGGAGGAGAGGGCCGTGTCTCACGCCGGCTTCAGCTTCAGCCTTGCGAAAGTCACGCCACAATAATGCTGGCCTCACGCGCCTCACGCCTACCTTCACTTTACGCCTTGCTGGCAATTGGTCTGGTCACTATCTTTCTTTACTACCACAATGGCGCGTCATCAACTAGACCCGTCTTCCCGCTGGCCAACTATCCCAGCGGCGACTTGACCGCGACAAATGCGACACTTGGATTTGGTGGACTATGGGCAGTCTCAGGGCCTGGGTCGCCGCGAAGAAATCACTTGGAGCAGGCTGCCCAGGTGACTGGCTTGGAGCTGACGATTCCGGCGCAACCAGTCTGGACGGATGAAGATGTGGACAACTTCAAGTGGCATAACAAGAGCGAGTCGGAGGTCATGACAGGAACGGTGAAGGCATGGCTGAGCCACCATGTCGTTTTGCGCGAGTTCTTGGAATCAGGACAAGAGACGGCTCTGATCTTTGAAGACGACATCGACTGGGACATCCGGCTCAAGACTGTCCAGGTACCACTGGCGCAACGCGCTGCGCGCTCACTGGGCAAGACCGCCAATGTTGATGCTTCAGTGTATCCCTGGGGCGCACCAAAAGACTGGGATCTGCTATACCTAGGACACTGCGGCGACTACCTGAACCAGATCACGAGCGGTGTCGGTGTCGGACACCATCACCCTTCAGACCTGGAGAAGTTGAAGCACGTCTTGTATGAGGATCCCAGCATGCTCAACTACACCGATCTGCACCCATACACTGCATCGTTTCTCACAGCTCTGACTGTGCCCGAGCGCACTCGTGTTCTGCACCATTCAGTCTGGCCTTTGTGCACTTTTGGCTATGCCATTACGCGACGCACCGCCGAGCGTCTGCTCAACGAACTTGCTCCGGCCAAAGAAGATATCAAAAAGCACATCACGGCCTACGACGCCGCAATCTTGACTGCTTGTCGCGACAACCACATTTTGTGCTACACTTTACAGCCCGAGCTATTCCACCACATGGAAGGAGAGAGCCTCATCGCAGGCGAAGAGACAGACCCCGTGCCACGACCACCTGTTGACGCAGCCGGACTCGAGCAGGTAAAGTGGCGCAAGGAAACCAGCAACATCGGCTGTGGCTTCTGGTCTGGCGAGTTCTACCCCGAGGGTGACCAGCGTAAACTGGAGATCCTCCAGCAAGAAGTGATAGGCAAAGGACAGTGTCTGAAGCCTGAAAGACACCCTTGATTTTGGATTAGTAAATTCTTGTCAAAATGTATAGAGCAGTGGAGTTTCTTGGTGTCGGCAAGGCTACGGTGCCAATCTTTGCAGCGCATTCACGAGACGGGGCAAGGAAAAGGTGCTCACGAAGCACTTCTTAAGCCGACGGCGTTTTCTTTTTTGTTGTTTTATTCGCGACTCTCCTGGAAAGAGGTGGGAGGTCGATCTTGTATACCCGAACATCTACATAGATATGTCATATTCTTTTCTCTGTTTGCGTTATTGATGAATCGTGTACATATCTATCGCTTTTGTTCACATCTCAGCATTCAAAAGCTCCGATTGGGTGCGCTAAGTCAATATTCCCAAAAAGCCTAATCAGATCGCGCGGGTTGCAAGGCCTGGGGAAGCGAGAAATTTTGGGGAGATGGTGCCCGAGGGTCTTCTCTGAACGTTTGGGTGGATCACCCATCTTTTTCTCTCTACTATCCACAAACCCACCTCAACATGGCGAAGCGACTTCACGAGGACGTCGCCAGCGCCGAAGCTGCGGTGCAGCAGGAGCAGGCGAGCAAGAAGGCCAAGAAGCAGAAGCTGGCCGCCATCGGAGTCGACGAGCGAGCTGGCGAGAATGTTTCCAAGGAAGAGAGGAAGAAGATGAAGCGCAAGATGAAGGAAAACGAGAAGGCCGCAGAGGATGGTGCTGTCGATGCTGCTGCCGAGAGCGACGAGAAGGCTTTGAAGCGCGCAAAGAAGGAGGCCAAGAAGGCCGCTAAGGCGCAAGCGGCGGCCAACAATGTCGCGGAGGGTACTGGCGACGCTGATGCCACTGCGAAGGCTGAGAGGAAGGCTGCTAAGGCTGCTGAGAAGGCCGCGAAGAAGGCCGCAAAGGTGGGCGAGGCCAGCGCAAAGACGACCGATTCCGAGGCCGTTGTCGAGAAGGTCACCACGGCTGCTGCTGCTTTCTCGCCTTCTTCTGGATACACTGAGCACCCCGAGCTCACTGCCCTTCCTCAATCCCAGATCGACGCTTTCTTGAACGACAAGATGATCACCATCGACGCCAAGGAGCCTCTTCGCCCTCTCACCTCTTTCAAGTACCTGCCCGTTAGCGAGGAACAGCGCACACCCTTCAAGAACTTCACCACTCCTACACCTATCCAGGCAGGCGCGTGGCCACACTTGTTCGCCTTCAAGGATGTCATTGGTGTTGCCGAGACTGGTTCTGGAAAGACTCTGGCTTTTGGTGTGCCCACTGTCTCCCGCTTGAGCACCCAGTCCGCAAAGGAGCGCAAGAGCATCAAGGCTTGCATCGTCAGCCCGACTCGTGAGTTGGCCTGCCAGATTCACGACGAGCTTGCGAAGCTCTCCAAGCCCTACAACATCAAGATCGCCGTCGTCTACGGTGGTGTGCCCAAGGATGCGCAGCGTGTGCAGCTCAACGGCGCAAACATCGTGGTCGCTACTCCCGGTCGTCTCAACGACTACATTCAAGAGGGCTCCATCGATCTCTCCAAGGTCGAGCACATGATTCTTGACGAGGCCGACCGTATGTTGGACAAGGGTTTCGAGCAGGAGATCCGCAAGATTATCTCCGTCACTCCCACCGCCGGCAAGCAGACCATCATGTTCACCGCCACCTGGCCGCCTTCCGTCCGTGACCTCGCATCGACTTTCATGAAGAGCCCCGTCAAGGTTGCCGTCGGCGACAACCCCTCTGGTGAGCTCCGCGCCAACACCCGCATCACACAGACCGTAGAGGTCATGGACCAGCACGCCAAGCAGAACCGCCTGATCGAGCTCCTCAAGCAGTACCAATCCGGCAAGAACAAGAGCGACCGTATCCTCGTCTTCTGCTTGTACAAGAAGGAGGCCACTCGCATCGAAGAGTTCATCGGTCGCCGCGGCTTCAAGGTCGGCGGTATCCACGGCGATCTGCCCCAGCACAAGCGCACAGAGTCTCTCGATGCTTTCAAGCGCGGCGACGTCCCCATCCTCGTCGCCACCGATGTTGCCGCCAGAGGTCTCGATATCCCCAACGTCAAGGTCGTCATCAACGTCACCTTCCCTCTCACCGCTGAGGACTACGTCCACCGTATCGGCCGGTAAGTTCTTCCATGTCCTACCAATTTCATTCTTCGAAGCTGACAAATTTCTGCAGTACCGGTCGTGCCGGCCAAGACGGTCTCGCCATCACCTTCTTCGGCGAAGCCGAGAAGCACCTCGCCGGCGCTCTCGTCAACGTCCTCAAGGCCGCTGGCCAGCCTGTCCCTGAGGAGTTGATGAAGTACGGCACCACCGTTAAGAAAAAGGGCCACGAGGCCTACGGCGCTTTCTACAAGGATACCGAGGGCATGAAGGCTGCGACGAAGATTACGTTCGATTAAGTATTGGACGCAATGTGATTGGAAGAGCTGGATACCTTTTGTGTATTGTTTTATCAAAGGCATGGCGAGGCGTTCATCGGGGTTAAAATTTGTTTGGCTGAGGCTTGTTTTGATAAGATGGTAGAGATTTAGATCTAGAGGATTTTGCGGAAAACAACTCCTTTTTTGTCTATCAGTACAGCACAGCATGGCGTGATGCGTTGGCCGTCGGTTAAAAGAATTTGCGCTGATGCGGTTTATTCTGGACTTTGCGATTATGAGATCAAGTTGATCGTCCGGCTTTGAATTTGAAGGCACACTTGGTCGGCATCTCAGCGACACCAAAGGCGCGCTTCGTGTATCAAGCCGTTGGCGATTGTATAGTTCTCGTCATGGGATTGATGAGTGTTGCAAAGTATCTCACGGGCCAACAGACTGACAAATCGATATGTACGTCAACTTCGTCAAGTGCCAACAGCCTGCAAAGCTAAAGAGTGATTCGCAGATATTTCTAGCTTGAGAAACTCATGTGTTCCTCCAGCCACGGGATGAGGATGGATGGTACGTCTACCCCAACTGACGTCTGCAAAATCTCGCTCATAAGAAAGAATAGATATGTTGTTTTGCGATTAGACGCCGCCTACGTTAAACGCTTTGGTGAGGTACATAGTTGGCTATGTTTCAGCACAATATACGCATTTGACACCTTGGGCCTCTATACCTTCATCATCTGCTTTCTGGTAGCAGTGGTAACAATCGGCACCTTGCTTGATCAGGTACTCGACAATGGATGGATCAACTGTTACTCTCCCATGACGTGACGTTCTCGCATAGTGCAGCGCAGCTCCAAAACCTCCTGCTTTAGCATTAACGTCTGCACCGTATACCACGAGCAGTATGACCACATTCAATGCCATAGACTTGACCGCCGCAAGCAGAGCCGTAGGCCCAAACGGCATCGACGTCTCGGCATTGACGTCTGCGCCATACTCCAGAAGTAGACTGATCATGCGTATGTTATGTTCCTTTGTTGTCATTGCGTTGATTGCTGTCAGCAGCGCAGTATCGTACGGCCCTGCTCTGGCATTGACATCGAACCCATGCTCCAGAAGGATCTTGGCGACTTCCAAGTTGTCTCTTGCCACCGCCATGTGAAGAGGATGTCCCCAGAAACCTTGGGAAGTCCCATGCGCAGCTTCCTTGTAGGCCAGATGATCTGCAGATGCACCTACGCCCGAGAGCTCTAAGGACAGCAGTGGCGCCATCGGCGCGTGTAGTCCAGCAAAGATGTAAACCTTGCTTGCGGAGCGGGGGTCGACCATGCCGTCTCCGTCCTCCGCCAAAAGGTTGTTGAAATATACCACAAGATCAAGAGGGAATGTTTCCAGAAAGGACAGTTGCGAGATGCAATGAGCTTGTGCCAATGCGGCGTGCGCCATTACTCCCACCAACGCATTTTTCAGAAAGGGAAACAAGTCGCAAAGTCGCTCGCAACGGGTTAAGAGAGGAGCAGGGCATGCAGGATAGGCCAGCGAACCTTCCGACTGATCGATGTTCCGTGCTACAAATGACAAGTACGCAAAGCACCTGGCTCTGAGGTGATCGTGAGAGATCCCTATTGGATTGCTGCACATTGAGCCTTGGAGCCTGCCTAACCCGCTGGTCTGTAGAAATTCTCTCACGGTTTCATGGATGAATTGAACTCTGTATGACGCCGGATTATGAAGAGATCCTGAGATCTCTGCAAGGCCCTTGGATGTGTTTAGAATGAACATTTCAACTTGACTTGAGCTTAGGTTGTTCTCTGCGACTGTTGTGTCGATGATCTCAGCCTCAGTGCACAATAAGGCTTGATAGAGTGCCAGAGGCGTAAGAGGGTACCGTGAAAAGAGTATGCAGAGCAACGTCGGTAGAAGATATTGCCTGTCACTTGTACCTCTTTCCATTATCGCGTTCTCGAAAACGTCATAGAGACCAGCCGGTATGGCGTCCAGATGATCTTGCAGGCTGTGGCTGTACCCGCGATCGCTCTCTCTATTGAGGACACGCACCGCGAGGACAACCCAGAGGAATACACCACCGGATTTTTTCCTTATCTCCTCAGCTAGTTCATCTCGAAGTTCGGAGCCTTCCACTTTGAGATTATTCTGCACGTACGTTTCGACGTCTGCTTGGTGCCCGGAGAGATTGTCCAGTATCATGTGTATGCATCTGGCCATGCTGATGTGCGGGTAATGTCGGCTCGCAAAGCAGACATGCACTCGCACATTGGCGACAATCGCCGTGCTGCCAAGGTCGTCAAAGAAGTCGACCATCCCCCGGATATCGGCTTCCTCGCATTCATCGAGCGCATCGACATGGCAGGTCAGCTTCATTGAACCTAGCCGGAGCACACAATCGCGGAAATACTCCTCCAAAAGCTCGACGGGCCAATTGGATTGAGCCCATGCCCGCCCGTGGAAGGCTTTTTCTAGCTTGGGGCACTGTGACAAAAGCTGACATAGAAGCGTGCGGTACATCCCCTCGACCGACCTCTCGAGCGCAGTCCCTTTGGCGTTGAAGAAAAATGATACCTGGAGGTCGTCTGGGAACCGGGAACCCGCATCTTTAACCGCAAGCTTCATGAGTGTAGACTTGCCGGCACCTGGCTTTCCTCGAATCCACATAAAACCATGATGCTCTTCCAGAGAGGAGTCGGCACGCCATTTCTTGAACTCCGGGCTGTCGAAGAACCATTGGCAGGTGTTGCCATACGCCACCTTGATCGTGTTTTGTCGCAACTCCATACCATCGAACCTGAGCGCATCTATGACCTTGCGTTCGGGTGCGCCAGCGGACGATGGCGCGACAAGTGAGGAACCCTGGTGTACCGGTCCATTGAAAGTCTGATAATACTGGTCTCCAAATTGAGCTCTTGCGTGCTCGCTCGTACTGATGTGATCGTACGTCCGTTGGCGTATGGCGCTTGGTTCAGAGCCTTCGACTGTGTCCTCCGAACGCCTTCTCTTTGCTACCTGTTTGCCAGCGCCGGCCGGATGTAGCATGGCCTGCATGGTCGATGCCAAAGCTCATGGTGTGGCTAGCGGTGGTGGAATGAGCAATAACCTCGTACGGCATGCCTTCACACCACCGTTAGACTGGAGTGCAAGAGGCCTCAGCCTGGCTCAGCCTCAGCATCTGCGTCACATATGCAGCTAGTTACCTTGCCACCTTAAGCGAAGCCATGCGGCTGAAACCTTGAAGCAAAACATGGAAGGACGTCATGTCACCGACAGCCTGGATCGACAGCCATGGAGACAGGTTGCATTTCTCAGCGTCCGACTTGCAAGGACACTGGAAGCCGCAACTAGGACGTAAAGAATGACAAAAGAGAGTCTAGACCAGATGAAGGTCAACAAGCAAAAGAAAACAAACTGATATGGTCAATATGGGGGTCGAACCCACGGCCTTGGCGTTATTAGCACCACGCTCTAACCAACTGAGCTAATCGACCTTTTTCGATGGGTACTGGGAGGTCACATTGTACATTAAGCTGTTAGTGCAGGGATGATGGTGAAGTGCATAGCCCGGTAGCTCGCCAAAGCCGCCATCAAAAACAAGATCAATACCTGCCAATAGCTATCGAAATGTTCCTACTCAGCCCAGATGACCGAGCTCAAACCATCCTCACCACCATCAGTGCCCTTCGATCCAACGGGGAGGCTAGCAAGAAGGTTTCCAAGCTTGCCGGTAGTCGGGTCACGAGCGACGATGGCAACATTAGCGGAAGTCTGACCACCGACAGCCACCAGAGTGCCAGCCTTGTTGATAGAGAAAGTTCTAGGGTACCAGCTGTTGGCCTTGGTAGACTCGACGAACGTGATCGCGCCAGTAGTGGCATCGATGCTGTAAGTCGCGAGCGAGTCCTGCTGCGAGCCGAAAGACTGATCGTTGCGAACAGAGGCGTAGAGGAAGTTGCCAGCGACGCGCACCTCGGCGGCCTTGGTGGGCTGCTTCTGGGCCGCAGGAGTCTTTCCGGGTGCGAAAACGGACAGGGTCTGGGTCTTGCTGAGGGAGAGGCAGCCGTTGGTGGAGTACCTCACAGTCCAGGCGGAGACGGTGTTGCTGAGCTCATTGATGGTATACAGCATCTGGCCCTTGGTCGTGCCGGCTGTGGGCGCCCACCAGGCACCATGGCGTGGACCATCACCGGCACCGGCTTGGGCAGCGGGGCAGGCTGTGAGCTTGCCGGTGGAAGAATCGACGCTGAAGATGCGGATGAGGTCGGCGCCAAGGTCTGGCGCGAGGAGATTCATGCCAGTGGGATCCCTGAAGATGGCGTGCGGGTGAGGAGCGTTCTGGCGGGAGGCGACAGGGCCAGGCTGAGACATGGTGAACTTCTCCTTTTGCAAGACCTGGGAGCTGGAAGTCAAAGGCAGCTTGTAGGTTGTGATCGTGGAAGGGTCGCTGGGAGATGGTTAGACATGATGATGCGTCATATTCGACGAGGTCATCTTACTATTCGGCCATAGCCACGAAGCTGGTGCCGTTCGCACCACCATAAAGCGAGCCATGGACCTCACCACCAGTGGACTTGGCCTGGCCGCTAGACTTGATGCTGCCATCAGCGTTGACTGCAAAGGAAGCGACAACACTGCCGCCACCCCACGATCCAGTCTCGTCAAAGCAGTAAAGCGACTTGGATGGAGCGTCAAAGGTCAACCAAGAGGGCATGCGGCCACAGCCGCTAGCTGAAGACTTCATAGCCAGAGAGCCATTGCCATTGTTGCCGGCAGTGTACGAAAGAGTGTAGACGGTGCCGGAGAAGTGGCTGACAAAGAGATCGGCTCCAAGGGCGCTTGGTACCAGACCAAGGGCCGTGACGGCGATAGAGGAGACACGCATGGTGATGTAAGTCGCAGTATCAAACGCGAGATGTTGGAAGAAAGAGAGAGATGGTGTTGATACTCAGCCTTGCTGGTGGCCGGCCGGGTGGCAGGTTATTATGTATTGCCATGGTCCATGTCTTGAATTGCGGGTAATATATCTAACTCACACTCGTGAGAGGATGGCGCGCATGCTTGTCGCAGGTAAGAACCCGGAGGCAGGCCACTGCAGGCCCGCTACCGAAATAACACGGAGGCGGTAGTAGTGGTGGTGCGACGTGGAGAAGACGCATCAAGATCAGCCTGATCAACCTGAAGCAAATCCGTTGCTTGGCTCGAGCCCAAGCTTTTCGTGCCGTTGTATTGCCTGCTTGCGGAGCATCTTAATGGTAGACGCTTGGGTCTGATGACACGCCTTGTTCATATATAGATATAGCTGCTTCATTAACCATCATCACCCTCGACCATCCCTTTTAGCCGTCGTGTTTTGTTGCATGTTCCTTCGTACCACAACCACGGAAAGCCAATCATAGTCCAACGCTAAAGCCCCACTGCTGCCGCGTACGACCTCACCTCATCTTCAACATACATCCTCTATAGTGCAAAGCGTCGATACAAGGCCGTTTGATATTGGCAAAATGCTGATTCCATGCAAACCTCCAGCGCCCAGCAACTACCCGCTGAGGACTGACGGTCTGCAGGTCACACCGACCAACTGTTAGCGAAGCCCACTGGCCGTTTGGGGATGTACTTGCACTGCTATTTGTTGAGTCGGGAGGAGGTCATGTTGGGAGGAGTCGCATTGGGAGGAGTCTTTTCGAGAGGAGTCTTGTCGAGAGGTTGATCGGTTGTCGAGGGCGCTGCCGTGGGTAGGTTCGGGAATGGTCGTGCGGGAGGTTGATGGGATTGTCGGTTACGCCGCGGTGGTTTGGTGATTGAGATGGGAAATGTTCGTCGCGGACTTGTCTGCGAAGGTCAGCAGTAGCAGGCGGGAGACGCCTGCTCGGTCGGTTTGATGGCAGCACCCACCTGGAAGAACCCGCCCTGCTGTGAACAGCGAGGGCGACCACTGCAAACCGTTGTTACATGGTATTCCGAAATGAGCGGGTAGCCCGTCTCACCCAGTCACATGCCTGCACCCGATCAACTCCACGATGGGAGCTGGCTCAACAAACCCCGGGACACAAACGACCAGACCGAAGTCCAGCCGCACCTGGGAGCGGTGGAAGGGGACTCAACCTTGCGACCTGTGGCTCGAAGACCACTTAGCTCCAGGACCTGTGAAGAACCAGACCGAGTTCGTCGACGTGCCGGGACCGCACGTCGAGAAGTTCGTTTTGAGAGAGCTGATGTGTCACAGTGTGCCACGACCTCGAGCTTTTCTAATACCGTCCGGGAATTTTAAACCCTTTCGCTCGCGAGGTGGAAATACCCTCAGGCCTGCGACACCCAGGGATCCGCAAGACGGCGCAGGGACAGAACCACTACCCAGATCATGATGCTGTGACAGCTATATCTCATAGGAAGCTGGTCCTGCCCTCGGAATGCTGACAAACGCCATGGCCGAGTTCAAAGTTGTGTTGTGTGTGGGGAAAGGTGGAGTATAACGAGTGGAAGAGATAGTGCATGCAAATTCGTGTGAAGGAACAATGGGGTCGGGTGGAAGAAGAACAATTTGGTGGAGGATGAAGAACATTGCGGTGTGCAAAGGAAAGCAGCAGATGCGAAGCGAGAGGGGCAAGGTAGTGGAGTGGGGTTTCGAGCGCCAGTGAAAGCGCGTGTCATCGCAGCAAGAGCGAAGGTCACGTGCGCTGTGAAGTGAATGGTGACAAGTGCCCCTCACAAGGCCCCTCGTTTCACATGTCGCGCTGCATCACATGCCAAAAAGCCCCAGTGCGACTCCAGAACCTCAAACACCACACCACTACTGATACCTTCTCTCCTGTTACCATTTTTGACAATCACATTCTCAGTGAGAGAACTCGCGGCAGCACCATCGCACCTTGCGCGCCATCAACATGGCTCGTCTCAACAGTGCCCTAGAGCGCAGCGCGGCCAGAAAGGCCTCTTACCGAGAGTCAGGCGAGGAGGACGGGCTGTCATCTCCCGAGCCAAGTCGCAAGAAGATGAAGACTGAGACTAGCGAAGCAGCATATCGCAGTGGCTCTTCGGACAATGAAGGCGACCCAGAGCAGCATGAGCCTTCTCATGCCACCTCTGGAAACAGCCGAGTTCGTATCAACCAGGTCATTCAAGACCTAGTGAAGGCGGGAAAGGACACACTGGTGTATTGCGACACTACGCCTCTCACAACAGAGCCACAGGTCTGCCCGCCTGCCCTCGACCTTGGCCTCATCAAGCTCAGCACAGCTGAGTTGCTGTTCTTGGAAGACTCAGTGTTGTACGGCTATTTGACATCAAACGATTTCCTGCCTTGCGTCGCGCAGTGGAAGAAAGAATGCATCGACAACCTCCGACTCAGATCTCTTCTCCTAGCAGCATTGCCCGACGACGAGTATCCGTTCGTCAAGACCGCCACATACCTTGCGCAAAAGGCGCCCAAATACGTCAGCATCATTGAAGAGAACCGCACTCTGAACCATCCGCACGCTGAGATCATGCTGATCTGCTTGAAGTACGTCTGGCGCCTCAACCGCTGCACTATGGCGCAGTTCATGCACTTTCTGCGCGAAGCCCAATACCCACACCTCGAGGAATTCATCTACATGTTCTGCGCCCGCGCCTTGCTCACAGTGTATGCGGACATCCGCCTTCATGGTGCAGATGGCTTCTTCGCCATCATGCTCGACAGTCGGTTCGCCGAGCCCATGACGCTCGAGGCTCGTAGAGCTTGGGACAAGCTCTTGATTCTCCCTAGCAGCTCGTCTGGTGCGGACACTGCGGCGAGCGTGAACACCATTCAAGCCGCATCGATTGCCTACGCGAAGAGCACCGGGTTCAAGTCCAATGCCACACCCCTCAGTGAGGAGGAGACTCAACAGCTACATTTCAAGGTCGAGATGGAGTGCTGGAAGCTCAAGAACGCATTTGTCGAAGCAGTTGGTGAGAGCCCTGAGCTCAAGATGGTCGTTCCAGCCGAGGTCGGGCGGACTGAGTGGTCGAAGGCAAGGAAGCGTGAAAAGAAGGCTGGCCAAACACCGCGGTTCAAGCGCGAGCTCAATTCCTTTTGCGACTCTGACTGCACACCCAAAACCGACACGCACTCTCGTGCCTGCAGTCGCAAATTGATCGCTGCTCAAGATGAGCGGCAAGAGGCCAAAGGTCATGACGTGGAAGCAGATGTTCCTGATCAACAGCCGGCAAAAGCCGACTTCACCTTCCAGCAAAAGCAAAGCACGTTGATCCCACCGGAACAAGTCATCTCTCGATTCAACCAACGAGACGTCGTCGAACCTTTCTCGGACGAGGAGAAATTGGTTGCTCTGAGGAGATTCAGAATGGCCTTGGATCTCCGCAAGGGAGACGCGATCGACGGAGCTTTCGAATGGACCACGATCTCCGAGGTGCTCGCTGGCCGCAGCGTGGCAGACTGCGTGCGCTTCTACTACCAACACAAGCACATCATATTCATGAACCTGGGAAAGCGCCCCAACAGCGAGCAGCCAGTCTTACCAACTGGCGGACCCGCATGGAGCCCGCATCTGTCCGCGGCACAACGGAGGCAAGTCGGAAATATCATCGACATCGATCGTTTCCTAGAGCACATGGCCACCCTGGAAGCTGGTAACACGGATTTGCGTATCAGGAACGAGATCTTGGAAGCAGCCGCTGTGAGGATGCGTTCCGATGGGGACTACCACAGGCAGCGCGGAGACAGACACCTGAAAAGCTGCAATCAGAAGGACAAGGAAATCGAGCGCCTGATGAACCAGCCCAAGGCCGCCCAACGCCAAAAGCACGGGGACATGGAGGCCATGCAGAAGCAATTCAAGGCTGTTCAGCTTGAGAAGGACGAGGAAATCGAGCGTCTGAAGAAGCAGCTTGCCGAGAGCCAGGTCTATGGTGAAGGACGCAACAGACTCGCTGAGTGGCACGACAGATGTGCTGAGGAGAATCTAGCGCGAGCAGAGCGCCTGGAGGAGGATTTGAAGGAGGTGAAGCGGGAGTTGAAGGGGGCGAAGGAGCGGCTGGGACGATTCGGAACTGGGCACGACTTCCTAAAGAACATCACCTACACTCGCACGCCGAAGCAATGGCGTGGAGAGATGTAGAGTAGGCTAGCACCTCAGAACTAGTAGCACATGGCATTGTTTTCTTGATTGAGTTTCACTTCCGTGTAATGAACCTTTTCCCATCTCACCGGCGTACATCGCGATATTTGCGAATGGTGTGTGAGGGGCTTGCGCTCAGGGCACAGAAATCCCCGAATGCATCTCCATCCTCTCGATGGCGCACATAACAATTTCCCGACCAGATGTCTCAAGTATGTGCACGCAAGATTCGGAGAGCTCGAAGCTCTCTGGGTGGTCAGTATAGCACCACTTGTCTAGGGCCCGTACAGTATGGGCCTAGGAGCCTCCAAGACCGTACGGTCACCTCCGCGGCACGCATCATGAATTTGAGAAGGCCATCTTTGATATGCACGCAAAACTTTTGGGGATGTGACAATGATCTCAGTGGCGAACCTCACTCTTTATGAGATGCAAAGTGAAGGCGTATGCACTGTGATCCATGGGAAGGAATCAGTGCCTCAAGGGAGTGAACTATAGCGCTTAAGCATGATGCGGTAACATAGCAGCGTTGAATTGAAGCCTGGCCTTTAAGCTTTCTCAATGGTAGGGATAGCGGTATATGCCTCGAGTACATCATACACCAGCATCGGTGGTATTCACATCTTCACCGGATTGCGCGCCGCTTTCTCCGGCCTTGTCAGTCGCCACCCAGGAAGTTCAATCACATCCCTAGTCAAGCTGTCTACCATGATCATGAAGACATACGCTCCAATAGCGGTAAGAAGATGCCACCATGCGTGCATCTCAAGGAGGAAGCCCCAAGGCATCCCGATAGACCTTTTGATAGCTGTCAGCTCTGAGCAGAAGATGCCGTCAAGTTGCCAGAGGAAGTAGCCCAGTGCCATGCTAGCTGGAACAGTGTCAGTGTATCCACTCTCCAAGGCTAATGACAATGTAAACGGCTCAAACTCACCAGTACCGAATGCTATCAGACGTGAGAATGTCTGCTTCTGCTCTGGGGTCTTCGCCCGCTGCTGGATCAAGGCTCTGGTCTTCCATGCAACCAGTACGAGAAGGATCAGCCAGGAAGCTTGATGGACGAACTCTTCGTTCATGGCGCTGTGATAGACCGTCTCGATGATCATCGATGCCAGAAGTACGGCCGTGAATTTCCTGGTATAAGTTTCACTCTGCTGGAAAGTCATTGCGCGGTGGAGGACGCATGAGGTCGCTACGATCATTGACATGTCATCGGCTGAGAGGACGCTTTGTGTCAGCAAGCCAATTGTCTAATTGATGGACGTCAAAGGGCGCAATCACCTACACATCTGAGCATGGTATTTCAAGAGTGCATGGAAAAGCCCCGAGCAAACGCCCACTAATGCCAGACCATAATATAAGATCTTCGCATCAACAGTGGAGCCCTTCGGCAGCTTTCGGAGGCCTTGTGCGGCAAGCCAGACTGGTACAGACCAGATTAGTACTGAATCTTACCGTCATGGCAGAAGATAGTGATACCATACGCAACGCTGGATATGGCATTGACGAACTCGCCGGCATATCCCGTGACTACGAAGTCTTCTTCGCAGAAACTGTGTCACATCAGCAAAGGGACAATCGCAGGCTCAACAGCTCACATAGCTCACTTGGATTTGGCTGTGACCTTGCCGAAAGCTGACGGATACGGTTTCTGTGGGTATGAGACTGAGAATGACATCTTGGACAGACAGCCGGAGACCGCCGGATAGAAGAACGAGCCGTCGGGGTGTTTTATTGTGGTACTCAGATGGATCTATAGATGTAGATACAAATGTACCAAGCGAAAGATGGCTTTGCGAAAGTAAAGAGCAGCGAGCGGGACCAGGGCCGATGATGGCTCGTCAGCATGCATCATTTATCTTGTAAGCATGGCCCAATGGGAAGGTTGGCGGGAAACCGGATGCATTGTTGGGCCACATCGTATTGAAAACAGGGCTACAAGTACGTATTGGTCAGCAGACCGGTGCTGGGGTGTGCATGCGTTTTGGGCGCATCGGAGATAATGCAAGTGCGAGTATATGCAAGCACAATGAAGATGTCGTCGGCATCGGTTTGTCCTTGTGCTCCGGTGATCTGCGCTGGCAGCCCTAACCCTTGTACAGATACCATGAACTAAATACATGTATTTACATGTAGATATTTTATACTATAGGTTGACCTACAGTTATATATAGAGATTTGAATCGAGTTGATCAGCGAATGGTATAGAAGCACAGGAGTGTAGAGCTGCACGTGAAATTGAGCAGCACTTGATGTTCTATGTACCGTATACCGACACATCACCCAGGCCCCCGCTAGCGAAGTCGCCATTTGCTGGGTGGCATTTGCTTTGTTTTCTGAACCTCCCTCGAGAGAGTCTCTTGGTATCCTGAGGTACCAATCATCTATCCAGAGATACTCTCGCATCTAATCGAAGCACGTATATGCACAGAATGCCAATCATTGCTCGAATTTGCATGCAAGAACACGGAACCTACCCGGAGGACTTCACCGGTCAAGGAAATATACTTTGGTTGTCGTCTTCTTAATAAATATCTCTTATCATTTACGGTACTTCGATAATTTGACTTTATTCGACTTGAGGAGCCGAAAATCGCTTCGAAACATGCCAGACGCAGCAAATGACGAGCACAACACCGCTGGCGAGGCTTCGGCACAGCAAGAGAATATTGCGTCTTCTCCTGAGCACGAAACCAGCAAGCCTACACAACCCTCGGAGGCACCGCAACAGGATACTTCAGGCAATAGGCAGCAAACGAAGCCGAAACAAAGCTTCCCAAAGAAGGGTAAGTATACGAAGGCCCCGTTCAAGCTGGAAGTATTGTAATATGTCCGCAACACTCATTTACTGACGACTTTGTCCACTTTTCAAGCCCGTAGGAAGTGCAAGAATGGAGGAATCATGTGTTTGGCGCTGGCGTGCTTACCCTGTACCTGTGGAATGAGCATGATGTGGAGTGATGCGATGGAATGAACTTAGCTACTTCTTTTTGACCATTTCTTGGAGATCTACATGAGAACATTGGGAGGCTGTTATCGTTGAAGACCTCCCCAGGACTGCGGTGACTTTCGCCGGCGTCGTTTAAGTGCTTCCTGTCTGATCGAACGCCAAATGATACGGGGAAGGATTTTGCTCCGACGACAAGATCTCTTGCTTGGGATGCGAAGATGCGATATATCTTGTGTTGTTTGTAGAAGGAAGAATCAAATGTCTCGATGAGGAAGCCAATGGCACCCGCCCCACACCATCGATGCCGATCTTTTGTGGGGAAAGTCCGCGTGAATTCACAATACTACTAAATAGCCAGCTCGATTCACACCGACAGCAAACAACACAACAACACCGCCTTTACCATAGCAATAAAACAGCACTGGAAGCAGAATATCAGTCTCTAAAAGCGCCGTCACACCCAAACTACATTGAGAACGACATTCAGCCTGTTATAAAGAAATTACTTCACGCCCAACATGTCGGGCCGCAACAGACCACGCGCCAACCACAACCAAGATGCAGACGAAGAACGCCGCCTCTGGAAAGAGATCAAAGACAAGGCACACGAAGTCGACAGCATGATTGCACGCTCAAATGAAATCGGCCACGAGATTCTGCAAACTGAGACCCAACAAGCAGCCCTCATAGACGCGAACAAGCCCGTCGAAGCCGCTCTGGACCGCAAGCTCGAGGAGCTCTATCGCGAGAACCTCAAGCTATGCGAGGAAGTGCAGCATCTCATTGCTGGCGCGTCGAGCGACATGAATGTGCTGGACAGCATCAACATTCTGGCTGGTCTGCGAGAGGCTTCCAGTGCCGAGCAGGCATCTGCAGCTGCAGCGCCTCTCGGGCAACGTGATCGCACCGCCAGCAGTAAACTAGGACGCGACAGACCGAAGAAATCCGGCGGCAGCAGAGGCTCAAACTCAGCGGCCGTCACAGAAGATGGTGGCGACGACTCCACCGCTCCCTCGCCACGCATCACCCTCGGCCAAGCCAACCGCCTCAGCGCAAAAGACAAGTCTTCACGCGCAGGCTCAATACCAGCCACGCGTGAGACCAGCGTCAAGATTGAAGACGGCGTCGAAAGCGTCGCTAGCATGGACTCCGCTCCCAGCTTCAGCAAAGGTGACAGCCTCCCACCCGGAGCCCGTTTGACCAACCGTGTCACCTTCAAAGCTGGCGAAACAGTCTTCTACAGACACAAAGACAAGCTGCTCGAGGGTGAAGGCATCCTTTGCCGCGTCACAGCTGTGATAGGCGAAGGCAAACAGCGACGCTACGAGATTCAAGACGTAGATACAGACACGACTGCAAGCACGGCTGCGGGAGGCAAAGCGCCTGCTGTTGCTAATCCGAGCGCCACGAGCTCGTTCCGCGCTTCTATCTCATCGCTGATGCAGATTCCTGAGTCGAATGAGAGGTTGCCGGACTTGCCTAAGGGCAAGCAGGTCTTCGCGCTATACCCGGAGACTACTACTTTCTACAGGGGCGAGGTGAGTGCGAGCTGGAGGGCTAAGCATGACGGAGCACATGTGAGGGTCAGATTTGAGGGAGAGATGGACAATGTTGAGTCGCAAGTGGTGGAGAGGAGGTATGTGTTGCTGGAGAGATAGAAGGATTTCCATGAGTCTAAGGCAACACCGCTAGAGCAAAACACCCAATGCTATCACGGCAAGCACAAGTGGTTGATCGAGGTCTTATTCACACAAAGATGCAATACTTGAGTTTTCTTCGCATGTTGAATTGTCGATATCATTTGAGCAGACAAATGCCTATACGAACCCCTTATCTCGTTTAATCATCAATGATGCCGCCGTGATGATGCCGGGAGCATCAAAGTTCCACGTGCGCCGAAGACTTGCCTCGGCCCAGAAGACATGCCGATCATTTGACGATACGGACGAGTGCAAACGAGCTGGGCAGAGCAAAGCGCAAGAAATATCAAGCAGGGGTTCGCCCGTCTTTCCATAGTCATTCCTTACATTCATTTCTACCCGGGCAGACCATCGGCAGCACTACATACAGCTTACTTTCGACAACCACCACCGCCAACATGCCACCAGCAGGCGCAGCAACCCTCATCCCCCCTCCCCCTCCTCGCTCCTCCCACTCTCCCATGGAAGCTGTCCTCGAACTCACACACCTGTCCGACATCAACCCAAATCTCTTCACCAACACGCGCCCCCTCTGGCACCCTCCTGGAGCCCGCGGCATCTATGGCGGCGCCGTGATCGCCCAATGTCTCGCCGCGGCCCAGCGCACCGTCCCTGAGGATTTCTACGTCCATTCGATGCATTGCTACTTCGTGCTCAACGGCAACGCGGAGATTCCAATCATCTACCATGTGGAGAACGTAAGGCAAGGCAGGAGTTTTGCTACAAGGACCGTGCAGGCGAGACAGCGCGGACAGCCTATCTTTACGACGACGCTGAGTTTCACGAGGGAGGGCAGTGGAGGCAAGGAGACGGTGCAGCACATGCAGACAATGCCAACAGGTGTCGTGGAGCCCACGACCGAAGAGGACAATTCGCTCCGGGGCAGCAACTCGCCTTTCCTGAGCCAGCGGGCGGGTATCTTGAATGAGGAGGACGCAAGGCCGGAAGTCAAGAGGACGAGGCAATGGATCAAAGCGCGAGGCAGGATCAGCGACGACGGCGGACACCAGGCGCACCTGAGCGCGCTGGCGTACATGAGCGACAGCTACTTCATCGGGACTGTTGCGCGGGTGCACAAGCTATGGAGGTACAACACGAACAGCGGCGAGAAGGGCAAGAGCGGCGTCGAGAAAATGGGCATCACCGTCGACGTGATTGAGAAGCTGAAGGCGATGGACGACGACACGCTGCGGAGGATGGACGGCATGGATGAGGACGTCATTGACCAGCTGCGCAACACTGAGATCAAGGATGGGAAGATTGTTGGGTTTACGGAGAGGAGGCCTGAGATTGGAATGATGGTTTCGCTGGATCACACGATTTACTTCCATAATCCGAAGGCTTTCCGCGCGGACGAGTGGATGTTCACGGAGTGTGAGAGCCCTTGGGCTGGCGATGGAAGGGGCCTGGTGATGCAGAAGATGTACACCAAGGACGGCACGTTGGTTGCCAGTTGCGTGCAAGAGGTGAGTTTTCTTGCGAGTGATGATTTAGTTGGATGCAAGGCTGACTCTAAAACAGGGTGTGGTGAGACTGAAGCAGAAGCCCTCGAAGCTGTAAAGTGTTCGTTGGTTGTTGCCATATGATCCAGCATATTACATTGCAGGAGTTACGACTCCGCCGCTGAAAGCCCACATCTGAGGCCGGGGACATGCTACCAGCCGGCGTTAAACCGACATCTCATTTTTGCTATCAGGAAACTTCAGATGGTGGTATCTACCGCATGTACTTGATTGGCAGCGGTATTGACGTGGCTCTCGTGTCAAATATAGCGACGCGAGATGGTTGGGGGTCGAGGAGGCGCGTAGGGCGTGATATAATTGTTAAGGCGTGCGTCTTGACTCAGTCGCGCCGTTGTCGGGGTGTGGTATTGCAGCGCTTTTCTAAGAGATACAGAGACAACATTCTGTAGAAGTATACATTTTATCTATGCCAAAAATTGAATTTTAATCATTAAATCCTCAACCTACCAATAGAAAAGAATAGATCGCTTAGACGCCTCCCGTCCAGCCTGGTCAACAAATACTTTGCTAGTCACGCTGACCACCTCACTCTATCACGTGCGAGATCGGAAGGCACTCCCCGCTTGCTCCTTCCCTCCACCCCGCGTTTCTGACGCATGCAGGCAGGTCGCCAACGAGAAAATTGTCCCGGCCCATCCTCCAATCGCCAACACGGTAGAGTCATACTGCTTTCTGTTGCCCTTTCATTCCAGTCACTCGACTTCCCTTGCACCCAATTGCTATATATTACCCATTTCAGACACGACTTCTTGCTTCTCTTATACCCAAATCACCCTTCTGAACCACCTGGCCAACGCGCCGACATCGCAACCATGCCTATGTGAGTATTCTTGTGAAACTCTCATCTTGCGTGAAGGCGTAGTCCACATGCTCATACCACTGCCAGGCTCGCGGATCCCTCCACAAAATACAAGGCTTTCAAGCCGCTCAACATCCCCGATCGCCAATGGCCCAACAAGACCATCCAAAAGCCTCCTCGTTGGCTGTCGACCGACCTGCGTGATGGCAACCAGTCTCTAGTCGACCCCATGGACGGTGAGCAAAAATGGGCTTACTTCCAGATGCTCGTCAAGCTCGGCTACAAGGAAATCGAGGTCTCTTTCCCAGCCTCCGGAGACACCGACTTCAACTTCACACAAAAGCTCGTCAGCACCCCTGGCATGGTCCCGGATGATGTCTGGCTGCAAGTTCTGTCACCTTGTCGCAAGGACTTGATCAAGAGGACGGTAGAGAGCTTGAGGGGCGCGAAGAAGGGTATTCTCCACCTGTACCTTGCCACAAGCCCTTGCTTCCAAAAAATCATCTTCAACATGAACAACGAAGAGTCAAAAGCCATGGCTGTGGAGTGCACAAAATACGCGAGATCTATCACAAAGGACGACCCCAACTCGGGCGTCGAGGAGTGGGCATACGAGTTCTCGCCTGAGACTTTCTCAGACTCAGATCCCGACTTCGCTCTGGAGGTCTGCGAAGCCGTGAAGGCGGCTTGGGAGCCCAGTGTTGAGAACCCCATCATTTTCAACTTGCCCGCCACGGTTGAGATGTCTACACCCAACGTCTACGCCGATCAGATCGAATACTTCTGCAGGAATATCAGCGAGAGGGAGAAGGTTTCAGTGTCCCTGCACCCACACAACGACAGAGGATGCGCTGTCGCCGCCGCAGAGTTGGCACAGATGGCTGGAGCAGACCGTGTGGAGGGCACTCTTTTCGGCAACGGCGAGCGTACTGGTAACGTCGACCTTGTCACTCTCGGACTCAACTTGTACACTCAGGGCATTCACCCCAAGATCGATTTCAGCGACCTGAACAGTGTCATCGAGGTTGTGGAACGCAGCAACAAAATTCCTGTGCACCCTCGTGCTCCCTATGGAGGTCAGCTCGTCGTGTGCGCTTTCTCTGGTTCTCACCAAGATGCTATTAAGAAGGGTTTCAAGATCCGCGAAGACATGGGCGCAACAGACAACGACAAGTGGGAAGTCCCCTACCTGCCGCTCGACCCTGCAGATATTGGCCGCACATACGAGGCCATCATCCGTGTCAACAGTCAGTCTGGTAAGGGTGGCGTGGCCTGGATCATTAGCCGTACTCTCGAGCTCGACCTGCCTCGCGGCCTGCAAGTAGCATTCTCCAAGATCGTGCAGCGCGAGACCGACAAGCTTGGCCGTGAACTGCAAGCAGCCGAGATCAAGAGCCTCTTCGTGGACGAGTACCACCTCGAGAAGAACCCCCGCTTCCACCTGGTTGACTACGACATTACTGCCGACCGCTCTGTCTCTCCCGCACCTCCTGCAGCTGGCAAGACTGCTTCTTCGCGCAACCTCCGCCGCCGCTTCAAGGGTGTCATCGAAATCGACGGCAACGAGCACAGCATCGAGGGCGTCGGCAACGGTGCTCTGTCTTCCCTAGCCAACGCGATTAAGAATCTCGGCATCGAGCTGGACATTGCTGACTACAAGGAGCACGCCATCACCACCACCAAGACTGGCGAGAAGGGCGGCAAGAACGTCAAGGCTGCCACATACATCGAGTGCACGGCTTCTGGCTCTCAGCAGAAGGTCTGGGGTGTCGGTATCCACGAGGATGTGGTTCTGGCTTCTCTGCACGCTTTGCTTTCAGCTGCCTCATCTGTGAGTTCTATCATTTTTCGAAACAACTGACCACGAGGAATTTTGCTAACAGTATCATGTAGTTCCTCTCATCTCGTCCCACAACTCCCGTGCCTTTCCGCCCCAAGTCCACTTCTCTTGCAGGCTCCGCCGGTCTGAGCCCGCTGAGACAAGTGGTCAACGGCGCGCCCGAGAGCAATGGCGAAGTTCAACAGAGCTCTATCGTGGCGAACTTGGAGAAGCAGGTCAATGGCGCGAACTAAAATGGTACCAACACCGGAAAAAATGTATTATGGGAATTAATCAGTAGCAACGTGGCAACGAATGCAAACAAAAAAGTTTCTTGTGCTCTTGATTTCTGTCGGTTGGGACTGGAACTGAACAATGAGTCAAGGAAATGGTGTCGAACAGATTGGCTAGCGTGATAGCTGAGGACAGATTCTTGATTCAGGAGAACGCTGAAATGACTTGTCGAACACCCTGTAGGCATGCAAACGCGAAACCAGAAACCATCAAATTTGTCATCTATCCCCATACTGTCATTGCTTGTGCTTGCAGAAAGGCGCTTTGATGTACGCCTTGAAAATGACGATCTTGCTGCGCGGCGTGCTTTCGGGCTTCGGCTCTGAGCTGTGTGGTATGCTGCTGCCGGCCTTGGTGGTGCTGGGAACGATCGCAGGTGTACTTGACGAGTCGGCGACCATGATAGGACGACAAGGTGGGGGGCACTCGTCGTGGAGGCGATTCAATCGAACGCTAGCATCGCCGGCATCCACAGCAGCACCAATAATAGGTATGCACTTGTGCAGAGGTGGGTAGCCGATATCGTCACCTCGATGAGTGACGGTATTTTCGCCAAAAACTAGTGACCGATAGGCACGACGGCGAGAGATTTTGGGGTCGCTTGCGTAGTTTTGACCGAAATGGGCGCGAACACTGTCAGTGGCACAAATATCTTCATAGACAGGACGGTCCCATTGAAGATTCTCTAGGAAGTCGAACCCGGGCATCAAGTAGCGAGGTGTAACTGGGGTGAGGTCCCAGTCCTCCTCTGCGTACTGCAGGTTAGGGGATCGAGCGTGGTCTGGGCCCTGGAAGACTTTGTCATGATGCCTCCAATCGCTGCCTGCGTGGGGCTGGGGAGTGGTGTTGTGAGAAACTGTGTGGTTGTCGATGTTATCGACGATGGGCAGATCGGGCTCGGGTAGAGGGCGTGCGACTGTGTTTTGGAGGGTGGCGCTGCGAGATTTTGTTGGCGCCATGGCAGTTGTTGAGAGACATGCGGCTGGAAAGACTGGAGACGGCTTTGTTGGCACACTGAGTCCTCTGGACACGGACAGGGGTGCCTTCTCATCGTCATGGCCATTGTCTTTCTGGTGGGATGCGTCGGAAGTGCCGTCGGAAGTGCCTAAGGACAGCAGACCTTTGTATTCAATCTCTGTCGCGTGGCACTGATCCCCGTTATCAATCATGGTCGTGGGAAGATCTACAGGTGTGCCACTTTTCGTGGTTCCAGAAGATATTGTTGTTGTTGGGGACACTGATGTAGATTTGGACGACACTCTGGCCCGCCTGGCGACTCGTCCGCATGTCCTCTCATGGCCATGGCAATGGTCCTTGCGAATGAACTCCTTCGCACACCGGTAGCACGTATGAGCCTTTTCCGCCGAATGCGAGCGTTCATGCCGGATCCATGATGAACGTAAGGTGAAGACTTTCCCACAGGCCTTCTCCTTGGTGCAACGGTATGCTTTATGGTCGGTGTCTACGGCATGGGTCTCTAGAAGCTTTGATTGAGTAAAGACTTGATTGCATTCGATGCACTTCCATTTTTTCCTGATTTTTGGTTCCTCGTGGAGGCTTGGACTTGGTGAGGGTCCGGACATCATGGGCGCGTTATGGCTGATGGACGTTGGAAGAAGTTGGACCGGACGACGACCGATATCTACCACGAAAGGTAGTATCAAGAAAGCTCCATTGTCGCATGTGAAATGGTTGGAGACCTGCTCAATTTAAGCCTGGAAATCTTCCTGGTAACAACAGGAGTGCAACAGAGAGCTGACGCCTGTGTCCTGTAACCCGACGAGGCTGTGTCCTGTAACCCGCCAAGTGACGATCAGCTGCATACATGCAAGTACATGGGTCCACCCGCCACCAATCAAGCCACCACTTCATTATTAGCCGAAGTCCGAAAACCTGACCCAAGCGAGCCAAGGACCCGCTCCCAATCGCTTCGCTCAATCGCATTGTCAGGACGTGGCTTCAGGCCTACATCAGCGAAGTGATGCCGGTCGAATGTATCATCTTCTCATCCTCAAGCTACCATGTGCACATACGAGCACATTTTGTGCGTGACCTATCCATGCGTGGCTCGAGAGATAGAGAGAGATACATACTCACGATCCGATGAAAAGGTTACAGGATCTAGGTTACAGGCATCAACATGGACCAACAGATATAATCAGTCACGGTGTTCAGCATTGTATGTATCTATGCTGACATTCCATACTTCAAACTACACCATGAACTTCAAAAAGCGTCAACCGAAAGCAAAAGAAGTCAGTTCCACTGAAAGCCTTCGCACCGAAAGTTATAGGAATCACGACGACCACGACGATCGATCGTTGACCCTGGTAAACGCCTCAACTGATAGCGACTCCATCGATACTGTGTGAGTTCTACGGTTGCCGGGCATGACTAGTCACTGATGTGTAACACAGGACTCAGCCAAGCAGAGTTAAGAGCTGGCCAGCTTCATGTTTCCACGACGAGCGGACAACTGGCAAGTCTCTTCCAGTAGATGAATGTCAAGGAAGATGCTTTTGTGCTGTCGACCGGGCGGCCCGTCCGGTCGAGATGGTCCAACTGGATTGTCGGGCAGAATCCAGGCCAACCAAAGAAAGTTTGGACAAGGCTACGACACCATCGCAGAAGGGTGGCAAATTCAGAGCAAAGACGAAGGGTTTTGTGAAGAAGAAAGGTCCCCGAATTGCCAAAGCTGCTGTGATGGTTGGCGTGTTTGTGTTCAATGTGGTGTCATTTTGCTGCTGATGGTGCGAGGTCATTTGTTAGACAATTGTGTGCTACAGAAGGGACGTGATTGAATAAGTAGGGTGTTGTGATGATCGTCGTGTCGAATGCCATCTCTCTCCAAATCCTTCGTCGCTCCACCCGAACTTAGGTTCCGCCGCAATTTCTAGCATTCTAGCTGTGCGCTGTCTGACATCTGCCTTCAGAGTCGGCCAGCTTGCATGAAAGACTGCGTGAGGGTTTTGCAATGGCTACCCTGCTGCAAGTAACCCAGGACCTCCACTTACGCTGGGAGATCATCAAAAGTGATCAAAGCGTGTGTAATACCTCTCAGCTACTCCGGATCATGGGCTTTCTTCTCGCACGCCTGCTCGGCGCGATCAACCGATAAAGCTTGATCAGACCATTCAAAGGTAGCATAGGACCGAAGACCACCCATCCTCGGACTTTCTTAAACCTCCTTGACCAGAGCAGACCTCTTTGCGCGTTCGTGAGGTCATATGTGTTCATATGACACTGCTCCAACCATTCAATCACGAAATAAGCGAGACTGGACAGAAGAATGGTGCCCGCCACACCAGCGCTGACGCTCCAGACGGTGATGGTGATATCGGAATGATTGACCTCCACGTTATCAAACTGGATGTAGCCTAGCTTGCCATCAAATCTGGTGCTGAGGCAGAAGCAAGTCTGGTAGAAGCCGAAGGTCTGAGCGATGGTGGTGCCCAGAAGCCAACATACATTGAAAGCTTCGAGCGTGAGCAGTCCATAGCTACCATATCGTCGCGATGCGGAGATCGGCGATGTTCCGTTCTCGAGTGTAATCTCAGTTATAGCTGCAGCGAGGGTCGATGTACCGAAAATGAGATATCCGAAGGCTCGGCAGCTGATCCCCACGGGCGGTGTGAAGTAAGAGATCAGAAAGCCAGCACCGAGGTTACCGTAGATTATCATGAACGCAGCTATCGCCTGCTGAATCAAGCGACGGTCCACCACATTGAAGCCTTTGTCTCCATGAGGTATCAGCATTGCAACTCTTGCCAGCTCGCCATCCTCGAGCCAGCCACGGCCATGCTCCGAGGCATACGATTTTTCGATTCCTGTGAGGATGCCATGAGCTACACCTCGGTGCCATCGTAGCCTACCCTGTCCAGCGAACTCTGTGAAGATGTCTTCCGGCAAAGAGCCCAATAGCTTTGCGTCAATGCGTAGGTTCGAGCCTTTTGGCAAATTGTCGACCTCAACGATCTTGTTGTACTGGCCGTGCAGCAACCTGATTGCTTCCAACGCACCGGCAAAGATCCAATTCAGGTTCGAACGAAGATCTTTTGTTGCAATTGCGTTCCGATCAACCAAGGCGCCGACGACCAGAGGAGTAATCCAGCTTACTGCAAATCCCATACCTAAATTATATCCAGCTGCATTCTCGCCGAGGTTGTCGAATGCTATATTCGTATCAGCGAAAGTCCCTTCTACAGATTTTCCACGACTTACTGTTACGAATGGACAGCCCTAGAATGAAGAGGAACCAGACCAACCCGAGCAAAATCGGTACCATCCCACCACGGCGATGCGTTCGTATCTCAGTGGCGACTTTGTATCGCCGGTCTAGGAGTGACTCTTCTCCAGTCTCTAGTCTGCTGAAGAGAGCAATTCGTAGGACTTGTTCCGCACACCGGCTTTGTCCATTGCTTCCATTGATCACGCGAGAATCCAGGAGGAACTGATTCATGGTTCCCAGAATGAGCATAGCATCACGGAAGTCACTGGCGTCAGTACCCTCTTCGATGGGCGTATGGTATGCTACGCTGATGTCGATCATGTGTGCACAGCGGCCAGTCACCTGGATGTTGCACAAGATATACCACATTGATATGAAAGGCGAGCCGAGCCATCGGATGGATGAGATGACAGCGTTGCGTGTCTGCCGGGGCTCGAAAGGGGCCAGTAGGAACATTACCAGCATGGGCAACACCCAGGTGAGGATCGCATCAGCGGACGTTCGCCATGGATAGAATTCAGGGCCGGTGCCGCAGAGGACGTTGCAGCCATGGCGTGTAATGTAGTGCTCACCAGGAATATCGTCGTGAATAGGGCCAAGGTAGGAGAAGAGTTCTAGTGCTGTTTCGTTGCTCAAGAAGTTGGCTTCGCATTGCGTGAAGTTGACCATTGCATCGCTGACGTCGGGTACGAGAGTAGCTGTGGCCAAGCCTGAGAAGCGATCAATTAATGTGCGCATGCCAGACACCGGCAATGTATACATCACGGGCTGCTCGAGGAATGCTTGGCACCCTCAAAAGGTGCAGAGCACTAGAGAGCAACCTGGAACAATATCGATCATTTCGGGCATGGTGGAGTTCGGAGAGCTGGCTGGCATTGGCTGACACGGTTTGACATATGTCGTTCAGCATACGACACAGCGAGATTCAAATACGGATACCGGACTCTCATCCTCTTTGGAGGACTTGCGATCATAGTCGTGACCTCTATGAAGTTCCTCTTCAGGCGCGAGCAGTAAGTTGCGATCGTTACTATCCCCGATGTCGAGATTGCATGCTGACAGATACCTCGATAGGCGGGTCAAAAGTGGTGCGAATGTGGACGAAGAGCAAGTCGAGCAAGGAGTGGTTGTAGCGAGGTGACCGGGCTTGTCCATGATGCTTCCCTACGACTTAATTGTGGAGATCCCATAGACGAGATACCAAGGTTGAGCAATTGTTCATCCATGAATGAGCGAACACGGTCGATCCTATATGTGACAATGAGCAAGCGTCCGCAAAACACATGTCATTAGCCAAGAGCTACTTCGATGAAGGAGACAAAAGCTTTTCCAGGCGCTCCTGGTTCAGGATTTCGCCTTCAATCAAGCGTCCAACTTCCTTGACTCCCTCGCTCGTCTTCTCGAAACGCAAAAGAGCCGGGACATTATTGACTTTCCACTCCGTCCTGAAAGCGTTCTTGGGGTCTTTCCATCTGTACACACAATGTTAGCACACGGCTCCCTACTGAGAAATGATACAGCGATCGTACTCTGGCTTCTGCCCAACCTCCACGAAAGCCGCCTGCGGCTTGTTGGCGCCAGTGAAAGTCGATTCAAGCGTCGGCAGCGCTGCTACGACATCCGGACACCAGGGCTTGTTGGTTTGCGGGTCCTTGGAAGCCAGAAAAGCGACGAAGAAGGCGTCGGCGGCTGCCGGGATTGCTAGGTCGCCAATGGCTTTTGGTAAGGCGAAGTCGCGGATGATAGGCATTGTGTTGGGCGAAGCAGGAAGCTGTGAGGCTAGATATTGAATTGCTGGGACGAATGAATGGTGTCGATGTGTTTATCGTTGTTTTGAGATCTGGCCAGTTCGGCGAGGCGCCGGCGAAGGAAGGCAAATTTCCTGCCCCACTTTGCACCATCGCTCCTGAAGCCATAAATGCAACAATGTCACTATCTACGAGTCAATAATGAAGGCGTGAACTGTTATCCAGACCAGACGCACGCTGCTACTAGGATAATCCACGGAAAAGCTGACAACATGGTGATCCTTAAAACGCGTGCAAGCACCACAGCTGCACGTCTGAGCCTGGAGGCTCAGACTTGCGAAGCATCTCAGCCTGCCATCACTTGAGCGAGGTTCTCATGATGGCGTTCGCTGCAGATACCTTGTCCTCGAGCAACGGCAAATTCTCCCGGCCAACTTTGGGAGCCAGCCACCCTAGGACACGCAGTGGTACAACGACGCTTCCAACGGCGAAGAAACGGGTCTGAACTAGCCTTGTGCCGTCGGAGTCTTTCCTAAAGGATGTCCACCGTATGAATGTCACGACATGGCGGGCAATATCTGGGAGTGGTGTTCAACGCTTTGGGGTGAGGACATGGCTACTCCATCTTATTGTTACCCTTGGCGAGACGATGGGAGGCAGGCTGTGGAGGCCACGCCAGAGCTGCGTTGCGTCCTGAGGGGAGGCTGCTTGTCGAGCGGTAGGATGAAAGCTAACTGTACGTATCGTGGAAGTCTGGAGCCCAGCGAGTATTGGCGGGGGAATGGGTTTCGTGTTGTTGTGGCACGGTGTTGAATTTAATGGGTATGTCGGATTCGGTGTGGTTGTACGCAGTGCTAGAACGACCTGCATATCATACCAGTGCATGCTATTCAGTCCCTCAAATTCAGCACCCTCACCGCGTTGCCGCCCATCACATCGGCCACAGTCTCCCCATCATCCCCAAAAGTGCTCTTGACAGCCTTCTCATTCGTCCTCACGCTCAACCACTCCTTCTCACCCTCTTCCAGCGGCGGGAAAAACGGGTGATCAGTGCCAAACATAAGCCTATCCGCCCCGCTAGCTTGAACCGCAGCTTTCAAGCCCGCCTCGCCATACACCACCGCGTCGAGGTATATGTTTGTCTTCAGCACGTCCCACACACTCCTCCTTGAAGAGAAACCGGCCTGGCCGTGCAAGTGCGCGTCGTGCGCGATGCAGCTTTCTATTCTGCCTGCGAGGAAAGGAAGCGTTCCACCAGAGTGGGCGAGGAGGACGGAGAGTTTGGGGTAGCGGTCGAAAACACCGGAGAGAAGCATGCGGGTTACTGCGATGGTGGTTTCGAGAGGGAAGCCGAGGGCTAGTGGTAGGACATGGCCGTAGTCGTTTGCTCGAGGACCGTAGACAGAGGAGGGCAGGCCATAGTGCGGGTGCAGGAAGATGGGTTGGTTTTGGGATTCGAGGGCTGCGTAGATGGGGTCGAGGGCTGGGTCGTCGAGACCTTGACCGAGACCAGAAGTGCCCATTATGATGCCGCGCATGTATTTGAGGGTTGTGAGGCGGGAGATTTCGGTGACTGAGTGTTCTACTGGGGCGGAGAGAGGGAGAGTGCCAAATGCGTAGAGGCGGCCTGGTTTGCTTTCGCACATAGCGTTGACATCGTCGTTGATCTCGCGGGCGGTTGAGGCGGCGGTGTCGGAAGGCAGCCAGTCTAGCCATGGGTTTGCGAGGCTGAGAACTGAGATGTCGATCCCATGGGTGTCCATGAAGGCAATCTTCTCTTCGACAGAGTAGTATTCTGAGCCAATTGGTCGGCCTCGAGAGGTGGAAGCTGTGTCTTCGGCTGGCAGAATAACGAGACGTTCTTGTTTTGGATCGGGCGAGTCTGGAAATGAGCGCACATATGGGACTGCATCTCTAGATCGTAGCAGAGCCATGTAGGCCGGAGGGTAGACATGAGTGTGGACGTCTACTACAGGCATGGTGGCGTGTGGTATGGGTGACTGAAGAGGTTATTTGGTATGAGGGAGTGATGTTTGAGGTTGAGGCACCGAGACAGAAAGAAAGTATATTACCAAATATCAAAGTCAATGGACACAGTTGGCCTTTATCGTTGCTGACTACGTTTCGGCGTGCTGCGTGGAGTTTCGGGATGTGCTGCACCCCACTATCAGCGATAAGCACGGCGGATAATGTCAACATCTTGCCCAAAGCGGAAGGCAGCTCTCCACACTTGGTGTAACAGTGCATGCAGGAGCTTGATAACAGCTTCACAAGGGCGAGAGTCAATCTTTCTTCATCGGAACGACCGATAACGGATTATCAGATAAATATAATCAAAGTGACAATCCTGTGCTCTCGTAACAAGTCGTCTATACCACACGAAATTCAACAATCTCCCAAAGCCATGTCTTCATCCATCAGCACCGCCGTCTCCCACGACTCCCTGCACATCCCCCTCATCGACTTCTCCACTTTCCTCTCCGCAACAAACCCCGAAGAGAAGCTCGCTGTCGCCCGTGCTATCCTCGACGGCTTTCAGAACGCTGGTTTCATCTACCTTCGCAACCACGGCATTCCCAAGCCCGTCGTGCAAAAGACCTTCCACGAATCAGCCGAGTTCTTCAAACGTCCCCTAAGCCAGAAGGATGCCCTCGCCTGGACAACTGCGGAAGCGAACCGCGGTTATGTCGCGCAGGGAAGGGAGAAAGTGACCGATGCTACTGACCCTCGGGAGATCGAGGAGTTGCGCGCTGCCGAAGGTGAGGATTTGAAGGAGAGTTTGGAGATCGGAAGGGAGGGCGAGGAAGGGCATCCTAATTCTTGGCCGGAAGTTGATGGCGAGGAGTTCAAGGCGACAATGCTGAATTTCTTTGACAAGTGCAAAGACTTGCATGTGCAGGTTATGCGGGCGATTGCTGTGGGCTTGGGGATTGAGGAGACTTGGTTTGACTCGTATTGCGACAAGGGTGATAACACTCTGAGGTGAGTCGTGCAGATTACTACTGCTAACAACGGAGTACATGCTCATTGACGTGCTCAGACTGCTGCACTACCCACCCTGCCCAACCAGCGAGTTCAAGCAAAACGAACGCAGAGTCCGCGCAGGCGCCCATACCGACTACGGTAAGCCATCCTATCACCCAACTCTCACATCGTCACCATCCTAACAAACCACCCTCAAGGCTCCATAACCCTCCTCTTCCAAGACATGGCTGGCGGCCTGCAAGTCCTCTCTCCCAACGGCAACTTCGTCAACGCCACCCCCATCGAAGACACCATCGTCGTCAACGCCGCCGACCTCCTCACGCGCTGGTCAAACGACACCATCAAAAGCACCAAGCACCGCGTCGTCGAGCCGCCGAAACCCGCTGAGAAGGACTGGCACCCGAGCAGGTACAGTATCGCGTACTTTTGCAATCCGAACTTGTAAGTCCTACCTGCGGTGACCATGTGTCTGTGGGAAAAGGTGGGTTTGCTAATGGTTTTGTTGTAGTGATCGACTTATTGATGCAATCCCGGGGACTTACGATGAGGTTAAGGGGAAGAAGTATGAGGGCGTCAACAGGTCAGTCATTGTTCCCCTAGTCTAATGGCACGAACGAGTTCTTCGCTGACCTTTTCGCAGTGGAGAATATCTGGTGAAGCGTTTGACGGCAACTTACTGATCGAAACATGCGGCATGAGATATGCTCATGGAGATATTAGCAATGGCTGCGCGAAAAAACCGAACGCTTCTTATCAATGCGCGAAATCCACAACGCCTTCTTGGTCAGGGGAAAGTAGGTACCAGAATGGATTGCCTGTTCTCTTGCAGTTGGCGCAAGGTTTCCGCAGTGAGCGTCCTGTTGGTGCGTGGCGCAAAGTGTATCTTCCCTTCTTATGTGATGTGGGAGGTGAGCCCAGACCCGAATGTGCCATGGTTGTTCCAAAGGCGTGGCGGCTCACATAGGGCAATATTAGGTCAGCATCGTAAGATTCATCAGGTTGCGCAATGGCTGACTCTAAAGCCACTGTATCTGGAAGCTCGAATCTAAGCTTGAGGAGAGCATGACCAGCTCGCGCCTTCGGGACCGTTTGCCAGCAGATGCAGCCGGTAGGCGGTTCTAGAGCATCGCGAGACGTAAATTTCGCAGCCAACAACGCGCCTCCGATGACCGAGAGACGCGCCCGGTCCTCTTCATGTCGCAGAAGAAGAACTGTTTCGTATCCATGCACAAGCAAATCTCCTGCTTGAACAACCGCGGTCGCTAATACAGAGGGTTTTTCGCCAGTGAAAAGCTGCAACAAACCGTTCGCAGCTAGAGAGGTAGGATTGTATTCTTGTCCATCGAAATATTCTGGGACAGGGACACTATGACTGTATCGCGAGTCGCTGTTGTGATGGAGTTCGACGCTGAGTCTGCCGTCTGTCCTCGGCTCAATTTTATGAATACCCCCGAGTTTTAAGCCATATCGTCTTCTCGCGTTGCATCGCGCATCTCGTGATGCGCGCTCCCTGTCGATGTCAGAGAGTAGTTGTGAGTTGGAATGGAGCCCGAGACTCTGAGCTATGTAATAGACGTCATTGAAGCCCGGGTCAACTGTCATCTGCAATAGGTTGAATGCCAGCTGAAGTGGTGTAATGTGGTAGTCAGGAACAGGTCGTTTTTGCCCGAAACGTTGCCAGTCTACTAGATCCAGTGTACCATAAAAGCGATCACGTGGGTCTTGGCAATCTTTGTCCATCATGATCATCAGGTAACTCGGAAACGGATGCTCTGGGTCTTGGAAGATCGTCACCAGCCTATCGAAGTCGGAAATCGTGTGATCAGTACCGCGGATTGCTTGTAAATCATAAGGCGCATGCAACGATTCGGAGATCACCCACAAACGGTCGGCAAGTGTGCAAAGAGCGCTCCAATCAATTTTGGACTGTCCGCATAGGATCGTAGTACGGCCGTGGCCGCCATTGAGTTCCTGGACAATCCACGCGCGGTTGAAATACGGCCGAAGTTCGAATTTGGTAAAGGTCTCCCAGAACTTGAGCGTCGCGCTTTCGTCCATCGGTGGGTTCCATAGAGGTGGCTTCCAAAGGCATGGCCTGCGATATGCATCTGGCTCGTCCCACTCCGGCGGCGGTTCCTGGATGAAGGAGTCCAGGTTTTGAGTTGCTCGTACGATCTCATCACTCACCGCATCAGACGGTCCAATGCAGGCCAGAACCCTCAGCGCTGATCTATAGATCCCACCCATAGCAGACACTTGTGCTGATTTCTCTTCCAAATCTTGCTGATTGATGCAGATGGCATCGATCCAGACATATGAACCCGGATAATGCAAAGAGAACTGTTTCAATGCGTAGAAGCAGTTGTCGCCAACGTAAAACTCATGGCCATTGATATAGACAGCATTCTGTGGGAGGGCTTCGCCGCAGACGTATGAAATGGCGTTGAATTCTGGCAACGAGCTCCTCTCCCATGTGTTGAGGTATGCTTTGATGTGATTCTCCGTGGATTTTGCATCAAGTCGCAGCAACCTGATCTGAGCTGTTGAGTCACTGAGGGTAGTAGAGACATCGTTGTTGGTTCTGAGCCTCTCCTTGTAGACTGTCTCTTCGCGTTCTTCGCGCAGCCAGGGTATGTGCTTCGGCTCTTGAGGCGTGCTGGGCTCTTCATAAAGATACTGCGGGGATGTCGCCTCTGGTGTTATCGTGGGTTCGGTGGATTTCCCAGACGTCTCGAGTTGTCCATCGCTAGCGTGCGACGACTCGCTGACCTGAGCCCGCTTTCTTTTCCGCGTCATTGCTTCGTAGTGATTACTTTCATAGGAGCGTGTGTCCGGAAGTTTGCCAGCGAGAAGTGTTTTCGATGTTCATGTGTCCTCCTAGCCAGCGCGTGTCGATACGTTTCTCGCTCTCGAAGCGGCTATCCTTACTTCACGTCTCTTGCACAGTTCAAGAACTTCTTGTTCCGCTCTTGGGTCGCCTTTGCACAAATACTGTTCTCAGTTCCCAGGTCCTGGCAACCGCCGCAGCTTGCCCTTCTGATCCTGACCTGCTGACGAATCCAAGGGAAGATAGGAGGCAAGTACTAGGAGCTTTTCTTCATAGCTAGGGGTGAGATTCGACGATGAAGCGGTCACTCGACCACCCGGCTGTAGCCTTGTGGTTTATGATACTGTCGATAAGTTTGGCGGCAGTTGACTCGATAGATCGTAAGTAGGTCGAGAAGTTTCGCGAATTCGGAGCTTGCTACCATAACTTCACATTGGACGATAGAGTAAGAGAGGGAAATGCAAATGAAACGACAAACCGCACTCGACCTAGGCCACAGCGACACCGGTTCCCACCTCGCGCACGCATCATTGCCTCGCAGCCTGCGGCAGTCTTCACCGCGCGCGGGCGGCTATGCAGCCACTCAGCTGGAGGCGGAGGCTTAGATTTGGGCCGTCACTCAGCAGGCCGCAGAGAATTAGTTGATAGCTCATCGGATCATCGACACTGTGGCAATAAATCAGTTTTCGCAGTCTGCGTGCAAAAAGGAGTTATAGTAGAGCTGGAAGCATATATGTCTCTGCACGGCGGAGAATCCTATTAATAAGGTATGCGTTGCAGAGGCAATCGTTTTATTCTTAGCGTAAAAGTGCGGAGAAATAATATGCCGAGACCCACAGCCCTGTCGACCAACACTCTTCCATCTGCCATAATCTATACATGTATCTTCTCGATGGTTTCCGATAGATTGACGGACTTGATATCAGCAACGGTAAGCTCATTCAACTGAAGGTTGATCGCAGTCACAAAATCCTTACTGGTGCTCCTACGCACAACCCGCAAGATACCAGGCTGCGAGCCGTCGTCCATCGGCGAGAACAAGAGATCGACAGCCTCGAGAGGCAGACGTGCAGTCTCGGGAAAGAAGAAGTATACCATGGGAATTGCTGCAAGGTTGATGGCCGCGAAGATGATGTATGACTTGTAGCCGATGTTGGTGATCATCGGAGGCGTGATCTCTACGATCAGGAAAGTTGTGAGCCATTGAATGATGACAGTCAGGGCTGCGCCGCGTTGGCGGAGGTGGAGAGGGAGGAGTTCTGATGGGTCTATGGGCTCAGGTCAGGTCTGCAAGGAGGTAGCGAGAGAGAAAAGCGCTTGGATGATCGAACTTACAGATCCACATGTTGGCCTGCCAGCCGGTGGTGAAGAAGGTGTAAAACAGGTACATGAAGACGGTGGCTGCATAGCCAAGCTTCTTCCCACCAATGCCCACGAACACTGCTGAGAGTGCCATGCAAAGTGCCATGCCACCTGATCCGAACAGAAACAATTTGCGTCGACCTACCCTGTCGATGACGAACCACGGGACCAAGCTGCTGAGGAAGAACCACACCTGGAGCCCACCGGATACCAACAAGGCTTCATGCCGACTCATTCCGATCGAGGTCTGGAAGATGTAAGGGCCAAAGCTAGAGATGATATTCGAGCCCGTGAGCTGTTGCCCGGCGTTCGCAGCCATGGCTACTACAACACGCGACCAGGCGCCAATACCAGCGTTCTTGAACAAGGCCGTCCATGAAGAAGCCGTCGACTCCGCTTCGCTGGTCAGCGCGAAGTGGATCTCGTGCATCTCTCTGTCCACCTCAGTCGACGACGTGGCTTCGCCGCGCAGAGCCGCCAGATTCCGTTTGGCATCGTCCATGCGGCTGACTTTGGCCAGCCAGCGAGGCGACTCTGGCAACCAAGGTAAAATGCAGAGGCACACGATACAGATGGCGATCTGCAACGCGCATGGCAGACGCCACTGGACCGAGCTTGTGTACGTCGACACGCCGTAGTCAGTCCAGTTAGCGAGAATCAAGCCTAAGATCAGATGCGACAGCTGGATAGCGATCATGCGGCCGCGCGATGTAGGAGAAGTGCATTCCGCCAGCCAGATTGGAATGACCGAGGTAGTCATTCCGAGGCCGATGCCAGAGACAATCCTCCCGACGAGGAACTGCGGAACTCCGAACGAACTTGCTTGGATTGCTCCGCCGACAGAGATGACGGTGACACCGGCCATGTTAATTGTGCGACGACCGAACCTGTCGCCGAGGATGAAGATGAGTAGAGCGCCGAAGAGGGCGCCGACTTCGTATGAGGCTACCAGGAAGCCGAGTAGCGATGGGTTAGGGTGGTCGAAGGTGGATTGGAAGGTCTCTGATGTTGTGACTCCCCCCATGAATCCGAGGTCGTAGCCGAATAGTCTGCATGTGTGTTAGCGAAGCCACTCCAAAGCTATGAGGCCATCAATGCCCTCGTACAGGAAACCTAGACCGCTGGTCAATGTGACAGCGAGGACGAGTGCCTGCCCTCGGAGGCCGGCGAAGCTGGGAGTCGCAGAATCCATGATCAAGATTTGGTATCGTTCAGCAAGTGCGGATAAACCACTCTCGCGTGATGGGTGAGATATGCAAAGATATATAATGTCAAGCTGGTGCTCAATCGACAACGCCGCGTGTCAATTGTCATTTAATGTAGCTTCGGCGTCATAAGATATCGAATTTGTGTTCTTGCATCCCAACCATCCTACCAACAGTGGTAGTCGGCCTTTGAAACAATCGAATATCTGGAATCCGACGAGGTAGTCGCGGTGTTACCATATAGCTACGGCCTCTCGGCATCGAGATCGCCACCAACTTCAACTTAATCGCCATTAAGGTATACGAGAAAATGCTTGATCTGTCTTAATTACTTGTGGTCGTATGGCCCAATGAACTCTGTATGATGGAAAAGGTGCCCTACGAAACTCTATATACGCCGAAAAGTGGGGTATCCATATCCCGACGAGTCCTGTATACGCAATGAGGCGGGGATACTCATCCATATCATATCCCGATGGACCTTGTATGAGACAAGGCGGGGATGTGCGAGGCGAGGTGATACATATCCTGAGGAAGGAACAGGACGATCAGAACCTGCACCTCTGACCGTCGCCGCAACTTCGCAGCCGCCCATCCTCATCCAAGTTCCAAGCTATGTCAGATTCAGTAGAAAGTACGTGCAAGGTTGAGAATAGCTTATGCATCGTTCTGTTACGAAATTGTTTGTATACTGACTAAGTACAGTCTCCAATTCTCTGCTACGCCGCTATCACCCTGACTCGCTCATCCTATGCGCAGAGCCGGACGCACAAGTCCACAATGCAATCAACACCTCAACGACGGCAGTGTACGGCGATGCGACCGCTCCCTTGGGCTTCCGACTCGGCAACGGCGGTGCCGGCCATACCGGTCTCCTGCGTGAATTGAGCGAAGCATTTATCAGACGCCACGACAAGAAGTTCCGCATTGAATGGGTGATCAATCATAGTCGTCATACGCAAATTGCCCTGCTTGGCGACATCGTCCAAGTAGGCCTGACGTACGAGCCTGAGTGGGAAGACATCGGTATTGCCGAAGGCTGGGCTGAGAGGGTGACGATGGCATTTCACGATCGATTCATTCTCGTCGGTCCAGCATCGAATCCAGCGAATGTCAGCGCACGTGCAGATATCAAGGTGGCGATGAGAGAGATTGCAATCCATGGCGAGACACTGAGAGGGGCAGCAGCAGCTCATCAGAAGGCACTTTTCCACTCCCGTGGTGATGGCTCGGCTACACACTACAAGGAACTACAGCTTTGGGGATTGTGCGGCATGGATCTTGCGTACGCAAATTCATGGAGGCAACGCATTCCGCTCACGCCATATGAAGCCTTGAGGAGAGCCGATCAAGACGGAGCGTACGCAATTACAGACCGAGCGACATTCCTAACCGCCAAGAGGGATGGCGTGGTGTCAAATCTCACCGTGTATGTGGAAGACGGGAAGCACCTGGTCAATCCTTGTGCGGCACTTATTAATTTGAAGGCTCCTTCTAATCGACTAGCGAGAGGGTTTGCCCATTGGCTTGCTTTTGAAGAAGCGCAGGGCATCATTGAGAACTTCGGGAAGAAGTGGAAGCTGCGGTTGCCTATATTTGCGCCGAGAAGTAGAGATCAGGTAGAAAGGCGATATGCGTTGGTAGCCAAGTTGTAGAACCGTGGTGAGAGTCAGACGAGACGACTTCATGGTGAATATCTGGTGGTTGGGAAAGAAGAGATCACTAGATTGTCATCAATCGCCATACTCCATTACGCTGTCCTAAACAGCCCCTTGATCAATGCAAAAGTTAAACAAAAGGTGGACTAGATTTAGATTTGCCCACAACAAAGGAATGATGGCCATGCGAGGATTGTGGTCCCAGTGCACCAGTTCTCATCATCGCAGTCGAAAGCACGCCAGATCGCCTCTTACTGACTCAATCAAAAGATTGAACGAACTCAAATTTGCCTACAGGAAGAGCAATAGACCCAGGATTGATCCCAACGCTCCACTGGAAAGGTAAAGGCGATCGCCCGCATTGACGGTTTGGACGGCCACGGGAGGTCGGGTGCTGTCACTGTCAGCTTCATGCCGAGCGAACGACAGGGAGTCTTACCTGTTTGATGAAAATGTTGCGTTTGTCACAGGGTGCTTGCTCGTGCATGCCCTCGTAGTAGTCGCACCGGTGGAAGATTCGAAAGCAGATGGAGATGCTGTGGTCGTGTCCCTGGGCGGTTCAACTAGAGACGAAGACGTTGTAGTTGCGTCCAGAGAAGATCCCGATGATTGTGAAGATGTTTCGGACGCTACGGAACTCGAGATTGGCGGCACGGTAAGGTAACCACCCGACACGGTCAACAGTGAGGTTGCAATGTCATTGCACGGCTCACCGTGCTTGCAACATATCTGAGAGCCCGAGCTGTCCTGTGCACAGTACTCTCCTGCGTCGCAGTAGTCTTATCAATCCGTTAGCGTTGTCTGCGGATGCGTGTCTTCACCAGTTCGGGGCAACTTACGACCATCAGGGCAGCACACCTGTCCTAGGCCCGGGTTGAAGCAGGTGTAGTAATTGGTGCACTGAGTGTATCCAGCACCGCAAGATTTCTCGCATAGTTGTTCCAAGGGAGTAGTGCTCGGTACACGAGAACAGAACCGATCGATCCTGCGCTCCAGGCCTGCTTTCTGACGATAACCGGAGGTGTCGCATAGGATGGAGTTCACGCTAGCCGCCAGTACCACGAAGGTGAGCAGTCGATCCATGGCTTTGAGTTGGAGGTAGATTGTGATATTGATTGTGAGTTGGGAATCTGGAGGAATTGAAGTCGGAGCGGGTACAGTCGCTGGTATTTATAGTACTTATAGACGCACGATGATCATATCATATTGAATCGCCATTGGTTGAGCGTGCTGCGCCATGTGGAAAGCCATCGACTGATGTGTAAATTTAGTGAAACAGGAGAAGCGCCTTGGTGGTATGATCCCGCCACCTTTTACCATCAAGAGTAAAATACAATGCGATTGAATGGTTATCCCTCTGCGATACTCAATTGATCCATTCACAAGTTCATCATGTTACATCGCAACTGGACAAAAGAGTTGCAAATTGATGATCGATACTTCCGAACGTGATGGGCAGTGTTTTGCCGCTGCTGCAATGATTCTATGAGAACTATCATGCTATTAGATCCCTACTGATCCGTAATTTGATGGGATGAGATTCAATATCTACTTTGATAGAAAGTACTGGTGAGTGGCGTAATCCTCCGAAAGTGAGCAACAATGCAACGCGGCCTGTCTATAGGCTTGAGAAACTTCCACATTTTCTTGGCAGCCATGACTGTGGTGATCCAGCCGCATTCATCGTGCCATGCGCTCAGGTGATATGAGGTGGCGCGATTGGATGGAACCGCAACCTCGCCCCTTTTAGGTCTCTCGCATGTCTAAGTCATCATTGTCGTAGCAGTGGTGACATCTTCTCCCAGGAGCAACCATGCGTGACTTTCCGTTACCTTACTATCACGCCATCGAGTAGCTGTACGCAAGATCTCGCCGTACTATGACTCGTATGTCAGCGAGTGTCGCCAACTTCGCCAGATATACGCAGCCCAGCTAGACGCATCTCCGAGCGTATTGGCTCAAAAACCAATCCAAGCAACTTCGTCTTTCTTGAAGGCGCGGTCAACCTTGCTAAAGGTCGCTTTGAAGTCTTTAGAGCACCGATGGCAAAAGACGTACTGGAAGACAGAGTTGAAACTTGAAATTGCGATCGAGGGCGGCGAGTTTGAAGCGGCTGAAGAAGCCATCGAGACGTTCACGTCCCCACTCCGCGAGGTAAGACTCCATTCGGGACATTGTTCCTCAGATCGCAATGTGACTAACAAATCATTAGGACTAGAGCCGCTTTCGAATACCTAAACGACCCACTAATGGTGACAGCTGTGGACAAGGTTGCCTCTGGCATTTATTCGGATCTCCGGCTGATTGGATTGTATACGGAAGGACATGGAGTGTATGATCTCAACCTAAGTCAGCTGTTCACCGTGACCTTTTGCTGACACTATTCCACAGGGCATTGGCGGCTCACTGGGACGAAGCGTGTAAGTATCCCTTGATCGTGGCTAACGTCGATGCTTTCTCTAACCTCCGTACGTGTAAATGATCCATACTACTTTGCTCAAGTCTCAGAGTTTGCTCGCACGTACTTCGCAGTCGAGTCAGATCCATTCGCACACAGTTTCAAGCGTCTGACAGCCCGTACTGCGAGAACGTTCTGGCAGAGTTGCTGGAGATTGAGAATGCGGTTCCAGACATGGAATATTCGTTCGAGTAGGTTAGAGTACACAGGACCTAGCATAATGCGGCCTTATTGGGTCAAAATTTCAGGTGGCCGCTTGTAGTACACGTACCAAACACCGCCAGCAAATTCGGCAGCTGCGTCATAAAACTCGGCGTTGATCATGCGTAGTGCGACCCTCATCCAGCCAACATTCTCCTGCGTGCATCCATCAACAGGATGAAAAACGTTCTCCTCTTCTCCGCCATATTTTTCTCTGGGCATCGGCTCCCATTGCGAGTCCACAAAGTTTACAAACGCCTGTCCATGTAAATCGCGCTTGGGGGCAGTCAGCACACTTTGCAAAGCCTCTTCATCAACCTGAATAAAGTAATTGTAACGCGGAACGCCGAAAGTCGGATTTGGATGAGTGTGGGCCTGAGCCCGCGGCTGTTCGATCATGAAGGCATGTGCCGCCCATTGATTGAAACGTTCGCGGAGCTGTGATCTTGAAGCGCGGTCGAGCGCTCCTTGGTCTTCCACGAAAGTCCAGTCAAGACTATCAGCAGCTTCGGGCGCATCAGACCTTTGCATGCTTTTCCGCGTGTATTCGTGAAGGATCTCCTTGAAGCGTAACCAACCATCGTCGTCCTTGTACGTGCAGCGGTAGATCACAAAGCCCCATTTGTCGTGCTTTAGCTGCTCAAGAGTGTCCAGGATATCGCGTTGGGCCGAGGGTAGTGACATTCTCGACAATGGCGCGGAATAAAACTGTCTTGAGTTGCAAGCGACGGGTCGCCATAATACCGATAATGGACGCTGAATGTCGGTCAGAGCTAGCAATAGCGGCCTCGGTGGCGGAGCTCCAGATACAGGCGAGTTAAGTCCAAGAAGAACAAGGCGCCCGCGCGGACGGCTGCGAAGTATTTGCGCCAGAATGGAAATTGGTGACTCTGTCGAAGTCGTTCCAGCCGCGTGTGTTCAGGAGAGGCAGGAGGCAGGAGGCAGGCTACAGAGCAAAAGGAAAGACAATCGCGACGAATACGCTCCAGATGATACCTCCTACGCTCAATCCATACAACACGATCCGTTCAGGCTTACAGACGACGTCTACCATCAGTTATCCGTTGACTACCTTAGTGCTAGCGCGTGCGCGCGCGACTGCAATGTGACATCATACCTTACCGTCTGCCGTCCATGATCGTGCGTGCCTTCGATGTCATGTTCTGTGTACAGCAGCACAAGTTACTCTGGCTTGTATATGTGATGCATAGGTAATCTTGAATCTAGACCGTACTGTCTCAAAAGTGACATGCACTTGAACTCTGCATTCAATGCCTTCGTTCTGAGCTTAAACAAGTTCAGTGCAGAGCATTACTACCTCGCAAGACCGTCAAGTGAACATATAAGTAGAGACTCTTGTAATAATGTTCCCCAAAAGATGCATGTGTATGCGATATTAAGATGGGGTCTCGCTGGCTTGACAGGTACATTACGACTTAGGCGATCGATGTCGATAAACCTATACTTTGAACAGCATCGAGGTGTACAAGTATCGACCTCCGAGAACGTCAAAATCTTTCAGCTTCTCAAATCCAGCTGTCTCATAAAGTCGCATCCCAGCTGGGCTCGACACCAAGTATACATCCTGGTGTTTTTCCCTGGCAAGTGTCGTGATCGCGTCGACAATACTCTTTGCTATACCCTTCCTCTGGAATTCTGGATGCACTGCCAAAGTAGCCACGTCTACTCACAATTAGCACGTCGAGTCAATTGAGCGATGTGTGATGTTGCCAAAATACCTACATAGAGTATTATTGCCTTTGCCAATTAGTTCTTCTTTGACAGTTTCCATTGTATTTCCCACAGTGCTAGCCAGTTGTGAATCGAAGCACGTAGGAAACTTGAGCTCGTCCTCGCAGCTTTGCGTGTCAATACCTGGCTCGACAACTACACCAAAACCAGCAATCCTGTTCGTTGCTGTGTCTAGTGCTTTGAACCAATGCAGCTCGGATTGCTTCAGCTGCTTATGCACCGTCGTCAACCGCCATTTTTTGTATTCCTTGCGCTCGGCTTCTGTTGCAACATCCTGTCTCGTAATGGCCTTATTGAGAACGTCATCTGCGAAAGCCATCTCCGTAATCAGTCCGATTTCCTGCGCATCAAGAATGGTTGCAGGTAGTATCTGGATTGCCATTGTGCCACGAGTGCGATGCAGACCGTATACCTCGCGATAGCTCTTACCGTACGTTCTCTTGCCAGGACGTAGATCGAATTTCGTTACCTTGTGCTTAGTTAGTTCTTGGCAATTTAGCTAAGAAGACAGCTCAAGCTTTCTAAGCAGACTAGTCGTTTTATAACAACTAACTGTAATATTAAATAACTAGTAACTAAGCTTACTAAGTAAGCAACGGTGTTGCATCACATCTCGTTCTCCTACTGAGCACACGACAAGTGTCGCACGCCTCACGTAAATAGCATTTTCGAACCTCCTACCCTCTCGTCCAAAATTGCAAGCTCACACAGAACACATCTTACTATACTAATTTCCAAACAAGCGGTCGTGTTAGAACTATCATCTTCATTGGATGGGTGGATCAGAGTCGTTACGGTATCATGTATCGTCGCTGTTCCAACACCACCTCCCAATTCTTTCTCCGATACACGCCTGCAAGAACTCTACGCCACGGTCATCCTCCCTCCACGTCAACTGCGTGGGTCGCTTCTTCTGAGCAGCTTCCGGTGCCACAAGAGTCTTCAACAATTGGCCAGTGCGCAAACTCAGAATGCGGACTTCATCTCTCCTACCCTCCTTGTGACCGAACGCCACGAGATCGCGATCGTTCACATCGAAGATGAGTTGCGGACCTTCGTGGAGAATGCCAAAATCGAGAACCGGCTTGGAGCGCAGCATGCGAGTGTCCTGTAGTGTGATGTTCTGATTCGTCGAGAGCAGCAATTGATTGCCGTTGCTGGAAGGCAGCGTGCGAACGCCGGTGATAGCTGACCGACAGTTAAAACGAGAAGAGGAGCCACGGGTCCGTATGTCCCAAAGAAGAAGCTCTTTTCCAGAACTAGCAGCGATTGTACTGGCGTTCAGCCACGACACTGAGCGCGAATGGATGGCTTTCGGCAGTCGTGCGAGTATTCGCCCTTCCATAGAAAGGTGGATGATACGGTCAGAGCCAGCGATGGCAGCAGTCTCGCCTGTGGACGAAATTGCACTGTCCCACAATGTGGTTTCGTCGTTGCCGATGGAGAGCTTGATTTCTGGTTGCGTTATTCGGTCCTCATGTGCAATGGAACCGATGAAAACATTCTCAAACCCTCCACTTGTGCATGCTAGCAACTTCTGAGGATCATGTGCGGGCCAGACGGACGTTGACATCGCAAGACTTGGGAACGCGGTATAATGCACCAAGGATGAATCGTCAAGCGCTTTGGGCCATCGTTCGCGTGAGCTGTGACTTATGTCGCCATCGGTTGAGAAAATGTACGAGCCATCTCGTCCGCCAACCTGCGTCAGGAGGGTGTGGGAAGATGATGGAATCGGATGAGCAGAAAGCACGGTACCGTGTGCGGTGTAGACATCTTCATAACGCAGCTGTGAGACAAATGCCTCATCTGCATGCGCTCGGTCGACTGTCAGCGAGCGTACGCCGGTCTCTCGATGTAGGCCAACACCAGCGTATTCCGGGATCGAGAGAAGGCGGGATCGCTTTATCGTTTGGGCTTGTCGCTTTTTCTGATCTCGCTGCTCGATTTTGCGCTTTTTGGCTACCTGCTTTTCATAGCGCACATTGGACTTTGTGTACTTTTGACCCGTTTCCAGACCATGATTGGCGGTGATCTTGAAATACTTCTTTTTCTCTTCGTCTGTGATATTGTCAGTCTCTACGCCTTCTGTTGTGTTGATATCAGGCTGTACCGTAATAGTAACCTGGAATGCTCCCGAGGTTCATCCTGCCGCTATGGGAACACTGTATTGAACTGAGCAAAGCCTCATCTGCATACCTTGGCTCGTTCCGGTCTGGTGTGTGAGGAACCCTGTGGAGCACCGGCAGCTATCAACAGAGAGAACAATTCGTGCCGCCCAACAGGTAGGCAAATCGTGCAAAGGCGCGACTGCGGCCAAAACGCGGAGATGAGAAATCGGCCTGCACCAGGCTTGTTGTCGCCAGTGCCAGAGGCTGGAAATTGTGTCATCGTTCCGCCAAACAAAGCCCCGCGAGTATATTCAATTATCTTCTATGAGTGACAGGGTCTGCAGACAAGGGAGGCTCAATTATTATTGACCCCACGGATGCGAAGTGATGTCAGATCGATGCTGGTGCTGATGCCGAGGCGATGCTGCAATTGCGACAGTAGTGGCAATCGCATTTGTAATTAATTACATGTATATACCACTTGATCTTCAACACGTCTTACTCCCATTCCCATCAATCTAATACACTCCCCCTTTATGATCGCCGCTGTACGGAATAGACCTCAGGCGTTCCGCAATCGAGTCGCACAAATGGCAAGCCACCTCAGCACCAGCACCAGCGCCAACGGTGCTTCGAAACACTTCAACATCCGAGACCTGCCTAAGAGCAACAACTTTACACAGAAGCTGCCTGCAGACCAACAATACCAGACACCGCAGGCATCTCACAACGAGGACCGCCGCAAGCTCGGCCCACGACTAGTCAAGAATGCTGCTTACACATATGTCCGACCCGAGATCTTCGAGAAGACTGAGCTGGTGGGCGTGTCACAAACCGCACTGAAAGATCTGGCCATAGATCCGGCGTCTACAAAAGAGGAAGACTTCAAGGACACCGTCGTGGGAAGGAAGATCATAACAATCGACGGAGAGCCGAAGGATGACGATGTATACCCTTGGGCGCAGTGCTACGGAGGTTACCAGTTCGGCTCGTGGGCAGGACAGCTAGGAGATGGTCGCGCTATCTCGCTCTTCGAAACCACCAACCCGAATACTGGCGAGCGCTACGAAGTACAACTAAAGGGCGCTGGCAAGACACCATACTCGCGATTTGCAGACGGAAGAGCAGTGGTGCGGAGTAGCATCCGAGAGTTCGTTGTCAGCGAAGCTCTGAACGCCCTCAAGATCCCGACCACCAGAGCACTTAGTCTCACGCTGACACCTGATGAGCGGGTAAGGCGAGAGACATTGGAGCCCGGCGCGATCGTCGCGCGTTTCGCGCAGACCTGGTTGAGACTGGGCACCTTCGATCTTGCGAGGTCGCGCGGCGACAGAGTCTTAATCAGGCAGCTGTCGGATTATGTTGCCGAAGATGTGTTTGGAGGGTGGGAGAACCTGCCGTCTAAGCTTGCGTCCACGGAAGGAAAGGACCTCACCGACCCTCCGCGGGGTGCCGCCAAAGACGCTCTCGAGGGCGAGAACGAGGTACAGGAGAACCGCTACACACGCCTTTACCGCGAGATCGTCCGCCGCAACGCAAAGATGGTCGCTCACTGGCAAGCTTATGCATTCACAAATGGTGTTCTGAACACCGACAACACATCCGTCTACGGTTTGTCGATCGACTTTGGACCATTTGCTTTCCTCGACAACTTTGACCCAAACTACACTCCAAACCACGACGATCACATGCTCCGCTACGCATACAAGAATCAGCCCAGCATCATCTGGTGGAATCTCATTCGGCTGGGAGAATCGCTAGGCGAGCTCATTGGCTCCGGCAGTCGGGTCGACGAGACAGAGTTTGTCGAGCAGGGGGTCCGGGAGAATTGGTCCGACGAGCTCATCAAGCGCGCTGAGACCATTATTGGACAGGTTGGAGACGAGTACAGAGCTATCTTCATGGCTGAATATAAGCGCCTCATGACCGCTCGGCTTGGCTTGAAGCAGTTCAAGGAATCGGACTTCAAGGAGCTCTACTCGGAGCTGCTGGACACGCTCGAGGCACTGGAGCTGGATTTCAATCACACGTTCCGCAGACTGAGCAACATCAAGACTGCTGAGATTGATACAGATGAGAAGCGCAAAGAGATCGCTGCTCGCTTCTTCCACTCGGAAGGTCTTAGCAGCTTGGCCGGCAACGAAGACGATGCTCGTGCCAGAATCGCATCATGGCTTGAAAAGTACCGCCAGCGTGTGGTTGAAGACTGGCCAGAATCTGCAGAGGCTGAAGAAGAGCGCTTTGCCGCCATGAAGGCTGTTAATCCCAAGTTCATCCCGAGATCATGGGTCTTGGATGAGCTGATCGAGCGCGTCGAGAAGAAAGGCGAGCGCGAAGTTCTCGATCGTGTGATGAACATGGCGCTCAATCCCTTCCAGGAGGAGTGGGGCATCGACCGCGAAGAGGAGGAGAGGTTCTGTGGAGACGTTCCCAGATACCAAAGAGCGATGCAATGCTCGTGCAGCTCGTAATCTAGTATAACGTATATGACCCGGGTGATCACAATCGTAGTCTGAATATACTTCGTCAAAAGCCCACACATCAGGCAAAATGTCCAACAGGTAGCAAGTGTCTTTCTCGTACTCAGCCACTGTGCCCAATATGAGCATCCTCCCGCCTCACACTCTCAAGTACAACCCACTCGGCCTTCTCATCCCTCTCAAACATCTCCCTCACGACATCGACCATCGCGCCCAGAGTGAAACCGCCCTCACAATACCGCCGCGTCTTTTGTTTGCCCTTTGAATGCCGATACCCTCTGACCCGAAACTCAGCCTCCATCCTCGTCGTCCAAATGGCTTCGTCGTCGTCATCATCAGCTAAAGCATCTTGGCTCGAGCTCGAATTATACAGCAAAGAGTCAATCCCTGTCATCTGAGACATATACGTGCACCAAACCACCCGAAACGGCGGTTCCGTGGCCAACATCTCCCTCCAAGGCCCAGCGGGCGGGAAACGCAAGGACTCCGATCTCGAGGCTTCGAAGAAGTAGCTCCAGGATTGAGGCGCCACGGTAGGACCGTATAGTGACGTCTGAGATGTGCCGCTGAAGGGCCAGGCGCCGCCCCAGCGTCTGCCGCGGAGAAGGAGGGAGGAGATGTATGGGTTGTGGCGAATCATGGCCGGGGTTGTCGATTTCTCGTCCCAAGCCGTGCAATTTGAAATTGAAGATATCGGGACGTATGTTGGTAAATAACAGAATGAACGAATGCGTGCGGAGTCACTGACGAGACAGCGCCATGTATTGCAGACGGTTTGACCGGCTAGGATCGTTCTGATCGATGACAGCTCCTGCTGGGTTGTGTCTGTCGGTAAATTGAGAAGGATGATCTCTAGCAGCTCTGGTATTGCGAAGACATCTGCAGATTTTGCATTGCTTTCGTTCATCGTAAAAGCGTGGTGATGGACGTTGGTATCATATGTGTTATACTGTATATATATTCTTCGTGTCTGCGGTCTCCACCTCCAAATTCAGCACGGGCCTCATTCCGGAAAGTGATCTATCGAGATATATGCCAATAATGCCGAGTACGCGGAAACAGCCATCCTCCGTCCTTTAGTCCACAGATACCTGACAAATGCAATCCTATAGGCTGACGCAGTCTGTGCACTTCAAGTCTGACAGGTTTGGGCCAACCCCTTCGCATCCAGCGTCTCAGCACTGATTTCTTGCCATCATCCAAAAACCCCACCACTGCCGGGAATGCAGCGCGAAACTCGTTCATGTCATTTGTCCATATGCCCCATTCATCATCTATCGTTCAGGTTCATATGCCTCAAAGCCTCCGCTCCCCAATCTTCGCTCTCGCCACTGGCTCTGTTCGCGACTCGCAAGCCGCCGCCGCCGCCATTGAGTCCTTGCGGCATATCGATGGGCGAATCATCGTCATCGTAGTAATTTCTCTGCTGATTGGACTGACCGTGATAGGACTGCTGCAGTGATTGCGATTGACGTTCCTGCAAGGTTTGTCCCTGGGCCACCCCAATGGGCTGCTGATGATACGGCTGAGGTGTGGCGGGGCCGTCCGTTTGGAAGCCGGGATGGTAGTCGAAGCTTGAGATGTCGGGCGCGTGAGGTTGCTGTAAGTCAACCTGGCTTCCGTACCTCTGCGGAGAATCTGTGTCTAGGTTCCAGGGCTCGACGGGCGAGTAGTCCAAGGTGGTGTTCAACGTGTGCGGGTTTGGGTTCTCATTCGTGGGCGTGTGGTCATTGGCTCTGTCGAAGTCTGACAAACCCGGTGAGCTGATTCTGCGCTGCTGCTCCAGCGGGTTGGTCTGTACGGTCAAATGGTCCTGTCCAGGAGCAAATTGGCCAGGCTCCTCCATGACTGGCATCTGGGTAATGCTCTCAGCATGTCTGAGTGAGCTTCCGCCGCCGCCAACATTGGATACACCGCTTTGACGGAAGCTGCGTGCGCCGCCCCGACCACTCTGTGTGCTGCCTCTGCGAGCCATAGCTTCCTCGGGCATGATTGTGCCCACAGAGCCTTCCGCTTCAGGATCGCGGATGGAGAACTGCGCAATGGTCCTCATCTTCCTGCTTACCCAAGAGGCCAGGATTTTGCCGCGCTGTTTCTCGCCGAGGCGTGAGCGGGGGAAGTCTCCAAGCGCAACGAAAGCAACAATGTCGAGAACAAGCTGGTGCTCGTTGAGCACCGTGTTGACAATGACCGGAACAAGCGATGCGAGGAAAGCCCGCGTGCGTACTTCGGCAATGAGCACAAGTAGTGAACCGGCTTGGAAAATGGCGCTGTAGAGTTCAGTCAGCTTCAGTTTAGTCCACTAGTATTTCGATGCAACTTACCATCCACCTCGGACGAGCGCCCTGTGACACTTTTCCACGCTCGTCTCCACATCCATCGGGAAATGTTGCAGACCATTGACCTCAAAAGTCTCGCCAATGCTTCCCAGCACAAACAGCACCTGCATCTCGACCATGTTGCCACCAGGACCGATAGGCCTGCTGACACTGTGCAAGAATCCCAGATCACCTGTTCGCACATACCTCACCCCAGGGTCGCCATCCACAGTGCGGCCATTGAAACGCTCGGCATCGAAAGCATCTCTCGAGCCATAGAAGGAGTACGCATTCGCCTCGGACTGCACCCAGATCTCACCGAACTCGCCAACGAGGCAGAGTGAATTCGTCTCCGGGTTGACGATGCTGATCTGCGTGCTGACGGGGACCATTCCTGAATCCTGTAATTTGAGAGCGAAGGGTTCTTGGTCTGGGTCGACTGCCACGACAAGTCCACGTCTAAGACTCGTGGCGTCGAGGTAAATCTCGATAGGCTCGATGCACATGTAGCTTCGGCTGGCGACCATCGGGTTGAGCACGTGGCTGTAGATGGTATTGATAGCAGTGCGGTCGAGGCCGCTGGACTGGAAAGCCATGCGGACCTTGTCATAAACATCCATGCGAGGTCTCTGCTCGGTAGAGATCATCAGATTCTTCAATTCGTGGAGGGATGCATTCTTGCCCGCCGAATGAGCCATTGCATGGTCCAACATCTGCGCCGTAGCATAAGTGTCCTTGATCTTGTAGCGTGACAACGTCTGGAAGAACAGATTGGGATTGCTGGCAAAGTCAACAGGTGAGACCAAGTAAGTCGGTGTCGCAAGGAAAACGCCCATGAAGCATGTGTGCAGGAATCCCAGACCCATGGTACTTCGCACGCAGCCCATCACCGGCCGTGTGGAAGTCATCTGACAAGTCTCCTTCTGGACCTTGCACAGCGCCATGATCGTGTCGTGGCCAAGCTGCACGGCAATGCGTCTCTGATCAGGAGACCAATATGTCCAGATAATGACCGGATAGCCTGGCGCGATCCAAGCTGGGCGGATGGTCAGACCAAGGTCTCGGCATCCGTGTGATTGTTTCGGCGGCTTGGTGGTGTTGTACGTAGGTGGGATGTGAAGCTTCAGGATCAAAGCGGACTGCTTCAAATGCTGACTCACAGTCTTCTGCTTCAATAGTGAATCCACATCCGCATTGACCAGAATGGCCTTGATCTTGAAGTCAGACATCATATGAAGCAATGCAGGAGCATCTTCGCTGAGGCGATTCGAATCGATTGGGGCCATAGGAACTGCAATGGCTCCCAAGCATATGCATGCATGGACTGCATACACAAAGTCCTCCGAGTGCGTGTACATGAGGAGCAAGTGGTCGCCAGCCTGTACCTTGACCTTGTTGCGAAGATACATTGCCACACCTGCAACCTTGAGGTCGAACTTCTTCCAATGAACACCTTTGCCTTCTCTACCACGTCCATCGATCGTGCAATACGAAAGCTCCTCAGCTTGCCTTGACACTCGCCATTGCAGTAAATCGTGGATGTTGCTGAATTGGTTGAGCGGAGTGCTTGTCCGGTCATCAATCACCACCTCTCTGTGGTCGACTCCCGAGTACTGCTTGTCAGCATGCAGTGCCAACATGTCCTGACGCACCTGGCTGGCAAGCGGGCTCCAGATCCCACCTGCTGGGTCGTCACCAAGCGGCAAGTTCTGCACAGCGCGCTCGACGCCAAATTTGACATGTACACAGGGAAGTGTGCCATTGTCGAATTCCTTGCGACAGAGCATATTACCAATGTCTCTACGCCCATTCTTGATGACACGAGGGAGCGTGTTAGGCGCCGTCATCATCACGCAATAGACTCGTAGGTGATGTTCCTGGTACAACAACTCCATCACCCGCTCGCTAAGAGAGTCCAAGAACGGGATGTCGAGCTGTCGTGGTGGCCCTCCGGTGGTAGTGGGCGCTGTACTCGCGGCTTGAGTCTCTATCAAAATGATAGGCAGGTACTCGCCGTTGACATGCGCATCGAAAGCCGAGCAGTCGTAAATCTTAGGCACAGTCCTCATGATGCTGACGACCAGGTGCTGCACAAAGAAGTAGCGATGCTCCTGTTCCTGCACGCCATGCTCAACCCATTCTACGCGCTGGCGGATCCTGTCCTCGTAAAGACCGAGCACGTAAATCTTGCCTTCAATGATGCATCCTAACAGTCCAGTTCGCAGGAATTCTGGTTCGACGAGGACTGGCGTAGGGCTGCCATCGACAAATCGATACGGACGTGCGTGGAAGATTGTCTCGGTGTGCTTAGGCAGAGCCCAGAAACCTCCCGACAGAGAAGGGGAGTCGACCCAGATCTCTCCAACCGTATACGGTGCGCAGAGCAGATTTGTCTCGGGGTCAACTAGAGCCAAAGTGGCGTCCGGCAAAGGATAACCAAACGCGCCTGCGCGAATAGTACCTGGCTCGTTGGCTCTCTTCTTGACTTCGTCGCCAAGAGCAAGGACCACAACTTCGTTGGTCTTCAGACTCTCCTTGTCAAGCAACACTTCGCTCAGATCGGTAGCTTCCCTCTTCTTCGCGCGCTTTCTGTCACTGTTCGCGCCGCTGAGCAAGCTCGTGTAACCATTACCGGTGCCAGGGCTGTTCAAGCCTTGATCGTTGTCGCTGTCGTCCTCATCCATGACATCTCCCATGGAAAGCGGACAGCCCATCCTCTCCTCACCACCTAGCCAGTCGCGCATAGAAATGATCATACCACCGTGCTCCGGCAAACACAGCATTGGCGCCACAAGCTCTCTCGAGCGTGGGTTACGCATGGGCCTAAGCCATCTATCCGCCAAGATCTCGTGGAACTCAGCATCCACGGTCAAAGTATCAATCATGCAGAGCTTGACCGAAGCGAAATTGGGTTCCATATTCTTCTTGAAATTTCGTGTGCTCATCGGGTCCTGCTGGTAGTTGTATGCTGCTCGCTTGAGACCAGGGTAGTCCGCGGCCATGATCGTGGCCTTGTACTTCGTGATGAGGTGGGCGTACAAGCCGGCGGTGTCAACAGTCTTTGCTTCCATCCAGACGGTGGTGTGACCTCCGTATACACCGAGAAGCACGCTCAAAATCATACCACAGCCTTCTCGAGGGTCCAAGTAAGAAATGATGCATTCTTCCTTTGTGGTCCTCGGCGCAACAAATGAGCCGTCTGCATTTCGGAGCGGCATGGGGAAGCTATCGCTCTTGGTCTGGCCAGGAATCGTGGATATAATAGCGGAGACGCATGCCATCTGATGCATGATTGTACGATGGCTCAGCACAACACCTCTCAAGTCTCCCGTCGGTGCTCGCGAAAACTCAATATAGGCGAGATCAGGGACCTGCAAAGGCGCCGCATCGTGGTTCTTCTTCGGGTGGAACGAGCCAAACTCGTTCGTCTTCCACCATTCGACTCCCGTGGGCCACTTCAGCCTCTGCGCAGAGATGTCGCGATGGAATGCTTTCAAGTTGTTGTCTGTCGTGAGTGCCAAGTGCGCTTGTGTTGTAGTGAGCAACAAGCTAAGCTTGTGATAATCGTCCACGTTGTTAATCGGAACCGCCACCACGCCAGCAATAAAACATCCCATGAGAGCAATCACAAAGTCTATCACTTCCGTATCCCTGTACACGAGCGCGACTCTATCGCCGTGGCGCAAGTTTGATTTATCCCTGATGAGTTGTGCCACCTTTTCGGCGCGAGAAGTGAGCTTCTCCCACGTAATCGAAGCAGTCTCTTTGCCCTTCGAGTCTAGAACCCAGTATGCCGGCTGTTTCCCCTGAGTCTTTCCGCGATGTCTCAGCACGGCACCAATGTTGTCGAACTGCGACATTGGCACATTGTTGTTGTGTGGATCGTACACTGCGAACGGCACATCTCTCGGCTCGAGCGGAAGTTGATGTACAGGCGCCGCAGTCGCAAAGTCATCCTTGCCATACAAAGGCGGTGGTATCGCAGCGGTGGGCGAGAACTCGCCTTGCGAATATCTCTGCGGTCCACCATAGCTCTCATGTCTGGGTCGGTCTCCAGCTTGCTGTCCAGTAAAGTCCGAGAAGTAGCCTTGCGAGTCCATCATTGTGCTCAATCTGCTTTGCTCGCCTGGCGGAGTCGTCGCCCATTGGCCCTGTCGTCCTTGCGCAGCATCGACACCAGCATGTGAAGCAGGCGCCTTGCCATCCGGGTTGAAAGCATAGTCCGAGCCGACCACCGTATTCTCGCCCGAGCCGTAGTAGCTCCCAGGGCTTCCAGGTCGCTCGCCGCCGGGAGTGCCATAAGAGCTCTGCCTCTGCACAGGCGGTCGCATGCCGAGTTGCTGCTCCTGGAACCTCTGCACCTGGCTCGGCCGCCCAGGCTCATAGCCCGGCGCAATTGCCTGTCCGTAGCTCTCGGCACCGCCTCCATTTCCATACGGGCCCCGGCTTATACTCCCATAGCTCGCCACGCTCGCCGCATCCGCCTCCTGGTACGGCGCATGTCCTCCGTTCCCACCAGGCCCCAGAGGCGCGACATGCGTGCCCGGGTGGCTGCTGTCATCCGCCGAATGCACGCGCAAGCCAGTATTCAATCTCTCCACCTCCTGCGGGCCCAAGTACTGCGAGAGGATCATGGTGCGGCGCTTCTCGTAGCCCTTGCGCGTGATGTCGCCGTCCTCGAGCTCGAGATCCAGGGCCTCGAGCTGCGCGTGCAGTGCCGTGTTGTCCGCCATAGTCGTAGTAGTACCCGCCAGTCGGGTACTGTATTCGTTTCCAAAAGCTGGTAGCGTGCGTGCGTTGCCAGTCCCTTGCGCCGTGCCTTTCCTGCCCGGCGCGGTGTCACATGGAGCGATGGCCGATCTTTTTCGTGGGAAGAGCGGTTCGGCGGTGATTGCGCATGCGGTTGGGGATTGAAAGTTCCAGTCTGGTCGTATACACGTATCACCAATATACAGAAAAGCCAACTGCGTCCCCTACGATCTTGTTCGCTCGTGTGCGTTCGTTCGCCCTTCTACCGAGGCGCCGTTCAAGATCGCCAGACGCAAGCCTCTTGCCGAGCGAGCACGATCTCAAAGTTCGCGTGTGAGGGTGAATTGGGTTTGAAAGATCGCGCTCGTGGCGTCGTGACACAGTAGCAGCGGTGGTAGTAACAATCTCGAGAGAGAGGCAAAGGTAGGTGAGTCCTAAAGACTCGCTAAATGAAACACAACCGTCCCAAGCGTCCGAGAGCACGTTTCCTTCTCAGAACACAGACAGCACTGCTCTGACAAGCAAAGGCCAGAAACGGATCGAGACAGTTACATCCACTCAACACGAGACGAGGAAGCAAGCTCTCTTCCCTCCGTGTGCTGCCGCCGCGGGACAGAGGCACGCCGACGCCACTTACATTGGGCGGGCACTATCGCTGGACAAGCCAAAGTGGGCGGGCGCCGTTTGATGAACCCTGCCCTGCCCGACCTTCAAGAGAACCAATCCGGGGAGACAAATACGTCACTGCACTGCTGGTGATGATCGGCATTTCGTTTCGCTTCGCTTGTCAATTGATATTTGCTCCTTGATCTCGGCAGTAGTCGTGGTTATCAGGAGGTGTCGATGAGAGTAGAGCAATATTGTTGACTATCGCGTGTAATTCACAAGAAATCAGAATTGGGAGAGCGAGGCTCGATTGTCAAGTAATACCAATGTCATTGGGAATCAACCCATTGTATGCAAGCTATATATTGTACACAGACCAAGATGTAATCCGCCCTGCAGGGTGCCAACCACAAGCGCTCCAGGCGCATGTCCCAAAAAGTACCGCTACCAAATAAAAACAACGCCTTCGCTCAAAGAAAACCAAAACCAACGTTTGAATCCCTCGGTTGTAGGGCCGAAAGTGTGGAAATTCTGCCATAATTGCTTCCTCTGCTTCTTCTCTAGCTCTGTGCAGCCCACTCTACGACCTCTAAAGCAAGCATGACCAACACCAAAGTGCTGGGGAAGATCATGACAACGTAGCTGGCAGTGAGCAGGTTGCTCATAGCACCCATGAAGACGCCGTTGATCTGGCAGATCTGGGCGAGCTGAAGTGCGGAAGGTGCACCCGTGAGCAAGAAGCAGACGATGACGAAGATAGGGTCGTCGAGGATGCTGACTGGGACGAACTTCGCGACCAGTGCCAGCATGGGTGCCATGATGATCGTTGGAAGGATCATGCGCGACAACAGGGAGGCGTAAAGAAGCTTGCGCTCTTCAGCTTTGGCTTCAGGTGTAGTTGCAAGCTGGTCCTGGGGCAGGGTTGAGCGAGCAAGGTTGGCGCCAAGAACCACCAGAATCAGCGGCACTGCAACACCACCTGACTGCTGGACGGCACGGGTGACGGAGTTGGCGACGAGAGTGCCGGGAGTGAAGAAAAGGTGCTGAAGAGCAGGGACCGAAGCAACGATGAGAGCAGCAAGCATGGCCCAAAGCGGAGGGTTCATCTGGCGCCAGACGCCTGCCCAGAAGGCCTTGTTGTAGTAGTGTAGGGTGGAGAGACCCTTCTGCATAGGGTGTGGTAGTTTGCGGAACAGGTTGGAGAAGAAGGTTGAGAGCGTGGAGCCAATGCGACGGAAGACGCTGGCAAGAGTATTCCAGATCTGGATGAAAGGCGTCTTCCATGTCTTGGTTTCCTGAGCAGACTTGTGCGAAGAGACGGTAGAGAAATTGGGGAAGGTGGTCATTTGGCCGTTCTGGAATGACTCTTCGCTGTGTGACGAATGTGAGGCGCGCGCCTTTCCGTTGGCGGGAACAACGTTTCCATTGGCAGGAGTAGCATGAATCAGAGGCTCGTTTTCACCTTCAGAAGAGGAGGATATGCTGCCTGAGCGTGATGATTGGTAGCTGGAGTTGAAACCAGAATCAAGCGTTCTGCTCTTGTTCATGCCGTTGCTGTCGTCCACGGGATCGTCGGGATCATCTCTGTAGCGTCCCTCTTCAGTCTCGCGCTCAGACTCGGCGCCGGCGATGCGGTCCTCCTCCTCGTATGCAGAGGCTGGCTTGAGTAATACACTGTAACCCCAAGTCCAGCGAAGCAGTTGTCCCAGCTGCTGGAAGATCAAGAGGTACAAAATACCTCTAGCGGCAACCTCGTTATCGTTGTCGCCAGGTACCTTGTCCCAATGAAGACCCTTGATGGTTTTCGACAGAGAGATGACGAGCGATATAGGGAGCGAGTTGGAGTTGCCAAACACGCCCATGGCGAGAATGAAGTTCTTCTGCATCTTCTTGTGTCCAAAGCCCCATGCTCTTGCCATTACCTGCGCGCAGACGAAAGAGACGAGAGTCTGCAGAACAAAGATGAAGGGAATGACAGCAAGATCGGACAGCTTGTCGGCGTTTAGTTGAGATGCGAGCTTGGTGAAGATCAGGCAGGGTGTGAAGACCATTGTGTTGAGCTCGGCAACAAACTTCTGGCTGTTGGCGTCGAACATGCCAGTGTATGCAACGAGGAAGCCGGGCAAAGCGACGAAGACGACTTCCAGCACAGCTTCACTGACCAGACCGGCGAGATGGATGAAGCTGGGGTGTGATGCATGTGGTGGGAGCTGGTGCTTCTTGAGCGCGTCCATCGTGGTGTTTGCTGCTGCGACGAGCATCGGCATCTGGTCGATGCTTCTCGACTGGAGGATGCCTGCGGCGCTGGAAGCGAGCTGCTCGCGCAGGCGGAAGGATATGGGATTCTCAAAGGAGAACATTGTTGCTTGGGATGTCGCTAGGTGATGGAGAGGTGGGAGGTGAGGTTGAAGTCGTGCTCAAGTCGTGCGATTGATTGGCTTTGTCGCGAGAGTCTAGGCGCTGCTGTTGGCGGTACCGCTCAGCCACCGGATCGGCAGTGACAGATAGTGCAGCGTCGTCGTCGTCGTTTGGCGGGGAGAGACCCTAAAGACCCTATGATCAATGACTGTATATAATACAGCAGATGGCGATGGTGCAGGACTGGCAGCAGGTACACTGCAGTATTATTGCTGGGCCAGAGCAGAGCAGTTGAGAGCAAAGCAGGCGAAGGATGGGCAGAACTCCGGTACAGAAGCCGTCACCGCGGCCAAGCAAAATGAAGCTGGGTCCTTAGACTGCGCCTGCGTCTGCTGCAGCAGTTGGCATAGTGGATCGACTGCCTTGGCCTGCTTGAAGGCACGGGCACTATCACCAGCTATCTCTCACTGAACGAGCACCTTATTCGCTGCCACAAGCACACTGCCACCGCCACACGAAGAGTGCGCTTTCGACCTGCTTTGACTTTTGCTCTCATCAGACCAGACGTGGAGGCAGATCTAGATCCTCGAGATGATCATCACAGGAGCCGATGTCTATAGCGATAAGAGCACCCGTGTCTTCTACACTACATGCATCCTCTGGGCCTTTCACAAGCGACACACGCCTCATGTATGACATGTTTGATATTGCATGTCCTGATGTCATGTCCCGACGACACCACCTCTGCCACCACCTCAACATACCGTGCAGCGTCGAAACCAGCCCTCGCATGGTGCTCGAGTCGGCAGCAAAACCAGCTTCCGATAGCGTCTGCAAGCGTGTGGAGGGCTCGCAGTTGTGGCTGGTGAGCGCCGACTGACTTTGGCACCCGCCGGATCGCCAGGCGGAGGCGGAGGCAAAGTTGTAGCGACATGATGGAATGGAGCTCTTGCAGCAAACCAGAATATTTCTCAAAAGGCATGTCCTCGAGTCCGACTATCCCAATGTCTACACCCTTGCAATTTTCCCTCCAACCGGCCCTCATCTTGCGCCTCCACCGGCCTGCCAAAGACGCGGCGTGCGTACGCAACGATGGGAAAAGAGGCTCTCTTCATCGATCGACGAGCAAAAAGCTGGCATGGCGTCAAGCCTGCGTCATTGAGGCGCTATCATGACATGTCAGTCAAAGATGGCGCAACAAAAGCAAAAGAATCGCATGTAGTGTGGCTACAGCATGTCTCTAGACAGGCACATGGACGACGATAGTAATTGCAGTGGGTATTGTGCGAGTGAAAATGCTGAGGATGCACTCAATAATGTGTAAACGAGGCAGAGAAGGCGGTGCTAGGGTGTTGCTGCTGCTGCTGCCAAACAAGCGCTCTCGCTTGCCACGTTTTCAGCCTCTCTTCTGCCTTTCTCTCCACCTCCAGTCATCAGCAATTTGGCCTGGTCTCCATACTTGCATCCGCCAACCATCCGTGCACTGGTTACTACTAATAAACTTATTCGCCACAACAACAACAACACCACCACCAAATCCTCTACTCACCTGTGCCCTGCGCCGTCCTCCCAATCGTCTGCTGTCTGTCACACGCAACTCACGCCGTTGTTCGTGTCCAGTAGTGGAGGAGGAACACGCAGTACCTAATAATATTCCCACTGCTGCTCTCTGTCCCATCCGGCGGCATCCTCCCGTGTCTGACACCGCACCGCCACCGTTTCCTCCGTGAAGCTGTCTGCCCGCTCCACTGCACCCTGGTAGAGTGCGTGCCACCGCAGCGCAGCCACAGCCCGCCCACCGATCGATAGGCGTGCGACTCGACGCGGCTTGACCATCGCGATCAAACTGCCACCGCCCCGCCAGCCAAGCGGCAGGCATACACCACGCCGCTGCTCATCCTCTACGCCTCAGCGACCCATCTCCCGACCCTGTCTCTCCCCTCTACCTCCCTCATCCCTCCCTCCATCCTCGCCCTCCTCCGCCTACCCCTCCATACCCCGCCATGGCGGACGACTCCGACACCAACAGCCCTCTGGGCTCACCAGACTCTCTCTCAGATGCCGCATCGCCTTTGGGAAGCCCAGATGTCCCACGACGACCCTCCGCTCAACATGCATCCACCACCACCGCTGCACCCGTCTCCAACATGACCTCCTCTTCCACGCCTCTCGGAAATGTCAACGCCGCACGAAACCCAGCTCGTCCTGCCGGTGGCCTCAATCCAGACATGCTTGCTAAGATGCGATCTTTCCATGCATCCAGAACAGGCCCGCCTCAGGGCAGACCTGGTGCTCCGCAAGGTGCAGGCGGCCTAATGAGCCCTCCGGTACAATCACCTGGCCCCGGAGGTATCCCTGCGACTTTTGCAGCCAACCTCCCGTCACGACCTTTCCCACATCCCTCATCCTCCTCGCCATCGGTGCCCGGCCAAAAGCCCAGCCTCAGTGAAAGGCGGAAGATGGTATTACCCGGTGGTCTTCCGGGCCAAGCACCTCCTTCCGCGCCCGCGCCTGCCGCTGGTGGGAAGAGGAAGCCTCCAGGCATGAAGCTTTCCGATATGAACGGAGGTGCAGGTGCCAATGGAGATGCAAAGTCCGAGCCCGAGAAGCCGCAGTCGCAGATGGACAAGTACGCCGAGTACATTGACAAGGAAACCGGAGCATTAAAATTCAGAGGCAAGGCAACCGTCGACAGCAAAGGAATCAAATTTGCTTCTGGTAAAGAGTTTAGTATCAGCTTGGATGAGGTTGACACACTTGACGAGCTGGGCAAGGGAAACTATGGCACGGTCTACAAGGTGCGACACAGCAGGCCAAAGGTGCGCAGACCGGGTCAAGGTCTCGCTGGCAACAAAGCCTGGGGCGCCGCAGGTGCTGGAGAAGCGCCGGTTCAAGCAGATGATGTCGCCGTAGGAGGCACGGGAGTTGTGATGGCCATGAAGGAGATGCGTCTTGAACTGGAGGATTCGAAATTCGCCACGATCATTATGGAGCTGGACGTTCTACATCGCTGCGCATCACCCTTCATCGTCGACTTCTATGGAGCTTTCTTCCAGGAAGGTGCCGTCTACATCTGCATGGAATTCATGGATGGTGGCTCAATAGACAAGATCTATGCCGGAGGTGTTCCCGAAGGAGTGCTCGCCAAGGTCACACTTGCTACCGTTCAAGGTCTCAAGTCGCTCAAGGATGAGCACAACATTATCCATCGTGATGTGAAACCTACCAACATTCTTGTCAATACTCAGGGGCAAGTGAAGATTTGCGACTTCGGCGTTTCTGGAAATCTGGTGGCCAGTATAGCCAAAACCAACATCGGTTGCCAGTCCTACATGGCCCCAGAGCGGATATCAGGTGGTGGCGTTGCACAAGCTGGCGCGAATCCTGGTGGTGGAACTTACAGCGTGCAGTCTGATATTTGGTCACTCGGTTTGTCTATTATCGAATGCGCGCTGGGCAAGTACCCCTACTCGCCAGAGACTTACGACAACATCTTCAGCCAGCTTTCTGTAAGGCATCTTCCACCGTTTTGCGAATATAATGAATCAGGCACTGACAATCTCACTCGCAGGCTATTGTCGACGGTGAACCGCCAGATCTTCCCCAAGATTCATTCTCGGCCGCCGCCCACGACTTCACTGCTGGTTGTTTGAACAAGATCCCCAACCTCCGTCCCACATACGCCATGCTGCTCCAACACGCGTGGCTCGCACCACTACTCAAGCCCGACGTCATCTCAGAAGAAGACGAGGAAGCCGCCGAACGAGGCGAGGACATGGCCACTGCGACCACAGAGACCGCACACACCTACCACGATCGTGAGGTCGCCGAGTGGGTCCAGGGCGCTCTGGAAAGGAAACGCTCGGGCAAATACGAGGAAGCAGCCAAGCCTGCTCTGCACAAGGTCGCGCTTGACTCTGTTGGCAGCCCCGCTGAGATGAAGAGCAACGTCAAGCCTGTTGCAGTGGATGGATAACGCACCAATATGACTTCGATTCGATATTATTCCTTGAGCTACAGAAGTCCCCTAGATTGCAAGGACGCCGATGACGAGACTTTACGTGACGAGACGAGACGAACGAAAGGAAGTCAAAGAAGTAGATGCGAAATGGAGACGAAAGCGCTTATCAAGAAATCACGCGGCCGGACCGCGCGCTGTGAGCGAGATCATTGTTTTCTGAAATGCGACAGCAAAGCAACACATAGAGCTGAAAGCGGGCGCGAGAGAGAGAGAAGGATGAGGAACATGTTCTCATCGGGCAGTTGCATCCCTCTTGTATGTAAATTTCCTTTACATCACCTCCAAACAAACCGAACGGACAAACAAACAAACAATACTTCAACTGAGAAGAAGACATTCGTATGTGTATATCTCTCACGGATCTCAAGTTCTCAACGCGCATCGGAGCTTTATTCGAACGCTGTGCTGTCATGCATGTACCTCACAGGATGACATGACTCTCTCCGTCTGCGCGCACCAAGTCCCATACCAACACAACATAGCAGCACCACTAGACGGGCTGACCACATGTTGCAATCAAGCTTTCCTTCCCGCACTTCACAAGAACTAACAATATCGGTATATCGATGTGTTTCAAGGGTTAGTGTTGGGAATTGAGTCAAAATCGTCGAGTTTGCGTATTTTTTGTTTTATCTCTATGCTGTCGCCCTGCGGTTGTCCATAAGTGGCTTGGGGAGGTTATGGATTTATGCATCACTCTCTGCACTCTGTATATTTAGGAGATAGTGCGGACTACGCACATCTATGGATTCAGGCCCAAAGCAAGCAGTGAAGCACACCAATCCTGCTCAAACCCACAACAGATACAAAATGCTACCAATTAATCGATGGACTGGAAGAAAGAAAAAAGGTCTTGCGAATCTATATACCGCCACCCGAGCTACATCACCATCGCATACTCGCCAATCTGGCCTTTGTTCAATCGCGACATCTGCCACCCGCCCAAGCACACGATTGCGAACACCCAGGCTTCGGCGTAGGGACCAAAGATGATGAGTAAGAACGAGATAGCTTCTTGCGTCGTGACGCTCCAGTCCGGGTAGGTGTCGGCTACCCAGAGCAGGGCGATGTCGAGGACGATGAACACGCTGCGCAGGATGAGGACTGGTACGGCTAGCAGCGCTAGGCGGGAGAGGATGGGCCGTTCGGATGCCTGCATATCTCGTGTGTTAATGGTGGTTCGACAGGATTGGCGTGGAGAGTAGTGGCACTTACATTGCGGGAGCTGTGGTTCTTGATCTGTACGTAGCGTCGGATCGATTCGACGGCTACGCTGATTGTGGCCACGACGACGCAAGCACGGAAGACTGTGTAGACTGCTCTGCTCGGCAGGTCGTCTTGCAGCACGTTTCCGTAGCGCTGGTTGGCAGTGTACGATGACATGCCGAGTCCCCAGGAAGCAAAGCCAGTAGCTGTCATCAACAACAGAAGCAGTGTGTTGCCGGCGATTGATAGACGGCTTGGTTGGCCAACTTTCAGTCCGTTCGCCGTCGCATGGCTGGAATGCAACCAGGTCGCCCCGTTGAGGCAGACGGTGGAGATGATGAATGCAAAGGCGTTCAGGAAGCTGAGGTTGACGGATGTTGTGCTCGCCTCACCGGTAGAGTTGCTACTGCTTCCTTCGTAGTGCAAGGAGAAAGCATGTGTGATGGAAGCCGGCGATGAACTGTCAGACTGCTGGGCAATACTGGCGGCTGTAGCGGCTTGGGCAATGGCTAGGCAGAGAACGCCAACACTAAGAAAGGCGAAGGTGCCTCTTGGTGATGTCTTGCCTTGAGAGTGTCGAGAGCGGCGATGAAGGAGGAGGAGCGCTGCCAGGCCGGCTGTAATTATGAAGACAAGGAATGCGAGAACTGCTACCACCACTTGTAGAGCAAAGACGGCGCGGACAGCTGCTGGAGATGAAGTCAAAGACATGTGTATGATTTTTTCCGCCTTGGGCAATATTAGAATGGCAGCAAGATATTGAGCAAGAGAAGAGGATTCTCTTCGAGAAGCCTACCTTCACACTATTAACAGTCGAAGGGCCATCTGCGAACAACCCTGGCAAATGTCAAAGACCGTGCCGTTCATGGCAGTGTTCCAGATGAAGGTGGACTGCGTTCATCATTCATCATCGCCTGCGGCCAAGCATGCTAGGAGCCTACCTCCGCGGTTGAGGATCAGACGTACCGCCAGTCTCTCGTAGCGGTTGCGTCGATACCTTTGCAGTCAAATCTGCGAAGCTATGCTTTGGCAGGGATGAGGAATGCGTAGCGTGCGGGAAGTTCTCAAAGATGAACAGAACAATGCCAGTGTGGCCCATGAATTTTTACAAGCGACCATGCGAAATCGTCATCATGGTTAGATGGGCATCAAGTTGTGACATGCGGCGCGAACTCCTAGCGTGAGGCTGGGGCATGGGGACGGTTCGCTTGAGAACCCATCCGACTTCCGAATCGAAAATTGGTGGCGAGATCATCATATCACAATGCCTGACAGATGAATGAGTCGTTGTCATGTGTCTTGTCATTAATCATTCACCGGAATTTCTACCTGGATGCATTCCGTTCGTCAAATCTCTCTCGTCACCCTTTCTCTCTCCGCCTTCGTGAACCGAATTCTGTAAGTCACATAATTCCGCAGAAACGGTGAGCGTGAGCATGAGGCACATGCATTCTCCACATCACGATACAAAATCAAACAGACTTTCATCAAGGTCAGCCTCGAAGTCCGAATCTTCGCAGTCTGCCACTGGCGGCGCATCGAAGGCATCTGCTCGTTTCCGCTGCTTGGGCCTGGTCGCCTTCATGACCTTCTGGATCTGGTCTAGGTTGTTTCTCCCGTTGATGCTCAACTTCTTGACCTCGCAAACAATGTCTCGCGCTATCCAGAACACGGCCTTGTACTTATGCTCACGCGAGAAGACAGCCAGCTTGAAACAATCCCAGTGGGTCGGGGCGGAGGATGCAATTGACGTAGACCAGTAGAAATTGTCCGAGTCTGTTGGTTGGATGCTGTTGTAAAGATCGATACACTCTGAAAGAGCATCTCTGAACTCCTCGCCTTTGGCAGGCCATAGGAGTCTCCATTTCTGCAAGATTTCTTGCAGTGACTGCTTCAAAGCTTGAATCTCAGTATACAGATCGACGGGCAGTTTGCGATGAGCGCTAGACTCAAGTTTTGCAAGCTCGAACTCGAGGTCTGGGTCACAAATGGTCTGTTCAGCTGCCTTCACCACATTTTTATGGAAGTGCTGCAGATAGGCGAGGAAAGGGGGATTGACCACATCAAAAATTACGCGATCCAGAATGTGGCTGGCTCTGCGTGGCCTGCTGGCCAATATGGTCAGCAGCTTTGTCTCACTGCTGTACCCATTCTCGTTTCGAAGTTTTGCTGCATTGAGGTTGGCATCGTATTCGCGCCTTCTCAGAATGGATTCAGGAGGCAGCCGTTTCTCGAGGCGGAACTGTGCAAATTCCGTCATGCCATATAGGTAGCCGTTCTTGTCAGCGTCGATGATAAGATCGTGCAAGTCTGCTACCATCGTAACGCCATCATCCCATAGTCCTTTGCCTTTATGGCGGTTGTAACTGAGGTCGCTACAATAATTTGTCACCACACCGAGTGGCTTGTCACGGCAGGCGATTTGTAACACGATCCTCAAAAAGGCCATTGCGTGCTCTTCCGTCCCGAAGTCTTCAGGGCTGACAGTATCTTCTAGGGTACGCGTCTCTTGTTGAATACCGAAGAAATCAATTCCTCTTTGCTCTAGCACAGGTGCATTGAGGAAAGGGTCTACCAATCTCTCATCCGCACAAACCCAGAACCTGTCGCCGTCATAGTCGCCACCTTGCAGTTTTGCAGCTAGAGGTATTTTCCCTCTGCTTGAGAACACAACGACATCAATGAGATGTGCCAGGTCCTTGTGACGGATGCAGCGCACCTTTTGTATGTCCGAGCCCCGTAAAGTAGGATCACGACCTATCAGCACATCTTTGTCGGCAAACATGGAGAACTGTTCTCCAGTGAGCTCATCCTTGAGCGGCTGAGAAAGAACAAGATGTATCTCGCCGGGCCGGAGCACCCCATATGGGTCAGCTATGCCGAGCAAAACGGTAGACTTCAGGCATAAGAAACGATGATTGTAGCGAATACCTTGCAGGTAAGCCTCAACCATGCGTTCGAAGGCATCTGCAATGATGGGGTGTTCTTGTGTCATGTATCCAGCCCTGTCTACGAACAGGCTTGCCTTCCGTGACGGCTCCACCGGTAGTCCAGGCTCTTCTAAACTGAAATGCTCGTCTGTGACAGGATAGCATCTTTGGCGCCAAAGTACAAGCTTGGCAGGGTCGTTGAGCATTTCCTGCAGTTCCTCGATTGGCGGTTCAATACCTTCTCTCACCATGTTAAGCAAAGTTCGACTGGGCACATGGCGGTCTTCTAGCACGGGCAGAAAGTCTTTATGCAAGTGCGCAACCTTCGGTGATCTGCTGTACCCTTTGACGTCGAAGCTCCAACGATCTTCTTCACATAGTCGATCATCCAAATCTTCTGGCCTTGGCTCGATCTTCTGCTGACTCGGGCGGATCTGAATCCATATCTGCTTGTGGTCGGGGTCCGAGGTTCCGTACGGAGCACTGATGCTCCACATGCCCTTCGCTCCATTAATTCGGCCTTGAAAGACGGATGGATGTTCGACGATTCCAAGGATGTCTCGAATCAACTCAGCTGCGCCCACAGAGATCATTGCACAACCATCAGTCATGACTTCGTCGCTTTTCCAGCACTTTTTGCGATCACGGCGAAAACGAGGATCCTCAAAGGTTGTATCTTCTGGCTCGCCATTGGCATGTATGTCATCGACGAATCGAATCTGCGACGGCTTGAAGTTGATCGAGGGCATGCTGTGCTTGATGCTGAGGAGGAACCGAGCGAAGCTCTTGCAGACCGGCTGTTTTGCATTCTCTCGAAATGGGAACATCCAGTTCAGCAGGTCGAAGATGGTAACTTTTTTCTGAATAGCAACTCCCTGGGTTGCGAACAGCCAGAACTCCCTGACCGGAAAATTGTCATCTTTCTTGCCTTTAGCTTTCTTCTTCATTTTCCTCTGGTCTAAAGTCTCGACATGGTAGATATACCATTCCCTGCCCATAAATTTCTTGGGCGCGCTCAACCAGTCATCGAAAGCAGTTCGCCGATTCTCGCCCTGGCCTTCGCCACTGATGATATTCGGCAGATTCGTCGTAAGTGACGGCGCGGTCAAGACAAGGAAGCGGTCAGAGCCAAAATGTCGTTGAGCTCGTGATGATTGATTGTCCCACCGTATGGGATCAAGTTTGGTTTGAAGCAACGTGCCTTGTCTTTTGCTGTTCAATGTAAGCGCTCCGCGCAAAACGCAAGTTTGTGCAATGTCACGAGGAGAAGTTGCCTCTTTCCAGTATGCATCGACATCGGTCACAGGATCAGCTCCGAGGCCATTCTCCACAAGATTCCTGAGCTTCCAGGGGACACTACTTCCCAATTTGGATGTTGTTGGACTTTGGAAAGGCTGTGCCCGGAGTTTCTTGCTCGGTGTCTCCGGTAGGCCTTCGAATTCGTCAGATCTCTTGCGCTTAGCAGGACTCTGCACCAAGCCCACCGCGGGATTGCGATTCCTTTGGGTGTGCGTGCTAGGATTCTTTGGTTGCTGACCTGTGTGCGGCTTTACCACTTGGCTCTCAGTGAAAGATGAGCCGTACCATCCTTCGTCGTTAGCGGAATTTGTGCTGGTTGTGTTGATGCTGGTGTCTGTAGTGACACTAGTATCTGTTGTGAAGCTAGTATTGGCTGTGACGCTGTTTGATGACGAAACTCCGGATTTAGAGCTGCTTCGAGTCGTGGTCGGAGTAGAGTTCATACTTTGGGCTGCAGTAACTCTCGCAAGTGGCGATGCCGGAGTGCTGGGAGAGGCAATCTTGACTCCGCTGTCGACCCTCTTGAAAGAGCGCTGTACTGGCCTGGGATCGGATGATGTCCGTCTGGAGTCTGAGCTAGCACGAAGCAAAGGCTGGCGTACACGATTGGCGGCAAACCACGTCGGATCATTCAGTTTCTGGGAGAGGTGGTCGGCACGTTCCTCGGCAGAGTGCGAGCTCAATTCGCCTGCAAAATCAACCCTGCACTCCTTGATGATAGTTTCCAACGTGTCGTGTTCCTGCCAAAAGAGTGCCTGAATCCTGCTGTAGAGGCGGTCAGCCAGGGATTTATTGCATTTCGAAGGCGAGTAGTATAGATCGCGCGGGGCAATGGCTAGACCAAGCTCATCGCGAAGTTCCCGGACGAGGTTGTCGATGAGAGCGCCGTCGCCAGGCTTTCGGGGTGTCCTAGGCGCTGCTGGAGGTTCTCGCCCTCGGGATGGGTCTTGAGCAGGCAAGCGGGCAGCCATGTCTGGAGTGCAAACCCTTTTCCCGTATGTTCATGAACACGACAATCAAAATCCACCTGTGCGCAGTGATACCTGTATGCTGTCGAAGTAAGTAATGTCAGAATAAGACGGAACGAATATATAAATGCCTAAGGTTTGGCATATGAACCAGATCCTTCAGAGACGGGAAGTGCGCCACGAAGCGAAGCGAAACACTGCCCTGAGTGATAGAGTGAGGGGAAGTGCGGGATGAATACCGTTTGTGTGAGGCTGAAGGTGACGGAAATGTGAGCGGTTGCATGGACCATTGGGCATACGTACACAGCATATGCACGAGTGCACGTGCACACGGCATTTGGGTCTTCAACAGGTTCGAATGTAGCATTGCATGCATGCTTGTAAAGCGTATGCACATCGATAGCTCACGCTCTTGTGGGAAGTCCCAGCGGGTCTACGCATGGAAGATAGCAATCATCCCAGCCGAGACGGTGGTCATTTTGCGTTTGATACATGATTGTGATGCTATCTGGGATATCGTACCACCTTACTAGCATGCATGTCGACGATTACAGGTCGTAGTCCAATGCTGTGGCCGACAGTATAATCGTGTAGAGCTCGCCAATGTGTACAGATCTGAAGGCAGTATTTGCAGCGCTGATCGAATACCCAGAAGACAGTAAGAATACTTCGCGAAGCGGCACAACTTCTTGTAGCACAATTTGAGTACCGTATATCAACAAGAACGCAGTGAGAAGAAAGGATAGTTTCAACTTTTGGGTGGAAAGACTCAAGCAGAGCCTGAAGTTATTTCCAAAATCATGTCTACCATAATGCTCGTCCTGGGATATCGCTCGTAGCAAAGAGCTCGAGAGCAGCTTCGTAAACACTCTCACAGCTCCTGCCTTGCACCTTTTCGCTCAACATTTTGCTTGGAAACGCTTACACCTTGGTGGCCTTAAGACCGTGCTTCCAGAGGGTAACGTAAGGGGTGGTACCGTCCTCGCGGTAGTTGAGGAGGACAACCCTATAATCGTGTCAGTATGTTTTAGCACTTGCAATCGGACGACAAGAAACGTACATGGCATCGGGGTCCATGGAGGAGCCGATCAGGAACTCGTAGTCCTTGAAGTTGGCGACAATCTTCTTGGCGAAGCCCTGAGCACCCTTCTCGAACTCCTTGATCTCATCCTCGCTGGCGCCCGCCTTGGTCATGGTCTCCTTGACCGCCTTCATGTAGGCTGCGATGCATGGTCAGTGTTTTGTCCGACGATCTGTTACTGAGGATTGCTGCATACACTTGAGGTGGCCGAGGTATCCCTTCTTGTCGAAGCTAGTCTCGTTGAGCTGGAAGGAGTGGACAATGTCGATCTTGGTCTCCTTCTGGTCGTCGGCCTCCTCATCACCACCCTCGGCGGAAGCGTTGGCGCCAGTGTCGAAGGTCTCACCACCAACGGTGATCTTGGAGCAGTTGGCCTCGAAGACAACGCCGTCAACCTCCTTGAGGTCGTACGAGTCGGAGATGAGCTCGTCACCGGAGATGATGTCCTGTACAAAAGTGATCAGCCCGATGTTCGCGCTCAGACGACTCAGAGTGCCCCGCCGTCGGTTGCACGATCCAGAGGGAGGTTTCGCGACTCACGTTGTAGATCAGCATATTGGCGGTATTTGTGGGGAGAGCGGAACGAGTGTAAAGGTATAGGGTGAGGTGGTAGGAGATGTAGACTGGATGGGGAAGACGCAGCGGCAAGGACTGTTGTCTTTATTTTCTCCTCGGAGGGGTCTTCGACGCTAGTGGGGCTCGAGCAAAGCGAGTAGTGGAGAGAGCGGCTTTGTAGACTTGGGCTGGGCTGCTAGCAAATGCCTGAGGCTTTCCGGCGAGAGATTTCGGGCCCACAATGCAAAACGCACGGCCCGGGTGGAATTTGCACACTCTTGAAATCTGCGGCTTCACGAACACTGCGCTCGCCAACAGCTCCCTCTCAACATCAAGCTCGCCGATCATTTAGAGGTATGTGGCAATCGCCGTCGAGTGAAGAGATGCCCTTCAGGTAGCCAAGGCGCGGCAATCGTGGCTTGCTCACTGCGAGCACCACGACACCGCTGCGCCCAGGATGGTCGAGCTGAAGAACCCTCTGTGCGCCATCCATCATGGCTGCCAGAAGGGCACTCTTTGCGCTCAGGAAGGCTCTTGAAGGCTAACACATCTCGCGTCCAGATACCTGAAGCCGCCCCGCCGCTACAGAATCTCCGCACCACACAACCGTCAAGATGAAGACCTCCGTTCTCAACGATGCGCTTAACGCCATCAACAACGCCGAGAAGGCCGGCAAGCGCCAGGTCCTGATCCGCCCTTCCTCCAAGGTCATCATCCGTTTCTTGCACGTCATGCAGAAGCACGGTACGTCGACACGCATTCTTTTCCAGCAATTGCGCGCAATCAAGAGACAGAAGACGGGAAGACCTCGAGAAAGACCACTGCGAAACCCATACCGGGCTGATAACTAGGCAATGGTCTCATATCTCTCCACGATCAACGCCCTTTAAGTGTCCGGGAGATCAATCTTTCCGAGGATCTTACACGTCTTCTGACCTCCTGATGTCGCACGTTTAATTCTCTGTGACATTCCAAACTGACAAGCTCCTCCAGGTTACATTGGCGAGTTCGAGGAGGTTGACGACCACCGCAACGGCAAGATCGTCATCCAGCTTAACGGCCGCCTCAACAAGACTGGTGTCATCTCCCCTCGCTACAACGTTCAGCTCAAGGACATGGAGCAGTGGGTGCAGAAGCTCCTTCCCGCCCGTCAGTTCGGTTTCGTCGTCCTGACCACCTCCGCTGGTATCATGGACCACGAGGAGGCCCGCCGCAAGCACGTCGCCGGCAAGATCCTCGGCTTCTTCTACTAGATACCCCAAGTGTATGGTGGCAGAACCGTCAAGGTGACGCAATAAAAAGTTAGCTAGACCAAAAATTCATCAATCTAGCTATCAGTGTCTTGTTCTCTGTTTCTCCATTTGCAGGAGTACCGTTCGTGTCCCGTTTTCGTCTTGAAGATGCAGATGTGTTTGTGATCGCTTGTGGCAAGCAAATGGAAGCAATCTGATATCCATTTGTGCTTTTACGGTCCTTTGTCACATGCCTATAGACAACCCATTCATATTTATAGTTGGGCGGATCGTGGATGGTAAGATACTTCAAAGAGCCAAATATACACCAGATCTCCTCTCAACGTTTCCACGTGACATCACCAACCCCGGATTGTCCGTAGTTAATCTTCCGCTTTAGAGCCTGCGTTTGCAGCGACAACTCAGCAAGGTACCGACTCTTCAACATCAACCTATTCCAGCAAGGAACAACATGGTGCTCGAAGCAATCTACGTTGTCCGTCACGGAGTAAGTTATCCCTCCTGTGCGCCCGAACACAGAGCAAGTTCATCGCAAGTCGAACACAACACATCCAACGAACAGAAGACATGGCTCGGTTATTGAATGCAGCCGAGGTCACTTTTTTTGCTTCTGAACAACACATCAACGACCAAAGGACGCAAGATTGTGTTCGCGCCAAAAGAAAGCGCCGCGAGGAGTGTCGCGCTATCGTTGGCACTCGTATCACGATTCTGGCACGACAGACTATACGATTCTAGCCACACCGCTTCATCGCAAAACCGTACTGATGATATCTCACAGTTCCGCTCTAACTGGGTGGTCGATCCCGAAACCGGAGAGTACAACAGTACCGTTCGCTCGCCGACTGGCATCCCTTCAGATCCAGCTCTCGCCAGCTATGGCGTTCGACAGGCCGAGCAATTAGCACAGCACCTCCTCGCCACCGACCCAACCATCGATGCAGTTTACTCAAGTCCCTTCTACCGCTGCATCCAGACCCTGGCGCCGTTCACGGCTGCTCGCACTGCGCAGAATGCCAAAGACTCCAAGATCTTGAAGGCTCCTGTCAACCTTGAGGCTGGTCTGGGCGAGTTCTACGGTCTTGCTCGCTTCGATCACCCTTCGCCGGCAACTTATAATGTCCTAGCTCAGCACTTCCCGGACAACCTCGCACCCGAACAGAACCCGATCATCGTCCCCTCGACAAAGGGCGAGAGCATACCGCAGCTCCACGACCGTATCGCATACTGCCTGGACGAACTCATTAAGCGCCTGGACGCCGACCCCTCGGGCCCTCGCACACTTCTGATCTGCACCCACGCCGCCAGCATGATTGCCATTGGCCGCGCGCTGACTGGGAACATGCCCGAAGACGAGTGTGCCGAAGACTTCAAGTGCTTCACGTGCGCCTTCTCGAAATTCGTACGCAAACCCATCGCCAACGGAACAACGTCTGCCTCCAAAGGCGAAACCGGAACCTCAGACCCTCTCCTCGCCACAGCCCAGAGATGGGATCCCAGCAACCCCGACATCGTCCCCGACATCAACTGGCGCAACGGCCGTGGTGTGCAAGGCGGCTGGACATTGGAAGTGAATGGCGACTGCTCCTTCCTCGAGAACGGTGAAGAACGTGGCTGGTAAGACAAAATATCCCCATCCTCCCCATAAAGCAACCTCTGCACCTGTACTAGTATATCCTCCCTCGCCCAATGATGTTGGAGCACACTTACGATCTGCTCGTTGTGACAAACAGGGACTTCAACATCGAAAAACAGCAGTTCGGTGGCGAGAGCGCCGCTTGCTCCAGTACCGCAACAAACACTTGAGAACGAAACCAAGCAACCACACACATTACGCACGCTTACGACTTTGTGATTTACAGGAAATTCTCGGGTGACGAATCGTTCCTCAAGGATCCGAACGCTTACAACGATGCGAAGAATGCGGCCACGCTGGAAGTCATTGATGAGCCGGTGAGCGTGGCGGCAGACAAGGCGGAGGACAAATCACGGTTATGATGATGATATACCCTTTTTCTCGAGATGACATTGCATGTGAAGCGGCAGGCTTGAAGTGGCTTTGTTCACGCGGAGGATGTGGTTTCGTCGGACATGTGGCATAGCATAGACTGCATACTTGGGCGACCAGACAAAGATACAGATAAATTCACAAGCGACTGGTACGAATTCATGATTGGACATAAAGGTTTTGGGATTGAGCTACTAATTCTGTTCCTGTTTTTCGCTCAACTCCGAATGACCCAACCATAGACGCCGTTTCAAACCATTGCCACGCTAATCATTGCAGCTCAAGTCAAGACAGCCTCGCTCATCGCCGTGATGCGCTTACTGGGTGATGGCGGCCTGGGCGCGGCGGGCACCACGCTGGCGGCTGGAAAGGTGCTGCTGCTCGCGGGCAACCTTCTCAGGGGCCTTCTGGACAACCTCGGTGCCCTCAGTGAGGATCATCTCAATGTGGCAGGGGTTGGACATGTAGGGGTTGATCTGAGAGCACGTTAGGCGGTGGTTCGTATCGCGAGAAGTGAAGATCGTTCAACTTACGCGACCGTGGGCACGGTAAGTCCTGCGGCGCTGCTTGGGGGCCTGGTTGACCTGGATGTGCTTGACGATCAGGTTGCTGGTGTCAAGACCCTTGGTGTCGGCGTTGGCCTCGGCGTTCTTGAGGAGCGAGAGAAGGAACTCAGCGCTCTTGGCGGGCCAGCGGGCCTTGGAGACACCGAAAGCCTTGCCTTTGGGGACCGAATCAGTATCCGCATGTAACAATGCTTGCCATCGCTTTGCGATTTTCCTCCATGATTTCCTCCGGGTATTCCAATATCCGTATGCATCCTCGCACATGGCTATAGGCAACACCCGCTTTCACGGGGCCTTCACGTACCTTGGGCAGTACGGCCAGTGCTCCCGGCATATCTCCTCATGGGGACGGCCTCGACGTGGCCCTTGACGTTCTCGAGGTACTGGAGGGCACGGGTGACCTTCCAGCCGTTGATGGCCTGGGCGGTCTCGCGGGTGTTCTTGAAAGAAACACGGAGGTAGGAACCGCGAGCGCGGGCGGACTTGGCCGACTCGATTTCGGTGGCGGCGTAACGGACCTGTTGGAGGGAGAAAGATGGTCAGAACAGGGTGATTTTGCAGGAGGTGATTTTGCAGGAGGTGTTTGTGCAGGAGGTGTTTTTGCAGCAAGAATATCTGCAGCAGGAGTTTTCGCAGAGTCGCAGGTGGTGGATGATAGAAAAATGGAGATATCGCGAATCGTGCGCGCAAACAGGGCTGCAACATACCATCTTGACTGATTGCCTGGTGTTGTTAGTAGAGAATGAGGTCGGAGTCGTGAGGTCGCAATCGTCGCACGCAGTCGCTGGCCGGCCCTGCTCTCATACCAAATGTGGGCACGAATTCTCAAAAGTCTTGGCTCTGGTGGCTCCTGCTCTGCCTGCAGCCAATCGACCTCCGCGCGGTAGGCTAGCGCGAAGACTTCGGCTTCCCGAGCGAAAAAGTGCTGCAGGACTTTGAAAGCTTCATAGCTCGAGGTTCGACTTTTGCAAAGGCTGCGCGCATTCCGATCTTGCACCAGCACACCCCCAACTCAACAACACACATACCGACACATTCGAAATGGCCTTCACACCCAGAGGAGGACGTGGCGGCGGTGACCGTGGTGGCCGTGGTGGTGCGCGCGGTGGCCGCGGCGGTGCTGGAGGCGGACGTGGTGGTGGACGTGGTATGCTTCCTGCGCTGCTGGAGTGGATTGTCTGCAGCCATACTGACATCAATTAGGTGGCTTCGGTGGTGACAGGGGTGGACGCGGTGGCGGACGTGGTCGTGGTGCTCCCAGAGGCCGTGGTGGTGCCCGTGGAGGCGGACGTGGTGGTGCTGCAGGCGGCGCAAAGGGCGGTGCTAAGGTTATCATCGTACGTTGCGATCGATCTACCATTACACTCGGAAGCAAATTGCTAACTTCATTCAACAGGAGCCCCACAGACACGCCGGTGTGTTCGTCGCTCGCGGCAAGGAGGATCTCCTCGTCACCAAGAACTTGACCCCCGGCGAGGCCGTCTACGGCGAGAAGCGCATCAGCGTCGACACCCCCAACACTGGCGCCAACCAGGCCAACGGCGATGCTCCCGCATCCACCAAGACCGAATACCGTGTCTGGAACCCCTTCCGTTCGAAGTTGGCCGCCGGTATTCTCGGTGGTATGGACGACATTCACATCAAGCCTGGCAGCAAGGTCCTCTACCTCGGTGCTGCCTCTGGTACTTCCGTCTCTCACGTTGCCGATATCGTCGGTCCTACCGGTACCGTCTTCGCCGTCGAATTCTCCCACCGTTCTGGCAGAGATCTTGTCAACATGGCCACCCACCGCACCAACGTTATTCCCATCGTTGAGGACGCCCGTCACCCTCTCAAGTACCGCATGCTCGTCAGCATGGTCGACTGCATCTTTGCCGACGTTGCCCAGCCCGATCAGGCCCGTATTGTCGGTCTCAACGCCCACCAGTTCCTCAAGGTTGGTGGTGGTGTCGTGATCTCCATCAAGGCCAGCTGTATCGACTCCACTGCCTCGCCCGAGGCCGTCTTCGCTCGCGAGGTCCAGAAGCTTAGGGAGGAGCGCATCAAGCCCAAGGAGCAGCTTACCCTGGAGCCCTTCGAGAGAGACCACGCCATGGTTGTTGGTATTTACTCCCGTGCTCAATAGATTTGGGGAGCTTGACACGAGTACCTGTTGGGAGCGTTGGCAAAACGCGGAGTCTACGGCGTTCACTGGCGCGCAAAGGCGGGACAAGAAGTGCTTTTATGTCTTTGATGATAGGTTTACCTGTACAATTTTTTTCTTCAGAACATCTCACAACTCTTGGCATCTCAGCGCCAACGGCGTGGTCACCGAAGCTCGCGCTACACGCAGTGTCATCACTGCTCTATGCACGACATCTATGGTCTACAAAAAGAAGAGTCGGAACATTGGCTACATGGACTGCAATACAGAGGAAGAGACCGGGCTTGATTGAAGATGCGATGTTGGATATGATTGAATTGACAGACAGCGCTACCAAAGCAGCAATGTATGATACAGACTTACCATTACTATTAGGGATTGCGCGTTGTAGTCCAGTAGTCCTACAACTAAAAAAAGCAATGAAACAAAAAAAGACATACTTAGCCTTTGCGCAGTTCGAGTTTCAAGAGCGACGCCTTGCCCTTCCGCGGCTCTGGCTCCTAGTCTGCCTAGCTGTGCGAGGCGACAGAGCAAGACCGGTGTGCTTTGGACTGGCTTTGGGCGTGGCAACGAAGATGTTGTCGCCAATGTCGTTGTCGTCGCCGAAGAGACTGGACGGGGAGGAGAGGCCGGTTGGGAGGACCATCTCGTCCTCAGATTGCGAGATGGACTTTGAGCGCGTGCGAGAGGACACACTCTCGTTGTCGTCAAACTTGAAGTCGGCGCTGTTGATGGCAGAAAGCTGAATGCTGTTGCTGGACTTGCGCGATGTTGAGATGGGTGGGGGGCGGCGCTTATGGGTGGTAGTCACGGTGGTCACCTCATCGTCATCCTCTTCCGCCTCATCGGCGTAGTGAACTGCTTTCTTGCCATTGCGACTGGAGCGGCGCTTGGCTGGTTGCTGCTCAGCGTTGACGTCCTCGGGCGCATCATTAAATGCCTGCAATGCTTCGAAGTCCCAGTCTTCCTGAGGCTCAAGAGAGAAGTCGATGCCAGACATGTCTGCGTCGAAGTCATACAAAGCCATCTGGGCTGTCGGTGCTTGGATACTGTTAGCACGAGAGATCGAGCGAGTACGAGGAGCTTTGTATTCTCCATCGTCAGCTTCGCTTTTGTTTGCAGCCATGAAGTCATTCGGGGGCGTGGCACCTCCCTCTCGTAGACGCTTCAGTTCAGCCATGTTAGTCTCGTAAGCACCGCACGTGCAGCTCTCCTGTCCAAACCTCGCCTGAATCTTCTTCATCGGAGTGTAATGGTAGTTTGGGTACTGCTTGCGGTGCTCCTCCTTTTCTTTGGCTGCTCGGACTTGGTACTCTGCTTGGCCCTTTTTTCCGATCGACCTCCACATCTGACCAGCTAACTTAGAAATGTCGGCGTTAGCAGCACCTCTCTTCTTGTCCCTTGAAGTACGGAACCGTGAGGAGAAGTCTCCGCGGAAGATGATGAAAGCGTTGCGCGGACGAGGAATGTGCGGTTCTGTCGCACTTGTCCCCAACTCGCAGCGACAGCGCATCACCGTTGCAATGTTCATTTCCTTCATCGCTACAGCAGCATGAGACGCATTTTGCGTCTTCTTAGAATAGTCCGAGTCACGTTTGACTGGCAAAGGGCTATTGCCACCGCCGACGGCACGACGCTTGGAGTGCTCCTGGTCTTCGAAAAATGCAGCGGGTCCATACTTGCGCTTGTTGCTTGCGAGAGCACGCTTTTGCTGTGCTCTCTTGGCTGGTACGTCGGGCAGAACAGTCTCAAACGGAATGGCTGGCACAATTGGAGCGACAGATGCTTGACTGAAGATGGGTGCCTGCGGAGCAGCAAAAGCAAGCGGTGTACCAAATGCTCCTGTGCTTGGAAACCCAGGGATCGGCGCGCCTGGTATCGGATAGTAATAGCCGACTGCAGGATGGAAGGCCAGTCCTTCTGGCATCGCAGGCAGGCCTTGAGGGGGCGCTAATGTGGCTGGCGAGGGGTTGAATGACTGTGGTATGCCATACGTTTCTTGAGGTTGCCTCGAGAAGTCGACATTGTCAAACGTAGGTGCCGCCGTAGCAAGTCCGTCAAGGGTGCTATCGACAACCCCGTTATTTTGGCTAAAGTACTCTGCACTGAGGCTGTCGAGGTCTACCATGTTGAAATTCGCTAGAACGTCGCCGTCAGCCTGTGACGGGTCAAAATTCTGAGTCTCGTCAGTAGAGTTCGTCATGGTGAAGAGTTGGTTGGGATTGACCGTGTTACCGCTCATGATTGAGACTGAGACTTGCGAAAGGTTTTCAGTATGGAAGAAACGTCCCGGACGTTTCGGTATGTTGAGATGAACGGAAGTGGCACGGTGAAAGAAGAAGCGGACATTGCAAATGAGTGGGATAATTGCATATAAGCTCGAAGTGCTTTGTGCTTTCGAGGTGAGAGTGATCATTGTCTTCAGATCCGAAATTAGAGAAGTAACAAAGAATATATTAAAGTAGTATATTAAGTTGTGTCAAAGGATAACTGGTAGCGTACAATGGCATTGTACAAGCGTTGCCAACAAACAGCAAGATAGCTAGCAGAAGCTGTTCTCAATGTTTGGGCGTCTGACGGAATTATGGTTATCTGATATCTGATTTTTCTGTTAGCCGATGCCCTCCAGAGTTCATGTACAATGGAAGAATGGGTAAGAGATGGTTTCAGAAGGTCTCCAAGCAGTTATCCACACGAGGTTTCAGAACAGGTCTGTGATAATTTTGCAAGAGTTTTCATCCTTTGAGTAAAGGGGTGAGGTGTAAGAGGATTGAACGTACCATGATCAATGAACGAGTGGGGGGCGCATCAAGCAGCCTGCCACACGGGATATCAGCATGAACAACCGTATGTTCATACACTGAAGACCAGTGTGGCAATGGCATGCGTGTACCTGCGCCCAAGGTATTGAATAAAGGTAGACAAAGGATGAGGTCGGAAGGCGGGATGTAGAAAGGAAGAAGTCTTCGAATTCGAGTCCGGCCGACACCTCCGCCTTGGCATTACCTTCCTCCTCCCTCTCAAGACAAAGCGACTCGGCCAGTGACTACGGCAGGCCATATATATCACCTATGCCATTTGAGGCCTACGCACATTACAACTGCTGCTGGCTACGAAGACGCCACTCGAGAGCAACCACTTGTTGAATATTGACACGCACGCGCTTCAGACTGGGTCAAGACGTCTTATAAGTGGCGGTATAATCTTCGCTGTGCAGCGCGCGCAACAGGCCATCTCAACTTACACCGACCACTGCCAACATCGATATCGCCTAGCGACTGCTCGATTGATCTGGAAGTCCAAGCGCTACGACTCTACATATCCTGGTGGTCTCGGATCATGGCGTCAATAATAGGGTTCCTGAACCGTTTCTTGCCATTTGCGACTCCTGGTACGCCGTTACTGCAGGATCTCATACATCTTGGCGCAATATGCACACTCCTCTATTATGCTCCTCAGATACAACACTGGGCACAGGAACAGCACGTTTCAGCCGGGGCGCCAGCCGGAAACTTGGATAATAACGAAGTTCATGTGGCCAACGCACCTCCAACGCCACACAACGAAGAGCCAAGGGAGCCTGCGTTTGCCGATGACAACGCAGACCAACATGCTGCTCCCGACGACTTCGAGAATGTGCCAAACGACAACTTCGAGGCAGAGCGCGCCCATGCAGACATCGAAGAAGGGCAGCCAGGACCGGCAGGACCAGCCAATGTTCCAACTCATCGCAATGTGGGAGCAAAGAAAGCCAAGTCTCTCGCCCGCAAGGATCAACGCAGGGCTTACAATGAGTTCATGCGATCTCAAGGTGATGCTCAACGTGCGGAAGAGGCCAAAGACGCTGCAGAGCGCGAGGCAACACTCGCCGTAGAGAGGGAAAGGCGCAAGGCCGCTGCTGCTGCTCTTGAGGCCAAGAAGACCAAGGAGCGCGAGCAGAAGCGCGAAGCGGAAAGGAAGCAGAGGGAAGAAGAAATCAGATGTCGCGAGCTGGCGATCACGCTTGTGAGAGAGGCCTTGGATGCTCAGAGACTGTGCGACTTGTTCAAAGTGGCGAGACAAGTCGGTGGAGATGTTGACGAAGAATGGGTGGAGAGGATCATCAGATCAAGCGACTTGGTTGGCATGAGGAATGGTGTCCTAACCATGATCACAAGCGTCGGATGGGCTGTCCGAGTCAGCCAGCAAGACGTACGACAACTTTACGAAAATGCTGCAGTGCAGGACATCAGCGATGAAAGCGGTGCTGTCACTTACGATCAGCTTGGAAGCTTGTTTGAGACCATACTCAAAGAGCGTCCTGTTATGGTGTGATGCGTGGTAACGATATTGATGGTAACGAAGCAACGAGCTCACATGTCGGCAAAGATCTTTCAACCAACAAAGACCTCGGACAGAATATGATTATTGGGTTACTTTAACCTCATTCAATACAATGAAAGATCATATCAACTCTTTTGGCCCAAAGAGTAGTCACGAGTCCCCACACAGATGACAGTATATATCTCGGAGGAATTCTCCACTTGGACCCTTAGTTGATATTGGTGGTGTAGTAATTGCACCATTCTAGACATACCTCAATGGTGCGTTAGATACATCTCGATCTCGAGATGCGATTTTACTAGCATAGAAGGGTAGGAAATGTGCTCAAATTAATGAGTAAGAGCTGTAGTACCGCGAGAGCACGTTCTCAGACCATTCGCCTTCACTGTACCACATCACAAACATGCTCATGACAACGTGTAAAGCATGGTAGGGATTGTCCCAACTTGTTAATTACGATCGGAGCCGCGGTGCGGGATAGCTACGTCGTACTCAAAGACAGCCGGATGTTCATCTCGTCTCGCACAGTAGAGTCATCTTTAGACAACTCTGCTGCGTCCAGCTCAAGATCTGCAGTGACAAGTTGCGAGACCGAGCGAGGCAAGAGACATGTCTACTTGGAGAGGATGTGAAGTTCCAGAATCCTCATGTGCATCTGGCCAAAATGTGGTATTTGCATACATATGCTGTTACCAAAGCAGAGATCCGCAATGCTGAGGTTTAATGCCTTGGCAGGATAGGATAGCTTCTCCAGTGCAAAGCAAAGTGTTCTTTGTTCGAGAGAAGCAACTCTGCAATTTCCTCTTCCGCAATTTAGGTGAGATGCCGACAGACGCCCGTGCACGGATGATCGTTCTCACATCTTCGCAGGCAGCCAAGCATCTGCACCCAAGACCGACATCACCCGAAATGTCTCGCCTCGGCCCAGAGTTCAATGTGTCAGGCAACCCTATAAGGTAGCTATTAATGGCGCGTTGCGCTTCTTGCGCGAACAACGCTGTGGTAGATGTGGTGGTCAGCGAAGCTATTAACTACCATCGACCTACATGAACCGCCAGCATTAGCGAGCTACAATGGCTCAAACTGAGGCACCTCCCATTGCTGCGCTTTACCAGGTGATCTTCGATCAGAAGGTGGGGTGAGTCGCATGCGCCAGCATCCGCAGAAGCAGAAGTGGTCTTGTACTGACTGGCCTTACCAAGGTATACCATATCATGGAAGGAGAGCCTTCCTGGCACTGATCTGGACGGAGTCGAGTACCAATGCCTCCCGTCTGGCTTGCACAGCGTGCGCGAGGACCTTGTCTATTTCATTCACGGCACATATGCTGGCGTGAGCGCATTTGTCCAAGAAGAAGCTGACAGTGAGCATCGCAATGCCAGCTTTGTCGCTGTAGGCGCCTTGCTTCCCCTCAGCTACGGCAGACTTGGAAAGAGCTGGGAACATGCGGAGGATCTGAGGCGATTGGCGAGAGCCACGGTTAAGGATCTCGAGAACAAGGAGCCGCTTGATGACTTCTGGAAGAAGCACGGCAGGAGTCTAGGAAACTCAGGGACTAGCTCGCCGACAGCGAAGAGATTCTCTCTACCTGGCTCGCTCAAGAGAAAGCGCGCGCTCTCAGACTCGACGGGTGCTTTTGGGGCGGAGCAGTTCATGCCACAAGACCACCCAGCATTATCCATGACCGCGCTTGTCACCACTTTCGGTCCTTTAATATTCCCCTTGTACAGAGAAGCACTTCTACGCCGAAGGATCTTACTGCTAGGAAGCACACCCGTGCAAAGGACTTGCAATTTTGGTAGGTCGCTTTATCCACGTCCCTGTAACTACATACTAACTTCGTCTAGTCTACGATCTTTCAATCCTTTCGAATGTGCCGCGCGCTCTTCAAGAGTCTATTGCAACGGAGAACGAGAGAGCCCGTCTTCAACCTCTCTTCAATGTAGGCGTTTTCGATATCACCAGACTGGAGACTCACAAAGATGGCTGGATGGCATGCACTACGGATGATATCTTGGGTGAGAAGAAAAAGCTATACGATTTGCTGGTCGAAATGCCACCACCGAATATCACACCTGGACACGCCTGGCCGAAGCTGCGGACACCCGATGGAGAGTTGGTGAAGGCAACTCAGCGAGATCTACGCAGATATAACTCGTTACGAAAAGAGCTGAGAAGAATAGAGCGGAGCACAACATCCGGCCGGCAGTGCCGTGACACAGAGTCGGAACCTGCAGACGACAGCGAAGGAGAAGACGTACCGCTTGTCCAGCCTGAGAAGCAGCTGCTTGAAGACGACAGCGATAGCTTGCAAGCTGCAGAGGCAGAGATCGTGCAACCTGAGTCTTGGACTGCTGCGGCATACAAAAGTTTCATGTGGTGGGCTTCTGCGGGCGAAATGGATGCGTGGGAAGCCGACGAAGCTATGGTCGACCAGGCTCTCCTTCAGGATCTGCCTGACTTCAACAATATCGCGGGCTCGGAACACGAAGCGGACACTGCAGATGACGAGGTAGATCTGGCACAAGGTGCGCACAGAGTCGCGACCATCCTGGTCGCTTACTTTCATCGCGTGACCGAAGCTATCTTACAGACTCTAGCGGATAACATCGAGCACGCAGATGACGATACGGAAGAAGGCTACGAGGAGGATCCCATCGAGGTCTCGAACGACGACATGCGACGCATGGGCATCGACCCGTGGAACACTGGAGATCGTCAATTCGTTCAAGACGTGATTAGTCTATACTTCAAGAGGGAAGCGTACCTTGAGGACAACAGCGTGAACATGTGTGGATTGAGGCTCTGTTGAGGTAATAACAGCTACAGCTTGCAAAAGTTTTACATGTTACGCAAGAGATCTCGCCAAATTTGACACTGCTACCATCAACTAAAGGTATCCGAACGATCTAGCCCACAGGCTGTTGACCAACTCCTTAAACTACGATAAAAACAATATCTGAACTTAAGAGGACAACGCCGACATGTCGCATTGGTGATGATGATGTAAATCGTAACGTTTAGAGTCTGATTCTCGGTACTTCTCCCTTAGCGTCGGCAGTGCAGAACCCTCTTCCCAGCGCGGAACGAATTTCCTTTCTGCTAAGTCATCATCCGTCTGAACGGACCGCGCGGATTTACGGGTCTCGCTTTTATGCTGCTTTTCTTTAATCAAAACTTTGCTAAATGTTCCGAGGGCATATTACTTAGCATCTGTGCGCCACAAGGGGACATTTCGCAGCGAGGCGTCATTCGGCACTTGCTTTGTACTAACCTTATTTCTTCAAGGATAAGTCAGCGTAGGCTGTCGCAATTCCGCGTCTGCTGAAGCGAGGTAGGTGGTTTTTTCTAGATGAGTTGAAAATCTATTCTGTTTCATGTTGAGATTCGCTGCCCAGACTGGTATATTCCAAACATATCGGTACTTGTCACTTTAATCTACACAACACGAGACTTGCCTCGGGCATCGCACTGAGTACAAAGACCTTCTCACCGGATGTCTTGACGACGACGACAATAACAATTCCAACAATGCCCTCGACAATACACGAAGAGCCAGAGACCCTATCTAGGGTCTCTACAGACTCCTCATCGACGGCAGTAGAGCACTATAAGGACGATGCCACAGATCTGGGCATGGGCTCCCAACGCAATTCCATGGGTTCTCTCCACCACACTAAATCGCTACAACATATGGTCTCTCTCCCACGCGAAATCCTGGTGGTCGGCATCATCAGCCTGGCTCAATTCACCACACAAATGGGCTTGGGGCAAGTGCTCTCCATCTTGCACGTAATCGCCGACGATTTCGGCATCGAAAATCCCGGCCTCAAGGCATGGCTCATCGCCGGATACAGCTTGACAGTCGGCACTTTCATCCTGGTATCTGGCCGTTTGGGAGATTTGTTTGGCTACAAGAAAATGCTGGTCATTGGCTACATCTGGTATGCTGTCTGGTCCATGGTGGCTGGTCTTGCCGTCTACTCGAACTATGTGCTCTTCATCTGGGCTAGAGTTCTCCAAGGTATTGGTCCTTCGATCTGTCTTCCGAACGGACTTGCGCTCCTCGGTGTGCTTTACGGTCCCGGCAGAAGGAAGAACATGGCTTTTGCTGTGTTTGGTGGAGTTGCGCCTGGAGGATCCGTCGTTGGATCCGTCTTTGGTGGAGTCTTCGCTCTTGCTTGGTGGCCGTGGACATTCTGGAGCATGGCAATAGCACTAGCCATCATTGCTGCTGTTGGCGCGTGGGCCGTCCCTGACCCGCCCAGAAAAGTCGACATTGGCGAAAAGTCCAACTTCGAGGTCTTCAAGATGTGTGATCCGCTTGGCGCACTTTCTGGTATCACTGGTCTCGTACTGTTCAACTTTGCCTGGAATCAGGCCCCCATCGACGGATGGGCAGCGCCTCATGTCATCGTAACCTTGGTCCTGGGTGTCGTCGTTATCTTGGGATTCTTCTACATCGAATTGCATGTGTCTTCGAACCCTCTCATCCCATTTGACGCATTGAACAGCGACACCGCATTTGTCATGGGCTGCATGGCCTGTGGATGGGGATGTTTCGGCATCTGGATCTTCTACCTATGGCAACAACTCGAGGTGTTACGAGGAGCTTCCCCACTCCTCGCCTCAGCATACTTGACGCCGGTGGTCATCTGCGGTGTCGTCGCTGCGCTCACGACAGGATTTCTGCTGAGCTACATCCGGCCTCCCTGGGTGATGATGATGGCCATGATCGCCTTCATGACCGGGTCAGTCCTGATGGTAACTGCTCCAGTCCACCAAACCTACTGGGCGCAAATCTTCGTGACCACTATCGTTGCTCCTTTCGGAATGGACATGTCATTCCCAGCAGCCACTCTCATATTGTCGAATGCTGTATCCAGAGAGCACCAAGGTGTGGCTGCAAGTCTCATCAACACCGTCGTGAACTACTCGATCTCTCTTGGTCTCGGATTTGCAGGAACAGTCGAGGTGCACGTCACAAAGGGCGATCATACTTTCGATGACACGCTGCATGGATACAGGAGTGCGTTGTACACCGGTATTGGTCTTGCGGGACTTGGCATCTTCTTGAGCTTCGTCTTCGTGTTGAAGAGCTATTGGAAAGACCACCAGGACGCACGGGCGCAGGCGATGGAGGAGAAGACTCGATCTGCAGAGGCTTAAACGATAAATATAAATGCATAAAGAAATATCAAGCTCAATATTTGCCAGTTCGCTCGCATGATATTTGTACGATGCGCACGTTGTTGTTTGTGGTGATGGTTATACTGAATTCTTGTCAATCTCGCATTGAATGCTAATGGCGTGACATACAGCCCCGAGGCGACATGTATTGTCGTTGCCGCTCAGACACTTGAAGCACTGAGCAGCGGTCCTGGTCGAGAGTCATCATGTGGAGCCGGAGAGACGTTGACGTCGACTCTCCGATTTCGGCGGCCAGCGCGAGAACATGCCACTTCGACCAGCGAATTTTGGAGGGGCAGTTCGTGACAACACTACATCATTAAAAGAAACAAGCAAAAGCAATCATGTCTGAATACAACATTGTCATCTTCGCTGGTAAGTGAATGTGCTCAGGAAGCTTACCACGCTCTCGCTAACAGCTGACAGGCGACCATTGCGGTCCGGAGGTAAAGTCCTACCGAGCCAATGCTTGACGACACCGAGCTATATGTACTAATGAGTCTGCCCTACTAGGTCACCGCAGAGGGTGTCAAGGTGCGTCCAGAGCTATGCACTCACCTTGAAGCAATGCTAACGATACACAACAGATCCTCCGCACCATCCAGGAGCACACTGACCTCAAGTTCAACTTCCAAGATCACCTTCTTGGTGGCGTACGTGTTCTTAGCATTCCGAGGATCAGCACCAAGCTCACATACTCCAGGCTTCCATCGACGCAACTGGATCTCCTCTGACCGACGAGGCCCTCTCAGCAGCAAAGGCCGCTGATGCCGTTCTTCTTGGTGCCATCGGTGGTCCCAAGTGGGGCACCGGTGCTGTACGTCCAGAGCAGGGTATCCTGAAGCTCCGCAAGGAGATGGGCACATACGGCAACCTTCGTCCCTGTTTCTTCGCCTCTGACTCCCTCGTCGACAGCTCGCCTCTCAAGGCGGAGGTCTGCCGTGGCGTCAACTTTAACATTGTCCGTGAGCTCACTGGTGGTATCTACTTCGGCGACCGTAAGGAGGACGACGGCAGCGGCTACGCGCTCGACACTGAGCCTTACTCCCGTCACGAGATCGAGCGTGTCACTCGTCTCGCTGCACACCTCGCCCTGGCTGAGAACCCTCCTGCGCCCGTCTGGTCGCTCGACAAGGCCAACGTCATGGCCACCAGCCGTCTGTGGCGCAAGACCGTGACCGAGGTCATGGAGAAGGAGTTCCCTCAACTGAAGCTCGGCCACCACCTCATCGACTCCGCCGCCATGCTGATGGTGAAGAACCCCCGCGCTCTCAACGGTGTGATTGTCACCAGCAACCTGTTCGGCGACATCATCTCCGACGAGGCCTCCGTTATCCCCGGCTCTCTCGGCCTCCTTCCCAGTGCTTCCCTCACCGCATCTCCCGACGGCAAGAGCAAGTGCAACGGCATCTACGAGCCCATCCACGGTAACCTTCTCCCTGCCCAGCTCCTCTCAAAAGACTTGCATTAACAAAAGAACCCCACAGGCTCCGCCCCCGACATTTCCGGCCAGGGCATCGTCAACCCCATCGCCACCATCCTCTCAGTGAGCATGATGCTCAAGTACTCCCTCCAGCAGCCCGAGCTGGCCAAGAAGGTCGACCAAGCCGTCAAGGCCGTCATCGACAACAACATCCGCACCAAAGACATCGGCGGCAGCGCCGGCACCGCCGAGGTCGGTGACGCCGTCGCTAAGGAGCTCGCTGCCATCCTCAAGGCCTAGGATGTCCTAGCCTTGAAGTGGCTTTGGCGCTTTTTCGCAACGACCAATTAATGCATAGATGAGATCAACCAAAAAAAAAAATACTTCGAGGAAAAAGTTTTCAAGATTTTATGTAGTCTTTTGTAAAGATGAGTGTGAAACCCTTCAAGAAGTGTCTTGTGGCGTACGAGCTGAGCACTAGACCTGGCATGTTAGGGCTGTCTGTTTGTGAACGTCGTCTTACGCATTGCTGCCCTCGAGTAGCACTGGTAATTACAAACTTGCCACCTTACCAAGGAATCAGCTTCGTCAGGTTGTACATCATACATAGTCAGACACGTCACGAACATGGATTGCACGGGAGTGCGAATATTTGGAATGAATATTTCAGGACAAATCCTACGCTATCAACAATGCAGAGACACTAAGACAGTAAGGGGGAAGAAAAATAGTAGTATCTCCGTTTGTGCGAACAAACAAGCATCATACACAAGCAATTCTACCTCAGCCCGACAGAGCTAGTAGAACTGCCCATCCTACGCAAAGCAATCAAAGCCCGCCTAGGACTCTCACTGCTCGCCGAGCTCGTCGGCCGGTTCGGGCTGTCATTTCGCCCACGAGAATCACCGTCCCCGTCTCCTCCCTGCTCATTGAAGTGCCAGAGGAGATCCGCGCTTTCGCGCATTGGGCTGGCGGGCGGTGAGATGGATTGGGATGCGTACGAAGAGAATGAGCGCAGAAGTGGTGGGGCCGGTGCGCGTCTTCAAGCGGTTGGCTTGGCGGGGCCCTCGTCCTCGGTTTGGCTGGTCCTCATTGCATCTTCGTAGTTGATGAACGAGGCGGATTGTGAGAGGTCGTCGGGTATGCGAGACTCCTTGTCTTCGGGAGCGGGACGTGTAGGCTCGGTAGCCTCGAGGTTGGCGTCTTGCTTCTCGGCTGATTCGTCTTCGGCGGGAACTTTCTCTGTCTCGGCAGTGGGCTTCTCGTTTTCCTTCGACGGTGAGAGGAGACCGCTTTGGCTGTCGTCGGCGTCGGCGTCCTCCTTGGGCTCGCTGTCCTTCTCCTCCTTGCGGTCAGGAGTGGCAGACGATTGCTGCTCTCCCTCCTTCTTGAGCTGAGCATTCTTCTTTTTCTTCTGCTTGCGGCTGGGTGTAGAAGGCGGCTGGTTCTCCTTGTCGCTAGGTTCGGGAGCATCAGACTTCTCAGTCTCAGCGCTTGTGGCTTCGTTCTCAGGCTTCAGATCGACTTTAGGGGCCAGATCATCCTTCACAGCGGACTCGCTGGATTTGAGCGGTGTGCTGGGACGAGAGTCGTCGCCACCCTGCTTGTTGTTCTTGTTGTTGTTCTTTTTCTTGGGGGAAGACTTCTTGGGCGTTGAGGCTGCAGACGCGGCGTCTCCGATGCTATCAGTGACATTTTGGACCTTCTGCTCAAAGTTCTCAACAGCCAAGCTGACTCTTCTGCCCTGGAACTTGCCGCCTTCTTTGACCTTCTTAAGATCTTCACGTAGTTCCTTCTCGTAGTCCCGGACCTTCTCCTGCGCCTTAGATCCAGAATTGCGGACCTTGTCTTCGGCACGCTTGCCAGCGGCCTCGATAGCCTTTTCGGTTTCCTTCTCTGCAGTGCGGGCGTCTTGAGCAATGGCCTTGGCATTCTGAGAGGCACCACGAGGTCTGGTGGTGCGCTTCATGTAAGCCTTGTAGAAGAAACGAGCGAAAAGTACGGTGAGCGGGAACAAGTAGAACAGGTTGAGGTAAATCGCAAAGGCTTCTCCAGAAGTGTCAATGCAGTTCACCTTGGTCCACTCGGTACGCCATCTAGTCTCGTATTTCGGGCCTGCAGGGACAGCGTGCTGGGTGACCTGTGCAATCCTCTCCTCGATATGCTGAGATACAGGCTTGTTGTCGTGGGGAATGCCAACACGCTCAGCAATGCCCTCTTCACCAGCCGCACGGAGCAGGAGCTTCTTGACCAAAGCGCCGAGGGATGGAGCAGCTGGCGACTCAACAACCTTAGATACCTCAGAGGTAGCAGAAGCAACAGCAGAAGTAGCGCTGGCGGCGACCGATGAGACAGTTGCGAGCACCTTGTACGGAGTAGCGATCGAGATATCGTACTGCACGAACAGGTGGAGTGCGGCATAGCTTGCACCGAAGAGGAATTGTGCGATCTGCATAGTCGTGAGGGCGCGCTTGACGCTCTTAGGAACCCTGACGTTGATGGCGGAGAGGGTGAAGTAGGTGTACTGTTTGAACCGTTAGCGTGTCTGTAGCGCGAGACAAGCATCTCGAATGCCTTACCATAAGAGCGTGGATGAAGCTGTTGATGAAGACAAACATCCAGATAGGCGGGCTCATGTAGCGCATACCAGCCCACATGCACAACATAGCGCCTGCGTGGTGGTATGTCTGCAGAGTCGCGCTGCGTTTGCCCTTTGCGACAATGATGAAGGTGTCCAAGACCTCGTAGAACTTGCTGAGGTAGAAGATCCAACCCCAGAAGGCCAATCCTTCGTTCCACAATCTTCCAACGTCAGTCGGGTCAGGGTTGCCGTTCGGGCTCATGTGAATGAGCGCGTTCTTGGACTCCCAGATGTTGATGGTCGTGTTGTAGGTAGCGGCGTCACCAAGACCTCTGGGACCGTGGATCTTGCACATAGAATCGGCGATACCTGCAAGGCCATTGGGGTTGTCAAAGCCAGGCCAGGTGTGCCTGAAGGCTCTGAACATGGCGACGAAGGTGGCGAAGCTGTAGATGGCGAGTGCGACATTGTGGAGGACGACGAAGGGCTTGAAGAAGGGCTGGCGAGCGATCCACCACGGCTTGTGGTTACGTTGGCGGTTCACGGCGTTGAGGGCGAAGACGGTGAGGATGTAGGTGGCAGCGAAGAGGGCTGGCACCTCTGGGCGCATCGCGAGGTTGAACAGCCATGGCGAGATGCCAAACGGCGCGCGAAACGTGCGCTCTCTGATGGGCGGCGGCAGCGAGTTGGGCAGGCTGGCAGGTGGGAAGGTGAAGAGCTCCTTGGGCGGCAGGGAGAAGTAGACCTGAGGGCCCGACATGGTGATGGTGGACGAGAGGCAAACGCGCTCTCAATGGCGGCGGGCGGGTGTGTGTTGATCGATCTGGAAGGAAGAAACGCGTGGGGTACTGTATATGATGATTATTGGGAAAAGACGCGATGAGGCGGGAGCTTTGGCGCCGGCTGTGGCTGTGGCTGGTTCGCTTCGGTGATCGAAATGAAAGCTCGAGCTCTTAACTCTCTTCTGATGACTTGACGGATCCGACGCTTGCCGGGATGCAGCAGAATGCCGTGAAGTGCGTGTCGCGTGCGTGTCACGAGGAGCAATCGTCCTTGAAGATCCAACGATAATGATGATGAACAACGATGCCAGCAAACGGACGTGCTTCTTCTGCAAACCAAGCTCTCGAATATTCTCTGGCCGGCGACGTCATTCTACGTCACACAATCAGAAACAGGCCGAGGGACGAGCATTCACTTTGTTGTTGCACCTGCAAACTGCTACTGAACACACGCAGAGTTAAACGCAAACTCAATTTACTCGTTGTATCGCCAAAAGAAGACAATAACAAATCAGATCTCATCACAATGGCCTCAGGAGAACACGCCGCCGAGAAGCTCAAGGGTGCTTTGCACCAGGGCAGTGTACGCCGACCGGACCCTCGAAAATGTTAATGATGATACTGACTCCATTCACAGGAGAAATCGGAAAGTGCGCGCCAAAACACCAATTCGTTCGTCGACACCCTTACGAGCGACAGTAAGGCCAACACCGCAGACACCACTGCTGGCAGGAACGCACATACCACTGGCGGCATCGATGGCGAGAAGACGCTCACTGGTGGCCACGAGAACGCCAAAGGCGATACGGGCTTCAACAAAGACGCAGAAGCCATCGGAGGCGCGGCACTGGATGGTGCTGACAGCCTGGCAGAGAAAGCAAAGAGGAAAGTTTACGGCATCTAGATGTTGGACGAATTTATGATTATACCCAGAGCGCATGGATGGAGAACGGATGGTCTGTGTTGATATGGCATGTACAAGCGACTACTATGTGAATTGGACGAATTACAACCACCAACATGTGCACGTCCATAATTTCATTCATCATGGTGATATTCATCTAATAATTCTACCTCTCAGGGCTTAGAAGTCCTGCTTCGGCGCATTGCCCTTTTCATCGCCAGCGCCATACTTCTTCACAGGCTCCTTAGCAGCGCCCTTGTCCTTCTCGAAGTACTTGACCTCCTCAGAGTCCATGTGTTTCATCACAGTATCTGCCTGCCATTTCTTGAAGCTGAAGCCCAGACCCTCATGGCTGTAGTCCTTGTCATTTGCCTGGTCCTTGTGGTACTTCACTTGGATGAAGTCCGAGTCCACGGTGTCGGGGTCGAGACTGAGGGAGACCAGTGCGTTGATGGTGGCCGTCTTGGGAATGACCTTGAAAGTCCAGGACTGCTCGTTCTTGAACTGGATCACGTCCTTGTCGTTGCGGATGACTTCGTAGCGTTCGTTCTTGGATTCTTTGAAGAGTTTGGGAAGGGCGAACCATTGTCCGGCTGGACTTGGTGTTAGTTGCTGCTGTGATACGTCAGGCCCGTGGTTGTGGCTTACCCATCTTGTAGCGGTCGTTTGCATAGACAAACTGGTCATCGTAAACACAGTCCGCTGTGTAGCGTTCCACACGCTTGATGGTGGGCTGGCAGGAGTAGAGAGCGATGATGTCGTCAACCAGAGCTTGGCGTGCTGGCGACAACTTGATGCTCTTGCTTGGGTCGGGAGTGTAGTCCTCAGACGTGGAAGTCTGACGGACCTCGAACTGCTCGCCGGGTGCTGAAGACATCTTGGATGTTGTTGCAAAAGTACGGAAGGGTGTCGTTGCTTGATTGTACGAAAGAGGTTTGATGTTGGTGCGAGTGATTGTTCTTGCTGGCGAGAAGATTCTAGATGATAACATGTGAAGAAAAGACAAGTAATGTACTTTCAATCTGCCAGTGAGGCGAAGTAGAACATGTGCATCTATATGGCAGCCTCACCCGTTGATGTCACGCGCGGAGTTGTGACGTGTAGATCGAACGCATCTGTGCCTGATGTGCATATGAGGCTTGGACATTAGGCATGTGCCAATTTCTATGGGCTCGCGACTGCAGGATCTCCTCCTGCGGAAGGAGGAGCATCTCGCTTGATGATGAATGATGATGACAGCCTCGAAGGTGCGATCTTCGGTCCACCAGACGAGCCGGAGATTCATTCCGCTCATCAACCCCAAACACCTAACCCTATAGAAAATGTCGTGTGTGCAGATATGGAAGATTGAGGTTGTCATAAAGCGTTCAATCACTCTTTGCTGGAGTAATAAGTATGTAAGTGGTTTTGGTAGTCACCAGTCAATCATCTATCATCATATATTCATGTGGCGTGGCTAAGAAACAGTTTTTGCTATCAAAAGGCTTGGGTTCTCAAAGTCCGACTTCACTTCTCCGGACTTCGCATCCTCTCTTCGAGCAGACCAGAGTTCTTGCGTTATACACATCATGTCCACAGCAATAAAGAAACACATATGCATCACACAATGGTAAGCTTACACTCTGCCAAGTATACAGGCATCGACGAAGAGACGACCATGCCATCGACGGATGCCCAAATTACAGACAGAGAGTCTCAAGCTTCCTAACAAGACCCAAACATGAGAAATTCACTCTCGACTGCCTCTCCTTTATGCCACATTCTCTTTGCATACCAAGCACCGTGACCAATCCTCGGTGCCCACGCATAACTCCAGCCTCGCGGTGCCATCGACCTAACGGAACAAACGCTCGTCGACAATGTACCATGCCTCATACACCTCCCTCATCTCAGGACGGTTCGGGCGCGACAGCTCTCCCTTGAAGAGAGTCCTGAAAAACCCATCCTGATTGGTCTCCACATCCTCCCACACGACCAACAGCAGACGTGCCGCGAATTTATGCGGCTCGTCAATAGCCTGACTGTGCGCGCTGAACGTGTCGAAGAAAGCGCCGTTCGCATTGACCAGGCGCCGCGCGAATCTGGACATTCTGAACAGCAGCGGCGCCAGAAGGAAAGTGAAGCCGATGTCGCGAGCCGCGTGTTCGGCGACGAGCTGGATTCCAATTTTCCACGGCTTGCCAGTGTTGCCTTCCATTGGGAACGTGCGCCGCATGTCTTTACGGAACTGCTTGCTCGCGTTGTCCGGATTCAACCACATGTATGCCCAATGCTTGAGCAGCGGCAATACCGTCGGACCCATAGCGAATCGCACAAGCTCTCGATCCGGAAGAACGTGTTCGCAGTCCGGAGTTCGGAGCAGGCTCATGTCGACTTCCGGCAGGAGTATTGGAGGATGGTTTGGCATGCGGTAGTTCTCCTCGATCACCTTGTCGTACCCGTTTTTGCCGTGTTCATCACGGATTTCGATCACCCTTGAGACCTTGGCGTAGTATCTCGGGGCGTCGCCGTCCTCCATCTTTGGACCTTCGTCGATGATTTTGAGGTCGCGGTCTTTCTTGACCGGTCGTGCTGCGCACTCGCTCGGTGGTGTGCGCTCTTGGGGTTCTTCGTTCTTCGGTTTCGCTTTCCTGCCGGGTTTGGCTTTTGCCTTGGTGTCGCTTTTGCCATTACTGCTCTCCTTACCGTTGTCTCTGCCTTCGCCATCGCCGTCGCCGCCGACTTCGCCGTTGCCATTGCCATTGCCGCTCAAGCCACTGCCACCGCCTTGCTCACCTTGCCCGCCTTCGTCGCCTTCATCGCCACTGGGAGGGGTTTCTGCACGCTTGCGCTTACCTTTGTCTTTTGGAACTTTGTCTTTCGGTACCATGTTGCTCCTAGACGTCACCTTGGGCGGGCGCAAAGGGTTCTTCGGCTTGTAGAACCCGGCCGGTTTGACGCCTCTGCTCGGCCGCTGAGGTTGAGATTCGAGCTGCGCGATGGCCAGAGCGTCTTCGGTTGAGAGTTCGTCCATGACGCTTGCTTGTTGGGAAGGACGAGGGTGTAGTGGTGAGTAGGACGAGAAGTTATGTCCGCCTTGCGCGATGTGGGCAGTGAGGGTGGATGTTGCTGGTAGGTCCTGTGGCGTGTGGTTGCTCGAGGGTCGATTGTGTTTGGTTAGTAATGGTCGACGTCACACGCTGCGAGTCGCGCGTGATACATTACCTTCACTTGCATGTGAAAGTGAGTGAAGCCTGGACGCACTGCACTGGCGTCAACATCCATGCTTGCTTCTCAGAAAGTCCGCGCTGCTTCTGCTGCGGTGAGTGAAGTGCGCCTCCCCACGAACTCACCATTTTGCTCACCAAACAGCTGGCTTAATTACCTTTGTTGCCGGCGACATATGTTAGAATATTGACTGAGCAGCATGATAGCACACATAGCCAAGGTCTCGAATGACAGGGTGCAATGTGAGAGCAGCCTGTAGTAAACTCGTCATGATACTCATTATTTCCCAACCGCACCAATACACTTCAATGAGTCCGACTATTCAATTCTCCCACTTCACTCAGAGTGATATCAAACTTTGCTCTCATCACTTCCTATCGACCTTCAGTCATCCTCGATCACGACCACTGACCCCTGTAGCTGTCGCTGAAAAGGCACCGCAGATACCTCCTCGACCTTGCGAACAACCTGAACATCGCTGTGTTCGCTCTGTTGCTGGACCCACCGAGCGGTTCTGCCAGGGCCCGGCCTCTTCAAAGCCTTTCTCACGAAATGATCCACCACCTTGCCACGAAGCTTCGTCTTACAAGCCTCCTGCCTCTCGCGCGTCATCTCCTTCATCGGGTCACCCTCGGAGTTGAGAATGCCCGTCTGACTCGGACCGATCCTGAAGTGCACCGAGTCCAGACGACGAAAGCTTTCCTTGCGGTCAACGCCGGGAGCAAGGAGGTAGTGTTGAATTCCGCCCCAATGCTTCTCCATGTGCTCGTCGAGTGAAGCGCGGAAAGACGAAGGGAGCGTGATCTCGAAGGACTGCAAGCGAACGGCGTCCGCAAGCAACTGATAGCAATCGGCTATTATGTTCTGTCCTGACTTGGTGATGGTCAGACGAGTTAGGTGTTGTCTGCAAGAGCCGATCTTTTAGAGCCAAGTATTCAGCGTGTTCATTGAATAGGACATGAAGTGCGGTGGGCGGTAGAGGAACTCGACGGCTTCGGCGTTAATCGCTCGGTTAACGCAGAGCATTGAAGTCCTTCGAGTCGGAGCCGGACGGTGGTGCCACGTTCCGGTTTGCGTAACGTAGGAGACGGATTCGGTGCGATAGTACACGTGGTCAAGAGACACGGTGCGTCGCGGAGGGAATAGCAGCTTGTAGATGCGCTGACGGAGCTCTTGAGGAAGTTTCTCGAACGGAAAGTATGTGGCTGGCACGGCGATGTAGCCTTTGAGACCAACATGCTGTCCAGAAGCTACGGTGACCTTGTTCCTGTCAGTCATGTTCATGTTGCAAAATGTTGGCGAGCGATGCTTACCTCTTGCAGCATGAACGGCTTGGATCCGTACAAGTCGATCTTGTGGTGGTATCGCTTGACACTGTCTTCGTACTGGGATCTGTCAGTAGAGCAAGGAGGAGCATCTTTGCAGTGTAAGTACTCACCTTGGCGTGGATGTCGTTGTCCTTGATGGACGAAAAGGCATGTTGGTTCGACGCCATTGTGTCTGTTATTCAGAGAGCAGTCTTCTTAGAGGATGTTGTTGTAGACGAAATGTACGCAAAAGAGAAGAGTTTCGTTTGTGTCTCGTGGAGGTTCTCCGGACATGTGATCAACGATCAATGAGGCCAATAAGTGCCTTGAGTGAGTGATATCCATGTCATATGACACGTATGGGATGAAGTCGTCTCCATATCGAGTGGGTTGCCACTGTTATTGAAGTGAGACTCGTCTCGAATGATCTCAAGTGTAGACGATACCAGACGCATAATCGGCGAAGGTGAACTAGGGTTCAACAGATATCGTCAATGAGGACACCTGCAAATACCTTCAAGTCCGATACGTCAAACAATGAAGCCACATGTGTTATACAAAATGTGAAGACCAGCGAACGAACCCTCCGCCAAACAAACAGCATCTCCAACTCACCACACCCACACCAATACCCAAGCATCTAGAAGTTCCACACCCACCCATCGCCCATTCCTATCGCCAAAGCCACGCGCCGCAGAACCTGCAGTCCTGCCCAAACTCCCACCACAACAACACCAACCCACCGTCACCGATCATGCCGCATCACCCTCACGATTCATGAAATCTCAAAGCACAGCATAATCCACCAACCCGGACAAGAGCCCACCACCATCTCATCACGCCTTCCCCAAAACGGCGCCACCGTCAGCAGCCACGCCAAACGCCCGCGAGAATAATCCCACAGTTTCGGACAAACAGCGCGCGATTCAGCAATACGTGGTGAAGCACGTTTTTTGAATCAGCGATAGGAAATGGTCGAGGCCACGAATGATTGAATGATTCGACCCGGAACGGACAACACAACAATGGTATTGGCGGCCACCACTACCTACTAGCCCACAGTGCCACCCACACACGATAGATGCGGTCCTGACCAACAAATCGCACGAACGAACAGGAACGTCAGTCACATCGAGACATCGTCGGAGCAGGAGCACAGCTCCGCCGTCGACCCAAAAACTCCAACCAACAAGGCCCGACTAGTCCAAAAGAAGCCCACAGGAGTATTGGCACCAAAGGAACACACGCGCGCAGGTCAATCACGCACGGCGCGTGCGTTCGCGCCCGTGAAAGTGGTGAGCGCCAAAAAGCGCGTCTGAACTCTCTAAGCGACGTCCGACAGAACGGAGCCTCGAAATGGGAACAGCGGCGGGAAGGGAAGAGAGGCGCCGGGTGACGGTTAGCTAGCCTAGCCCCGATAGCATGGGCACGGGCCCTGACAGCGGTGTGATAGGGTGAGGAGATTGGCTGGCAGCTGGTAGGCGAGGCTTTTGGTGGGGTTTGTTCGCTTGGCGGCTGGTGTTATTGCCTGGGGGCGAAGGATAATTTCTGTGATGGGATGGAGTCCCGGTGTGAGAAGATGGCTTCGTCACCCTTTCTGCGTGGGGTGGTGGCTGGGAGGGGAGCGATACGATATACGAGAGGTGGTTTTCTTTGGTTTTGGATGTGATTGTTTTAGATGTTTGTGGGGTTTCTGAGACTCTGTTCTCTGGTGTTTGCGCACGCATTACTGAGGAAGGTTAGGTTTTCTCGGTTGCGGAGATGGGAACGGGTTCAACGGTTGGGACTGAGAGAGTTTAGTTGGATCGCATGAGTAAGAAATCTGTATCTGCGTTGGTGTTATACTTAGCCTCGATAGGGTTATTGCCATTTGGGCGGCAGGTACGGCGCGCTCGCGAGCTTGTGTTGCTATTGCGTGCATGAGAAGGGCACAGCCGACAGGAAACGAACCGTGGATGGGATCAAGGTTGTTTGCATGCTTGGTAATGGAGAAGAAAAGCAACGGGTTGGGTCATCTCGGTTCGCAGCGCGCAGCAAGAGGCGCTTTTGGACGGCTTGGGTTGGGTACCAGGCGCCTGGTCGGAGGAACCAGACCGTGTGCGCGGCGACTCATGAACAGTCCGCGAGGTGCAGTTCGCATGACTTGGGAAGTTTGGGGAGCGACGACTGCACGCGGTAATTGATAGGCAAAGACTCTACCGCGATAGGGAAGTCGCTCGGCATGCTGGGCAGGCAGACAGCGCCAGAACCACGTTTTGATTCTGTGATATAAACTTCGCCCTGCACAATGCACGACGGTTTCTAGGAGGCGACCACGTTTCTCGATTCCTTCCCGCTGTGGCGCCATCAAGGGTTTCGGCGGCGGCGACGGCGACGGCGGGCGGAAGTCGGCGGTTGTTGGAGGTGTGGTATAAGGGATCGGTAGTTGTTAGTGCACCACGACTCAGTCAAGGATGTGATGATTGCAGCCCCTCTTGTCGGGGGTCGGGGAGGCACCGGACCACACAGGTTGCACTGGGTGGAGGCGTGAGGGAAGAGTCGTCGCGGCTGTGTCACCGAAGCAAATTGGGGCGTGGCGCTCTTCGCCGGCTAGCGCGTGCAGGAGGGCGTTGTTGTGTGACGTGCTGACAGCACGAAGGAGCGCCAGGCCAAAGTAGCTTTGCTGCGGGTCAGCGGTGGTGTTGCCTTGCAGGGCGAATGGCCCGATTGGCGTGGGTGGGGCGTGTTTCGATTAGGGGACGGCAGAAGTGTGTTCGCAGGATGGCGTCCGAGACGATGGGTGCTGGGAGTAGTGTCGAGAGGCAATTCTACGGTACGGTCTAGACAGAGAGCGAGCAGAGCAAGCAGGCGGGCGAGAAGAGGGGGTGAGAGTCTAAGAGAAGAGAGTGCAGAAGCGCCATCGTTTGGATGGCCGGTTACAAGGCTCTCATTGTGCATGTTTATGCCTGGGTGTGCGCCGGGGATGGCTTGCGCCTGCGGCCGAGCAGCATGAGGTATGCAGGAGCGTGCGTGCGTGCTTGCGTGAGAGTTGAGTGGATAACAGTACTGTCGATACGATACAGCTGGCAGTACGACATGATCTATGGCGGCCTGACGGCGAGATGACATGGTGCCGTCTGGTATTATTGCACGTCTGAGCATGACATACACGCATGGATACATGCATACATACATATATACAATAATTAGTACACATTCCTCAGCATGATCGGCAGCCAACCCAGCAGGCCATTTGACTTTGGCGCGAGTGTGGGAAGACAGCGATCATCATCATCATCACGGTCGTGGTGTGAAGGCGCTCAGGCCGTTGGCCGGGTACGGAGACGGAGACGCTTCGGGCCACTCTGGCAGAGTTGTTAGTGCATGCGAGCGCTGGGGCTACCGACCGGGCTGGGCTGGCTAACGACTTTCTAACGACTTTACGAGTGGGGGTGGGTGGGTGGTGCTTTGGTGCGTGAGTAGCGCTCGGAGTGGTGGTGCTTTGGTGTGTGAGTGCGGTGTGCGTAGCATGGCTTGCAAGCTGTCTCAATCGTGATACAGCAGCAGGCACGCCGATGCATGTAGGCAAGAGGCGTGTTTTGGGGAGAGAGCCCATCTTGTCCCAGCAGCAGTCCATCGTGCTGCCGTTCGCAGACACTCGCACCCGGAGATATAGGAGGGCCCAGCAGGATTATTAGCCATGCAACCACTGCAGCGGGTCTCTGGTCTCTGTGGCTCGGTGGCTACTGCGATAATTGGGTTGGGCTGGCCTAAGCTCCATGTGCACTGGCGTCTGCTCTGCTCTGCTCGCTCCTCTGCGTCCGCGTCCTAGCGCCGCCCATGCCGCTGCCGCTTCTTCCCAGGCGATTGGCACAGAGGGGAGCTGCTCGAACGCCGTCTGTCTGTCTGCCCGTATGACTCGCGTGTCGCAACGCTGCTCCTCGCTAACCGCTAAACACCTGCCCTGCTGCTGTTGCGCGCGCTGTCGTCCTCGAGCACCGCCGTGTCGTGTCCCTTCGCTTCACAACATCCACGCCTCCTTCTCCTCCAACAACCAAGCCAGCCAGCCAGCCAGCTCGTCCGCTGTCGTGTGGCCGCCGCAGCCTCGCAGCAGGCACACTCGACCATTGTCGCCTGTCTCTTTCTCTCCGTCGCTGCTGACCTATTACCCATCCGCTCCTGGACTCTCGCCGACCTGCTCATCTTCCTCGCCGCCCAGCTGAGAGGCCAGCGCCCTGAAGCTTGTCTGTCAACCGATATACTGCTGCCGTCCCACCACCCTTCTCTCGCTCTCTCTGCCATCTGTCGCTGTCTGTCTTCTGCTCCATCCCGATCTCTCTCTCGCACCAGCACCAACCGCGCGGTCCGCGGTAATCTCCCTTGGAATCCTTGACTTAATTGTGAGTGCCAACTGGGTCCGATTCATGGTCCTCCTTGCTTCCAACCCTGTGCCCTACTAGCTGGGTCATTCCTTCGTCCCACCCACACGGAACCTCATCCCAAGGCCAACTCATCGGTCTTGAGCTCATCATCTTCTCTCGCACGTTTTGCGAAACTCTAACATCGATTTCGCATATCGCTTGCTCCGTTGTGTCCCATCCCCAGTACTAACCCTCGACCGTAGCTTCTATTCTTGCACCGTCTGCGCTGTCCAGCTCCAGACGTGCCTATCAGCCCGTCATGGAGCACAAACCCAGCTACACGGTAGTGCCCAACGAGACGCAGAGCTTCACCACTCGCACCACTCGTGAGGGTAAGAATCTCAAGTATGAGCTCAGAGTCCTCCAACAACCCATCCGTGCTCGCGCGTGTGGTTCTGGTTCAAAATGTACGTTTGTATCTGTCTGCCCCCGGTCTAACGGACGACTGATCCTTTCTTAGCCTCTGCCGACCGCAGACCTGTTGACCCGCCACCGATTGTCCAACTCAAGGTGCTGGAACTCAAGGCTGGCGCAAATGGTGAGGAGGTCGCCGAAGACATCACCTTTGTGATGAACGCAAATTATTTCCTTTTTGCCACATTGGAGCCTGCCAGACATCTAGCACAGCCCCGTGGCATGCCAGACCCAAACAAGCCCACAGTTCTTACCGGTACCCCTGTTGCTGGCATGGTCTACCTAGACCGCCCTGAAGCCGCTGGCTACTTCATCTTCCCTGACCTGTCTGTCCGACATGAGGGTCAATTCCGTTTGAGCTTCAGCCTGTACGAGGAGCTCAAGCGCACAGAAGATCACGACAAGATGGAAGACCCTAGCCGTGCCTCGCTGCCAGGTGAGACTCACGTCACACACCGCCTCGAGGTCAAGTCCGAAGTCCTACAAGTCTTCAGCGCGAAGAAGTTCCCTGGTCTGACCGAAAGCACCTCCCTGAGTCGCACTGTTGCCGAGCAAGGTTGCCGTGTTCGCATTCGCCGCGATGTAAGGATGCGCAGGGGCCCGCGGGATGCAAAGGGAGGCAAGGAATGGGACGATTATGAAGAGTCGACCGCCGACCAACGCGCGAAGGCGGCTCGCACTGCCGACACCCCTCCTTACAGCTATGCGCACGGTGCACCGCCTTCCGTCATGGAACCTACAGCCAGACCACGTTCTGGAAGCCATGGAAGCCACCAGTCACTTGCGGCCTCGCTGTCGCGCCGTCAGTCTCAGCAGGAAATGGCCCAAATGTACCACCACCAGCAGCAACAACAGCAACAGCAACACCAGCATCAGCACCAGCACCAGCAGCAATACGGTGGTACAGCACCCCAAACACCGCAAAGCGGTGTCCCAGGATCTGTATATGGTCCCTCGCCCAGCCACCAATACTCCCAACCACCATATGTGCAACAACCTCAGCAACCCCAGCAAATTCAACCTCCGCCGCCGCCACCTCCAGCGCCAGCACAGCAACAGCCGATGCAGCAACCACCTGTACAATACCAGTCTCACTCCTACGCGCCGCCTCCCGCCGCACCGCAGCAAAGTAATCACTACAGCTACCAGTCAGCACCTACATACCAGGCCCCATACTCAGCCGGTCCTCCGGAGTCGAATGGACACTCTCACAGGCCCAGCGGCGACTGGTCTGCTGCACCAATGCAAGCTGAATACCACCGACCTTCTGTCCACCACGCACCGGTGGCACCAGCACATGCTGCGCCTGCTAGCCAACCGGCACCGGCACCATACAGCTCGCAGCAGTACCAGCAACCTCCCCAGCCATCTCAGCCATATCAGACTCAATCACCGCATCAACCGCATTACTATGCGCCCATTGAGGCACAAAGCACACGCGCACCTCCGCCCGAGCCTATACAGCCACCTCACAGGGCATCCGTGCCTACACCTCTTTCCTCGGCGACAGCGACAAAGTCTTACTTCACTTTGCCACCTATATCTCAGGCTTTCGAGCCTGCTTCTCCGGCTGTTCCCACACCTACAAGCACCACCAGCTACTTCCCCAACTCCTATGTTGGTCAAGTTTCTGCGGCAGAGTCACACAAGCGCGCCTACGGCTCGACTTTCTCGACTGCTCACCACGATGTCGCCCAGAAGGCCGGCGCGCGTCCAGACTCGATGCCACAGCCTAACGGTTCCTTGTTTACCGACTTTGACGTAGACGATGATGACGAAGACGAAGGTGTGTTGACGGCCGGATACAAGCGTGCAGATGGTCAGGTCATAACCCGAAAATACTAGTTGCAGTTCGCAGATTCATGCAATCAAGGCGTGCACGAGCAAACCGACCGCTCATTACACACAAGTAGCTGGTCTCGCTGAAGCAGTTTTCATTACCTTCAGCCAAGGCTTGATCTGATTCAAATGTGTTTTGCGATACGCATCAAAAGTCGGGCGCTGGGACAAGCGAATATACGTATTCCTTCTTGCTGTCTTCGATTTTTTGGGCGGATTTTTGCAAAATCTCAAAATGGCTTCTTGATTTCTTTTCAATTTGCCACGAACGACTTCCCGCATACGAAACGTTGGCAATCTGTCATACTTCTCAGGACGATTTATTCATTTTTCGCATGAGCACGATCTTGGAGGGGCTTGTAACATCTCTTCTTCCAGCGCCGTTGCTCACCTTTTTCTTCTTCTTCTCTCATTGGATGGTTGGGTCAGGCGGTGACGAGCAAAACCCGCGCGGCGTTCCAGGCGACGGAATCTCTTTTTTTTTTTTTTGCCTGCATTTCCTATCGTCTTTCTTGCATTGCGACTAAAGCTACGGAGCTGAGGGGGCGAGTCTCCGAAAGGTCCCCCCCCCCGAGAGATGGACCTGGCGGTACGGCGTTTTCCTCGACTATTTCATGTGTTCTATGCTTGTTCTTTTCCACACCATGTTCCTGCAGCTTTTTTCTCTTTACGTGTCTCGAGATTCTGAGATGATATAGAGATGATGTGGTGGTAGCAGGTGAATGAAAACGAATCAAACACTTTTGGAGAATTTCCATCGAGTTTCCTTGCATGTGCTTCATGCCCATTCTTCACACCACTAGCTTGAAGTTTCCGATACCTGCCAATCTCGCGAAATACTGTAGCACGGAATTAAAAAATGCACGTGGTCGCTGCACGCGATTGACCGTTTTTTGTCCCAGAAACTCTATCATCATGCCGATACGATGCGATGTGTTCGCGAATCGAACTCCGCATTTCTACCACCACGTGCGGAGTGCAGAAGAAGTGGAGAGAGCTGTGCTGTGATATGCTTGCGGGGTTGAGGCGGCCTGCCGGATCGGGAGGACGGTGGTGTCTGTTTTTGTGTTGCACTGCACTGCTTGTAGTTGTGTTGTCATCGGTGTTTCGTTGTTGTGAGGGGTAAGGTAAGGTGGGAACCGTCCGTAGCATCTCCCGGAGCATGTTGTGTGATGTATGTAGATAGTAGACATACCCGAGTGTATGGATATATAAGGCGAGAGCCTTCCAGACCTATTTGCCATAATCATCACCTCAGAAGAAACATCTTTTTCCAAGCCTCACCGAGCATTAGAGACATCACCAGACGCACTACAGCTCTCGAAACAAACAAACAAGTGTAAACGACAAAGAACAGCTCTCTGCCACTCCAACAAAGTGAACCCATCAACCTTCACCACCAACGAACCGCAATCATGTCCTCCTCCTCCACCACCACCACCCTCGAGCACCCCAACATCGCCATCACAACCAATCCCTCCCACGAGCTCTCCATCGTCCAAGTCCCCACCCCATCGCCCGCCGCGGGAGAATGCCTGATCCACGTCACCGCCACCGGCATCTGCGGCAGCGACGTGCACTTCTGGAAGCACGGCGGCATCGGGAGCTCGAAGATCACGTGTGAATTGGGCTTGGGGCACGAGAGTGCCGGGGAGATTGTCGGGCTGGGGGAAGGGGTTGAGGGGTGGGAGATTGGTACGTTTTGTGAGACGATTTCTTTTCTCTTCACTGGCTTTGATTTGGAAGCTGGACATATGGGAGAGGTGGCACAGAAATGTTCCGGGCTTTCAGAAGCAGGGCGGACGGAACACCCGCGCCTGCTCTTACTGTTGTTCTCTTGCTATTTTCTGCCCCCGGCAAGAAAGATGCTCTATGCTACTCCATATATCGTACACGCAGACTTCGTACTTCTGAAACCACCGCTAACAATACTCTTTGGCTTCTAGGCGATCGAGTGGCTCTCGAGAACGGCATTCCGTGCTCGAAGCCTTCGTGTACGGCCTGCCGCACGGGCCAATACCACGGCTGTCCAGACATGGTATTCTTCTCCTCGCCGCCGGTGCACGGCACGTTGCGACGCTACCACGCTCATCCAGCTGCCTGGCTGCACAGACTGCCAGACAGCATGACGTTCGAAGAAGGCGCGTTGCTGGAGCCGTTGTCGGTCGCGCTGGCGGGTATTGAGCGGGCTGGGTTGAGATTGGGAGATCCGCTGGTGATTTGTGGTGCTGGACCGATTGGATTGGTCAGTCTACTTGCGGCGCATGCGGCCGGCGCAGCGCCGCTAGTAATTACTGATCTGGACGAGAATAGGCTGGAAATGGCGAAGAGGTTGGTGCCGAGGGTGAGGACTGTCAAGGTTGCGAGTGGCGTTGGTCCTGAGGGTGTGGCGGTGGATATTAAGAAGGCTCTGGGCCAGGAAGCTGGATTGGTGTTGGAGTGCACTGGCGTGGAGAGCAGTATCCACAGCGCCATTTATGTGCGTCGATCCGGGGGAGGGAGACTGGGATGAGCATCGCTGACACTCTAAGCAGGCCTCTCGCTTTGGCGGTACTGTGTTCATCATTGGCGTAGGAAAGAGCTTCCAGACCATTCCATTCATGCACGCCTCGTTCCGCGAGATCGACATCAGGTTCCAGTTCCGGTACCACGAGACGTATCCAAAGGCGATCTCACTGGTATCGGAAGGCCTGATTGATCTGAAGCCGCTGGTCACGCATCGGTTTACGTTGGACCAAGCCAAAGAGGCTTTTGAAGCGGCTTCTACACCTGCGGCGAAAGCGGTGAAGGTGCAGCTTCTAGACGCTTGAGCACAGGCGTCGCTCGACCTGACTCGACAGCTGAGTCTCGACGTGCAAGGGGCGAGGCCGGGAGCAGAATATCCTTGTAGAATTTTGGATAGTTCTTTATGACCGCGGGATCCTTCAACAGAGGTTTGGCGGATGGCCGCGGTCTAAGGGGAAAGATTGCCTGTGTTTTACTCACTTCAATCTGTTAGCAAATTGGCGATAGCCATCTTATCACGCAAATTCTGACCTCTCCCGGGAGCCCATGCTTCGAAACCGTCCACGCTCTGCTTCAGACTGTAGGTGAAGTTGCCTTCATCCTCGTCATCTGGCAGCAGTCGGGCGGTGTTACCTTGCATGGACATGACCCTATCGGACCAGCGCATCAATCTCTTTACCAGATCCGGGAAGCCTAGCCTGGCCATCCCACCCCGTATGTCAATCATTCGCCTTTGCGCCGGCCGATGCACCGAGTTTGCCGCATTCCGGTCCCCGTACATACACTCGTGTAGAGCAATGCGACCAACAGCAAGAATAAGCCCGTCACCTGCGGATCGTTTTGGATCGCGAAGTGCTTCATTGATTGCCTTGATCGCCTGAGTTTGCAGCCAATATGAGCACTCCTTGTTGAGCGAGCCAATCCTTATGAGGTCTCCTGAAGCAAATAGTAGACGCACGTAGAACAGCGCCGGCTCCTCCATGGCATGCTGTGTCATGAACCATTCCCACCTAGTGCCTTGATCGGAAGTGATGTTCAGGACCGGCCATGCTCTTGGTGCAAACACTGTCATCATGTAGTGCAGCAAGCCATCAAACCATGGCTGCCACTGTACAGGATAACAGTTGAATGGGTCGTGCCGTCCTGAGTTGATCGTGGCAGGTCTGGGTACCGCGTATCGTGCTATGGCTCGCATGGTTTCGATCTGGTCATCGGGCCTCATCACAAATTCGTCTATGCCCTCATCTAAGCAGTCTGGGGATGTTACCGCAGAGGAAGGAGGCGTGACTTTCTGGCATTCCTCGCAATTGCAGGTGCGAGTGGGCGACTTTGACCGTGCGGAGTAGGAGACCGGTTGGCGCGCGACACTGGATATGGTCGAGCGTGATATTTGCGAAACATCAGTCTCGGCATCTGAGAAACCCTTGGAGCTCCTGGAGCTTGTTGACGACGGCGAGTGCGCGGTCGTCTGCTGCACTACAGGAAGCGTTGCAAATGTGTGTTGTCGAGGATCAGGTAGTGTAGGTGTGCGTCCAAAATCTCTCGCCTGCTGAGACGATACTGGAACGACGGGCTTCGCATCTTGTGCTGCGACCTTCTGCGCGTGCTCTGCCTTATCCTCGTCTCGTTTGCGGTCAGCCAGTTTGCGTGCGATGGTTGCTTTCCTGGCAGCAGCGGAAGCTTTGGCAGCTTGCACGCGCACCGCCTTCCGGGTCTCTTTATTGATACCGGCATCGAATGCGACAAATGAGATGCCGCCCTGCTGCGCGCGTGGCTTTGAAGATGATGCGGCCGTGGTGCGTGAGCTTTTTGCTCCACTGCCGCTGCCGCTTGTACTCTGCCCTACACCGGGTCCGTTTGGCGCTTGAGACACCATTGGGCCGGGCGTGGAGGACGGAGACAGTTCCCTCTAGAGTTGGGAGACTGCTATTCGATGTCCTGGGAGGTGTTTGAGAGTGCAGGATGCCAGTGTGCAGACATTGACACGCGCAGCAGCAGTTCGATCACAGGTGAGGTCAGGGCGAGTCAGGTGACGGGTTAAGGTTGGCTTTCGGGCTAACGGTGTGACGGCAGCGTAAGGGCAAAGATTGAAGACGGGACGGGCGCCCAAGCGGGCAAAAAGATGGGGACAAAGTGTGATGGTGCAGTAGTACCTAAGTGATGACAATGATGGGGGAGCTGTTTGTTAGTATGTGGGAGGAAGGACAGAGAAGGACGGTACGAATGAAACCTCACGAAGACAGAAACAGTGGCAGGACGGGCGTGGTGTCTTGGGCGCGCCATCGCAGCAGCAGCGTGCGGAGGATTGAGTAGCGATCAATCGAGGGTGCGAGGGTCCCTTGTTCCTCAGTCGATCGAGTAAAGTGCGCAAGCGTTCGAGCGCATTGCGCCAATGGGATGTGTCGGGAATGCCCCCCGAGATTTCCGAGCAATATATCTGGGAGCGATCGGGCGAAGACGTGTTGCACCAGACATGGGAGCAAGGCCAGCCCATGCCTCTCTGGGTTTGACGGGAACAGCTGGAGCTGCAGCTGACAGGCTTTGTTATCGTCCTTCATCATCGCCGCCTCGGCTTCTCGCCTGCCGCTTCCTTTGCACCCATCGCTATATTGCGGCTAGCCACTACCAGCCCAGCACGAGGCCGCGAGAGTCATGGGCGTGGGTGTTCGCCCACAAGGGTGACGATCTACCCGCCTGTCAAACCCGCGTTGGGACAAGGGAAGCGAGATCTCCTCGAGGACAACTTATTCATGGCCAGATGACGACTACCGACCTTGCTGTGTGTATGCGTATGTACCGCGGCACTGCATGCACATGTCCTGCACCTCCTTCTCAAACAATGTGACGACTCTTCACATCAAGCACTGCACACGCTGAAACGCCGCACGTAGCGAGGCTCTAGCGCGTGGCTGCGCACGTGTAATATGCGAGCATGCTTACCTCGTCCAAACCCATGCTTGGACTCCACCAAATATTGGTGTCACAATATACAGCGCGTCATGCTCGAGCTTATTGACAATACATGACGGGGCACAACAGACACGGATTTGCTTCTCCGCTGGTTATTATTCGGTTGCGGCTCAGCCGGAATGTTTGACTTTCACATCACACGGCGAGAACGTTGTGGGCATTATCAGCGCCCACCATGCTTTGAAGACGATGGCTTTTGTGGCCCGAAATGCTTCGCAGCAGACGGTGTGTTATCTTTCGCAATCCACACTGACAGATTTCCAATCTGGAAAGTTCAGCTACAATAAAAGTCAGTTTCCTTATTCACCTTCTGACGCGCGGCTCGAGGCATTTCAGATCATCGGAAGAAACGAACACGAAGACCTTGATGGGCCTTGCGACGGCGCAAGCTCCTACTAGAGACAAGAGTCCTTCCTGGGTTCGTGAAGAGGGGTTCTTCTGGGACGAGTATTCTGTGCCACTTCGAGCTCGAGAAGACTAGCAACCACCTTGCGGTCCTCGTAGGCATCGAAACAGCCTACTGGACCAATATGGAGGAACACATTTTCTGGCCCACATGATTGGAGAGGCCGGTTGCTCAACTGATGAGCGTTTTCAGTGCCTCTACTATGGCGGTACGCATGCGGCGGCTCTGGTGCTGGCCCGTTCCGAATGGCTGCATGACCTGCCTGCAGGCGCACAATCGAAAGGAATTGAGCAATGCTCCTATATCGTCCAAGTGATGTCTCTCGTTGTCTTCAAGGTCGATCGCCATAGCTAACGAAGGAAACGACTATCACTATATAGCGTGGAATATACCCACTTCATCCTAACTGTGGCTGTGCAAAGGTGCCAGTGATCTCGTGGGGTCGAAGCGTGCCCGTCAGTGTTGGCCCTTTGTACAATAGCGCTTCCACGGAGAAGTTATGAACACCTCAATGCTGTGTATCCTGATAGATCCAGACTCAGAGGACTGGATGATGGTTGGCCGTTGAGATAACGCCATCCTCTGTCAATTTTCTCCTTCACCCATGGGCGCTAATATCATCGGTCTTGGTACTGTGGAATGAAGATGATCACCGTAGAAACTTTCTAGTACTAATCGTAGCTACCCGTGATATGCATGCTGATCCAATCATACACACACACTGAAGGTGTTAGGCAAGCCGTTGAGACGATGTCGAAGTCGATGCTCACCCTTGTGGCTGCTACGATAGTGCCAACATGTAGAAATGCCGCAAGAGCCATATACAAGGCGGAGATATTGTCGAATCGTGCGTATCTCTCTATGGTTCATACGCCAATATCATCGGTTGTATTTGGAGGCAAGGCTGTGGCATCCATTGAGATTCCGTGAGACTACGCTTACAGCTCCATAGCTCACACGCTGGTGCCATCAGGCATAGTCGTTGCAAGATCCACACACATGACTGAGATGCTGTCCAGTCGAGCAAGTGCCTTCTTGACTTGCACGCTAGAGTCAGCGGATGTCAAGTCATGAATGGGCTATGAATTCCATCGAGATATAGTGAGTCGGATCGTTTGTGTTAATTGCCCAGAAGCTAGTGTCACCGGGCGTATACATCTAAAAGATCATGGTTTCCGTTGAAGCAAAGCCCAATTATCCCTGGTTCACATGCTGCTACCATCAGTCATAGGCATCGATAAGGCTGCATGCTCCATCGAGATATGGCGAATCAAAGCGCGTGAGTTCGTTGCATGTGTGCTAGCATCAATAGCCATAGACACTCAAGCGACCATGGTTTCAACTGAGATAAAGCGCAAATCCCTTTGGCGCTCGTGCTGGTACTATCAGACATAGACCTTCAAAAGGGGTGTGAGTACTACCGAGGGCGAGCGCATATCTCTGTGGCCTATGTGCTAGTATCATGACATAGAGACATCTCAGGTGCAGTGAATTCCATGGATACAGAGCACAAATCTCCGTGGATTGCATGCTGGTGCCGTCGGTAATGTACCATTGAGAGGACTGTGTGCGCCGTCGAGATAACATATGGCTAATTGTGTGAATGCAAGGCCTGTATACTGAGATCAGCACACTCAGACTTCGAAAGAGCCTTATTCACCATTGAGCTAGCGTCGTTCTTGCATGTGTATCTCGGTAACTTTATGCAAACACTATCAGGTGTGGTCATGATAAAAACCCAAACTCCATTGAAGAACTATTCTGAAGGCATCGTTGAATGTAGTGTACGAGACTCGTCACTTCCCGTCCAATCTGTCGGGTCTGACTTTATTTTTGCAAAGTCATTCACTCCACCGGAGCGCCCATCAAGAGGCTGACCTGGACTTCGTAAAACTCCCAATCCTCCTCTGGGAAGAAGTCCTTCTCGCCGTGACGAAGGTCGCGGAAAGACCCAGTCGGGTGCATGTTGAACAGAATCGTCAGGAACTCGCCCCAGGTGACCTTGTTGTAGAAGTGGTGGTGCTGCTTCTCGTGACCCTTGAGGGCTTCAACTACCAAGTGGGCACCATACCAGACACCGGTGGCAATGGGCTGGGTGAGGAAAAGCTTCCCCGGATCGTATACACCAGACTCGAGCTCGACCTGAAGGGCCTCGTCGAGCTTGATGCGGGCGTGAAACAGATACGGGTGGCCGGCGGTCGGCTCGCGTGGGATGAGGAGCAACTTGGTCGGAACAGCGTGGGAGCGAATCTGGCACAGCGGCTTGGATCGTCAGCGCTGAGTTCTGGCATATCAGTAGGGCATGACATACCTTGGACTTGGCGCGTGACTGCCTCCAGAACTTCTGAGGGAAGGTGCTCGTGTTCTTGGCGTGAGCACCTTTGCGCTGGCGAATGGCGAGACCTTTCATGCGACCAGAGTAGGTGGGAAGGTCGTCCTCGGGAAGATCGTTCTCAGGATTCGGGCGGACGACGAGCTCAATGTGGGCCATTATTGCCTTCTTGTCGACACCTGTGGCTGATCCTGTGACTAAGGGCTGCGAGGCGCCATGATCCTGGTGGACCTATGCCGATATCAGAACAAGCCCATGAAGCTCAGAGAAAATTGGCCACGTACCTTGGTGTCACTGAAGTTGGACTGCGAAAAGGCGTGCGCTGCGGTAGCGTCGTAGGCTGGCGAGAAGCCATGGACTTCTCCCTGATCGTGGAGGTCCATCTTGGGTGCGTGTGCTGAGGGATCCGAGATGGTGCGAGTTGTCGTGGAGCTTGGTAGAAGTCGAGAATTGTTTTGGTTTTCCGGTCGCGACTTGTGCGAAAGGTAGTTCCTCAGGCACTGAAGCAGTGATTGAAGGCGAGTGTAGCGCAACATTGAAGTGGCGAGCTAGATGCAGCGCTCGCTGGAAATGCCGGCACGCGATTGGACAGACCCCTCATGCCAGTGAAGTGAGGTCGAAGGTCTGACGCAACGAGGGGCTGGTCACCGCCGCACAGGCCAAGCTCCAGGTAAGATAAATATTTCCCTTCCGCTTGCTTCCTCTTTTCCTGACACCACGCGCGACGCGCAAAACCGTGGGAGCTGAAGCAGCAAGGCAAACCACTTGTTCGAGGCCGGACGTCCTTTTTGCTTCGGCGGAGGATAACCCGCTGGCTCAATCGCCCCTCTCGATCAGACTGAGAGTGTGGTCAGGGATATCGACTCCTTCAGACAAGAATGGCTTGGTGTTCTGTGCTGCGCCTTGCACCTTCAGTCCCACCAAGGTATGTCCAATCCCCTCCTTCGCCATTTCACTAACTTCAACTTCAGAGCAAACCGTGGGAGCTGAAGCAGCAAGGCAAACCACTCGTTCGAATCGCGCATGTCTTTTTTGCTTCGGCGAAAGATTAGCCTTCCGCTCAAGTGCCGCCTCGATCATACTGAGGATGTGCCAAAGATGTTACGTCTTTCAGGTAAAACTGGCGAGGTGTTCTGTGCTGCGCCTTGCACCTTCAGTCCCACCAAAGGTACGTACAAACTCCTCCCCTAAAACTTTTGGTGACGGGTGGTGTAGCGCAAGCTCCTGGGTTGAAGTAGCAAGGCGAAACGCTCGCTCGAGGCTAATGGTCCTGTCGCATTGGCGAAGGACTACAGCTGAGATTCTTTGCTGTGACTTGCACCTTCAGTTCACTCAGGTTCTTGCATGCACCTCCCCTGTTTATGCTGACCATCAGTCTCTCGAGCCATTGAGCTCGAGGTCCTGGAGGTCACATCGAACAGATTCTTTATCCTCCGAGCCGAGTGAGCATCGCCGGTCGCTCATCACTTGCCGCTTTGCCGCTCGCCGTGGACGACAAAGAGTACTTCGGCCTTTCACTGAACAGCGCGCACAAAAGCCTCACCCACTTTTCTTTCCCTTCAATGTTGACATCTTTGGGAGCGCGGGCATCTTGACATCTGACGCCACTCTCTGCACCTGTGCGACAGCATCGCCTAAAAGGACCCGCACGGCGCCTTCGAGTCGGCGGTCTTGCTTTCGGCGCATGTACAAGATCACAATCCACAGAATAGCCGCGTCAGCCAGTACGAACGAGGTGACCCACCATCCCAAGCGCAGCACCCAGCCGAAGAAACTCTTACGCTTCTGGTTCTTAATGAAGCGATGATTCTCCAGCTGCTCGCGAAGAGCAGCAACCTCTGTTGTGAGTTTGAAAAGCCCGTTCTCGACACGCTTGCGCCACTTCGCGTCGCCAGGCGAGCTGGAAGTCTGAACTTGGCGGGCTCTGGGGCCTTCATTTGATGCAGCCCTCGGGTCGTGCACACCACCATCCTCCTGCTCTGAATTGTGGAGATCGCCTGGGTCGACCTGAGAGAAAGGCGCATCGACAAATTCTTCCTCTTCCTGCTCATCTTCTTCCAACGCTTCTTCCTCATCTGCCTGTGAAACCGGTGACAGGATCCTCAGAGGTCGATTGGCGCCACGAGTGGCATTGTCCATCGCCGCAGCCGAGCTCGAGACCATTCCGTTACCTTCGCCTGATCGTTCGCTCTGCAAATACCCGCTTCGCTCAACATGTCGCAACGGACTGGAATGTTCGCTCGACGAATGCTGCGAATTGCTCTTGATCTGATCCCACACGAATTCCAGCTCCTCCACCAACTGCTTTGCCTCATCGGTCTGCGAAGCATACTTGTGCATAGTCTCAATGAGTTTCTCAATATACCTGCGCTTCGCCTCGGTGCGCGATAAGCCTTCGTTGTCTCTCCAAGCATCCCATTTCTCCTGCTCCTTGCGCAACTGGTCTGCAGACATGTTCGGCTGGTTCGCGGATACTGGACGGTCGGCGATGGCGAGCACGTCACCTTCCATGGATTGTTTGTACAGGCCATAGAGGGCCAGTCGGTCGCTTGATGGGGGCTTTTGTGATCCAGGCCGGATCTTATTGACTGTGTTGAGGGCGTGACCAAACACGCGATCTAAATACTCCGTCAGTCCCTGGACACATGTTTGCTAGCTGGGATGAACAACCTACCGACGGAGTCCGCCATGACGAAGAATAGATAGCCTCAGATTGCGATGATGTCCAAACAGAAAGCGCTCGATGGATATTATTTTACAACAGACATACAAATACTGCGAAGAACACAGAAACGGCTAGATTATCTTGACAACATATCGTATGACAACGCGAAAGAAGAGATGATGTAGGGTCGCGTGAGGAGTACGACATAGTCTGAAGTGCGCCGCCCCTCCGATGCCGACATGACGGCTGGGACTTCGGCAGCATGTGAGAATGGGCTGGTCGCCTGCCCGCCTGCCTCGGCCAGCAGCCAGCAGCAGTATCGCTAATCAGATAAAGAGGCCATCGAACATACCACGTGACTATTTTCGAAAGAAAGATTTTCGGACTATCTTTCATGCGAATCTTCCCAGCGACTCGGTCAAAGCGTACATTTTCCGACCTCACCGATCTCGGCGCGCCTTCCTGTTCGCTGTATCTAGCATTGGGGTGCCGTATCAGCCGTGTTGCCGTTGCATTCGCTACGCTATTCGGCCAGTCTCCGTAAAAAGAACATGTTTATTCGATAGCAGCATCGGTGGGTTAGCATGGGGTGAGAGTCATACTTCACCGTCACTTCTCTCTTTCAAACCTCTTACAGGTATTTCTGGATTTGCAAAATTTATCTCAGTAAATGTACCTGGAAAACTTTGCCTGTTGTTAATTGTACATTGAATCTCTGCACTAGGCTACCATAGGACTACAGATCACATGGAAAGAATATATACACGACTATCCTCAATATGAGCAACGAGAAGCCTCCACAAGAGGTACCAGAGCTCACTGGAGCCGAATATGACCAGGTCACGGTCACACAACCCTATCCGGAGCAAACCAAGACTTTACAACCAAATAGCCGCGAATCTTATGAGCAGCCGCAGATCGAGGAGCAAGCAAGAAATAGATCCAATAGCGTAGGCGATGCAGAAAGCCAACGAACCAAACTGGAGCATGTCCGCTCTCACGTCTCAACGCACGATGCACCCGGCGCCAGCAACGAACACCATTACGAACAAGGCGATGAGATCTACGACAAATTCACTCCCAGGCGCAAGATTGTCATCGTTAGCGTCCTGAGCTTCTGCTCGTTTCTGGCTCCTATTTCATCAACCAGTATCCTGTCTGCTTCCCCAGAAGTAGTAGCGACCTTCGACACAACCGGCACCATCTTCAACTTATCCAACGCCATGTACATGGTCTTCATGGGTCTCTCGCCACTAGTCTACGGCCCTCTCGGCTCAACCTACGGCCGCAGATGGCCCTTGATCATCTCCTCGCTCACCTTCACAATCTTCAGCATCGGCTCCGCCCTCTCGCCAAACCTGGCCTGCTACTTTGTCATGCGCATGCTCACCGCCTTCCAAGGCACAGCCTTCCTGATCATCGGCGGCACCATGATCGGCGACATCTACAAGCCCATCGAGCGCGGCACGGCCTACGGCTTCTTCCTCTCAGGCACCCTTATCGGGCCCGCCCTGGGCCCTCTCATTGCTGGTATAATCGTCACCTACGTCAGCTGGCGCAATATCTTCTGGCTGCAGACCGCACTCGCCGGCGTGGCCTCGATCGCAGTCTTCTTCCTGATCCCGGAGACCATCCACCGCGCGCGCAAAGAAGACCTCGTCGGGCTGAGTCGCTCGCAGAAAGCGCGCAAGCTCTGGTCGTGGACGAACCCCATCCGCGTCCTCTGGCTCTTCCGCTTCCCGAACCTCGCCGTGGCAGGAATCGCCAGCTCCGCGCTGGTGTGGAACATGTACTCGCTGCTAACGCCGATCCGCTACGTTCTCAACCCGCGCTTCGAACTCACCACGCCGCTGCAATCCGGCCTGTTTTACATCGCGCCGGGATGCGGGTACCTGACGGGGACTTTCTTCGGTGGGCGCTGGGCAGACCACGTAGTGAAGAAGTGGATCCGCAAACGCGGCGGGCAGCGCGTGCCCGAAGACAGACTGCGGTCGTGCCTCGTTGCTCTGGGCGTAGTGATTCCAGCGTGCATGCTGCTGTACGGCTGGTCAATCGAGAAAGAAGTCGGCGGCATCCCGCTGCCGGTCATCGTAATGTACATCCAAGGCGTGGCGCAGCTCTTCTGCTTCCCGAGTTTGAACACTTATTGTTTGGTATGCTCTCAATCCCTCCATTCCAGGAACCAAGTAACTCTTTTGACTGACTTCCCAAACAGGACGTGATGAAGAAGCAATCCTCCGAGGTCGTAGCCGGCAACTACGTGGTCAGATACCTATTCGCAGCCGCCGGATCAGCCGCGTGTCTTCCGGTCATCGATAGGATTGGCGTCGGCTGGTTCTCGACGATCTCGGCGCTGTTCCTAGTAGTTGCAACGCTGGGAACCTGGGCGACGGCTATCTGGGGGCATGAATGGCAAGAAGCGATGGAGAAGCGCTGGCCATCTGAGTGAAGCGGAATTTGTGTGTGAAGATTTTATGTCGCTGGAAGGAGATTATTTATTCATGATACCCGAGATTGCATTGAGGAGTTTGGCGAGGGCTTTTACTGGTGTTTTTGTATTCATGGGGGTTGTTAATTTGCGTGCCTACAAAGATTGCAACTCGGAGATTCAGGCAAAGAATATAGCAGGTTAGACCTAAATTTGGCGCTGGACCTTGCTTAATAGGATTGCAGAATGTGAGTCGGAAAATAATCAGCTGTAAATGCTGTGCAACATATCATTTATTTTTATCTTGTGCAATTTTGATACAGCACAATCCTTTCTTTCCCGCAAGAATCTAACCTCTCCTGCGCGGCTTCGCGGAACCCTTGTTACCGCCGACGTTGCCGGTGCTAATCGCCTCATCAGCCTTCTTGAGCGCTTCGACCGACTCCTCGCCAGTAGCCTTGGCGTCAGCGGGAGCGGTCAAAGGCTTTGCGGCAACCTTTTCCTCCACAGGTTCCTCGTCACCACCCTGTCCGAATTCGTTGACACGCGTGTGGTCGACCTTGTAGGCCCAGGCCTGATAGAGGTAGACGAAGAAGATGACGTCGTCGCGAAGAGTGGCGAGACGGTGGAGGAAGGGCATCTTGATGGTGAAGGCGAAGAGGTCGTCGATGAAGGTGTTGAGGAACTTGTATGCCATGGCGCGACCGGGCATGTGGGCGACGGACTTGAGGCGGTAGTTAATGTACAGACTTGGGACCTGAGAAAACTTTGTTAGCTTCTAATGCTTCAGGTATCAGTATCAGTAGCATATTGTCGGCGACTCACCATCATGAGGAAACCGTAAGCGTAGACAGAGCCGACAAGAGTGGTAATGATGAAGCTGTACCAGCTCTTGTGCGATTCGTACATCAACGAGTAAGCTGCGTACGCGAGCAGTAACGGAACAGCGATCATGCCCATGTATCTGAAGGCGATCCTGTCATATTCATCAGTCTTCTCCTCGGTCTCGGAAAGCTTGTGCTTGTCTTCGAAGACAACGACGTAGGGTAGGATGCCACGGAAGCTGGAATTTGGTCCTGGCTCGCGGACGCGAACGTTGACAGTCTTAGTGATCTTCCAGGCCTCGACTGCGATACCCATGCCCTGGCCGAACAAGATCATCCATGAGGTGTTCTCGTTGTTGTCCATCAGGTAGAGGAAGATGATGAGTTGCATAACAACGTTTGTAAGGATGGTGCGGACTGAGACACCGACGTTGTCCTTCTTCTTGCGCCAGTGGCCGACATCGCTCTTGAAAGCCAGAAGCTCGAAGATCATGTGCAGGACACTGACGATGGCGGTCGTGCCGAGCAGGTACATGTTAGAGTCCAACAGGATCTCCTTGAACATCTCCATCTCGCTGCCATCACCACCACCAGGTGAAGTCTGACCTTGGGCTGCCCTGCGAGCGGTCTCCTTCATGCCCTCGTCCATCGAAGCCATGACACTGAACTGCCAGTTTGCCAGAGTCGAGATGTGAACGTTCATCGGGAGAGTCTCGTAGGGAATGGTGGAATTTAATTCAACCATATCCTTCTTCATCTGCCAGAAAGTGTTGTGATAGAGTAGAGGATAGAACCAGCCATTCTTGCCGGTCTCGTCACGAGCACCAGTCGCTTCCAGCATGTAGTACTGCTTGACCGCAGGGTGCAGTGATGGGTAGTTGGCAGGTCCGGCATTGTTGATGAAAGAGAGCGTAAAGTTGGAGTGGTAGTAAGACGCAACAGTGGATGGCACAGTCTCAAGCTCCTCCTCTGCCTCCTCAGTGTCCTTCGAGTCCAGAAGGTTGCGAGTCTTGACAACCTTCTTCTTGCCCAGGTATTGGGTCAAAGGCCTCAGCATCCTGTACGCCGTGGCAGGGTCATAGTTCGGCGAAGCAGGGTCGAGCTCCGCGCCAGTCTTTCCGATCAAGATGTGCGCCCACAGTGTACCATTGTTCTGAACAGACTTGGGCACCGAGATGCTCGTGGTGATCTCTCTGTGGTCCTTGCCTTGCAGCGAAAAGTTCTTCTCTTCCACGACCAAGCTACCAGCCGGCATAGCACTAAGAGGCTGAAGTACAACACTCGGCGAGATGTACAAGCTGACATCGACATTGGGGTTGTCGGGCCATAGTGGCTGCAGGCCAACGGGTGTGTGGCTCCATGCGGCAGGCTCTGAGCCGCCAGTGGATGCAACATCGGGTGTCACTGGTGCTGCCTTTTGTCCTCCACCGCCAGTGAATTGCTTTACGGCGTACTGAATACCGACGAAGATGGCGATGTTCTTGCCAATGCTCCAAGCGTCCCAGCCGCCGGCCTCGGGCTCAGGTGCTGCTGCGTCGGCCATCTTGTGGGCTGTGCTGCCTATACGACACGGGTGTCGATCTGGCAGTGTATTTTTGCAAAGGTCCGGGTGGTATAGAGAGGGAGCAAGAAAGGCTCAAACGCCGCCGGGAAGTGTTATGACCCACGTGTTTTCTCCAAGGCCTGGGAGCTCCACCTGCGCAGTAGCGTGATCGCTGGTGGAGTGGCGCGAGAGCCCTGGATTCCGATAGCGAAGGAGAGAAGGATGGCCGCCATACGTATTGAATGGGAAGTGTCACTGAGAAATGCGTTTGCTTGCCATTTATCTATCTTACATTGTAGATCGTTACATTCAGCATTTTTTTTTTCTTTCTCTTGAATGCACACACCTCCATGTATTATTGATCATACATATCCTCACCAGACAGACAGGGCACGTGAAACTGGCTCGCGACCTGAGGCAACAAAGGCACGAGCTCAAGCTTAATCAACAACCCCAGCTTTTTAGTACCGGCATGACTCGGGCCAAGGCCGCTCTCTCTCACTCACGAGTGACGCCTAGCAGCCTTATCACATCACGTTCCCAAGTAGTCACATTCTGCTGCTGCGTCCGACGCCTCACCTGTTACTACCTTAATCAACCTACGACACTCACACTCTCCAACTACACCTTCACTTGCTCTCCCCTCCACTCGTACATATATACCACACACCCGCCCACCGCCAGCTTAGCGCCTGTGCGACTGACATCACCCGTCGGACATTCCTCGCTGCATCCGGCGCACCGACGAGATCATCTTCAACCACACCTCAGCCACCACCTCACAATTAGCTGGATACACGACTAACCTCAGCTGGTGCGTCGCTGCGCCGTAGAGCAGAATCAAAATATGTTTTCGGAATGTAAGTCGATCCTCACTTGGGATACCACAATCAACACCACCCGCCTTATCACCCCGATGGTCATGAGCTGTTGATGATCGCGTGACTGACTCTCCTCTTTCACAGATGCTTCACGCTTTCTGCAACAGTCTGGCGTCGGCCATTCCTTCACACAGCAAGACGATCAGCGAAACCCATCACGCAACCCGCTCGACCGCCGGCGACTCGCAAGCAACTCTCGCTACGTGCAGCGACCAGGCATGCCTAATCCCCATGCAAACCCCGCCGCATCGCAGTCTCGCTTCCCTTTCGCCTCGCGGCTCTCCCGACAAGATCCACAAGCTCCGTTGTTCTACTCGGCTACAAATGACTTCCACGACGAGGACGAAGGCGACGAGCATGAGAGAGAAGCCGCGGCTTTCTACGCATTACAGAGGAGCCGTCAGCATTTTGGGCCAAGCAACTTGACCGACAGCTCGGAAGTGGACGATGACGCTATTGAGAGATTGCAGGAACAGCCTGAAGACCAGGTCCGCGAAAAAGATGGCAGCACACAGAGAGGCAGGACACGTGCTTCGATACACCCTTTTGCCCGGGATGGAAGCGAGCCAGACTCAGATATTAGCAGCCCCAGTTCTAAAGGGAAGGGACGACTGGTTGATGTCAACCTTGCCAGCACCATCAACGAAGAGCCGCCAGACTCGTTAGCAGATCTGCAGGAGAGCGAGGATCGCCCGGCACCGTTTCAGACCTTCAGAACACCAGTACGGGACGTCAAGCACAGCTCGTTCATGCCTCACGAAACTGATGAAGAAGCATTAATTGGTATGCCTTCACCACCTTCGCCGGATCGCGAAAGCGTACCTCCTACGGTTATTCTTCCGGCGCAAGCGCCACCTCAACACGATGCTTTCTGGGCGCAACTCTACAAGATATCGGTCTTCGCCATGTTCGGCGGTTTCGTGCTGATCTGGTTCCACACGTCGACGCCGTCTTCCAAAAATCCGCTTGGTGATACCATATACAGCGCCCTGCGCAGCAGCACCAACATGCTCTTGTGGGATACCATGATTGCTATCGTCGTGGCCTGCATCTGGCTATCCCTATTGAGACATTACGTACGTGGCCTGGTCTACACTCTGATTATTGCAGTACCAGTGATACTCTTCTCTTTCGCGCTGTACCCGCTCATCAGCAGTTTCCAAGGCGCTTACCACGGCAAAAGCTTCCAGGATCGAGCTATGCGCTGGCTTTCTTTCATACCCGCAGTGCTAGCTGTTTTCTGGACCTTCAGCGTAATCAAGTCGCGTCACAGCCTGGCGAAGTCTATCGGAATCTTGGAGTTCAGCACTAAGATCTTGACTGCAAGCCCGTACCTCGTTATCCTCGGTTTCGGCACACTTGCGGTCACTGTTCTCTTTACCTGGGTCTGGATGCTCATGTTCGAACGAATTTTCCTCTCCGGCTCTTTTATTGGCGCAAAGAAATTCCTCATCGATGCTAACAGCTGGTGGCTGGGAGCTTTCTTTGTGCTGCAATACTTGTGGTCGCTTGGTGTCATCGCAGGAGTCCAGCGCACAACCACCGCTGCAACCGTGAGTCAGTGGTACTTCCATCGTTTTGCGCAACATCAGCCCACAAGCGAGCAAGTTGTCAAGGCTAGTTTCATGCACTCGATTGGTGCTCTGCTTGGTTCGGTCTGCTTGAGCACTTTCCTCAGCCTTCTCGTGCGCCTGCCACTCATCGTACTTCCTGGACGACTCTCTGGACTTTTGAACATGTGCGCGTTCGCCCTCATTCCGAGCTCCTTGGCTACCTTGACGAACCCTCTCACGTTGACTTACGCCGCCGTGCATTCTCAACCTCTCGGCATCTCTGCTCGTAACCTGGGCACGTTGAACTTTGTCTCTCGCACAAACCCTTCGAACACTCTCAACCCACGCAACTTCAGTCCGGTCGGCAATCCATCAAGCTCACTGATGCCGTATCGCCTCTCCAAACTCCTCCTCCAGGCAACGAGATGGGTTATGTCTTTCGCCCTCGGATTTGGTGGATGGGTGAGGACAGCACATCATCTCAAGGTTGCAGGTACCGATGCTGGAATTCGAGGAAGCTTGTATGCTTACGTCGTTGGTCTAATTGCCGGTACCATCGGCTTCGCTGTGCTTGGTGCGATTGAGAATGTGGTCGGCGCTGTGCTGGACGCCGCTGTGGTTTGCTGGGCCAGCGAGACAGCAGGCGGAAGAGGTGAGGCAAGGTACTGCCGCGAGGCGGGTGAGATGTTCGGCGATGACGTCTTCTAAGCACTCCGTGCTTCTCCTCCCGATCGGACACACTATTCTTTTCTTTTTCTTTTGGTTGACCAGATGGAAATTTGGGTATTCGGCGTTTTTGGCAAGCAAGGCAGGTTTTTGGCGTTTACCACAAGAACTGCGCATACCCCTGCGGGCAGTTTTCCCAGCTTAGCCAGTTGACTTTCTCTTTTATATCCCCTATGTCCCTCACTCGCATTGACAGAAGAGTTGGGCCTTACTATACAGTATGCTATATTTATCATTGTGGCCGTTTTCCTGAGATATTCCTCCTACCTTACGCACGCCTGTGTGATCTTTATGATTCATCTATGCTGACTATGTCGTAGCGTGTGGTGAGTAATGTCTCGAAATTCAGCTGAGATGGCCAGCAGGATTAGTCTCACCATATTGCATGCTGCCATACATGGCAGCATGATGGAGATGCTGCAGCCTCGTACCTACTGAGAACAACTTACGAAGTCTCAGGTGCCCGGACTAGAAGTCTACAGAGACAAAGGTCTATCTCATGTCTCGCGGGCCTTAACACACCTTCGGGGAGACACAGTGTTCCACGCAGCTTCAAAAATGGCGGCTCAGACACCGTACCGCAGTTCTACAACTGGTCTCGCTGGCTGATATAGACGACCGGAGGATAAGATGCCGTTCACGATTCTCTACCCAATTCATCTCGAATCTACAGAGCCGGTCTTTGCGCACAATCGAAAACCATCAACAACAACCTGTTGCGTCCAACATCCTCAAGATCCTCAAACCCTTCCTACCCACCAACCAACCAACCAACCAATCAGCCCTCCCACCCATATCCGTCTTCTTCCACACGCAGCACCATCCAACCAAAGATCCCACCCGGAACACCCAAACCATCAAGACCAACAACCTTACAACATGTCCACCGCCCCGCCATCACCCTACGACCCACTCCTCTACCCCAACCTCACGCGCTACAGGGCTTCCCAGCCGGCGAGAGGAATCCCCCCTCCTCATCTCAACGACACCATCCCGCGCCACCCTTACGAGCTCCTCCCAGGCGACGAGTGGCGCCGGTGTCCTCTCTGCTGGTGCACCAAGATCTGCGTGGTCCTCGGGCGATGCGTGCTCTATGGGGGAAAGGCGAAGGTGGTGTTTCCACAGCAGTGATCGCATGTGTTGATCGAGCGGAACAGTGGAGAAGAGGGGAGAGAATGATGTGTATGTCTGTGTGTGTGTTGTGTGGCTATGTTTCGTATGGAAGCGGTATTGGAGCCCTTTCCTGGTGCTGACCGAATCGCATTGAGCTGGCCTCAGCAAGACCCGGCGCAGATTTTCGGATGTCATTAGTGATCAATGAATGGGCTATTGAGATGGGTATCGAGCTGCGAGATTGATTATTGGTCAGCGCAGCTTGCCGAGTCTGAATGGGCGTACGTGTACGAATTGGCGAATCGATGAATCAGGAAAGAGTCGCAGAACATCAGGGAGTGTATTCACATGGGTCTTGCTATTGCTTCTGTCTTATATACTGGTGAGAAAAAGAAAATAAAACAAATGTGGAATAGATAAGATCGTGTCCCCTTCCATTGCCATCAGCGTATTCAAGACATTAAATCTTTTTGTTGTTGCCGCTTGGAAAAAAGAAAGAACAAATTCGCTCAGATCAGCTGTCTCAAAAAGTAGAGGCAAAAAGAAAGCAAAAAGATTGGATATCTTCGTGTCGAAACAAAAACAAGATCCGTGGGTATCGTCAGTAGTAGAAAATGATGAAGTTGAAATAAAAGGAGATCCATCTGTGCATCTCGTAAGATGCCTGCCCAAATCGCCAGGAATATATTTATGAAGAGAAAGAAAATGGTTGACAAGAGATTGTCGGTCCGGTTTGTCGAAGTGCTGGAACTTTGGGGAAGTGGCCGGTCATTGGAACTGTGTCGGCTCTTTTATCGAGGGCGGATGCTTGTACGTGGAATTAACGAGTTGCGATGACAGCAAGGGCGATCTGAAAACTAATTAGTAAAAGTTCCAAGACAGGATTCGCTGCTTTACTTACGACTGCGGCTATGATAGCCACACCGACGAAGCACATGACTCTATTAAGAGTCCGCCACCACTTCGCTGTGAGGTAGAGTCGCTCTTCGTCCCATTTGATTTTGGCATCACCAGATCGGTGCTTGTTCAGAGCAGATGTGAGGTCGTCTTCGCTTTCTCCAGTGGGTAGCGCTTTTTCGGCCTCGTTCGCGTCACGCGTGCGGCGCGGAGGAAGTGGGAGTAGCGCTCCAAGCAGCCAGAAGAATGGGCACAGGAAGCCAAGTGCGAATAGGAGAATTTGTCTGTTTCCGCGGCTGCTGAGCAAGGTGTGGTAGGACTCAACAAAACTCGGTGAGCGCCACTTGTTGATCGACGTTTGACGCTTGTTCGGTCGAAGATGGGGGGTGTCATCAGTGTTCAGGTGGAAGTCGGATAAACGGTCCTTGGTCATCGGCCGAGGAAAGGTCATCTCATCCCACAGTTTTTGCTTGGAGTACTTGCGAGGAAGCGGTGGCAAATTAGGTTGGTCCGAAGAGTTGTCTTTCAGTGTCCCGAATCTAGGATGGCCGGACGGCAGAGTGTCACCACTCTGGTCGTCCACGGGAACGCTTGTAATCGTCATCGAATTGGACCGGCCAGGCTCATCAGCCTGAGACTGTTCGTTTTTGCGTTTAGGAGCTTTGCTGCCGAAGCCGAAGGAGCGATTTTCGCCGTCCGATGCGCCGAGTGTGCGGGTACGGGGCCTGAAAATCGCGGGCAGGAAATGGCTGCTCGTCGGGCTCACGCTCTCAATCTCGCTGTAACCGGTGCCCAAGCGGGAAGTGATGCTATGCTGCGTTCTTTGGCTCATGTTGCGAATGTGTCCTAGAGGCTGCGGTGGCGTCTCACGGCGCGGAGTAGGTGGGTTGTGCAAAGAGATCTTGCTAGCACTCAACAGAGCAGCATATCCACCGTAGAAGTTCTTTGCCCAGAGCGGGAAGACAGTGCTGTTTCTGCTCCATCGGTCGCTGTCGCAATAACTGACTATGCTGTTACTGCGAGAGTTGCCAGAGGGAGTGCTGTTACTACGTCCACGAACAGAATATCCCGATCGCTTCTTTTTCAACGAGGGCGCAGACAGCGCCGACAGGCGGTCGCTGGTCTCGTCACTCTTGGCGCTCTGTGGTGCAGGCATTGGCGGTAGAGGCGGGAGCGGACCATCGTACCGTACATCACCAGTGGAGGTCACTTGTCGACCGAGGAAGAGAGGCTCAGGCTTTGCGCTCTCGGCGCGGTAGACACCCAGTGTCATGTCGCCGACTTCCTCTTCGCTTTGTTGGGCAGTTTCGCGTGATGATTTGTTTGATGGCGACTGGAACTGAAGTGGTTCGCTCGCCCGGCGTGACATGGACAGACTTGACAAGTTACCTGAGCCTCTTGACCTGGTGGCCGACATGGGTATGCTGTAGGCATCATCAATGGTGAGGACACCGCTGCCCATGGAGAAATGGCTGAACTGTGCCGGCGACATTGCCCTATCACTTTCACTAGCAATCGTGCTAAGATGACTACTAAATTGAGTCCGCGGCCATGGCTCCAAATCAATATCCTCATATTCCATATTGTCCGACGCGTTCATTGAGTTAGAGCGCGTCCTAGGCTGATCTTGCTCGCGTCTTGTTGGGCTTTGAAGCGGCGACACAGTGTCGGCGGACAACGAGCGATAATGATGATTCCTTGGTGAAAGCTGGGTCGGAGTAATGTTACCTTCGGCACTGCCGCTCGTGGTGGGACGGAAGGCAGGCGAAGTACCGAGACGCGCTTGTATCGAGTCGAGGGAGCCGGCGTTGTGCAGTTGGCTGTTTGGGGAGCTGGGGCTAGTCGAGCCGTTGTACGCGATAAAGTTTGGCGACGACGATGATGTCTGCGGATAGTCGTACTGTTCGTAAGAGAGTGTGTCCTGGCTGTCCTGTCCAGTAAGTTGTCGGGTTGGGCTCCGAGGTAGTGAGAGCGAGCTCGCCGGCAAGCTTCCAACACTTTCTTGTGGTGAGTGGTTGGTGTACTCTTCAGACTGGTAATGTGAACTCGACGGCGAGTAGTCTAGAGGCGAAGTGTGCAAATCCCGTGCGGTATCACTGCTCTGACCCTGATTGCTTGATGAAACAGAGGGTGCAGTAGACTGTTCTGGAGAAGTTTCACGAACGGTTTCGAGAGCTGAGCCCTTGGGATGGACAATGTAAGACCCTTCGTCCTCGTCGCCAATTTCCGATGGGATTTCCTCTTCGTTCAACGTACTACGGCCACTCAGTCTGCCAGTTCGGCCACTGTCACTGCCGGTGAAGAGGGAATCAAAAGCGTCAGTACTATTAGTTGTGCCAGTCCCGCTGTATTTGGAGCTTGTGCTACGTCGATTTTGGAGCTTCGAATAAGCAGATGGTAGTAATGTATTAATGTGCAGCGACTCCTGTTGCTGAGCCCAGGCTATCTTCGACTGGACATCTGAAACGCGCGATGCAGCCGGGGATCCTGTTTCTGAGCCGCTAGCGGGCTGATATGAAGCCAGCAAGGATGTGTGGGGCTGTGCATGGCCGCCAGCGGACCAATCCTGTTTCCGAGAGAGATCGTTTTCGCTGCTGCTGCCACTTTGGACTGGCGATGCAGGGGACTGACCGACTAATCGGACTGTGGGTTTGCCGTCCTCTCCGGCAGTGCTGGTGGACCGTCGTTGGAAGCTGTTTTTAAAGGTTGGAGAAGAGTCCTGCAAAGGCGACCTCTTTATCCTCCAGCTCTGTTCGCCTTGGAGTAGCCGTGGAGAAGCGATCGGTGTCTGTGAGGCAAAGAAAGGCGAAGAAGGTGACGAAACACGGGTCGTCTTCTCTTTGCCTTTGGGTTCCGGATCCAGAAACATTGCCAGCAGAGGTCGCTAGGAGAAATTATACAGTTAAAAAACGCGTAGACGCGGCAAGGAGCGAAGAGCGTCGCAAAAGCGATCAGAGCATGCTAAAATGAGTGTGAGGAAGATCCAGAAAAGAGAACGAGTGTCGACGCGCCCAAGGTCCAGCGCTGGCGCGGGCAGAGGGTGCGAGGTGCGAAGATGGTGCCTTTGAGTTCGAAATGGAGGTCTCAGCAGTCGCTCATGCGGGACACAGGAGCGGCGGGTGTGGAGAATGCAGGTGGAATGTCTAGTCGGCAGTGGCGGGCGTGACGAGAGGTGGATTATTGGCGATAGCGCAGTAGTGTACGGCAGCGGTGAGGTTAAGAAAGAGAAGGGCGCGGGATCGCTGGGGCGTGGGAGCAGGATGATGAGAGCATTGGGGAGGAGTTTGTCAGTTTGAGTGCAGTACCAGCTTCGTCGCTGGAAGCAAAACGAAGGCGCGTCTCATTAACGGCTATGGAGGCCGTCATATGGCCTCGGCCACGATGCCCATGATCGAGCACGTCGTGTCTATTGAGACGCACAGAGCCGCGAGACACCAAGCTCGAAGCCGGGCGGAAGTCTACAGGGGCGCGCGTTGCACGCGAAATTGCCTGGTGGAGAGCACCGGCCAGCCAGTCGTCCTGCAGTAGCGCCGTAATCTTCAACGCGAACTCCGCACAGCACGAGCAAGCAGCACCACCGGCGCGTGCTGTCGTGGCAGTAGTGGCGTGCTTGATGGTAGCCAGTGCTATATCCCATGCTCATTTATGTATGTAACTATCCATATACAGCGGGTGTCGTGTATCGTCATACAGAATAACAATGCAAGCGTGGACATATTTCCAGCAGTAACACACACTCTCTCTCCCTGGCCCAGACTCCTCCTCACCAACACCCAAGGGATGCGTCAGAAGCACGTTGTCAGCCGTTGCATTCCACTCTTGCACGCCGGCTACTATTTAGAGATCGTCACCGTTTGCACCTAACTCATCCACTAAGCCCTGCACTCGCTGCCTGTCTGCTGCACCCTTCTGCCACCCGTGATTAACTCCGATGCTATACCACCGTCTTCACTATCATTGACCATGCCTTCCCTGCCGATTGACATCTACAACCACGGCTCCAGGCTTCTGGGCTCCATCAAGGGCTACTATCTCAAGGAGGCCGGTAGGTCATCGCCGCCCCGATCCCACCCTGATTTCCCCATCAAGCAATGGCTCCACCCCACTGGCAAGAGACATGTCTTGCTGGTGCGGCGTGGCTTGACAGCATCTCCATGTGCCTGACCCTTTTGCATGTGATACACCTATACTATACTCTATTACTCAGCGCCTCTGACACCTCGCTGAAATGACGTCTGCAGAGGCCCCTCCGGCCATATCCTCCCGTGTAGCACTGCTTTGTGCCTTTTTGTTCACGGCTTTCTATGTGGCCCCATTCTACCTGTCGCCGACTCTGCGCTCAGTATCACTCGCCTCCCGGGACTCGCCCTCAGTGATACGCGCCCGCGTCAAGTCGGTCACTCTAGCCTGCGCAGCCTGTGCAATCGTCAATGTCTACATCCTCGCCATCCACGGCCAAGCCACACCACGAGATGTCCTCCGCCTCTGGGGCGTCTGGCCCATATCCCTCTTCGACATCGCCAAACTCCTAGGTCTAGTCTCCGTACTCTTCGTCGGGCCACTCTTCAAAAGCCTCGTGGCCGAAGGAGAATGGCGCGAAATCACACCCTCCAACATCAAAGCCGAGCTCTTCGACTCGTGGATCGGCTACCGCAACATCGTCGTCGCGCCCCTCTCCGAAGAGCTCGTCTTCCGCTCCCTGGTCATCTCCCTCTACCTCCTAGCCAAAGTCTCCCCGGCCAGGATCGTCTTCACCACGCCCCTCATCTTCGGCATGGCCCACCTCCACCACCTCGCCGCGAACGTCCGCGGCCGCACACCCCCAGGGCGCAAATCGCCACCGCTCGCCATCTGGCTGCAGTGCATCGCAGTCAGCCTCTTCCAATTCGCGTACACGAGCCTGTTCGGCTTCTTCGCCGCCTTCGCGCTGCTGCGCACCGGCAATTTCTACGGCGTCGTGCTGGTCCACAGCTTCTGCAACTGGATGGGCGTGCCGCAGTTCTGGGGCCGCATTGGCCAGTTCGCTCCTCATCCGACGCAGATCACGCCGGACGTCGCGCAGAACGGCCGTGACGAGAGCGCGGAAGGGACCAGCAAGATGGGCAGTGGTGGCGAGCCTGAGGGTGCGGAGGAGGAGAAGGCGAGAGCTTTGAGGGAGGCAGGGCCGCGTAATTTGGGAGATGCTTGGACTGTGACTTACTATTTCTTGCTCGTCGGAGGCGCGTACGGGTTTTACAAGCTCCTGTTCCCGTGGACGGCGAGTGTCAATGCGCTGGCGGAAATTTGAGAGTCTGGGTTCTATCGCTTTGCCTTGTGCTGTCTCAGCGGAACTTGGCGCGGACATATTTACTGCCTACGGCCCTTGCCGCTCGTGAAGGATGGGGAGCACGGTATTCGAGTCAAAGACAATGCCTGGGTGAAGTAATGGTAAGAGATGATGCGGAGGAAGTTTACACAGATAGACGTCTATTCGGAAAAGCTCTTGGGTATCATAGCGATGTATCACGCGGACTGAAGCGCGGAACGAAGACCACGAATAGTGGGTAAAGCAACACAAGCTCAAACAAGACATGAGCTCACGAGGTGGCTTTCGAGAACAAGTAGCGTATCCTCGAGCCCTCCTCCTCCAAGACACTGCGCAATACAGCATCCTCCACGGCGACTTCCATCGGACTGAAGCCCGCTGCGCTCACTTCGCGATCCTCTTCATCGCCTGCCGGTGTGGGATTGCGCGTCGGTGTCCGAGAGATAGCGACCGGGTCGATATGTGTGTACTGCATCAGGCTGACCATCTTCGCTTTGCCGCTGGAATCTTTTAACTCTTTCTTCTTGCGTAAAATCTCGGCTTCTTGCTCGGCCATGTTGACTGAAGCGCTGGTTTGGTAGCGCAGCTTAGGACGTAACGGAATATCATCCTCGTCGTCTCCGTCATCTTCTCCTCTCTCAGTATCATCTTTGATGCTGTCACTTAACGCGGCAAGGTCATTTCGAGGTGACGGACTGTCAACATCTTCGGGTGGCGGGAGTGGTGTGCCTGACCCACCACATTCGCATCCGAGCAGCTCGTGCGTCTGGCACTCCTCTCTCTCGTCGAAGCTGAAAAGATCACGAAGTTCTTCTTTGGTAAAACCACTTGCACCACTCTTGCCGTCCACGATACTGTCCGCGAGACCAGTCTTGCTGACTTGGCGTTGGAAGATCTTCTCGTCCATCGCACCTTGCGTCAACATGCGGTAGATGTAACAAGGTCGCTTTTGCCCATCGCGATGGATTCGAGCCATGGCCTGGGTGTCAGTAGCGGGATTCCAGTCCAGGTCAAACAACACAAGACGTGATGCACCGATGAGATTCAGCCCGACGCCGCCTGCTTTAGCTGACAGCAGAAACACGAATGCGTTGCTTGGCGGTGACCGATTGAAGCGGTCGACGAGGTCTTGTCGCTTCGATGCAGGTGTACTACCATCCAGTCGAAGGAAGGTGTAATCCATCGAGGAGAGCAGACTTTGGAGAACGTCCAGTGTGGACGTGTAGTTGCTCACCAGCACCACTTTCTCATTGGTCGTAGTAGAGATCTGATGTAGGAGCCGGTCCAGCACCTGCACTTTACCGCTCATGCCTGGATTCATGGATTTGAGAAGATTTGGTGGTACGCTTTCGAGTATCGTAGGCTTGATGGTTTCTTCGCCCTTTTCATCTTTCTTGAGCAGTAATGTAGGGCTGTTGCAAACTTTCTTGAGTATAGTGATAAGCTCCAGAGTGACCGCAGACGATCCGAGAGCAGCGTTGAAAGTCGGTGATCCGATGATAGCGCGATACACTGACGCTTGTGCCGCTGTTGGTCGACAGAAAAGTACGTGCTCAGTCTTCTGTGGAAGATACTGCGACAAGATGTCCGCTGTGCGCCGAAGGATGAACTTGCCTGTGATGTTGGCCAGTTCTTCACTTCTAGCTTCACCCAATTCCAACTCCTTCGCGGTAGCGCCAGGTTGTTGACTCTTTAGAATCGGAATCTCGAACGTGCGCTTGAATGCAGTATACTTCTCGAGAAGGCCCGGATTCACAAAGTCGACCATAGTGTGAAACTCAGCAAGATCATTTTGAATCGGCGTGCCGGACAATATTACCCTGCGTTCGGTGTTGAGCGACTTGATAGCTGCAGCAGATTTGTTTTGAGCAGTCTTCAGGCGGTGTCCTTCATCGGCGATGACGATGTCGATACCAGAACCCTTCTGCAGATCTTCCTGAACATTGCGTAGCTTCTCGTAACCGATGATCATAATACTGTAAGCTCTGCCTTTGGTGAAGTCTGTCAAGCGTGTGTGCTTGTTGTCTGCTACAAAAACGCCCAGTCGCTCGTTGCCCAGCCACTTGCGGATCTCCTTCCGCCAGTTGTTGATGAGTGTCACAGGACACACGATGAGAGCTTTTTTGACGACAGGGCCATCTCCATCGATAGGGTTCTGCTTCATGAGGGTCCAGAGTAGTGCGATGGTTTGAAGTGTCTTTCCAAGACCCATCTCGTCGGCCAAAATTGCTCCTTCGCCAGCGCTTCCCCTCATTCCCATCACACATTCGTACAAGAAAGCAACACCATTGCGCTGGTGTTCTCTCAAGCTTTTGGTGAGCAGGGGATCGACCACGACATCCACAATCTGTTTGCCTTTGGGTGCGCTGGAGGGTCGCTTCATGACGAGTGCATTCTCGGCATTCGGGTCGTGACGAGGCACTGGTACTTTGCTGGCCTTGTTAGGTGCCAACACTGTCGACTTCTCCTTGAAAGGCGTCTTGAAAGCAGTCGTGCCGGCCTGCGTCGCCGGTGCTCTGTATGGATCTCGCTGCGTCTCATGAAGCTTCTTAAACTTTTGTTGTGCCTTGGCAGACACTCTCGAGACTCCATCGATTTCCTTCAGTTGTGGTGCAGATTTCTTGCTGTTACCCAGGAATGGCCGTCCAGCCATGAAGTCTGCCTTGGAAATCATCGACTCTACCTCGATTTCTTTGCCGGAGATCGATAGCGCAGACCCCTCGAGTAATGGCACTTTGCATACGGTTCGCCCAAGATCCTTGCCGGAAACATCTTGGAGTCGTGCGTAGCCGTCAGCGACAGAGAGAACGCCATCGCCGTCCCACGTCTTGTTCTTCTTGTTTGTGATCTTGCGCCTGCAAGTGCGTTAGAATGATTAGAGCGCATGAATTCATGATTTTACATACCATAGTACTGTGTAGTAGCCTTCTTGTCCAGATGATGTCTTCACCTCGCTCCCTGTGTTGCTGCTACTGCTGCCGGGATTTGCCACCGTGTTTATCGGCTTTTGCATAAGAGGCTGAAACTTCGGTATCGTCTTGGGCTTCTTGAGCACTTTTGCTGCTGCTGTGACCGACTCGACATCTTCATCGCTAGACTCATCGTTGCTCATGCGTCGTTTCTTGGTAGAGCGACCCTCGTCGAGTTGTGGTGGCGGGCGGCTGTTCAGTGTATTCTTGCCGACCAAAGATGGCGCTTTGAACGGCTTGAAAAGACCCATGTCTGATTTCAATCCAGCTCAGATCTATCGCTGGACGAATGCCGGCTCAGATGTCACGGGTACTGGCAGCGCCATTCATTTGTACTTTTGATAGTCGCGCGCGTTGAGGTCCGCAACGCGGGCACACGCTGTCACGTGAGCTTCCTGCGTCGACACTTCCATTTCTGGCCAACCCCAACCCTTACCCTTCCAGACAAGTCCTATCTTTTTCGAATGGGCCTTCTCTTGCGCGATGTCGCTTCAGACGACCGTCTTACATTTGATTTGGCTTCTAGGTAGTTGTATGATGCTCATCATGTCCGGAAATCCCAGAGATGTGCGTAGCTTGCGCGGTCCGTGGTTTCGTCTTCGTTTGAGCAAAGCTTCCAAGCCAACTTCGCTGCTTTGCCTACCGTTGTCCAGCAACAACCAACATGACCCCCAAAAAATGAACGAGTCGAGCGATATGGGGCAGTCCACGAAGCCCGATAACAGCAATCAACTGTATGTAACGGTCAGAAGTGACGTGAACAATCGTCATAGCTGTACCTAGGTAGTCGCACAAACAACTATCTCGAGGAGGCGCGTGGTAAGTTTCGAATCTACATGTTGAATATTCACATTTCCTACAGTATACACCCCGAATGTCCTCATATGTACAGTCATAGCCTCGTCTCACATCATCACTCGTCTCTGCGCTTCATACAACCCTTTGCAGACCCACTCGTTGTGTTGAAACAATGTCTACATCGTCCCGAATGGGTCACACTTCTCCCGCCTCCGGTTCATCGACCACATCTCAAGGCTGGCCCTTCCACACATCGTTGGCAATCTCTCTGACAAGCTGGAGCTTCTTCCTCATATCTTCGTAGCCGAGCGAGTTGCCCTCGGCGTGCGATGCAAACCCACACTGCGGGCTGACGCTCAGCCTCTCCAGGGCCTCCTCCTTGCTCACGCCACTGCCGGCAGCAACGTACTCCGCTGCAATGTGGACTCGCGCAATCATGTCTTCCTTCTTCTCAAGCTCGGGGAACTTGGAGGTCACAACACCGAGAACGACGTTCTTGTCTTTGGGCAGGAACTTGAGAGGCTCGAAGCCGCCGGCACGAGGAGTGTCGTATTCGAGGTAGAATGTCGAGACGTTAAGGTCCTCGAACATGGTCTTTGCAATGGCATCGTAGGCACCCTCTGAGAAGTGCTTAGAGCCAACGTAGTTGCCGCGGCACAAGTGAATACCAAGGTGGAAGTCCGCCGGGCGCTCAAAGCACTTGTTGTAGAAGCGCATGTACGCGGCGAACTGCTCATCGGCAGTCTGGAAGTTCTCCTTATCCTCCTTCCAGCCCTGGAGCATAGCGTCGGAGCAGAAGTATGCGAGGTTGGGATCGTCGACTTGGGCGTTTCGCAGACCGGCATCGTACAGGATCTTCAACTCGGTCTGGTAGGCTTTGGCAATGTCGTCGAAGTATTCATCGTCGTTGGCGTACACGCCCTTCATGTAGGCCTTGTTCGGGCCATAGCGGAAGTGGTACCATGAAGGGCTGGTAAGAGTGAGCTTGATGTCACCCCACTGCTCCTTGGGCACGATGGTCTTGAGGTATTCGAACTCCGGAAGGAAGGTAGATGTACCAGTGTGTGAAACTTTTCCAGTGGCAACAGTAACGCTGTTGGGAATAGTCTTGGCGTGCATGAAGCTCTTCACGTCTGGAGCATATTGACGGAAGATGCTCATGTCGTATCCGCCTTCTCTCATGTTGACCTCCTCCATGCCGTTCAGGGTCTCCATGAAAGTCCCCCAGAATTGATGCCTTGAGTATTCGCCATTGGTAATGCTGCGAATGCCAACCTCCTGCTGCAACTTGACGATATCGTTGATTGCCTTTTGCTCAATAGGGACAAGAGATTCGGCCGTGGCACTTCCGTCAGCAACAGCGTAACGCTTCTTAACCAGCTCCTCGGGTCGCAACAAGGAGCCAATGTGCTCGCAGCGGAAAGGTGGGTTACGGGGTGCGGTAGACATATTGCAATAAATGATAAACTTTACTTGAGAACGTCTAAGGACAAACCTGACAGAAACGAGGAACGGCAGGCATTTTGTTGTCCCTGTTCACCCTAGATGTGGAGGGGCATTACACAATGCCCCGCTCCCTGGCCGCTAGAACCGCTCGAGAACCGGTAGATGGGTTGGAGAAAAAACGCCATAAATTTGAGTGCAATGTTGCTCTGGTAGGCACAATGAGTGGGAATTGCTTTTACCTGCACACAAGGAAGCTACCGAGTTTGAGAACCAACTTTGGGATGCTGTTTGAGCTGAGCGTCTGGTCACAAGCGTCTGTCTTAATGCAGTTGCCTTTCGGGGATTTTCAGATGTATGCAGACTTCAAGCGTAGTGATCTTGTGTAGTCTCGGCAAATGTCTGGCAAACTTTGCCGGAGATGATCTTGCAGCAAGCGTGAAGATAGCACGGGGCACATTGACATAATTCATCGAGTAGTAGGGCCACAGGCCCATGACAAAGACATTTCGTATCTCGTATTCTGTGTAAGCTCTCCAGTGTGCTAAGCTGATATCCTGTCGATCGTTTGATGTACAGTGCCCGCGCATGGCACCTCAATTATTATTGCTTTGAAGGGGCATGTACGTGCCGTGCCATTCGCGTGCAATGAGAAACGCACTCGACACCTCTCGTCCTCTAACAAATTACGACGACGTCCCGTTTGCCTTTGCCTCTCGCGCGGCAGCGACAGCAAGTTGATCCGCAGCATTATTACCCTCGTCCTTTGCATGGCCCTTAACCCACACAAACTTCACACTGGCAGGCCCGCGCTCCCAGTGACCATCGCCATTACTGTCATCATCTTCGTCGTCAACGCGGTGTCGGTTCATGCGGTATCGGTCTTCCAGCATCTCAATGACCTTGATGACCAGATCTTTGTTCTCGACAGCCTTACCCGCAGAATTCTGCCAGTTATTGTTGCGCCACTTCTGGAACCAGATGGTCACACAGTTGATGGCGTAGTTGCTGTCACTGTAGATGACAATCTTGCGGTCCCGAGGCGCAAGCTCCAAGGCTCGCTGAAGAGCAGTGAGCTCGGCACGTTGGTTGGTCTGACGTGTTCCGGTCAAAGCCTCGCTAAGGTTGCGCCCATCGCCTGGTCCAAAGTAGACGCCAACGCCTCCGACGGCGCCTAGTTGCCCGTTTCCGAGAGAAGACCCATCGGTGTAAATCTTGACAAAGGAATCCTTGGTAGGGCGTACTGCTTGTGGTTTCACGCGTGCTCGTTCCTCTGCAGTCTTGTACCGGGGCTCGCCTGTTGTTTGGTCGAGAATGATGGATGAGTCGAAACCATCCTCGGCATCATCCGGCAGTGGCCCCTCGCCCGGCGCGAAATCTGCCGGGTCGATAAATGGCGCCGGAGAGCCTTCGTCCTTGATACCAGTCTTCTTTCCTTTCGTGCTTTTGCTCTTCTTGGCAGCAGGTCCATCTGCAGTCTCCACGCTGTCGAGGGGAATGTCTCCCATAGGATTGTTTTGGCCCTCTGCCACGAATTGTTCGGCTTCATGTCTTGTCTTGAACCCTCTGTGCTTCGGTGCCTTCCAACCTCTTATCTGTTCCAAAACCTCCGGCCAACTTGTGTATACACCTGGGACCCTTCCGCTTTGCACGCCATAGAATTTTGTTCCTTTACCCACAGCAGTCACACTCTCTTGATTGTTGAGGAAGCTCTCCGCCTCAGTGAGCGACGTAAAAGACTTGAAGACAGCCTTAGGGAAGCCTTTGACCTGTTCGAGGCAGTCGGGCCAGCTGTGATAGATGCCGGGTGTTTTGCCGATGCGGACAGCGTAAAACTTCAGCTGTGGTGCTTTGCTCTCGCGCTTGCGCTTAGTTCCAGCGGAATTTGAGGGCGGTGAGTTCATGTCATCGGCGCCATTGCTGTTTTCCATCTCTGCCATTATGACCATGCGGGAGAGGGTTTGAGCTTTCGGGAGAGGGTACCGTATCGGCGGCAGGCGCTGAAGCAGGCTCCGTTGTGATGTAGGCAATTGTCGTGCAAGACGCTCAGTCGAAGTCAACGGCAGACGATGTAGTTGTTGACAAGGCCAGGCGCCTTTGAGGCGTGACGCAAGGTTGAAGGAGCGAGGCAGATTTGCTGCTGGCGGCTGTAGACGACTTGGAAGCCAATGCCGCCGAGCGTGCTGATGATCAGCTTCGCGAGGAGCTATACAAGAGAGGTGAAGACAGAAGAGACGGGTAATGGGGTGACAAGTTGAAAAGGAATACTGCCGCCCTTTCCCTTACCCCACCCACCCACAGCGCTGCAGGGAGGACGGGAGGAGGAGGACTTGAGGGGAGGGGGTACTGCCTGGGCCGCCGGCACTGCCTTCCGCCCACCGGCGTGTCGCGGCAAGGCGGCAACACCAACCACCAGCAGAGCGGCGCGGTGTCATGAGACGTCGGTGGTGAGAGAGCGGCGACATGTCATCTCGCCGACGAGAGCAGCGCCGAGCTTGGCGGTGCTGTAACTTTAAGAGGCGAGGTGAGGTTGAACACTTCCTCTCGCGCGCTTGCGTGCTTCCCTTAAATTGATGCGTGCTCCGGCTGGAGTCTCCACCCAGTATTCTTCCCATATTGCTCCTAAATAACTGCCTGCGAAGTCTATATACTTGCGACGACTACATAGTGAGGATACGAGAATGCTCACCGACGCAGGAAGTGAGTGAAGATGTTTGAGGTATGTGTCTAGCGTTCACCCATAGAAAGGCGGGACTGTATGGCCTCGAGAGAACAACATCAATGGCTACTGGTCCTACCGCGTCCATGAGAAGGTGCTTCTCGCCCACCGCAAGTACCAAGGATAATTCTGTCTTCAGCCTAATAAGACCCAGCTGCTGCCCATCAGACACCAGTAGTCTCGTGCGACAGTCTGGGACATTCTATAGAAATCGTATCACATAAACATGAAGTACAATACTGACATATGCACCCAGACACGTCATGCTCAGAACCGCTACCAACTGCGTCTCCATCGCGCTCGCTCTGTAGTTCTCACTCCTAGTGAGCTTGTCGAGATCCGGGCCGCACAACGTACCTTTGAGGGCGCCTACATACGAACATCACTAGGACAGTTCAGCTTTGCTCTAGTGGTTCTGAAAATCTTCACGTCCGAGTTCTATTCCATTGGTATGTCGGATGATAGATCTAGTCATTGTGAATTCATTGCTGACGCTGCACCACAGGAGCACTGTTTGCTGTCTATGGCGCAGGCATACTAGGCGTGAGTGCCTTCAGGCGAATGCAAGGCAACCGACAATTCTTCAGCGAGATTGGAGACGATGGCTTGAGCAGGAAGCGATTTCGCACTAGTGGTAACGTTGTCGTTGTGCTGACATGCTTGAGTGTCGTGGCTTACATCACTCTTCTTGTCCTGACACTGAAGCTCGATACATGAGGCTACGATGATATGACTACTTCAACACGGCTAGGGGTATCGTTTGTGTTGAGGCTGAACCTAAGGGCTGCAGTTTATGAATGGAAACATTAGACTTAGGACTATCTTCCGAAACGGAGCAATCCCTCTACAGCCTATGACTTTCGTTGGCCCCTTTGTGGTCGCGCAGATCATGGTTACTGCAAAGCGCTCCTCGCACTCATCTACGGTAGCTACATGTATCTCTGCCGCAAACATCACTAAAAACACCAACGCCAACGAGAGTATCTCTGACTATGGTTTCGAAGCAACGATGTGTTGCAGTACGACGGACGCTTATCGATTCACCAAGACGTTACCACAAAAGCCTTTGTGATTCTGTTGAGCACCCCGCTCGAGCACCCCATATCTGGTATTCAAGATCCTTGGTCGTGGGCAGTCGGAGCGTCACCACATCTCTGAAGTGAGCCCATCGAGCCGTGGCTCGATGTCGGCCTGCTGCAGATACATTTCTAGACCAGGACAGAGATTATGACAGGTCATTTGGAAGGACTTTGAGTAAGTGTCGATTCGATGGTGAGCTTTCGCAAATTGGACGGTAGGAAAATGTGCAGTGAGTCCCATCTGATGGTCGGCCGGCTCATCGCCAGACTGGGAAGGCTGATACGTGAGATGAAAGCGCGGCCTGGAATGGTTGGATCCGTAAAAGCTTGACATTACTCAAGGCCAGCGAAGGCGAAGGCATTGCGAGCGTATAGAAAGGGCATGGATTCGTTGTGGATTTCTCTACCAGTTCGGAGAATTGCTGGTGTGAGGTGCGCTCTTTTCAATGCCGTCGCCGTTGGGATGTCGGCCTTGACCTCGTCCGTGACCATGTTGGTGCTTGCGATTCACTGTCTCTGATTGCAGCAACTGTCGTGTCCTGGGCTGAAAACATGGTTGTGTACGATCTCGCCTTGTTCCCAAGTCTGTTGCGCTGTGCTGCTACCGTCAGGCGCCATGCTTGCATCGGACTTTACACCACGACAGGGTATTTCGACATCGCAATTGCAGATCAGTGGGGCGCTCATATCGTAGCACTCACGATACTTAATGTGGTAGTCACTCACTGTTAGTCGCCGACCTGGCGATGCTGGCCATTGGGATACCATGGAAATCATATTAGCATTGCAGTATCTCATGTGACAACACCATCCCATCTGCATAAGCGACTTCGGAAGACTTCCGCGTGAGATGTTGTTTTGAAGTATGCGGATCGTTAAGGTATAATCATGTTAGGGTCAAAATTCTTAGTCTGTACATTGAACACGCATTTCTTGAGATACTATTCAAGACTAGAGAGCACTTGAATCAGCAGTGAGATGGTACCACCGCTGCTGAGAATTGATCTAGTCACTTCTGTCAACGAGATACTGTAGAGGCCTCATGGGCAGGCAAGTAAGTGACAGGAAACTATCGTCGCTGTTGAAGACTAACCGGCGTGCAATCGCTCGAGTATTGCTGCAGGCTCTTTTGAGGGTGGAGCATTACAGCGAGAGGAAGCGTATACGCTCCTACGGTCTGCATTGAACATGCCCTGATCTGAATCGGATCAAAGGTCGAGAGCACGTTGGGCTTCTTCGATCAGACAGCCGAGCATTGTGAGGCAGCGACAGGTAGAAGAGTTGACGGGGATGGTGTGAATTCCAGAGAGGAAGCCCCGAGTAGTCGTACTCATGCTGGTACTACAGTGTCATGACTAGACGTCGAAGCATGTCTGTAGTCCAAGCACTATGGCAGTCCGAGCCCCAATGGTTGCGGAAGGCCGTTGCGCAGGCCACTGGCACGAGCTCCGGTATAGGCGGCTCCGATTCCAAGAAAGGACATTGCAAGCGCCTGACGTTCCACAGAGAGCATCTTCACGCACCCGACAGTCGTAACATGCCTGAAGACGTTTGGATGGTAGACTCGATGCATGTTTCTAGTAGCACGAGCTGAAATCGCTGCTGGAGAGCACGAAGGAGACGTTGAACCAGGGCTTGCTCTGTTTGACTCCGCAGTTTCAGCTGCAAGTCTACACCAACATACGCAGGCACAAGCGCAGACTCCGCCAACACAGACCATCCAAAAGATCCGGAGTCCGGGGAGGACAACGGCTGGCGGCTGGACGATACGAGACAGCCAAGGACGCCGACTACACAGCAAACATGGACGGCATTGTTTTGCCCAGGCATGGCAGAGGCGGCTCCAGGGAACCAGTGAGACTGACACTGAGCCTCCGCCTCAAGGATCTACATCCAGTGCAGCTGCTATTTGCAGGAGTCGACATCCGAAGGACTTTCGATCCGCCTGCCGGCTGCGGCACGGAAAATGACATTCCGACGGCTACGCGGTCCCCTTGATGTCTCGAGACAGCAAGCAGGAACGATGCAGCAGAATATGCACAGGTGATCAACAGATGCAAGCACGAGGCCAGCGTTACAAGGTCACTGGCTATGATAACGTGGGGTGCGATAACAACATGAGGCACGCACGACGAGTGGGCGAGGCATGTGCATGAATAGCAAAGGGGCGTATGCATATCAACCACAAGGTGAAGGTGTGACTGATCATTGGCTACTGCGGAGGTTGCTGCTATGGCACGACGCTGGGCGAACAACCTTGAACATTGCTACCTCCATCCCCACGCGACGTGGGCTACTCAGCGATGCACGTGTTTGTCGCATTAGCCATGCTGACTCGTTGCCAGAAAGGCAAATGGGCAAGAGATGGACTCGCTGACTTGATGGATTCAATAAGAATATGAGATACTGGGCGCCGGCGTATCACCAGGCGGATGTGACCTCAACAATAACAGTCCGATAATAAATAGCTTCTTTGTGTCGCCCGGACGAGAAGGATTGCTATACCCACCCGCCTTCGCCTTGCCTTCACCTTGCAGCTTGCTTGATGCTTGCTTGCCTGCCTGACCAGCAGTCAGTCTGATCATCCTTCGCAGCCTCTCCCGTAAGCACGCGCCTCAGCAGATCACCCCGATGATGCAGTGATGCACCGACCCGGCCTGAGTCACGGGCGTGTGTGAGTGTTACGTCGGCATGTTCTCCTCCTCTTCCTCCACGGGGTAGTCGAGGCTGTCCTATTGTTGCCCTGCGACGCCACGAAGTCTATTGCAAGCCGTTCATCGGCACCCCGACACGGCGCGCGCAGGCCTGTCTTCACTGCTGGCTGGCTCTGCTTGAGCTGGGCTGTTGCAAGCGACCGCGACCCATAACTTTTTGATATACATACAGTGCCCACTCTCCCTCCCACCCGCCACCACACCCACTGTTTTTGTTCCTTTGCCAACTCACAGCTCACCACGCACCACGCACCACATTTCATCATACACCGTCGCCGTCGATCAACGTGCGCCTCAACCACCGAATTACGTCCTATCGACCATTGGCGCAAGCATCGGGCGGGTCCGACACGCGCGCAAGCTCAACTCTCTCTCCGCACTCGGCCAGAGTTACTTTAGCTACAGCGCAGTAGCACCGTTTGGCGCACGTTTGCGTCAGACCAGACGAGATTTTTGATCCTATATCCACTCCCGCTTGCGCCCGCGACTCAACCGGAATGCCACATTCGACGCTATGGCAAGCCGCTCCATTTGCTACGACTGAACACGGCAACGAAAGCTCGTCTTCGACCAGCACAACCACCGCCTCTCTGCATCCTCACTACCACCACAGCAACAGCAACATCAACAGCCACCTTCCGCCCACGCCCGCCCAATCGCCAGTCCTTCAGCCGCTGGTCGATCCCAACAGCGAGAACATCCACAACGCGGGCCGTTGTTCGTGCGTGCAAGAAGACACAACCCCGCTTGGCCACTATCGGCGCCGCCAGAGCCAGCAGTCCAACTTGGCCAAATTCGCCATGACTTCCAGCACAAAGGCCAACGAGGAAATGCGTCGCTCAAATAGTACCGAAGGCACTGCTGCAAGCGCCAAAGAAGTCGAGCAACTGCGCTCCGACCTCGATCGTGCGCTCTCGCCAGAGCTGGAGAAGAATGCCGTTCTGGGCGAAGACCAATTGCAGAAGCCAGAGAAGCCAGCGTCGCGGACAACATCCGTCAAGGGACGGCCGGTACCTGCTGTTCCAAAAGGCAGCGCCATGTCTAAAGCATTGGCTGGCCAGTACCCAGAGGGGAGTGGTGTAACCCACGCTGCTAACGACACGCCGGCGACAACCGCGCCAAGCACTGCGCCTGGCAGTCCTCGAATGTACGGCACATCGCCGTCGTCAGGACATGGACTAGCAGCTAACATTTCTCTCAGCCCACCCATCCGCCAACTGTCTGGAATGAGCACTCCCCGCCCACGGCCAACTACCCTGGACATTCCTGGTCTGACCAAGAGCAAAGTTTCACCCGACGGCCGCATCGCACAGAGAGATGTTGGTGCCAAATTGGTGATTGTGATGGTTGGACTACCAGCAAGAGGCAAGAGTTATATTACAAAGAAGCTGGCGCGATACCTGAACTGGCTGCAGCACGACACAAGGATCTTCAATGTCGGCGAGAGGAGACGAGTCGCAGCCGGCGGACCCAACACGCTGGAAAAGACAACCAGCAAGCAATCAAATGCGAGCGGATCAAGTGGAAAGCAAGATCGCCGACCCAGCATGGCGCCTGGCAGGCATGGTAGCATCGTCGACCAGTCAGAACTCGCCAGAACGATCAGCAATGAAAACAAGCCTGTATCTGTTGCGCAAATCATCCTCAACGACGAGACGAAAGTTGAGCTGCCAACTCCTCCTAGAAGTGCTGTCGACACCCAGACTAACGGCCAGACCAAAAAGAAGGAGGAGATGGACCCAGAGGAGCAGGACATGCAAGAGCTGGAGAAGAAATTCCCTGAACTCATGGAAGCCCAACAGAATGCACAGGGAGACAGCCAGCCTCTACCAGAGAACGAGCACATGGATCAGAGCGCATCCTTCTTCGACCCGAAGAACACCAAGGCGGCACTCATCCGCGAACAGCTCGCTATGGACACTCTGGACGAATTGTTGGACTACATTCTTGATCAAAATGGTTCTGTTGGCATCTTGGACGCAACGAACAGCACGCTTGAGCGCCGCAAGATGGTCGTTCGCCACATCCGTGAAAGAGCCGGTTACGATCTTAACGTTCTCTTCCTTGAGTCTCGTTGTGTCGATACCGAGCTTTTGGAGAGCAACATGCGCTTGAAGCTCAGTGGTCCTGACTACAAGGACATGGACCCGAATGTCGCATTGGACGACTTTAAGAAGCGCATTGCCGTATACGAAACAGCTTACCTTCCGCTGGGCGATTATGAAGAGCAGAACAATGTTCCATACATCCAGATGATCGATGTTGGTCGTAAAATCATCTCGCACCAAATCCGCGGTTTCCTCATGGCGCAAGCCAACTACTATTTGCTCAACTTCAACCTGGCACCTCGTCAGATTTGGATCACTCGCCACGGTCTCTCGCTTGACAACATTTCTGGTAAAATCGGTGGCGACTCTGACCTTTCACCCGAGGGTGTCCGCTACGCCAGTTCCCTTGCTAGATTCATGGACTTCCAGCGCGGCGTCTGGGAGCAACGCCAGCAAGCGATTGCGGCCAACACCCACTTCCCTCCTCAATCTGGAGATGCCACGCCACCTAACCCACACTACTCACCAAGGTCCCCTAATCCTCCCACCATGGCACCAACCTCAGCACCTGGCACCCAAACTCCAGGTGGCTACGAGCTCAAGCCTTTCTGTGTGTGGACGTCAATGCTCAAGCGCTCAATCCAGACGGCACAGTTCTTCAATGACGAAGACTACGATCAGAAGCAAATGCGCATGCTGGATGAGCTCAACGCTGGCGTCATGGAAGGTCTCACATACAACTGCATTTCAACTCAGCACCCCAAGGAGTACGCCAGCCGAAAGAAGGACAAGCTACACTACCGTTACCCGGGCCCAGGTGGCGAAGGTTATCTGGATGTGATCAACCGCCTGCGCCCCGTCATCGTCGAGCTGGAGCGCATGACTGATCACGTCTTGCTTGTCGGCCACCGCTCCGTCGCACGTGTTCTTCTCGCATACTTCCGCGGCCTCGACCGTGAGGAAGTTGCAGATCTTGATGTGCCTATCGGTATGCTCTACTGTCTTGAGCCAAAGCCGTACGGTGTCGACTTCAAGGCGTTCCAGTGGGACAAGGAGAGCGAGTGGTTCAACGAGGTGCCTGACTTCCAACTGAGGAGGGCACAGGATGACATGAAATAAGCAATTCCCTTTTGGCTCTGGCTTTTAATGATCTTGGACGAAAGTCATGGGCAGGTCGGGCATCACCAGCAATATTGACTGGGTCACGATACATCATGGGATTGGGACGATCGGTGGTAGGACGGTATCGATATTCTTTCGCACATAAATTATTTCTTTTCCTTTTAGCGGGCAATTGACTACTGGGTTGGCATCGGAGCTTTACATAGCGAGGCGTTTTCGGTACAAACGACCAAATCACCCGGTATTGGGGATTGGGTCTGTCTTCTTCTGCTCTGTATTACGTATTCTCGATGTTTTCTCCACCTTGTATTATTTTCAGCAAGAGCATGCGATGTTATGAATGTCTTTGGCTGGCCTCAGGCTGGACCAACCGGGATGTTGGGTCGTTTGTAGAGAAAGAACTTGGGTATACACTACCAATACGGTGCTGATACTGCCAGACTAATACAACTGCATTGAATTGACGCGATGCCATGCTAGTCTGATTCACTGCGTGGCCTTTGCTCGAACTCCTTATACTGCGGCTCTCGGTGCGGGATTTGCAGAATTCCCACGATGGACGTTCTGCTTCTGCTTCTGCTTCTTCCCTTACTTCCTTGTTTCCTTATTCCGTTGCCCCGTTATCGAACCACTTCTCTTCAGCAGGATGTGGAGGATCATACAGCCTCGATCACAGCTTGCCGTACCTCACGCAATTGCCTTCGTTCGAACAGCCAGGGATACGGAGAGCTTGGCAGCGGATGAGTAGAAGGACATCATGGTTTATGATGAGCCTGTTTGCCACGTCCTCAACTTGCTCGTGATCTTCTTCACTGCCGCTCTTGTGGGCCCTGATCATCTGGGTATGTTAGCGCAGGCTATCGAACCCCCGGGTGATGAAGAGGAAAACCGCTGATGCTCCGAGGGCGTAACAGATGTTGAGGGTATTTTCGTCAGGAGTTGCCGTGCGCGGCAAGATCGGTGTCACCTTCGACGCCATGGCTCTGATGGGTGGAAGTGGGATGCTGATTCTGAGAGGCAGTAAGTATCGTCTGATCCAATTTGAGCGAAAGAAGATTGCAAGGCGCGGACGTTTGGACAGAAAAATGAAACCGACAGGCACGAAAGAGAACCACAAATGAACCTGTTCCGAGGAGCTCTTCCTCACATAGATCAACCGTGAGAGAAAGCAAATCCACAGTTCTTCAGTGAGTCTAGTTTCTGGTTCTCTTGACCCTACGTGCAACACTACATTGCTGCACACGCATCCTCGCCAACAACAATTTATTTCAGAAGCCCACGCCTGCAAGGCCATACGATTTGTCGCAAATTTGCAATCACTACCACTGTCGCTCTGAATACGTGGCAGAGTTTCTTGAAACCAACCTCTGATGGCTCCAGGTGAAGGTGGAACGAAGCGCGCTGCTTCTATCCAACCCGAAGGTGGCAAAGAAGCACATTGCGTACCCAGCATCGGAAGATCTGAGGTATAGCAAGAGTCTATCGCTCTCAATGACAACACTAGTGGCCAAACAAAACGTCTTCCGCAGCATTCAAAGTGAACAGATCACACTGTCATGATAGTGTAAAAGTCGCTGCATATGAGTATCTGAACACCGATCTCATTGGAGCGGTCATATCGACAGGCGTAGTCTCTGATCTAAGTAACCCTAAAAGTCGAGATAGCACTGAAGCCTGATTCGTTCCGTTGTATGAAATATGCTTATACTATTAGTGTCATTTCCCAAAATGATTGTGCTTACCACCGAGATGCGGTTAGTGATACAACTAAAGCTGTACGCAAGATCATACGCAAGAATCGTACCTCCCCAAGATCCGCACGATGCGTGCGGGTGCACCTGCTGGTCTCATCTCATTTCCCTTGCGCAGACAGTCAATTTGACATACGCCCTCAAATGCAGGTTTGCGGAGTCTTCAATCCTTGGTGTCGTCAACATCGCTTCTCGGAAGTACGATGCCTGACAGCCGCCCTGATACTCGCGTGGATACAGCAGTCTAGTCCTACTTGCCAAGAAACGAGAATCAGAGGCCCCGTTCGCACCCCATGGCTTGCACATCTTTCCCATGAGGACGGGCCGATTGCGAAACCCGCGAGGCGAACGCCTCTTCCGTGGGCGGCCTTGCGGACGATTTATTAGAACAGTAAATTGCAAGCGACATGGAGGTCTTCGCTTGGGCCGCGAGGGCGTCTGTGGTATGACGTGCTGGGCGCTCCAGACTTGCAACTATCGTCAAGTCTATTTTGTGGTGTTCTTGTTGTGTGTTCCCAGAATGGAGGAGAGAAGCGGAGATGGCACCGCACCTCAACCCCACATACGTCTTTGCTGCTGAAGGTGCTGAGAAGAGGGGGCGGTGGTTCAACGGGTGCTGTATTTCATTGCAAGGACAACCCACTGACCTTCCTTTGTTTCAAGGATCTTATTCGATTAGGGATGGCTAGCAATGTGAACATACATAACAGAGAACATGGTATTTCAAACTCTACGGGTGATGCAGGGTCGTCTTTTGACCCTAGTGGCTTGCTTTGCTCCCGGATCACCTGGAGTCAAGGATGATGAATTTGAGATAGATATGGCCTGCAACGCGAATAGCATTATATTTGGAAAGCTTGTCACTGCTCTTCCCGGATGCAGCGCGGTCGCCTGAGAGGAATTGTGACAGACCGGCGTGCGTCGCCTAGTGGTGGGTTTCGTGTGGAGATTCCACACGCACAGGGCAGAGAGGCTGAGAAGCTGATACAAGTATGGCACTCGAGTCAAGTGGACGTTGTCGCTGGGGGGAGAAAACGGCACATGGCACATGGCAGGCCTTGACAATAATAAATGACGGCAGTTCATGCACAGTAGGGCAAGCCTGCATGGGTTCGGCATCGAGGTAGATTATTTTCTGCTACGAGGTCGCTCGCTCCATGTCTGAAGAGGCCGGAGGTGCGTAGTCGTGCCCTAGACCCTAAAATCGAGACTACGCCGTCGGCCGGTAGAGCGGCGAGCGCTCGCTAGAGGCCGGCGCACAGACATGCATACGTTTAATGCAGAACATACGGAGGCAGCTTGCCTACGCCTACGCGCTTCGCTCTTGGACGGACGTGCCAGCACGAGAGCAGGGTGCATGTTCTGGGATTGGCTTGACCTCTCGGATGCATGCTCGAGGCATGTACCGTAGCCGTACCGTACCACGCCGGTCCTGGCATTGCAACATACATGGGGCATTGCGATCGGACAAGGGCGTGCAGCACTGCCTGCAGGCAAGAGTCTGGGAGACGAGGTTGGCAGTGGTGTATGTACCTTAAGCAGGCAGGCCGGCACCGGTGCTCGCTCGCAGACGTGGCAGTCATGCACATTCGTGCCTTAGCCTACCAAAGTCTACTGTACCAGGGGACGATGAAGCGTGAAGAGATCTCAGCAGCGAACGCATACCTTACCCACCAGACAGGCTTCTTTGGCGGATTACCAGTCAGTCAGTGGTACTGTAGATGTTGGTCACACTGCAGTACCAGTGCAGCCGTCGGGGTGCAGCAGCAGCAGCATCTTATTATGCGGGGTGTTGCTTTGAAAGAGCTCGAGCACAATCATCGCTCGTGATCGTGATATTACACGGACTACTGCCTGTCTGCCATGGGCTGATGCATACTGTATCCCATACCAGCCCTCTTCTCTGCCACGCACCCATACCACAGCAGCAGTAGCATACATACAATATCTGCTAAGCTACCCGGCGCCCGTAATAGCCAGGCTGCCTCTCCCCCCAGCGAAGACGAGCAACGGGCCAGACATCTGTTCGTCTCCGCCGCTAAAGCTCTAGCGCAGAGTCAGTTTGACTCGCTCGAGCCTCTCCACTCGACTCGACGAGGAATCGAAGCCACTACTCCCTCCAGGCCGCTCACACGTCGTCCAAGTCCTCCAACACCAAGGCAATCCACCCTACCACGCCTGCTCCTCCATACCGCCAACACCGCCAATTCTATAACCGGCCTCCGGCGACAAGGGATGTGGTCGGGCTAGGACTGCGCCTTCCGCTCCCGCCGACCTCGCGCCTCCGCTGTGCGCACACCAGCTCCGCGCCCTCGCGACCATGGACTCTCAGAATACGCCGATGGGTGACGGCATGGACTGGAACGACCCCATGTTCAACACCTCCGAGCAGTTCGTCGACAACATGAACTCCGACTCTCCCTTTACAAATGCCTTTGAGAGCTACACCAACATGAACGACTTCGCCGAGAGCCCGGGCGGCCTTCAGATGCGCCACTCGTCCAAGCCTGCGCACGATGTCTACAACTCCTTTGCGACCGGTGTGCAACAGCAGCAGCCCCATCCCATGGCAATGCCCAACTTTCCCTCCGTTGAGACGTCCAGCCAGGACTCATCGTCAGATACCTCCAGCGGCCGCAAGCGGAAGACAGCCTCTGAGTCGCCCATTTCTGAGGTCGACCGGGCAGGCAATGTCAAGAAGGAAGACTCGCTCTTGGGGATGGATGCGCAAAAGATGCAGCTCTTCGGAGCCAACAGCAACAACCTCAAGCAGATGCAGGGCATGAACATCCAGACCAGTATGGCGGACAACAGCATCTTCGACTTCTCTGGCGCAAGCTCCACGTCTAGTCCTATTAATGCTACCACCTTTGACACTGCCATGTCACTTGATAGCCAGATGCAGAATGCGATGCAGAGCGTACCGCAGCAGTTCAAGCAAGAGTCACCAGTAAGACCAGGATCCCATCCTGTACCAGCCAGTCAGCAACTGACCGCTCTCCAGGTACAGACCATCAACCCGGCCGACTTCACCCTGGGAGGAGCTTCCCGCGATCAATCACCTTCCATGATGAATGCAGCCTTGTTCAACAACTCCCCCAGCGCTGTATTCTCTACTCCATCTTCAGAGAGCAATGAAACGTTCACAGCCACGGCAGACCCCACTTTTAACATGGCTCAGAATCCTGCGTGGAATGCCAACTACGGCAACCAGTTTAACTCTCCTGGCAACCTGCACTTTACGCCGTCTCCAGCCATGAACGGTGCTACACCATCAGTACAGCCGAAAGCATCAGGCGGTCCTCGTGGCAGATCATTGTTGCATATTGCACCAATCAGCACCAAGTCGCGAGTAGAGACCCAGATCAACGTGGTCATGACACTGGAGAAGCCACCTCCGAACACTGAGTATCTGCACCTACCCCTTCACACCATCGCCAAGTCGAAGCTTTTAGCGAAGGAGGAAGTCGACAAGTCCAAATCCCTAGAATTGCACACCATGCTCGTTTGTACGAGTGCAATGCGAAACCCGGAACTCAAGGAAAAGGCACTACAGAATGCGGCGTCTCAGGACAACAACGCGATTCAACGCAGAGCAGAGCAACAAAAGGACGCCGGCGAAGAGGATAAGAATGATCTTAAGAACATTCCCGAAGAGGATCGACCTTCTAATGGCGGTGAAGTCAGAATATGCAACAACTGCATACAACGTGAACGGAAGCGCGCTGGGCGCAAGAAGCTGAAGAAAGAGGAAGAGCAGCAACATTGGGAACGCTATGAGACAGAGCGAGTGGTTGTCTTCAACTCGAACGAGTTCCTATCTTTCAAGCCCTGGGAAGCAGGCCAGCAGCAGCAGAAGGACCATGGTTTGACTGATGACTACATTCCTCCTGAGGGCTCGATGCATGTTACTGCAGCCATGCGCATCGCGTGCTACTGCAGGCATCAAAGCGAGAAGGAAGGTTTCCAGGTGATCTTCACCATGAAGGATCAGGCCGGCAACATGATCGCTCAAGAGATGTCAGATTCTATTCTCATCACGGACGACCATAAAACCCACCCGCCGAGCTTCTCTGCACACGTGCCCGAGCAGATGCTGTACGGAGGCGGCGGTCCAGTGTACCCAACGCACGGATTACCGACTTCTTACTCGATGATCGACATGGCTGGGCATGTACAGCAAGGATTCCCATCTTCACGATCGGCTGGCAATCTCCAGGCGCTCCAATTCAGCCAGTACCCGCAAAGCCATGTTCATCAGCTTCCGAACCAAGGCTATGTGTCTCAGACGACATCAGGCACCATGACCCCTACGAGCCTCTCGCGGCCTGCGTCACCAACAAGCGCTGGCAGCTCTGGACCGAACAAGAAGCGCAAATCGTCCTCTTTCCACAGAAAGGTGCCTAGTGGGCTTACCATGACTCCCAGGGTAGACACGAACCAGTCTCAAGGTCAAACTATGAATTCAGCCATTTCAATGGGCACACCCTTCTCTCCTACCGGCACGGGATTTTCGCAGCAAGCCGATCAGTCATATATGACTATTCCGAACAACAACGGACCAGCACAGTTCATCAGCAGCGGCCCACCAACGCCGGCAGAGAATGCACCATTCGCTTTCAATCAACAAACTTCGGGTCCTCCGCGCCGAGATGCGCCACAAAATATTCCGGATTACTATCAGTCTCTTCCTGGATCGCGAGTTGGAAGTAGAGCGCCATCGCCCGTTGCAGGAAGCAGAGCAAATCTTGCTGCATATGCACGGCAGCAAATGGCTCCGTCGCAACCACCACCAAGATCGCAAGCTTATCCTCAGCAAGGTCCAGTTCCCGGATCATCTGGAAGCGATGCGGACACTTCTGTGCTGCCTATGATCCACAAGCTCACCCCTAGCGAAGGACCAACTACGGGAGGCACTGAGGTATCTATCTACGGTCGTAACTTTACCTCTGGATGCCTTGTATACTTCGGCGAACAGCTGGCTACTGGTTTGACATTCTACGGTGACCAGTCACTCCTTTGTGTGACACCACCTGGTCGCGTTGGTGCCGTCCACGTCACCATCGTTCAAGCCGGCAACATGCCACAATACTCGCCATCCCAGACTAGCAGGCCGATCTTCAACTACAAGAACTCGAACGAAAGAATGATGGAGATGGCTCTGCGTTTCTTGAGTCAGCAGCACACTGGTAACGCTAATGGCTGGTACCAGATGGCGCAGCACAGCGCGACGCAATTCATGTCGCAGAATGTCTCACGTGCAGGCGTGGGTCCGGGCTACGATGGTGGCAACATGCTTTCCGCTGGACCTGCTATGCTGGAGGATTCTATACTTCGAATTTTCGAAGCAGTGGACATGAGCGAGACGCTGCAGCATGAGCTGTACGACATGGCATCCAATGATGGTGAGACAATGCTGACTCTGGCCGCTTCGAATGGGCTGCATCGTGTTGTCGCTGCTCTTTTGGCTCGAGGCGCGAACCCAGATGTCAGAGATGGAAGTGGCTACACAGCTCTTCTCCACGCTGCGCTGCAAGGTCACTTGAAGATGTTCCAGCTTCTGCTTGTTCGAGGTGCAGACCCTGCCATAAGGAGTTTGGCGGGCAGCACAGCGCTCGACCTGGCTCCCGAAGAGGCTCGTGGAGCCTTTGGACAAGTCCTGCTCAACACACCGCGTACCCGCATCCCACTTCGATCTCGACGAAGCACAAGCTCGTCTACCTCGAGCACTTCGTGGGATATCAGCAGTGCCTCCTATTACGAGTCCGAAATCGATGCGAACAGTTCTCAGCAAAACCCTTCGCAACCGCCCTCACGCAGACCTAGCGCACAGCTGGCCGTTCCAAATGCGCCTGCCGAGCAAATCACGGTTGATCCAGCAGCCGACATCTCTTCTCCAATTGCCTCGATGTATGCCTGGCGCGACGCGCTCGCGGCGCAGATCCAGCACTTCCAGAGCAGCGTCCAGGCTCATATGCCACAATTCCCTGTTCAGCTCCCACCTTTGCCAACTGTTCCGGAAGATAGCTCGCTTGGGCGCCGAATAAATTCGCTGATCCCTGGTCGCGCATCATCGCCACCGCCTAGTGCTGAGTCTTGCCTACCACCACCATCATACAGCGAACTTTTCCCCGAAAAAGCGTTGCTGCCTCAATCAAATGCGAGTGAGCAGGATGCTGGGCGAGTGACTGGAAATGATGTGCAGGCCGAGGAGAAAAGAAATACACCACATAGTGATGCGGATAAGCAGAGCGCCCTCGTCTTGAGGTCGAAGCCTGCTGCAAGTGGCGAATGCAAGCTACAGTCTCGGATCGCAGAGCTAGCTGACACGCCTGCTTGGTTATGGGTGAGTCATCACGCCAGCGCTGAGAATGAGACCTGAGGACAGCGCTAATCAAGCCTTGACAGACGCCTTTCGCAGTCATGCTCTCCTCGGCTTTGATCCAGACGGTTCTCCCGCACTTCTCTTCATCGAACAAAGTCACCACGGAATCTTTTCCGGCGCCTCACGATACTATCGCTTGCTAAATTCTTCTTTGTATACGCTCCTTGCGGAGGAGCTGGCGTTCCACGGACCTACTATTATTGCCACTTGTGGACCGAACAGGCGGTCCGCAGTGTTGTTGTTGTGTACCAGACATGACCGGATGAACAGGAGGAACAGACGTAACGACGACGAAAGGTGTAACTACGACGGCGCATTGCACATCTATGGCCACGACATTCGACCCAGGGAAGAGCGGCCTTCCATTCACGCACACTGATGCAGCCAGGACCGCTTACTAAGGCCTGGCGCAGCTTTCGCCTCCAACTCTCAGGATTTCCCGGACCCGCGCAGGCAGCTCCGTTTATTGAAGGAAGCTTCGCAGCAGATGGTTCGGCGGAAGGGGTTTGGAAAGCAGAGCCGTTTCGCTCTCTTTGATTAATTTTTTTTGCTTGCGTCCTCTCTTTTTACTATGTTGTCTCTTTCCCTCTCTCTCTTTTTGTTTCTCCTTTGGCCGAGAGATGGAATTGTATGGAATTGTACGTATGTCATGAATGTCTTTTTGTTTGATCCGATCGATCAAGGCCGGTGTGTGTCCCCGTTGCATCAGTTTTCGCGTGACAACGAATTCAAAAGGGGTGAAGCTTGGTGCAGGACTGAGTGTACGATACCAATCCTCTTCTCAATCTACATTAGTGCGCGCGAGACTCGAGGTGGGACTCGAGGTGAGATGAGATTCAAGTCGTGGCTCGAAAATAAGATCGAGGCTCGGATATCAGGTAGTTCAGTAGCTCACACATCCATATCTCGCCAACGTATACATTCAATATGGGAACGCTCCAGCCATGGCGCAGAAACAATCCTTGAAGAATTCAAGACCGAGCCCAACTGGGAGATGAGAACGGCTGCCGACAAGCGCATGGTGAAAAGCCGACGACGACTACATGTGTCTATCATTAAGCACCACTCCCCTTAAGGGATGCTCTTGTGCGTCTACTGAACTTTTTTTGTTTCCTTCCCTTCAGGATGCGCTGCACACTGTACATGCCATGCCTTCAGTCTCAAGAAAACCACAAACCGAAAGAAGAAAGAAAAAAAGGCAAATGCCGGAAAAAAGAAATGCATCATACAGGCTGCAAAAAAACGACGAGAAAGAAAAAAAACTGGGGGGTATCTGCTACTGTCGCCAAACGCTGCAAGTCATTAACTTAAGGGAGGGAACCATGCAAAGTAAAGCAGATGCATCGCGCGCTCCGTTAGGCTTTTGCCATTCCCTCGTTTGCTCGATTTCCGTGTCGTTCACTCCTCGTCGTCAAATGGAGTATTTTTGTCTGTATTATTCGTCCCCGTTGTCGCCGAAGGCTACCTGTGCGAATCCTGCAACCCTCTGCCGCAACTCGTTGATCGCGTTGGTCTGGGCGTCCACGGCACGATCGAACATGCTCGTGGAATCGGCTATTGTTCCGTCAATGTCGGTGCGCAGCTGCTTCACGCCATCTTGGAGCGCAGCAAGATCGTTGTGGAGCTGCTGGATGCGGCCATTCGTGTGAGTGTTATTCTCCGTGGCATAATGCTTGAACTCGTTGCGCAGGACAGTGACGGCGGTGTTTTGAGCGAGGCTGCCAATTCTCGCCTCGAGCGCACTCAGCCTGGTCTCGAATGATGTCAATCTGGCGTCGAAAGTTTTGTCGACGTGCTGCAGTGTGTTCACTGCAATTTGGAACTCCTTGGGCGCGGGATACATCTTGCTTTGCTGATCGACCATTGCTCTCACGATCTCCTCGGTGGTCAAGTTGTCGTATCTATGTTGGAGACTGTGGATCGAGGCCCATATGCCTTGGATCTGGTCGTGTGTGACTGACACCTCACTATTGCTTGGACCAGCCAGAGTTCCGTTCGCCATTTGGTGAGGTGGCAATGCGCTGTTCGGCGGGTGAACACCGTTTGTCTGCACCGGTCCAGAAATGCTCGTACGGGGGGTGGGCGGTTGCGGAGAATGCACTGGCACGGGTCTGAATTGTTGGACTGCTATGCCGTTCATGGGATGAGCAGATGGGGGCTGAGCGGGACGATCACGCAAGGACCTGACTGCCGCAGACAAAGATTCAAGGTCTGTTCGCAGTGTGTCTGTTGTGGTCCTGAATGTGGTGATTTCAGACTGAATTAAATCATAATTCGCGCTTGCCGTATCGTGTCTGGCGTTGTTCTCTTGATCCCGTGATTCTCGCTTTCTGACTTCGTTGTCGTGCTCAAGCTCAAGTTTACTGTGCTTATCTGTAAGAGAACCAAGTCCTTCTTTAAGCTTCTCGATCTTTCCATCGTGCTCGTCCAAAAGCTCTGCGAGTGTCGCGGTCTGTTCCTCTATATCCTCCACAACTTCCTGCTTGAAAGCAGCAGGATTGAAGTTGTTGGGCGGAGCTGTTGGTACAGGATTTGCTGCTGGCGCAGGGACGATCGCAGCAGCATCGCTTGATGCATTGAGCCTGGCCTCTTTCTTGACCTCGCTTAGCTCTCGCGCCAGGTTGTTGATCTTATCTTCGACTTTCTTCATGCATGCCTGCTCTTCGGAACCCTCTGGGCGCTTGTTCAGATCTTGCGAGAGATTTCCAAGACATTCTTCTGCTGACTTGACCTTGGTAGAAAGGTTGTTCAGGAGCTGATCATGGTTTTTCAGACGCCACACGACAGACTGTTTGCCAGTCTCTTTGATATTTCTCCAGATTTCCTCAATTTCGTTACGGACAACGGGCAGCTGAGAAGTAGCAGAGGCTGTAGCGCTTTCCAATTTGGTCACATCAGCTTTCTTGGTGGCTAGGTCTGATGTGTTCTGGGCAGTCTCAGACGCGAGTCGCTCAATGTCGTCATTCTGTCTCGAGACCTTGCCGACCAATTCATTGAATGTTCGCTTGTCAGTCTGCTCACTTTGAGAAGACTCAATCTTGCCAATCCTGGTTTGAAGGGCGATGACGTCTCCAGAAACAGTCTTGGCCTGATCTCTTGCCTGTGTTGAAGTCTCGTTGGCCTCTTTTGCAGTCTTCCTCATCTCTTCGATCTTCGTCGATTGTTTCTCGATACGATCTTGTTGTTCATCTATGAGGTCTTGCTGCTTCTGGAACATATTTTTCAATTTCTCGAATTCCTCTCTAGTCACCGCGTCTCGTTGAGACTCTGGACGCGAGGCTGCTGCGGCTTTGGAAAAAAGATCCCAGATTGTTTCACACAGTGGAGCCACGGCTTTTGACTGTGAACTCTTACTTAGTTCCAGCTGTCCTTCAAGCTTTGTTACCCTCTTAGCGGCTTTGTCTTTTTCATCGCTCAAACGTTCTTCGATTGCTGGGTACTTCCGGAAATGGTCTTTCATGTTTTGATGCTCAGCTGCTGCGCTGTCCAGTCGACGTCTCGCAAGGTCGTGCGAGGAGCGGACGGATGCATCAGCCGTGATGTGAGTTGTAAGCGCCACCAGTGACTCTAGTAACTGCTTCTTGAAAGTATCACCCTCGTCGTTTGGTCGGCCCACCGCAGTCATGACCGCTGTCTGGGGCTGAGGAGTAGTTCTGTTGCTTGCTGCATCTTGGTATGCACTCCCATCGGTGCTTATAGGAGATTGCACTAATGCGTTGCCTCTCGATCCCCTTAATAGACGAGGATCTGCGGTTGCATTCACTTGGTTCGTGTTTATGTTCGAGGTTCTTTGTCGATCCGTGTCCGTGGGGAGGACTCTAGATATCTTCCTCTGATTGCGATTGCTTCCATCCGGGGAACGGCTGGAGTTTCTCTTGAGTGGATTCATACTATATAGAGCAATCGTCAGCTTCTTTAATGTCCATAGTAGCCTTGAATTTGGATATTTAATTCAGGTGGCCGCTGAAAGCTCGAGAGCGTGCTGCGCCACCCTCTGTTTAGACGGGCCTAGCCAAGCGCTTATACTTTCTAAGAAGCGTATCGAGGCCTAATAATAAAATTGCTTAGGAAGCTGAGTTCGTGTATTACCTTGTAGAGTAAGCATGGCGTGGAGGTTCGCGTGATTGTGGACGGCTTGCGAAAGCCTCGCTCCGTTCTCGCCGCTCGATGGGTCTGCTGGATGTGGGCCTCCTGGGGGATTGTTCCGAGTTGAAGTCATCGTGATCTTGATAAGGTCTGCGCTCTTCATGTGGAGGTCCAGCTGAAGTGCCTCTGCGACTCGCGCCTAGAAAACTCACGCCTAAAATACTCATGTTGTGAGAGATAATTCACCAATGGTTGCGAGGGTAGCAAGTCTTGACAACCGAAATCTCACTATCCGCCGAAAAATATTGTTGTGGGTATTTTTGGTGAAGGTGCTGTCGTGTCGAGAAGGGATAAAAGCAGGAGAGCAGGATGTGGAATGTGTTTATGTAGACGCAGCAACGCAAGCACGTACCACGTGATTGTTGACGTCGTGCGACCGATGAGTGACTGAAGTTAGCGAGCAAGTGAGTGGATTCGTCGTAGCATGTTTAATGGTCACTGAAGGCTTGTCGCGTGACCTCGTAGTCGCGCAATGACTTGTGCGAGGCGAACTGGCGGCGTATGAAGTGAAGCGGGCCCTAAGTTTAACTTACTGCTACTTAAAGGAAGAAGAGGGAAACACGCTAGTAGACGCGCTAGTGAACAAATTGAAAGCTCTGTTCAACTTTTGATCTGTTCCAATACTGGAATGCCTGAGGCTTCATTTACTGAGAAACGGGCATCGCGAAAGCCGCAAGCCCAAGCAACGCATCTGGAATAGAAGTCACTCAAAGGCATCCAAAACTCACTCACTACTTGTCGCCATACACTGTTCACGTGTTTCGTTACAGCCAAAGCTTCCTCAACACTCAGTCTCGATCTGCACGTGCCAGCCTGACCATAATCGCATTGTCGCGCGCGGCGCATCACAGCAACCATGGCCGCAGTAAGTGAAGCTCTCAATCGCGTTTCCACACGCGCGCTAATCAAAGTAGCCTATATCTACCATATCCGAATCGAAGGAGCGCCAAGGGCTCAACCTCATCGCGGCCCATTCACACATTCGCGGACTCGGCGTAACACCAGACACTCTCGAGCCGAAGCAAAATGCCGATGGCCTCGTCGGCCAGCAAAAGGCGCGCAAAGCCGCAAGCGTCATTCTTCAGATGGTCAAGGAGGGCAAGATCGCAGGCCGCGCTGTTCTCATTTCTGGGCCTCCCAGCACAGGCAAGACAGCCCTCGCAATGGGCATGAGCAAGGGTCTGGGCGACGATGTGCCATTCACAATGCTTGCATCATCTGAGATCTTCAGCTTGGAGATGAGCAAAACGGAAGCGCTGGAGCAGGCTTTCAGGAAGAGCATTGGTGTCAGGATCAAGGAGGAGAGCGAGGTTATTGAGGGTGAAGTCGTGGAGATCCAGATCGACAGGTCGGTCACTGGCGACAACAAGACCGGAAAGCTTACCATCAAGACCACCGATATGGAGACATTGTACGATATGGGAACAAAGATGATCGACAGCATGACCAAGGAGAAGGTCATGGCCGGCGATATCATCAGCATCGACAAAGCGAGCGGGCGCATCACTAAGCTGGGACGCTCATACGCGAGATCACGCGACTACGACGCTCTGGGACCCGATACCAGATATGTGCAATGCCCCGATGGCGAGCTCCAGGTTCGCAGAGAGACAGTACACACCGTGTCACTACACGAGATTGATGTGATCAACTCGAGGACACAAGGCTTCCTTGCTCTCTTCTCCGGAGATACCGGCGAGATCAGAAGCGAAGTGCGAACCCAGATTAACACCAAGGTTGCCGAGTGGAAAGAGGAAGGCAAAGCCGAGATCGTTCCTGGTGTGTTGTTTATCGACGAGGTACACATGCTCGACATCGAGTGCTTCAGCTTCATCAATCGCGCTTTGGAGGACGAGCTTGCGCCTGTTGTCATCATGGCTTCGAATCGCGGCTCGACCACGATCAGGGGTACCAACTATCGCTCTCCCCACGGTCTGCCACTCGACTTCCTTGACCGCGTGGTCATCATTTCTACCCAGACATACGCTGCTGAGGAGATCAAGGAGATTCTTGCTATCCGCGCACAAGAAGAAGAGATCGACATATCAGCCGACGCTCTTGCACTCCTTACAAAGATCGGCGCCGAGACTGGACTCAGGTATGCTGGAAACCTCCTGACCACTGCCCACCTGATCGCGAAGAAGCGCAGCCCAAGAGGCGCTGATGCTGCGAGACCGATCGAGGTTGGCGACGTGGAGCGTGTATTCCGCCTCTTCTACGACCCTACTCGCAGCGTGAAGTTCGTGCAAGAGTTTGAGAAGAGGTTCATTGGCGAAGACGGTGTGGTCTCACTCAACAACCAAACGAACGGTGTCAGCCAAGGTGGCGATGCCATGGAGGTCTCATAGAAGTTACTTATACCGAACAAGGCAGATGGGCGTATCTGCCGGACCAGCAAGGCGCTTGGAGTTCATGTATGAGTTGGAAGACGACCGACGGCAAGAAGTAGCAGGGAGTGAGATGCGAACTTTGTACCAATAATACCAACTCGTGATAAAACAGAATCTTGAGCATCCTCGATCAGTCATTCCTTCTCAGCAGCCCTCTTCAAGTCATTTTGAAATCCTTCGAACAAGCTCTTCACATGCGCTCGAATCGGTGACCATGACCAGAACATAACCGCCGCATAGCCTTCCCAGGACGCGAAATGTGTAAATAGCGTCCTGGGACCTTCTTCCGAAGAGTCATCACGGGTGAAGCGGAATGTCCGTATAGCATCTAGACCGAGCTTGCGACCAGTGTAGGCGTAACTGAAGACACTAGGCTCATTCTCCTGTGTCCTCCCATCAGTGACATGTTTGATCTGGAAGACTTCACGCGTGAATGGTTGCCACTGACAAGGAGTACAGCATGCCCAACAAAATTGCCCGCGAGAATGGCCAAACTGTCGCCTGGCTTCGCCTCCAACCCGCTGACAGCTCCTCCCGTTGACGGACGTGTGATTTGCGTAGACTGGATGAAGTCTGTGTGCCATTTGGGATATTTGTCGAAGTCGAGACACTGCATGTGTTATTATCACTCATCTCCGCGCCATCGGCATATTGGGCAAGGTAAATACCACTTCTCGCACCTTTTCAGGTGATGCGTCAATGAGAATGGATGTTTGGAGAGTAGCACTGAACCAAGACATGATCGAGGAAGTAATGCGATGAAGTGGCGGTGCTGGGCAACAGGACATGTACAGCCAGACAGCTCTTAGGCGCTACGCGAGCTGAAGGATCCAACGCCACAAGCACAACGGCGTTAGGCTACACGCAACCTTCTATTACAGCGACGATGCGTGCACCGGAAACCGCAAGCTGGTCAACTCCGCCTCGAGGTAGAGTATCCGTTACGAGCGTGGTTCATTTCACGGATGGGTGGTTGCTATGAACGTCTGAGCTACTTCTTCTTTCCCTTTGTCTTGTCTAGCACCTCAATCCACCTCGAATTGACACCCCTCTTCTCCAGCGCCTTGACGACAGCATCTTTCTGAGGGCCCTGCACCATTACCTCTTCCACAGGCTTCTCAGTCTTCTTTGCTCCACCAGCCAGAGGCTCGACGCTAGTGCTGCCCGCGCACACCTTTCTCAACTCGTCCGCCAAAGGGCGAGGGTTGACGTAATATACTTCCAGCCCCGACACCTTGGTCACCATCTTGTTGCCGCTGCGGGTCTCGAGCGTGATGTGCACCTTCGGAGGCGTGCCAGAACGCATCTTGACAGAATGAGGGTCTGCGCCGTTGCGCAAGATGGCGTAGGAACCAGTCATCGCGCGGCTCACACGATCGATCAGTGCGTCGCGCGGTACAGTGCCCTTTGCGAGCACCTCTTTGTCAAGGCTGCCTGACCCGTCGAAGACTGCGTTAGCAAGCGTAGGGTTCAGCTTGATAAGACGCTTGTTCGTTTCGTGGACCAACTTCTCAGACTCGACGTAGTCGGTCACCACTTGTCTGACTTCCTGAGCAGTAAAGATGGACTTGTCTGAAGTAGCAAACACTGGCGAGAGCTTGGCAGATGGTCTGAAGAATGACTTAACTTCCAGCTTTTGACCAACCGAGTCATCGCCAGTATCGATAGTCTCAGTCGCTTTCTCGCCTCTGCCAATAGAGGTGCCAGCGGCAGCCTCCTTCTTCGGCAAGCGGTAAGGCTTGAAATTCGTGACCGCGGCGTCATTGAAATCGACGTCGATGATTGTTGTCTCGTTGCCTTGCTTTTCCTTGCTCTTGATTATTTGATCTTTGTCAAGCTGCTTGACAAATTTCTTGATGTTCTTCCAGCTGGTGTTCTTGATCTGTAGTTGCTGGGTTTGCTCTGGTGTGAAGGCGGGGAGGAAGGGGTTGATGAGCGTGGAGACGATGAATGACTGTGTCAGTGGGAAGACAAGCCCATGATTTTTATCGTTGGCGTTAGTGGTCTTGTGGTGGTGCAGGCCGTATAGGAACGCATTGCGGAAAGCCTGGTCGATCTCTTTCTGAGAAAGCTTTGATGGGCTGGTCTCTTCATGTGTTGGAGCATCCTCACCCTCCACAGCATTTGCTTGGCCACCTTGAGCTTTTACGGTATCGTCATTTGTCTCCCCATCTTTGAGCGAAACTCCTCCATCGTCGTCGAGGTCGTCGACGTCAAGAGATTCGAACTTCTCTGTCAACCCGCGTGTTTCCAGGACTTGCGCCCAGCCTTCAATCTGCTCAGGGCACTGCTGACCAGGACGGATGCTTGTGCTGTGACTCCAAAGCTCGTCCCCATACCAATGGAGTGTCTCAACGGCATGGCCTCTGGCGCCTTGTACTTGTTGCAGTGCCGACACATCAATCTTGCATACTCCCACGGCCACAGGCACTGTAGGCGAATCCGTACTAGCAATTGCTACGACCGCGCCTTGCTTTGCTTGTGCTGGGAATGGAGGTCCACCCGCCAGACCTGGAGTCATCAGGTCTGCTCCACCCTGCAATTTCTTGACCACAATCCCAGGCGTGTGTAGTAGAGGTACAATGTCCGCGTTCCTCCAAAGCGTGTAGACCGAAGGGTACATCTTTCCATCGATCTGCCACCACAATATCCTAGCATCTTCTCCATTCTGGCTTCCGACGTAAACGCTGCCAGAGGCGTGCTTCAGATCGGGGCCGTGTGTGGTCGTGAAACGGGCTGACTGGACATTGTCGGGTAGGAGGGAGTTTCGTAGGCTTGACCGCGCAGCTGTTGCCTCGGCCTTCTGTTCTGCAGTCTCGTTGTCTGCTTGAGGTAGGTCCAGTTGATATTCCTGGATGATCTGGTCTGCAAGCTTTCTGCGGTCGGAAGACCTTAATGGTGCGGCGGGTTTAATTTGTGGCTTCTTTTTGAACATGGCCGCGTTTTGATGAAACCGAAGAGATGAAAGAAAGGTCTGGGTGTGAGATCCTCCCAGATCGCTAGAGGCAATGCAGTAATCGCGAGTGGATGAGTCGTTAACAGAAGCCCGCTCGTTTCACGCGCCGGTGACATCAATCAGCTGGCGGGGTTCGTTTTGGGCAAGCAAGCATGTGATCGGAGGGGCAAGGCTTTGAGACGAACGACCACGCAGTCAGCTATTAGAATGTCGATATCGACAAGTTCTTGGACTTGCTGCATCATGGCACACAAAAGGCTGGCGTGGATGACATTCATAAGACCGCTTTTGAGGACGCCGACTGCGCGATATTTAGATCATCATCACTCATGATCGGCCTTGTTCCCTATAGGCAGTCTCTTCCAGCAACAAGTCTTCATAGATTCCATATGTCCGCCAACTACTTCGCACATGTCTGTTGACAAGTACAGTCCTCGTATGTACTGCTGAAGACCGGACAATACCATGAGACGTCATTTCAAACGTAGGAGCTGCTCCCCTCGTTTCGCTGGTGGTATCAGAAGATCCATACTTTTGGCTTCTCAAACGTGTATACATAAGTCATTCGCTCATAAACATCATGAAAGTCCCCCCGCTCCAAACCATTCCTCATACTCTTGAGAGTGTCTTGTGTATGCCGTTCCAGACAGTGCTGCATATATGCACGTGGAGTCCGCCAGCCTAGGCCACCTTTCTAACCCTGAGCCTCAAAGTCATAATATATCCAAGCCCAAACTCCCAAACCGAACTTGGAACTGTCTCATAGACTGAGTTGATCCGTGCTGATCCTATCCGCGCTCCGGTCTCTTCTCACCATGCTCAACTTGTAGTACTTTTCCTCGCCAGTAGCCGTCTTCCCTCCGATGAACCATTTTTCTCCGCCACCGCGTACATCTCTAAAGCCGCCTGAGTCGCAGCTACTATCACTACCCCTCCGTGCTCGCCGTGATTCTTGGACTGTGGGATATGAAGGTTGTGGTTTGTTCTGTGGCCCGTACACGGGTAATCCGGATACTGGAGGAGAGCGTGGCAGGTGTGTTTGCGGCGTCACATTATGCTGGAGCGAAGGGTGAAGATGTTTCTCTTGCTGATTGTGCGCGGAGGCTTGTGAGTTGTGGTGGTTCTGACCCTTTTGGTTGATGGGTCGCGGGTGTGAAACGGCATGCTCTGATACGCTCGGGTTCGAAGGCTGCGGTTTCGCTGGTTGTGATGTCCAGACAGTCTGAGTAGAGGTTGATGCCGCAGCTGCTGAGGTCGAGGATATTGATGCTACAGACTTGGGAAGAGGTTGTGTGTGGGATCGGAACGCGGCTAGGAAGTTGCTGAGGAATGGTCTCTGAGTTGGCATGTTTGTTTCTTTTCGTCGGTCCGGCCGGTATGTTCAAGTATCGCGACAACCCTACGATGAATCCTCTGAAGGGTATTGCCGGCCGACAAGGTGCCTTGACGTGGTATTGTAAAACTCGCACGCACGACTTTGGCAGTTATCCCGTGACTGTCGCGTATAGGCTGGCGTTCTGTGTTTGCTGGCGGCGCACAATTCAACAGCGAGACTGGGTTTGGTGCAAGGTTTGTGTTTAGTCCGAGGTTAGGTGTATGAAGAGTGACAGTGATGGCTTGTGGAGCCTGGTGGTCGCCAATTAGCTCGTCGTCAATACTAAAGAGATCTGAGCTCCGGGTTTTACCGACTTGGAGGCCGATGATCGCCGCAAAAAACCGTCCTTCGATCTTCTTCCCCGCGTGCCACTGCTCCTTCCTGCCCGGCCTCCTTTGGTGCGAGTTGGTGACTTCACTTGTTTCTTTTTACGGGAGGGTGACTGGCACCAGTGAGATGGCATGTATGGGATTACAAGTCAAGAAAGACATCTGGAGAAGCATACTGATATGCCTCATTAACATATTGCTTTCCACCACGTATCTGTAAGCTGCTGACCAGCAGCCATCTTTGCTTTTCCTGAACCCTCTCGAGCCCCCGCAGCGGCCGCTTCGCGGCGAGTTACATGAGGTACATAGTATACAGTGACGTCGATGCGTCTTTTGTTTGTTTTGGTATAGCATGATCGAGGTTGTGAAAAGATAACGTGCCTTGCGGGTAGGAGCGACTGAGCCTGCCATACGCAAGATCGGCAAACCATCTCCTTTACCACCTGATGAGGATGATCGATATGTTCACACAAAGACTTTCTGTCGACAGCCTATCCCGAGAATGCAGCCGATGCGAACCGAGCGAGTGCCTTCGTTCGTCGTTCGCGTGAGCAAGATACAATCAGAGCAACGAGCGTAACGTATCGTTCATCACGTATCATGAGTATTGGCTGACGTGGACTCCAAGTCAGGAGGTTGGCATTTGTGGTGTTGGTTAAATAGGAACTTGTGTACGGTAGCAGGCGTGATGGTAGGGAAGTTACGATTGTCAACATTCGAATATGATGATGGAATTGTTTCAAGCATTTTATTGATTTTAAACGAGCTAGTGATGTAGTTATACTGCAATGGTGGACAGGTCGGGGAACTAATAAGCCGGGAGACCATCCTCTTGTGCTCCCTTTGATGTTTTTTGACACCTCACTCAAACAGCCTGCTCGCTGTACCACGGCATACCATTCCTCTGTCGCCTGGAATTGGGGCGGATGTAAGCATCGATAGTGTAGTCGATCAGGATCACCAAAATGATGCCGACGCCAGCTACGGCCAACATTGGGCCACTCAAGCCGCCACTTCCTTCGGTTCCGTGACGGATCAGCGTGTTCAGCGGCGTGTATGACATGTTGGCGACGGGATTGACGTTTCCAGAGTAGTAGCTACTACCGTGGACTGTAGAGAGATTCATCGTGAGATCTAGCGACTGGCGATGATGGGATTGGGGGTTTTGCTTCGACTCGTGGGTGGCACTACTGGAGCGCCTTTGCAGAGAAGTGATTAACTACAAGTCTGCAGCGTCCGGGCAGGCCGTAAAGTAGTGTTTATTTCTGCGTGAACCATTGTGTGGATTTCGAACAAAGGCTTAATGCAGTTTTGGTGTAGAAGACAAAGAGGGGTCGGTGACCAGGCCTATTGTGTAGTGCCTTGAAAGACCCGCTGAGACAATGGCACATGCTGCAGGTCAGTGAGTGCAGTCAATATCGATTACAGTACTTGCGCTCAAGTTTGTATGTGAACTCTCGATGATAAATAGTAATGTTATCAAATCTCCAAGGCAGATGGTACTAACACACCAGTCTTTGAGATATAGAGGCGATGTGGATAGCATCTCCATAGCTGAAATGCTCCTGAGTGGGCCCGCAGCCCATATTAATAGTATAGAGGATTATTGGTAAGACTGTAGCTGGTGCTTGAGTCGTACACAAACTTGAGGGAAAGTACTGGAACTATGCCAATACACAGTACGAATAGCAAGTCATGTGACGAGAATCATCATGTCGGTGTCAGAAGGTATCTGCATATTACAGTACCTCTACTCTCTGAGAAAGGAACCCATTCACTGTTCTTGCTGAGTCAGTATGTCTGTTTATTGGCCGACATTGCACCATCTTAAACTGTAATTCCCGACTCGTGCCACGTGGGCCAGGAAAGAGTGCGAGTTTATCGACATTCCAAATCTCAATCGGCAATATTATCGGGCGCCATGACTAGCTGTATGTAATTCATCCTTGTGAAGTAGAATGCCATGTCGCTCATTGCAAAACGTAATTTGACCAGGAAGAAGTGTCGCTACGAGTTTATCCTCGGCTTTTGTGCGGCAAGAATACCACGACACCCTTGCTTTGACGTTGAAACAGACCCTTGGGCGGCTCGCTGTATCAGCGAAAACACTGGGATCCGGTGTGTTGCGTAATTGTTCGTACACAAGAGTGGTAGGCGAGGTAGAGCACGTGAAAAAGTGAATTACTTTTTTCCAGAAACAAGGGAACGCGTGAAGAGTCGCGCGGTGGAGCTATTGCCGGACTCGGCGCGTTTTCCCCACAAGAAACAAGCTTGCCTGACCAGGGTCCTAGATGTTGTTTTCCAGCTGCACAACAGATCGTCTTTCCCTCTCACCACACCGCAGCCTCGAGTCCGACGACCCGGCAGCCTCTGCTCCTTATACGGCTGGGAAAGAGATGCTGGTCGAGGCTTGCCGCCGTGTGCTTGTTATTGTTCTGTAAATACTCACAGCGCCCCACCGCCAACGCTCTTCACAGACGCCACTCGGCGCCTATCACCGCCAGCTAGGGCCAACCGAGCGTTGTTTGTGCAGCTTCACGGAAATTCAGGTACGTCCACTGAGACACTCGCGCTATAGCAACCAGACATATGGCATCACATCCAATTTTGCTGGTCCCGCACTGTCGCAACGCACCCAAATGCTCATCTCCGCTGACGCCGTTCACAGTTCTAGCCCACCTATACAACGCCATCACTAATGGATGATCCGATGAGCCTGCCTCCGCCTGTTCCACCCAAAGATACGCCGGACAGGCCCCCTCGGCCTTCTACCATGGATTCAGACCGTGCGACTCCAGCCAGCGGCTCCAAGCGCAAGCGTGATGGCCACGATGAGCTTGCCTACAACCTTCGCAACAGCCACTTAGAGGCGCCGGGCTCCGAAGCACACACTCCCAAGCGTAGCCGCCCAAGCCTGCAACCCAGTGACAACGATGCCTCCGATGATGCAACGCCGGTGCAGCCTCGCAACGTTCGCCGTAAGAAGGGCGTCAACAACCTGTCAAATCTCAATCTCCGCCATGCTGCAGAACGACAGGCTCGGCAGCAAGCTGAGAGCCAACCGGTACCGAGAGAGTCAAAGTTTCAGGAAGGCAGCCTTACGGACAAGCCGAGTGGCCAACCGCCCACTGCCTTCACGCGATTCACTCGCACAGACAGCGGCAACCTCCACCTCGTGGATGATCTCATGGAGGATTACCACAACGGCATGGCATCCCCGCACAGATCAGTGGAAATTGGTATTGGACGTGAGCAGGCGCAGACTGCACAGCCCACCTCGGCGATCTCATCGCAGGCTCCGAGTGCAGAAGAAAACAATGGCTTCTTCTTCCGTTTCGGACGCTCTCTAGCTGCCAGTTTCCACCCAGTGCGGATGTGGAAACAAGTCTTCGAAGAAACCCACGAAGAGCCCAGACAAAAGAACTTGGCGGAGATACGGCGCAAGCAAGCCTTGAAGGAAGAAGCAGAACGAAGGTACGCTCAGATGAAGGCCTCTGGACAATTCGAACCGCGGGTTCTCTCTCGAGCCTCGCTTGCAGACAGCAACATCACCCTTCGCGACTCTGGCGTGATCTTTGCCAGTGGGACACCATCAACGGAGCACAAACGGGCTACATCGCATGGCTCTAGTCTCGCCAACCTCGCATCGGAAAACGAAACACCAGATGTCGCTCCAAGTGCAACAAAGACTTTCAGGTCTCGTTTGAGCTTCAAACGACCTTCGCTTCAGAACCTTCGTTTCGATCTCAAGCGAGCGAAGTCAGACTACACATTGGCTGCTGCTGCCAATGCGCAAAGGGATTCATCATCCTCCGTCTCACCGGTCAAGGCTGAATTTGGAGGATCTGCATTGAAGAAGTCGCACTCTAGAATTGACATGCGAAAGCAGTACAAACTGTCCAAGCGTGTCAGCAATCTCGAGAGCAAACTTCAACTTGCTCGCAAGGAATTGGACGATGCTCTGATCGAAGCTTCACCCATGCCAAAGCTAGGAAACAAATACGAACGTTTTACACCCTATTCTACAGTCAAGCGTCCGACCTTCATACCTGGAAAGCTGGAGAGTCTGCCTAGCGAGCGATTTCTCGACCCTTCACAGTACAATCTTGAGACTAATGAGACGAACCAAGTGATGGATGTCCGTGACAACACTGATGTTGAAGCCGGCTCAGCTGAGCCACTGCAGCATTTGATGGACGTCTCTGAGCCTGAGGGCCCTGACGAGGACACGATCAGGGTGACACGTGCGCGACCTTACCCTCCTCGTGCATCATCCCTCTTCAATCTGAACAACAAAAACATCGAAGACGCCCACGAAGAAGTTGTTGCAGATCCCACCGAACCAACGAAGGAAGACCCCGAGGAAGACAACATGGACGTCGACAGCCCAAGCGCCCAGGCCAATGAATCTCGCAGCGACCCCAAGAAGGCCGTCAGCTACGCTAGCCTTGACGCTAAACTGAAAGCTCTTGACGCGAACGTGAAGATGGCGTCCAAGAGACCTACTCAGCGCAAGAAGCGCAAATCTGGCGACGACATGAAAGACTACAAACCCGAAGCTGACGGCGACGACGATGAAGACGCCGAGTGGGAGAAACTGGGCTCCAGGAACAAGCGTCGCAAGTCCTCCGGCGCACCCAAGAAGAAGGCTGCAAGCAAATCCAACACCACAAGTGACAGGCCTGCAGTCAACACCACTCACGATGAGGCGGACCATGGCGATGCCAACACTATCGAACCGACCAGGTCCAACGATGACATGACCGCTGAACCCAACGCCCGCAAGAGCCTCGACTCTCAACATGCCATCCTTGCGCCTGTGGCTGAGGAAGACGGCGAAGAAACAGGCTCCATCAGAGGAGACCCTGTCAAGAAACCCACAGACAGTCCTCAGCAAGACGCAGAGGAGAAACTGATGACGCGCGCAGCCGAAGCTGCCAGGGAACATCGCTCACGCTCCCCTCCAGCCCGCGAGGAAGCAACACTGTTCAAGCAGATGGACGGCAGCGCAGAGCAGGCTGCGGTTGTCACCAAATCCGGTGGCGCCAAGAGCACGAGGAGCGGCCATGGCCGTTCACGCAAGGAAAAGGCCAAGACCGACGAATCGTTCGAGTGGCCTGATGATGTGTTCTGATCGTCTTCTGCGGCTGGAGGGCTGAAGAAAGCACCCGAAACCAAAGAAACCAACATCCAACTATTACGACGACACGACCCGAGATTGTTTGAATTTTCCTTTTTCCTTTTTAAAAGAAGCGTGCGATTGTTTACATTTGATGCGATCAAAATTGAGGCAAGCGAGCGAGCGAGGAGTTTGACTGAGAGTTTTTTTCAAACTCGACTCATCACGGCCCAGGGCCATTTTCTTTTCTTTTTATGAATTCATGGGGACAGGACGATGAGATATCGAGAGCGAAGGAAGCCCATATTCTGTCTAGTCTTTGTGCATAGCTGTACTTGTATTTCGTAATCTCCAAATTCTCGTACTACGTGCACACTCTCCGCTCCATGTGCTCGCACGTATTACACCTTTCAAGTCTACCTTTCATTCACACTATGAACACACCCCTTTCGCTTCTTACAGCAGATCGAGTCTCACAGCCACACAACGGCCTCGATACTGGGATAGCGTGCTCCTCTTCTACGCCGTAGTGGCCTCTCTGGGCTGGTACTCATCATCAAGCTGATGAACCTTGCCCAACCTCGCAGCAGGCAGCCACTGGTCCTCAGGCGTAACCCACCAAGTGACGAAGGCGAAGATGGTGATGGCGCCAAAGATGACCGGAGAGTAGTTGAACGAGGCACCGGTGACCGGGAAGTAAAGCGGCGAGAACAGCACGGCCGCCAGGAACATGTTCCAGACGAAGGTGATGAACGTCAGCGGGCGCGACCACTTGCCGAGAGACCAGGCGGCGTGCTTGAACTGGTGAGGCGTGATGAAGCAACGCCCGAACGCTATCAGAGCGTAGGATGTGATGGTTGGCACGCCGGCAGCAGAGACTAGGGATGGGAATGCTACGGGAGATGCGAGGATCGTGCATAGCAAAAGAGCGCTGAAGCCGTGCATGACGATAATTGCGTTGCGAGGCTCCTTCTTCTTGGAGACTTGCGAGATCCATCCAGAGAAGGGAAGGACGCCATCGCGAGCGACAGCCCAGATGAGTCGGGAAGACGCGACGCCGGCGATTGTCAGGTTGAACAGCAAGCCCAGGATGCAGACGACATTCATGACGACATGTCCACCGCGACCGAGAGCCATGTCGTAGATGATGAGGAAAGGCTGCGGCGCCCCTGTCCCGTACACGCCATTCAGAATGTCCAGATCGGGCAAGCAGAAGAGGAAGAGGATGACGAGCGGGAAGCCAATGAGGGCCGAGGCCAGAGCGGACCAGAAGATACCGCGAGCAGCCGTGACACTGGCATTCTGGGTCTCCTCAGAAATGTGGCCAGAAGCCTCGAAACCGACCAAGATACCAGCTGTAACATAGTAGGACAGCATCCAGTTCCAGACAGGAGGAGCGCCTGTCTCGTTGTATGTCTGTGTGAACACATACTCCGCCGTCTGGAAGCCGTATGTCTGAGATACTCCAATGGGCAACCAGACCAGGTTCAGGATGAAGTCAAGCAAGATCAAGTAGGTTGCAATGCGGAAAATCCAGCGATAGACCTTGGGGTCGCAGTAGTTCATGCCAATTCCAAGGAAGAGGATGACCTCCGAGACAATCCACTGCACTGCGCGGAACTTGATGTCTTCAACATCCGTGGAGAAGGCAAGCCTGAAGACGCTAATTTCGGATAAGATGAAGTTGGCGGTGGCCTGACACAGACTGGCGACGAAAGTCGTCCATGCGGTCGTAGCCCACCATGCCACAAGGAAGCCGAAAAGTCTACCGTACTTCGTGCCACCAGCTTCTGCAGCCCAGAAGTAGATGGAGCCGGCCGCGGGCAATGCGGAACAGATCTCAGCCAGTACGGCAGCAGTGATCATGACGAAAACGCAGGTGACGACATAGCTCGACCTATGGTTGTCAGTATGCAAGGCTTTGTCTAGGCCGCTAATGTGTTAGAGGCCTACCAGTAAGCAGCAGGTCCTCCGGCTCCGACACCAATAGTGAAAGTGGTACGGATGCCACCAACAGAGTAAAGAGCGGCTGGACTAGTCAGTATGGGCTGTATCCTGGAGTTCAACTCAAGACGAACCGAAACTGGCGGCAAAGCTCTCGAAGAACTTCCATTGACGATGCAGCGACTACACTTCGTTAGCGGTGAACACAGCACTGCATGAAGGATACACAACATACCTGCTTGTATCCGAGTGCACGCTTGTAGCTGTTAGCAATCACTGCAACACAAGGCAGGGGGAGGTTAGGAGCATCGCTCGATATCAGTCATAGCATCTCCTTCCGCGCATACGAATGCGTTCAAGTTCAATATAAAGCGGTTTGATCTCAGCCCGCAGCATTTACTCCACGCAGCTCTCTGCCTCTACTGCCTCGCGAAAGGAGCAGGGTCGCAGAAAAGCTTGTAGGAGTGTATCTGCGGGCACCCGCGTGCCATGACTTTATACATTTGTTTTCAACTTGATGCCTCGTGTACTCACTGATATGCGCCGAAGGATGGATTGCCGATGTTCTTGGTATCGTTCGCTTTGTAGCTTTTGCGCCTAGCTCCTGGCTCATCTTACCAGGTAGCGCTCATCTTCGTCCATGCTCGAGGTGTCGTCGGCGTTGAAGTTGGACTGCAGCGGGTTGTTGGGCTTCACGGCGTCGGCGCCCGCGGTGGCGGTGCGTTTGACGGGACCAGACATCTTGGGCGATTCTGGCAGGGAAGAAGGGTATGGCAAGAATCGGTTGTAACGATGTGGTGTGTAGGAGGACAGTAGTGTTGCGGCACGCGAGCAGAACAATCGAGGCCAAGTCCGACATAGGCGGGAAAAAGTTCGACTCGCTTAAGGCACCGCGGGAAGCAAGATCGTCATTTCTCTTCATGCCCCGCGCATGTCATCAGACATCTCGGTAAGGCGACTACACGTGCATTACGATATGAGGTGCATGCAGACACGTGCTCTTCGTTCGACCAGTGCGTGCCCATCTGGCATTTCAAGCCCAGCTTATGCCCCTCTCGCGCAGGTAGATTAACGATCGTCTCGTCTGTGACAAACAGCTCTCCAGGTGTGCTGCGGGAGTGGATCTGTTTGTGGGTTCAGGGCACAGTGCACGGCTCATGGGTTGGAGATTAGTCTATCCACTCGCGGAAAGTCGAGAACCGAGTGGGCACCACTATCGTATGGCTCCATCAACACAACATAATTGCCTCCTATAGTTGGAAACACACGTTCAACAACCTTTTCACACTGGATTTGCGTGCAGGCTCATACCTATCTCAAGCAAATAACGTGGTACTGAGACTCGCAGCAGTGATTCGATCATTCCCCGTCCGCTGAGAATGCTACGCCTCAAGGCTGGACCTGTTCAACTCTGAACCGATCAGGAAAAATGCAAATGAAAAGGCTTCATAATGATGATGCCCTTCGGTGTCTCCTCGCTTTCTGGACCCAAGATAGAAGGGCACGAAGACTGAAGGTGAGAAGGTCATTTCCGCATGGCAGACTCGGCGTACATATCAGCATGACTGCCATCTCGAGAATGGACGCCCAACTCCCAATGGCTTTCGCATCTGACTGCACGTGGTCCGCTTGCATTCAAACTCAATGACTTGGAATCATCAGGGCGTCCATTCGCGTCTTGGCTTCTCATCTTCCAAGACTTCGTCCATCCTTAGACGATAGATGGTCATCCTGATCTGGTAGGTCGGCAAACTCTCAGTCCACTCGATGGCTGGACACCTGCACGCGTTGCTGCATGCCAAGCGCTGTATTGCTTTGCTTGAAGCTTGTGCCGTGTAATTGACGATGTGGCTGCCATGTTGCATGTCGTGGTATCTCTAAAGGACAGGCATTGGATGTAGTGATCGTCGCCAACGTGGTGGAGCGAGCTCGCGTGGTACCTTGCAGCATAACCGGGAAACTTATCAGGGCAGGTAAGCTCAGTGCTTATAAAGAGCTCGAGAGCTGTTGGTATTCCCGTTTCTTCATCAAGGTGTTCTACCCTGTCCGTCTTGTTTCTTTACCAAGGAGCCAATCATGGTCGCCTTCAAGATATCGTCTGCAGCTATCCTTACTGCTAGCTTTGCTGCATTTGTCTCTGGACAGACCTTCCAACGCCTCGGCACCTGCCCTACTCTGGGTTGCATTATTCCTCCCGATGCTCAGGACTTCCTTGCCGGACAGTACTTCGATATCCGTATCGAAATCCATGCACCTGTCAACGGATCTGAGGCGACTGATGGTACGTGAAGTTCCGCTTCTACAACACATGTTGAATCATTTACGGTCTCGTGATCAAGCTTCGAAGTCTGTGCTACTCACCATGCCGCCGAGAGATCAGTACAGAGATTGAATCTGGACCGCGACACTTTTCACTGGCATAGCAAGCTTTTTGAGCTCTGGACTAACGCATTATAATAATAGGCAAACCGGATGAGGACTTCTCATTGACCATAGCAAAGCGTGGTGAGGAGGGTGTTCCCGTCGCTGAGTTCTTCGATGTCGAAGAGCCTGAGCTCGAGAGCTGGAACTTCACTTGGTATGCACAACGATGCACTCTTTCCGTGGAGAACACTAACACAGCCCAGGTACGAGGACCTCTTCGCTCAAGACGCCGACACTCCATCCCTGGTCAACGTCGTCTCCAAAGCCTACCGTCGTGTAGCACTCTTCGAGCCTGGCGAGTATGAAGCGGTCCTTAGCTACAACGGTACCACGGAGACGGCATACTGGGATGTAAAGGATCTGTCTGAAGTCCGCAAGACTAAGAACGTTCTCCTCTATATCGGAGACGGCATGACTACCAACATGATCACTGCCGCACGTTTGATCGCACACGAGACTAAGAACGGTCGCTACCTTTCGAAGATGGCAATGGACAAGTTCCCTGTGGTGAGTTGGACACAAATGCATGGCTCGGTGTTGAATGACTTCTGACGAGACTTCTAGCTTGGCCACCAAATGACCCACTCGATCGATTCGTTCATCACTGACTCTGCCAACTCCGCCACTGCCCTCTACTCTGGCCACAAGTCCACTGTCAACGCACTTGGCGTGTACGCTGATACCTCGGCCGATCCTTTCGATGATCCCAAGTTCGAGTCGATCGTCGAGATGTTCGTTCGTCTCACTGGAGGCAAGACCGGTATCGTTTCAACCGCCTTCATCGCCGATGCCACGCCTGCTGCATTCACTGTTCACACTCGTGACCGCGGTGAGTACGGCGCCGTCATTGACTCTTTCATTCATGGCGTTGTCAACTACACCTGGACCGAGTGGCCCGGATACGATGTCATCTTTGGTGGTAAGTGAAAATATTTTGGGAACAGCTGGGATCAGAGCGCTAACCAATCCTAGGTGGCGCTGAGCAGTTCTGCGACCCCGAGGACGGCGGCAAGACTTACCAGAACCTGAACTACTACGACGTCTTCAGCGAGGCAGGCTACTCTCTTGTCTCAAACAACACTGAGCTTCAGGCTTCTTCTGACTCCGAGCGTACACTTGGTATCTTCTCTACTAGCAACATGGAGAAGTGGCTCGACAGGAACGTCTACACTGACAACCTTGTCGGCGCCGAGAACAGCCCCGACTGCCGCGGTTCTGATGCGCTTGACCAGCCCGGTCTCAAGGAGATGACTCTCAAGGCCATTGACATCCTTGACACGCGTGCTAAGGAAGATGGTGATAAGGGTTGGTTCCTGATGTCCGAAGCTGCATCTATCGACAAGCAGATGCACGCTCTTGACTACGACCGCGCTCTGGGTGAGCTCCTCGAACTTGACGACACCATCAAGGCTTCGATCGAACACCTCGAGAAGATTGGCGAGCTCGACAACACCCTCATCGTTGTCACTGCCGACCACGGTCACGGCTTCGACGTTTTCGGCAACTACGATACCAAGTACGCCAACGCCCAAACTGACGACCGCTCCAAGCGCAACGCTGTTGGTATTTACGAGCAGTCGGGCCAGAGCCAGTACACCAGGACTGGTAACCTTCGCTACTCCGACTCCTTCTTCCCCTCCAACTGGGACCCACGCTACACTCTGGCACAAGGCTTCGGTGCCCACCCCGACATCCGCGAGAACTACGAGGTCCACCGCGGCGGTCCTCGCACCCCAGCCAAGAATGTCACCGGCTTCCCCAAGGACGATTACTACGTCAACCCGACCGACAACGTCAATGGCTTCGTGACCAACGGCACTCTGCCTACTAGCGCCAATCAGGGCGTGCACTCGCTGACCGACGTACCTGTCTTCGCTCGCGGTCCCTGCCAGGAGCTGTTCGGCGGCGTGTACAACAGCATCGACGTCTTCTACCACATGGCTGAGTGCCTTGGTCTCAGCCGTACCGCCGATGGTGACCACGGTGACGAGGAAGAGCCTAGCAAGGGACCTGGTGGCTACGGTGGCCATGGAAAGGGACACGGCAATGGCAAGTACCAGGACCGTCCTGGCTACAAGCACTATGGCCCTAAGCAACCCTTCTACAAGAAGAAGAACCCTCCTAAGTAGATGACTGTTGTCAGTATAACATAGTGTATAGTCTAATAGGCTAAGCGAGGGTTCCAACTCGAATCATGAGCCGAAAATATCAAAAGCTTGTACCAACAATGATTTGTGGGTGTATTTCGATAGTGTTTCTCGAATGGCACGTCTCCGGGCTCTACGCAGTTGCTTTTATGTCTCGTGTTCGGTCTGTGTCTCTATTATCTATACGTGCGGTTGTTCCCCTATCTGGCCGCAGTATCCGCCTGATATGCGGCTCGTAGCCCCACCATGCGAATCATCCCCACTCTCGTCGATTCGTCATAGCAAGCTTAACTAATCAGACAACAACCACTTTCCAACGAGAGGCTTCTGCGTTCTCAGTTATCTCGTGACAGCATTATATCGCCTTGACACTTCCGCATTTCCCCTGAAGCTGACGAAGAACAAGTGATACCATATAAGAACAATTGTCTCCTCACGTCGTCACATCAACAACAATGGCTAACATCCATACACCCGTCCCAAGCCTTACCCTCAATGACGGCACTAGCATTCCCATGGTATGACATGTACTTTCCCACAGGCCGCCACAGTTCTTCTACTTATCTGCGTCAACAGCTAGGCTACGGCACTGGCACCGCCTGGTACAAGACAGGCGACGAGTCCCAGCTCGATCAGACATGCATCGACAGCGCGAAAATGGCCATCGGCCTCGGCTACCACCACCTCGACGGCGCCGAAGTCTACAAGACTGAGACCGAGCTGGGAACCGCCATTAAGCAGTCTGGCGTCGCCCGCGAGAAGCTCTACATCGTGACCAAAGTCCTGCCGAACATCGCTGACATCCCGGCCGCGCTGAACACAAGCTTGAAGAAGCTCGGTGTCGACCACGTTGACTTGTAAGTCATAAGCCTTTATACTGACATTGTTGCTTGGCGTCGTCCCGTGTACGATCGACAACATCTAATCGCCCCTGCGCGTCCAGGTACCTGATCCACGCGCCCTTCTTCAGCGAGAAGAAGGAAGAGCACCAAGCCAAGTGGAAGCAGATGGAAGAGCTTAAAGCCGCCGGCCTCGCTCGCTCCATCGGCGTCTCAAACTATCTCCCCGAACACCTCGACTGGCTCCTCGAGACGGCCACCACGCCGCCCTCCATCAACCAGATCGAATTCCACCCTTACCTCCAGCACGCAGGCCTGATCGACTACCACAAGAAACACGTACGTTCTGTACCCCCACTAAGAAAACGACCGCAACCCACAACTCTCCTGCAGCACAGCAACGCAACTGACAAAAACACCTATAGAACATCGCCCTCTCGGCCTACGGCCCCCAAACCCCCGTCACCAAAGCCGCCGGCGGCCCCGTGGACGACATCCTCGCGCAGCTGGCGAAGAAATACGCCGTCAACCCCGGCGAGATCTGCCTGCGCTGGTGCATCGACCAGGACGTCGTGGCCATCACGACGTCGAGCAAGGAGCAGAGGCTCAGCGATTACTTGCGCGCCATGACGTTCAAGCTGACGCCGGCGGAGGTCAAGCTGGTGAGTTTTCCTTTCGTTTCCCGCGTGACCTTGTCTGGGCTTGTCTGGGTTCTGAGTGGTTGTGGTTGTGGGCTTTGAATTAGGAAATTTTGTTCGCTGACGTTTTGATTTTTCTCTTCTGCAGATCAACGAGGCTGGTGCTAAGAAGCACTTCAGAGGATTTTGGAACCACAAGTTCGCCGATGACGATAGGAGGTAGATGTGGGTGGTGCTAACCAGAGTATAACTCGACTGAGCCGTCACGGCTAAACGAACACGGAGCGAGAAACCAAGAACCAGAAAAAGCAGAATCAATGATTGAACGCTTTCGAGTCCAGATCTTCTAGACCGTTCGATCATTCCCCTTTTTTTTTTTTTCTCGCACGATGAGCCCTTGGGCACCAGCTGCAAGTCCAATGTGAAGGAATGCATGCATACACCATGTGAGAAAAAGGAACTTGGAGATGTTTGAGTGGGCAATTCATTTTTTTCGTTAAGACGCAATGCTCGCATGCATGCTCTGTTCGCTGGTCTATTCATTCTTTTCATGCTGGTCTCGCAGGCTCGGAAAAAAGCATCCTGCGTCGCTCTTTACAAAACGTGAAAAAACAACCATAAATAAGCGCGCGCTCATGACGCGCCGAAAAAAGCTCCCCGTGAACCCGTTAATAACAAGACTTGGAAAAGTAAAAAACACCATCGCTTAATGCTTAGCGGTGACCTTGTCACCAGTGAGGTTCTCAACCATCTCCTTGGCCACATCGCCGAGCGCAACCATGCACACGGTCTGCCACACACCCAGACCGATACGCGGCATCACACCGCGGTACAGGCCCTTGACGCCGGACTGGCCGTAGATGTACTTGAAGGTGTTGCCGACGGTCATCTTCTTGGGCCTGTTGGGGTCGTCCTTCTTGCTCTGCATCTCCACGCGCACGACTTCAATGGGCTGGTTCCAGGCGGAGAGACCACCACCGAGAGCGGATGCGAGGATCTTCTCGGGCACGCCGAGCTTGATCGAGGGGTCTTCCTTGCCGGTGACTTTGCGGATTCCGGTTTCACTGTTGATACAATGTTAGTCGAGGTGCTCGCATTGCTGTTGTTACTTCGTGAGGACGATCAAACTTACGCAACACGGCTGAGACCGAACCTGGAGCCCCAGTTGGTGACCTGCCTCACGGCAACGGCGTTGACACCCTTGTTGATACCCGCAATACCTTCGCGACGGTAGATGTCCATGAAAGTAGCCATGGTGCCGGGGGCCTTTGCGCCAGCTTCAACGGCCTTGTGCTTGGTCATCTCGACGGTCTTCATGCATGTGCAGAAGCCCATGGTCGCGTAGGCTTGCGCCAAACCGCCGGTCATGCCACCGAGGATGCCAGCACCGAAGTTGTTGGCGCCGAAGCTGCGGGCGTAGTACTCGGCTTCGGAAGCGACGAACAAGAGGACGGCGCCCTTGGTAGAGGCTTCGATCCAGGCCCAGGGAATGAGACCTTGGTAGACTGCGCGAAGAGAAGGAATGTCAGCTGCTTGTCACACAAACGCGTTCGCCGCAGCTCTTGCTTCCTCGCAGAAGACAGATTATCAACTTACAGCCTAGAACACCACCACGGCTCCAAATCCTAGCGACGGAACCGGCCATGCCGTCCTTCCTGTTGGCAGCCATGGTGGTCTTCATGACCTCGAGCGGCTGCCCGAGGGTGGTGACCTCGAACAGGTTCAAGCCAGCGCCGAGCAGCAGGTTGCTGAACTTGACGGGCTTCTTCTCGAGCTTGGCCGGGACGGCGACGCTGGGTGATCCGGTGACGGCAGACATGGTGACGGGCGTAGGGATGCTGGTGAGCAATGGATGTGTGGCCGGACCGAGGCAGGAGGGCGGCTTCGTTGCCTACGGGAGGAGGGAGCTTGGGGGTATATGGGCGCGGTGAGCTGGGTGTCGGGACAAGAGAGAGGCAGGCCGAGCAGGTGGACGAGCTCTAGCGGGTAGATTAGGGGTCTCGGTTGGGTTCCGTGGAAGATCGGCTAACGCTGTGTCGGCGATGGAGGAAGAAGCACGGGTGGGTATGTATCAGAGGAGGATGAGGATGTTGTTGTTGTTGATGTCAAGAAAGCGGAAGAGTGGTATGTACAAAAAATGCAAGGTAGGCGGAGGAGGATGTGCGCGCGGCGGTGGCATCTCACTACTACTGACTACTACTCGTGACCTGAACCACCGATCGGCCTCTGCAGGGACAGACCAGCCAGCTTGCAACTCTACAGCTATCTGTTGAGCCTCTCGCGCCGCACGCCTTGTCACACAACGCACCACTCAGAACCTCTACTCAGCTCTATCTTTAACCTCCCCCAGCCGCATGAGCAGCACGCTGAGCCGCTCAACGCCTCCCCATCGGACCTCCGTCGTGAGCGGTGATGAACACACGGTCAACACCACCACCCCAACACCTCAAAAGCCGGACATTCGTAAACAGAAAGCGGCTGACGACTCTCCGTCTCGCACCGAATTCGCGCTCGTTGATTGGGCCGTTGGACGTAAGCTTTCGGAGAATTACTTTCCGCGCGCATGGTACGATCTCGTACCTGACGCGGCTGCGCGGTCCGTCCTCCAGTCCAGGGCACGCACGGGGTTTGGGGTGATTTCTTTTTTGTTGTTTTGTCGATCTGGGCGTGTCTCTCGTAAGATATCTGGATCTCATCTTTTAACATCTGCTGGGGAAATCTCTTCTGGTGTTGCTATGCCGAAGAGAGGCGCGACTTCAACTTTTGCAAGATGTGGTCGACCTCTTCTTCAGCGCGGCGGGGAACAGACCAGGATCAGGCGTGTGTATCGAATCGATGCCATGCGTTTTGTTGATTGACGCTGCGCAAACACCTTTCCGGTGCGAGCGTCGTCAATCTCAACAAGACAGTCCATCAAAATGGAGAACATCTCTGCATTACAGTATCACAGGTTCCGAACAAGTACCTCTTCCCAAATCGCCTTCCAGCCCATAATTCGTTATAGCCTGACCACGTTGCTATCAACCAAGGCCAGAGCCTGTTCTCACTACACATAAATGGAGAGGCAACTCAAGAAAAGAGGGTGGCCACATATTGCTTGAGGTTTTCCAGAACAATGCGATACCACCGCACCAGCTAGGTCGCAGAAGAAACTGGTACTCCGAATGAGACCACCTGACACCCGGCCACTGTTTGAGATTGAGAAGGAGATTGATATCCCGGGAAGACGTGAAGGCGTCATCACGACCGAGACAGTTTTGGATCCAAGTCGTCGACTCGGAAGGAGATGGTTAAACGCCTGTACGCTTTGACGTCCACCACGATGAAGTATTAGCTCGGCGTCGGCTTCACAGTAATAGCACAAAATGATCAAGAGAGCAGTACACAGGAGAGAGAAATTTGGTCGTGTTCCGCTATTTAAATTACACAAATGACAACCTTTTTGCCAGTTTTCCCGGTTCCGAGTAGTGGACAGAGCAAAGCGAGAAGGAAAAAATAATACAGGATATCGTTTCACCTCGAAAGCGCTCGTCTCAGTAACTCGTACAAAGAAAGGTCTTTCCGCGAAAAAGTAGGATCATTTCTTCACATGTTTATGCTTGTGTTGATGTTGATGCACGCCCACCTTGCCGCCGCCGTCTCCGCCTAGGAGCGTAAGCGCGCGTGCAATTTGGGCCCGCTTCAGATTCTCAGCCGGTCTCGTAACTGGCAGCTTGTGAGGGATTCAGAGCTTAGCACCAACAAGCTTGGCCCAGGCCTCGGTGGAGAAGGACTTGGGGCGCTCGATGGGGGCACCGACGGCGCGGTCGATGATGAGCTGAGGAAGCACACCAAGGGCACGGGAGACACCGAAGAGGACGGTGTAGAAGTTCTGCTCCTTGAGGCCGTAGTACTGGAGGAGGACACCGGAGTGGGCATCGACGTTAGGGAAGGGGTTCTTGGTCTTGCCGTGCTCGGTGAGGACACCAGGAGCGATCTTGTAGACCTGGGAGACGAGGTTGAACATGGGGTCCTCGGGGAGGTGCTTGAGAGCGAACTCGCGCTGGCTGACGTAGCGGGGGTCGGTCTTGCGGAGGACGGCGTGGCCGTAACCGGGAACGACACGACCGGCGTTGAGGGTGTCCCAGAGGTACTTCTTGATGTTCTCGTCAGAGAGGTCAGAGCCGACGCTGGCCTTCATCTGGGTGAGCCAGTTGAGGACTTCCTGGTTGGCAAGACCGTGGAGGGGACCGGCAAGACCGTTAAGGCCAGCGGCGAGGGAAAGGTAGGCGGAGCTGAGGGCGGAGCCGACGAGGTGAGTGGTGTGGGCAGAGACGTTGCCACCCTCGTGGTCGGTGTGGATGGTCAGGTAGAGACGCATGAGCTCAACGAAGTCCTTGTTCTCAGCGAAGCCAAGCTGGTTGGCAAGGTTGAAGGAGTAGTCCTTGTCCTTCTGGGTGGCAGGGACCTTGCCATCCTTGTAGACGTTGCGGTAGATGCGGGCGGCAATGTTGGGGAGCTTGCCAATGAGGTCCATGGAGTCCTCAAAAGTGTGCTCCCAGTACTCGGCCTTCTTCATGCCCTTGGCGTAGGCCTTGGAGAAGTTGGACTCGTGCTCAAGCGCGGTGACGGCGAGAGAGAACTGAGCCATGGGGTGGAGGTCGTTGGGACAGCGGTCGATGAGCTCGGTGACGAAGGAGGGGAGCTCGCTGCGGGCAGCCCACTCGGCGGACAGGTCGCGGACCTGCTGCTCGGAGGGCACCTCGCCAGTGAGGAGGAGCCAGAAGAGACCCTCAGGGAGGGGCTCGTTGCCGCCGGGGGCCTTGGGGAGGATCTCCTGGCACTCGGGGATGGTCTTGCCACGGAAACGGATACCCTCCTCGGCGTCGAGGACGGAGCCCTCCCAGACGAGGGACTTGATGCCACGGGCACCACCGTAGACCTGGTCGAGGGTGACCTCGCCAATCACCTTGGAACCGTGCTCCTTCTTGAGGGTCTTGATCTGCTCAATCTTCTCGGGCAGGCCGGCGGCGAAGGTCTCCTTGAGGGACTGTGGAAGAGGTAGTGTCAGCGCAGGCTCTTGCGGGTCGGCGCATAGCTTCTCGACGCTGCCATTGAAGCTCAGGGATGGTATGGGAAAATGTTGGGACTTACGGCGGTCTTGCTGGCGTAGGTCCTGGCACCGTTGAAGGCGGTGTTGCCGGCCATGGCGCGGCGGAGCGCAGTCTTGGAGATGCTGGAGACGGCCATTGTGTGTGATGTGTGTGGTGGTGGTGGGGAGGGGATATGGAGATGGAAGAGAGAGGTGGATGAGATAAAGTCCAGCGAGGCCTCGGGATGGAGAGGAATGCGGGTTGAGGACTGTGCTGTGCGGCGGGCGGTGGTCCGGAAAAGCTGAGCTGCTGCTGGGGAGAGCTGTTTGGCCGACGCTCTGCTCTCTGCGCTCGGGGGTGAGTGAGCACTGGCCGCACGTCACCGCCGTAGATTCTCACACACACGCACACACTACTCCAGGCCAGCTCAACCGCACCGGAGATGTTGCGGCATAGGTCTCGGCAGCACTAGGAGGAGACATGGCATCGATGTTGTTATTGGCAGCAGCTTGGACGCCGTCCGATCGCATCCGGTGGACAGGCATGATCGCAGTGTTGATGCTGCTGTGTATTGGTTTTCCATATTATTTATATATATAGCAATAATCGTCCGACTCGCCCTCACTATTCTCATTATTATAGCACGCGGAAAGCTGAAGCACGCTCCGTCGTCACACTGCATGCATGCATGCGTGCATGCGTTGACTTTTCCCGCCCACGTTGCACGTTGCATGTCGGCCGGATGTGTGCGGTAGCAGCCGGCAGTCAAACAAACTAGCCCGGCAAAGGCAGACAGGTAAATTGGAGGCACGGAGGTGTTGTCTCGTCCAAGCAAGCCCGCCGAGCCTCTCGTCATCTGCTGTGTCAAAAAACATGTCGTCCAAGTCACGTGCTTCTCACCCGCGACTGCGACTGCCAGCCAGCCAGCCAGCCCCCTCCACCGAATTCGAGCAACAAGTCTCTTTTCCAGCTTCTCCTCCTCTCACGCGAGTTAATGCCCTCGCACTCCCCAGCGCTTCCAATCCTTCCGACGCCCAGCACCATCGCCACCGACACCCGCCTTGTCGCCCTCACCACCTGCATCACATTCGCCCACCGCAACAGTCAGCTGACTCTTACCCGAGCTGAAGACTGCGCGTGCGCCATCAAGTCGCTCTCATAGACACCCGAGCACCTTGGCCTCGCGACTTGCTGTCCTTTGGTCCGGACTCCTTCACTTTGCCGACATTCCCTTCTCTTTCATCAGCACTGTTTGCAAGTGTCTAGCATTGATCGCTGCGTGAAAGGAATAGCTTGGTCAGCAAAAGCCAGAAACAAACACAACCAACCCCTCCGCGCATAAAAGGAGCAGCATCGGTCAGCTTCTTGTCCTCTGCGCCGCCACCGCGCCCGCGAACAATTCAACACGAACCGACACCACCTCATTTCTGTTCGCGCACTCTCGCGTCGAACATCACACCTATACCACCATCACGGGCTTTACGCAGACATTGCATCAGTGCTGGTCTTTCTTTGCTGCCAAAGGGAGGTGCAGACCGCGACTCTCACACCACCCGCGCGCTCACAAGCCAACAAGACTCACCTTAGCGTGAACCTCGCCGAATTTCCTTCGTTCACTCACTCTGTCAAGTGAACCCCTATATCCTCAGGTTTGTCACCGATTGCAGAGTCTGACTGTAGATACTGGTCTCTCCTCGTCATCTCCAGAGTGTAGACTTGCGCATATTCGCGACGCAGTAGCAATCACGTGCAGTAGGCTTCCGGACGTATCCAGGCTAGAGCATACGCAACCATGGCAGCCGCGTCTCTCAGTGATTTGGAGCCCATGCTGGCATCCCTCAACGCACTGAAACCACCCGGCGCAAGTAGGAATAAGATCACCGCCATCACCCAACTCAGCATGACAAATGTCCAGGCCGAGCAGCATATCACTCAGTGCATGTATCGCGCGCTTAAGAAGGCGCCCTCGACTCACAAGCTGGGTGCGCTGTATGTTATAGACAGTGTGGTCCGCCAGTGGATCGATTCTGCAAAGAAGGCCGGCCAGGACCTCCACATTGAGGGCAGAGGAGAGCCCGGCACGTATCCTGCCGCCGTAAAGCGCATTACTGAGCTCATGCCCGCTCTCATCGACGATATCGTCAAAGTTATTCCCGATGATCAGAAGCCTAAACTTGAGAACATGATCGCCATCTGGGAGCGTGCCAGCACATTCCCCGTCAAGCTACTTGAGGACTTCAGGAAGAAGCTTAGCGAACCGCAGTCTGTTTCCAACGTGAATGGTAACGGTGCGCCACACGCGCAGGAACAGGGTAAGCAGCTGAACGGTGGAGAGAAGTTCAAGGCACCTATTCCTACCCGACCACTGTACACTCCCGTTGGCTATCCACCGCAGCGACTATATGATCAGGGTATTTTGTCCAGGAAGGCCGAGCCGCTAAGCGCGTATAACGCAGGCAACGCTCAGCAAGCACCCGCGCCCGTCCAACAAGCACCCCAACCGACTCCGTCATACCAAACGCCTGCTGCACCACCCTCAGATGTCAACAGCATCCTGGCGGCGCTCGCCAACAGCGCACCTAAGCCGATGCCGCCGCAGCCTGTGGCCCAGCAGCCAGTAGTTCAGCAACCTCCGCCGCCTGCTCAGTTCCCACCGCAGCTCGCTGCTATGTTCGCCAATGGATTCCCTTCGAACTCGCCGATGCCTCCGCAGCAGCCTCCTGCCTTCCAGCAACCTCCACCTTCGCAGCCTCCTCCATTCAACCTAGCTGGCTTCCAGCCTCCGCCTGGTTTCCCTGCTTTCCCACCACAGCAGCCTCCCTCGATCCCACAGACCTACGCCCAGGCTCCTCCTCCACCGCCGCAAGCAGCCCCTCCCGTCGCAGATCCTCTGGGACCGTTGCGTAGCATCCTACCTCAAAACATTGTCAATGATCAGGCAAAGCTTATGCAAGCTTTGAACTTGTTGCAAGATCTGCAGAAGGGCGGACTGCCTATGGAGCAGTGGGGCCCTATTCTTCAGGCTTTCAACGAGCAGGCCAGTGCTCAGCCGCCTGCTTCACAACCGCAAGAGCAGCAACCCAGCGGAGGATATGATGGATACAACAGAGGCAGGGACAGAAGCAGGAGCCCGGATAGAGAGCGTCGCAATGGCGGCGGGAGAGGAAGTCCCAGTTACAATGCATACGAAGGTCCAGATCAGCAAGACCAGCGCAATGGCCGTGGAGGCCGCGACAAGGGAAGGTACAGGCAACGTTCGCCACAGGGACGCAACAACAATGGCGGCAGCATGCCACCGAACGGCGCCGGCAGCGGACCAAAGAACGTCTTCTTTGACGATACTCTTCCGCCTGATCACATCCGCGTCTTCTCGCGCACACTGTTCGTGGGTGGCGCCAACGGCTCACAGCAAGAAATCTCCGAGCTGTTCTCTCGTTTTGGTGAAGTCGCTTCATGTATTCCCAACCGCGAGAAGCGCCATGCATTCGTCAAGATGACCACTCGCGAGCACACACTCAACGCCAAAGCTGGCGTCGAAGCTCTACAAAACGCAAACGACCGCGAGACCATGTCCGTCGCCCGTCAGACCAAGTGGGGCGTTGGCTTTGGTCCTCGCGAATGCTTCGACTACCAAAAGGGCGAGTCAGTCATCCCCATCTCACGCCTGACAGAGGCCGACATGAAGTGGATGTTGACGGCCGAATACGGAGGCACCGGCGGTCGCCAGCTGGAACCCGGCATGGCGATCGAGGAGCCCGACATTGAAATTGGTGCTGGTGTGAGCTCAAAGGCCATGAGCAAGCGCATCGCGCCCGACGGAGGCCACCAGGGCGGTGGCGGTGGCGGCAAGCAGCACCACAAGCACGACGGAGGCCACCACCATGGTGGCAAGGGAAGGAGGGGCGGCCGATTCCACCACCACAACCGCGACGACGTCGGCGGCGGGTATGGCGGTATGCCTCCGGGTGGATATCAGCAAGTCGTCAGGCCGGAGCCTGTCGCCGTCGCTACGCCGCCGGCTGTGCCTGGGTTTGGCTTCAGCTTGCCAGGTGCTAGATGAGAGGAGGGAATCATGGAAGGGACAAGCATGTGTTTGCTTCATGCCAGGGTATCATGGTGTGTGTTTTGTTATTTCTCTTTTTGTGCTTTTGGTGGTGCGGCTGTATTGAAGGCTGTTGGGTGTTTCTCCGAGAAAAGCATAGCGACAGATGGGTGGGAGGTATGCTTGCATTGAATTTTGAATGATCATCGGTTCTGGTTGGGGTGGGTTGGTTCCTTTTCTTTTCTTCTTTCGAGACACGCGAACGGATGCGAGTCCCTCTATTCTGCGCGGGTTTTGTAGATTGATACCTTGATTCACTATTTGCTATCTGTCATCTACCTGTGTGAACTCTGTACGTGTTTGGACGTCATGTGCTTGTGCCGCTGGGGTTGATCAATATGAATCTTGGCACCTTGAGAACGATTGTTCCTCCGGGCAATACGAGGCTTCCTTTGAAATCGCTTCTATACGTACATACATGTACGGTCTCGTTGTTGCTGGAGCGTATCTCGCTGATCTGTCAGTTGGTATGACTGACGACCGCGCACACAGACTACTCCTGCTCTGGATGGTTGACGACTTCGCCACGAAGGACGGGTAATTCACACACGCACGGATCAGCGACTATTTAAAAAAGTACGATTGAAAACTACCAGAGCAGATCCATCCCCCGAGATGCTCATCCTTTCATCGTGAGTATGGAAAAACTCTTGTAAAACGAATGTGACTGCTAACACCAACCCGAACCCTGGTTTGAGATGCTGATTTTGTCGTGCCAGGGGAAACACTACATTTATCGTATTTTCGAACGCACGAATGAAGGAATCTGGGATGTCGCAAACGAGAACAGAGAAAAGTAAAGGGACATGTATGCATGCATTGTGTGGACATCACGTGTGATGTTCTCTTGATGTTTACCAGGTCTGCCTCTTCCACTACTGAGGCTCGTTTTTCCTGACTGTTCCAACCAGAACTTCAAGCCCATCTGTGTGAGTTACAACACTGCTCGACCGCGAAACGCACAGATCACGATTCACTGCCGTCCGTTGAGATATAGGAAAAGGCATAGGGAGCCGATGTTGCAATATCCTGACTAGTTCGCCGAAGTAGCGGACGTCGCTTCGTTGTAGTTCAAGCGCTTAGACTGCCGGGGAATTGTCCGGTGGCATTTTAGGTCAGTCTAAGTACCACTGCGGTCAAGGACCGGTGCAGAAGCGTCCTGACTGGCAAGGAAAATAGTCGAGCTCGCTTCCTGGGATGCAAGCGATTGTTGTCATGCCCAGACGGCTCGGAAGGGCATATGGGGGAGTGTTGGATCCGGCGCTTCGCAAAGTCGTTACCTCCGTTCAAAGAACCCTGGTGTAAATCTCCCGGCGTAACTGAGTGATAATAACAAGTCCGTTGTGGTCGTCCTGACTCTTGTGAGGCTGAGTCTCGTTGTTTGGAATAGTAATTCCCGTGCCAGGAATATGGTTGGTCATGTGAAATACTAGTGTTGTGAAGATCACACGCGATCGACAGTCTCCAGAGTGCTGCCGATGAAGGATCAGGCTGTGCAAGGTAGCATGCTGAGTTCTGCTGCACTTCAGCTCCATCTTGATAGCAGCGGCTGTGTTATGGCAGGCCGCGCCTGTCTAGCACGTGTTAGGCAGGCCCCACTGAGCGCTCGTTGAACCCTTGGTGCGCATCGTGAAGAATTCTGTTGCCTGCGAGCTGTCGCTGTAAGTCTGGCGCTGGTGTCGTCAAGCGCAGCAAGCAGCGAGGGTCCACGGTCCACTGGTATACTCAGCCGACGTAAAACGCTCCTTTTTGGGGCTAGGGGGGATTTTGAGAGACAAGAGTTCTTTAGCGCTGATCAAAAGGCTTCGCGGCTGAGGTTATCGCTCAGACGGGCGCTGGTTGGAGGAAGACACGAGAGGCGGCTGTCTGCTGCGATGCTGTCGAAAGTCTGTCTACCGACATCCGAAAGGTTGGTGCGTTTCAACGAACAACGGCCTTAGCATGCAGCCTGTCACGGTTGTTGGCAGTGTGTGGGGAGAAAGTGTCAAGGGTGATGGGGTGCGTGTCCACTTGCTTGGCCTGATCGTGATGGCGAAGTTTGCCGAGTTGGCAGGCGTGTCACGAAACAGGGGTGTATGGATTGGCACACGAGGTGCAGCCTGTGTATATACCGCATGGCGTATATGTGACCTATGGCAGCGGGATGTTTGGGTGGGTTTGCGTATGCAGCGTATGTGACGGTGGAGGCGTAGGCGTTCGTACCACGACGAACGAGTCAACCGAGACGCCTCTAAACGCTTCCCCTTAGAGGCAGCCGCGCGTTGCACAGACAGACACAGACGCAGACGCAGACGCAGACACAGACGGGCAGCTGAGGCCACGGAGAAGCTCATCAAGCAAGCAGGATATGGCAGTCCCACAGCCTCAAGGCAACAGGCGATGGGATGTACGACAATAGTAATATGCCCTAGGGATCACGGCATAAGGCTGTGTAGGAGTCGCAGCAGCCCCATATTCGCCCACCACAGCGTGTCAGCCAAGGCTCAGCACCAGCACCAGCCAGGACTGCGTGCAGCAATTACCTGCATGCGGCGTAAGTAACAAAAGACATTGCAGGGTGGGACCGCTGCGCTGCTCAGAATAATTGACTTCGCTCGCGTGAAGTTGAGGTGACCATTGCGTGGCCTAAGCGGGAAAGCATGGAGCCTTACTCCTTCCTTCGCGCTGTATAGCCTGCCTCGCCCACGCAACTCCCAATTACCTTTGCGAGCGCCCTGTAGGCTCCCACATTCTTTACATCGCTCTCTTTTTTCTTTATACGCTCCTTTGTCCCGCCTTGACCATCTGCCAAGCTCAATGTCCTATTTTCCCTCGTCCTAAACCGCCCTTGATTGATTAATCGCGTCGAGTAGCGTCTTCGACTGCCACCCATTCATCTCCCACGCTGCTCCCTCACTCACTCCACTGCTGGCCACTGGAATGAGAACACAAGCCTCCTGTTCAACCTGAGCGATTGCACGGAGCAAACATGGCCTGGAAAAGCTCAGCGGTTCACCTTGGCCAGGACATCAGGCTCCGTTATGCCAACTGGTCTCCGTCAATCTGGCTCCTGGCTGCCCCAGTTACGATCGTCACCACGAATTACCTAATCCACGATCAACACCAACACTTTCCATACCACCTCCTAATTCCACAGCTTCTTCTGGCAATTGCAATACGGCTACACAAACGAGCCTCTGACCACGGCTGGACGGATCTTTGGCGAACCATCAGGTGTGCTTGTTCGCAACTCACATCCCCAACATGGAGTCACATTAGCAGTCTTGCAGCCACCATTACTGGCGTCATATGTCTGATGGCATCGTACCAGGCTTTCTTCCACTTGCCGAGCGTGCTGTGCCTCACGATGGTATTGGGTCTAGCGCCTGCTTGTGCCACGATCGTCTGTGATTTCTTCCTTTCTCCAGGTCGGATTACAGCAACACGTGTCACTCTGCTCGCCCTCTGCATGTTTGTTATTTTCCTCAACGACTACCGTCTGACGCCTCCTGGGTTTGGAATAGCCCTGCTAGCGCTTGGTACCCATATCGCTACTCAATGCTTCAGCGTTTACTCTCAACGCATCGATTCACCAGACGCGGAAGATGAGCCGGAAAGTGATGATTCTTCTCTGTGCACGCTCCTAGCGGCAGTTCTGCCTATTTTTGCTGCTGCTTGGATCTCGGAAACGCCCAAAGCGATGGGTTTCAGCTTCGGTGTGGCGCCCTTGGCGATGGCAATCAATACTGTCGTTGGTGGTGTTGCGCTTTCCAGTAGCCACTCACTTTTCATGGGCCCACAAAAGGCCACCGACGACTACATTTCGACCACCATGTCCATCGAACCACCGGCTTTGACAGGACTCGTCTTTCTATTCCATGCCCTCACTGGGCGTGCGAGTATTATTTCGGCGTGGCAAGTCGCCGCCTTTGCAGCAGCGTTCCTTGTTGCATCCACGGCAAGTGCTTATGTTGACGATGCCGATACCGCAGAGGGTTATCTGCGCATGTACCATATGCCCACCTGGCGAAGAGTTCTGGGCCTGCAGAATCAAGATTCCATCGTGGGGCTTCGCGATGCTGAACAAATGCACGATGATGCAAGAACGCACAGTATTGCTCGATGCTCAGGGAAGCTCTCAGCTTGGCAGGTGTTTAGGATCACACTTCTGAGCATTGCGCTACTCGGTTGGATTTGTATTTTCTACAAAGCTCTGCAGCGGTTTGCCGAACGCGAGATCAACCCCTTCCCGGCCGCACCTGCGAAAAGCGACAGGTCGTTCGATATTGTGGTCTCCTACCATGACGAATCGCTCCCGGAGCTGATCTCAACGCTCACTTCCTTCCTCGTCCTACCAAACGTCGCTTCTCTGACACAAAGGGTCATTCTATACGCCAAAGGCTCCGAGTCACCCACATCCGAACTGCAACTCAACCTTACCATGGGTTTGCCTCTAACCACCGCTGTCGTCGTCCGAGATCTTCCGAATAAAGGTCGCGAAGGCGAAACCTTCCTCCACCACATCCTCGACAACTATGACAACGCCACAGGGTTGGCGGACCACACCCTTTTCCTACAAGCCGAAATGCACGATCCTTTGTACATGCGCCCTCGTATCACACAGTACTTCGTGCCTCAGACCGGATTTCTCTCGTTGTGGCACATGGAAACCGTATGCTCGTCTGCCGCCACCTGCCGCGACCATTCAACCTGGAATCCTAACCCAAAAGTCCTCGAATCCGTCTTCGGCGCCGCCAACAATGGCACTGAACTCGTCGACATGGTCGCCACCTACCGCGGCCAGTTCATCGCGTCCGCACCTCGGATCCGCGGAAACAGCAGATCCATGTACGAAGACCTGGACCGCCGGTTCACCGACTCAGAGGAAGAAAACCCGCTATGGGGATACGATTTGGAGCGCTTATGGGGCGCCGTGATGCAGTGTCCCGGCGGCAGGAGAGTGGGCGATCGGTGCCCGTCGCTGCTGAGCGGCATGCTCGGGACCGTGGGCGAGGTCGAAGATTGTCAGTGTGTTGATTCTTGAGGGCACTGGGCTGATTGGCTCGGTCGATTGCTTTTAAATGATGCTGCTGCTGCTTTCCCATGCATAGAACTGCGTTAGATACCCCCTTTTTGCGTTTTTCCGTGTGGCTTTCATACATAAATTATAGAATACAAACAAATGATTTGGCTGCCAAAAGTTTTTTTCCCCCCAAATTCGGATATCCTTTTCTTTTTCCGTTGCCGGGACACTTTCTTCTCACTTGCGTGTAGACTTTCTCCCTCTCCCCTCCTCACGAGACGTCTCCGTGACAAACCTAATGCATCACCTTGAGCTTACAGAGTCCTGGGGTTTTGCATGATCTTGATCGACACATTGGTTCTTGTGGCCCCAGCAGCCTTCGAGGCGACCAGTTTCACATAAGACTCTATCTATACACAAATAATATCTAACGACGGAGATGGGACCATGAGAACGAGAAAAAGCCGAGCCTGACGAAGTGATAAAGGGTAAAAAGGGAGGGCGGTATGTGCCCAAATCAAATTAAAATCAATAAGTTGACAGAAGAAGATATATAGATAGACCCGATGTCCCCGATTTCTGCCGCAGCGAGAAATCTTGAAAAAAGCAAAAAGAAGAAGTTTTGCCCGCTTCACATAATCCTGCAACCCGTTCGCAGCGAAAGGATTTTCCCTTTTCTTTTTCCCGTTTCCTTCCCTTTCCTTTCCTCTTCGCTGCGACTGTTGCCCGGTCGTTAAATTCGTCCTTCATTTCGTTAGTTGGTTGTTGCTACTTTTATGCACAATGGAATCAAAAGCTCTCTAGAAAGAGCTTGCATCCCGTTCAAGAAAAAATTCTCCGTAGCCATGTTCCTGGTCCGTAGGCGTACTGCTATAGGTTACAGATCCTAGGGGTGGGCAGAGGGCTAAAGAGAGAAATACGAAAGAAAGCTTTTTTTGGTGTTCAAACTGTGGGGAAAGCCCAAGCAGGCTCACCGGCCGTTCGTTCACATGGCGATGCCGTAGTGTTGGGCTAGGAGGTCTCTTGCTGCCCAGCGCCATCGGCCGTCGTCGACTCGCGGTTTGCCTTGATCGGGGAACCAGTTATCGCAGCGTCGGCGCCACGTGACCTCCTCATCTCGTTGTGTGTGAATGAAACGGGGTCCAAGGTCGAACTCCTCGTGAACCTCGCCGAGGCCGGCATTGGCCATGGAGACGGGACTTTGCATGCCAGTGACACTGCTCCCGACGCCGAATGTCGGCACAGAGTCCTTTAGATCTTCCAGGCCGGCGAAGACATCTTCTTCCTCCTCGTCGGTCACAGAGGGGGACATCTGTCCGCTCACGTCGCGTCCATTGCGGATCTTCAGCCATTTCATCTGGTGAGGGTCGAAGACCATGCCGCCATTGACTTGCATGTTCGTTGCAGCAGACATTGGTGCAATGAGGGCTGGCCTGGGCGGACTGACAGATGGAGGAGGAAGGTTGTCCATGCGGTCCATGTAAGATGTATGAGGTCGGTTGCCTGTAGGTGTTGGTGTCTCAAGAGGTGGAGGTATATCAAAATGCGTCAAGGTGTTCTCATTGCCTTCCCACCGAAGTGTTTGCGGGTTGTAGGTCATGCCTTTTTCAGCTGTTGCCATGATGTTAGTTGAGCATCATCGATAATAGGTAAATTTGTGCTTACTCTTCGCAATATGAATCCCCATGCCCTTGATGAGCTGTGGTTGCATCTTCTTCGGTCTCTGTTTCTGTGCTGATGGTGAAGTATGTGGGCTGCGAGCTGCAATTTGTGCTTTCCAGTTTGTGCTGACTGGCAACATTGGACCTTCACTCCGCGGCCGTGGATTGTTATTCACCACTCTCGACTCACGAGCTATCCTAGAAGCCGCAGTGTCGCGCAGATAACTGGGTGTGTAATCCCGGTCGGGGAAACCTCTCGTCGGGCTTGCGGGAGTCTTGGGCGGAGCAGGCGTTGTCATTCGATCAGGGTATGTGAAAGGCCTCTTTGTAGGATCCTTGATGTCTGAACGGCTGTATGCGTGCCTGATACCCAGTTTGGGAGGGCCTCTTGCCACTGGCTGTTTTGTAAACTTCGATTCCTTCTCAGTGTTAGTTCGCAAGTCATCGAAGTGTTCTAGTTCGGTGCCGTCGCCAAAGTTCCGTCTGCGTGATGGTTTTGTCAAATTTTTCTTAGCTTGCGCCTCGCGAGCCAAAGCAGCTGGCGCCAGATCTGCACGTGGCCTTGCGACTCGAGACGGCGTGTCCGGTACGAACGCATTCGACAAACGAGAATGCGAACGCATAGGAGGCGACTGAGCACCGCGACGATTGTTGGGGTCAGACTCTCGCCTGATGTGATACGGCATGGCTCTCTGAGCGCTCGCATGGGTAGGCTGCATCAATGAGCCACCAGAGGGCAAGGTGGGCACTGGCGGTCTAGCAATGGACGACTGTTGCGACTGGCTTCTGAGTGCCGGTGCTGAGCGCTTGTTACGAAGAAGCGAAGAATTACCTGAAGCGACCTGGTTGCGGCGCTCTCGTGTAATGGTTGATGTACCATTTTCGAGGACCGGCTCCAGTCGAGAGTGTGGTTTCGAGCCTGACACAGGCCGTGGGAGGTGGGACCGCATATGAGTGGGTCTATCGATGGGTTTATCGTGAAAGTTGAGAGTGGTCGAGGGTCTCTGAGCAGGCGAAGCTGGTTGCTTAACGTCCTTGATCTTGACATTTTTATTGAAAGTGCGTTTCTGCACGTTCAAGGAAGGCAGGCCGCTGAAGTCTAGGCCGTCCAAGAAGTCTTCGTTTGTGTCTGCGAGTAGTTTGGACTTTTTGTGTGTGTTCAATGTTGCAGGCTGCTCGATGGCAGGACTAGGGACGCTGGCCTCGGAGAGTGCGGCCTCTGTGGCACGTCTCTTTTTTAGGATGGCCTCGAAGTCGAGTGGCCCATCCGGGATGTCTAGACCGCCAGCGTCATCTTGATCACTTTCCTCCGCCATTGGCGAGCCGATACTCGGGCTCATGACGGACACAGAGGACTCGCGAGCATCATGCTTAGTCCCTGCAAAGCGTGTGCCTAGACTGCCTTCGAAGTCACCTTCAAAGTCGTCGAAGCCGTCGTCGTCATCGCCGAAGCCTGCAGGAGGTTCTGCTACGCGAGGCTTCAAGGTCAATGGCGCCTCGCCAAGGTCCATATCATTGTCCCAGTCATCCTCGACCTTCTGTCGCGTCGTCTTTTTTCCTAGTCGTTTGATCGTGCCACCCAGCAACGCGCTCGATGTTATTCCGGACGGCAGCGGGATACCAGCGTGCTTTGCTGACTGGAGGGCCTTATTGGTCGACTGCTCGTCGTCCGGCTGCAGCACCAGGTTCCAGTCGTCGTCTCCAGCTACGGACTCGGAGCGGATGCTCAGCCGTGAGGATATGCTCTGCGCGGTGCCCACACTCATGCCAAAGGCCTGGAAATCACCCTGGAGGTCATCGTCGTCATCCCAGCTCTCCATGGCGGTCGCCATGCTAGGCCGTGCAGCGTGGAGGAGTGAGTGCAGAGAAGTGTGTCGGTGAGGTCGAAGTCGCCGGTGGGCGCGACATGCAGGCCCGTAAGGCTCTTGATCGCTGCGGTAGGGCCTCCTGAGCGGTTCGTGTGCGGTGTCGTCGTGGTCGAGGTTTCGTTCCCGCAGGCACACTACTGCAGGCGGTGGTTGGGTTAAAGAGGTGGCCCGCGTGTCCGCCTCACGCTACTTTGCTTCAGGGACCGAGAGCCCTCTGAGCACCGCCAGCCTCCACCCCGAGCTCGAGCGCGCGGGAGCCGAATCGCGTGTCGAATGCGCCACCAGGTACTCCTTACAACTGCCCTACTCCTGACACCAATAGTTTCCAATCTCAGGGTTTGCTGCTAGGCACTCTCCGAACAATCCGCCCGGCGACCTGTCGTTGTGCACGATTCATCCAATTTTTTCTTTACGTCTTACTTTTTCCCGTTCCGCCTTACGTTTGGTCGTTTGGTATCTCGGCTATCGCCAGGGAGCAGAGCAGTTGACGGACGCCGTGACGCTGCCGTCTGCGTGGCCATCGAGACGAGAGGAGCAGCTGCCGCCTGCTAGCCCTCGCTCACGCCCCTTACAACCAGACGTAACATTCCCGCTCGATCACAGACACTTTTCACTTTCAGGTACGGCACACGTCCTGACTTTGGTTCCCTGCCCGATTTGTCTGTAACGGCGATCGCAGAACCAAGTATCGGCAAGCCTCAAAACCCTTCTCCCGGGTCGATGGCACCCAAGCATGTCTTGCGTGTCCGCCGCACAGACGGTTCGTCCGACCACCTGCTCGTAAACGTCACTCAAACCAGCAACACTCGTCCGCTCGATCTGAAGCTGGTGGCCACGGACCACGAGCACCTATATCACGCCTCGGTTAAATCCAACAATCTGGTAGTCCTGCAAGCCAGCAAGTATAACGGAGACGAAGACGAATGGAAACAGGTCCTCACCTGCACGCTACTCCAGCAACGGCCGGATGCAAACCTAGACGCCTTGCAAAGTCTGGAGGTTGTGGCGGCGGTCAATGGTGAGACATGCACGCTCACAATACGGAACAACGTCGGAGGGATCACTGCACGCCTCGGTTGCATCAACCTCACTCAAGACGACGAGAGGGAAGAGGTCTCTGCGTTCGAGTGGGTCGACACTGCTGCGGCAGCCTCGGACGACCTTCGTAGCGAGCTTGCAACCCTTCATTCGTCATTAGAGTCTCAACAAGTACAGGTGGCGAAGCTGACCGCACAGCTCGATGAACTCGTCAAGGCTAAGAAGGAACATGAAGAGCAACTACTCCGCAAATGCGCCGTTCTGCTCGACAGCAAGAGAGCAAAGATACGTGAGCAGCAACGCGAGCTGAATGCCATGTCTAAGGTGACTGGGCACAAGGCTGGCGCTTCATCTCGTGGCAAACGCAAACCTCATGAGCCCAGCTCTGATTTAGACGAGGACGACAAAGCCATACTGGGACTGAATGCAGCCGATGATGACGCTGACGAGGACGAGGATCTTGAAGCAGACGAAGACGAGGGTCAGCAGACGCCCGAGCAGGAGACCGAAGACGAGGATAGCGATGATGGATTTGCTTCCTCTCAAAAGGGCCCACCAGCAAAAGCCCCGTCGACGAGTACGCAAGGTCGTATGCGTGATGGCGAAGCCGCTGGTAGGGATGGAGGTGCTATGGAAGTGGACGTGGAAGACCTGCCACCGCGCAGAGAGCTGCCTTTCGCTCGAAGAAAGCCTCAGGGCAGTGATGAGCAGAGTCAGGAGAGCAAGAAGCCTGCACCAGCTCCTGCGCCGGAAGAGGACGATTCTGATGATGATGAGCTATGATTGCTGTTTTGAACGACACGTCTAGTAGGTAGACTTACAATTGTTAATGACCATACACTTCTTCTGACAAGCACCCACGTCGCTCCACTGCGGGTGCTGCAATTAGAACATAACCCTTGCTGACCACAGTATGACTACTAATGGGGAAGATCATGCACAACTCATCGCATTCCTTGCTAACGCACGGCGTTTGTAGAATCACTGGATACGGCATTGACAAATTGTAGAATATCTGAGATTTAAGCTGCCAGCCACGCCGGCTTTCGACGTCGACGCGCCCGTGTTTTTGCTGCCTGGTCGTGCCTTCCTCAACTGGTGGCCAAGCAATTCCTCGCTTCAGACCTCCCTGCTTTCACTCTCGCAAAAGAAACCGTTCACTCCGCGCACAAGAGATTCGATTCACCGTAACTCCATTGAGCCCTTCACTTCAACTCATCACCTACAATCACTCAAGCCTCACAAACATGGCCGGCAAGAAACTCACGGCACCGGCTCAAGTCTACGTGGTCGTCAGTGGGCACCACAACGGCGTTGACGCCACCATTCAGGGCGTTTATGTCGACTATGACGCTGCCTCGATCGCCTCCAACAGCAACCCCGACCTTGTGCACGTCCTTGCTGTCAACTACAATGGCGTGTACGTATTTTGGACCCCAATCACAACCGACGGTCGCTAACGCATCGCCAGTGACGGTGAACCTGCCGACAACGCCAATGGCGAAGCCAGCGCAAAGGCCAAACCCAAGACCAAGGCCGCGAAAACCGAGAAGGCCTCCACCGGCGAGACCACCACCAAGACAAACAGCAAGAAGAAGTCCGTTCCTGACGGCACGCCCGGTTCGCTCGTTGGCGAAATCATCGCGACCAGTGGCGCTCTTCGCACCATGGACCGTACGACCTTCGAGCAGGCCGTCGACAAGTTCGGTGGCACCTTCACCAAAAAGTTCGCCGAGTCCACTGCAATCGTGCTCGGCGAGAAGCCGGGGCCGAACAAGCTCGAGGAAATCTCTAAGGAAGGCTATCACACCATGACCGAAGAGGAGTTCTACGACCGCATCGAGGCTGAGTTCGCGCCGCCGGCGAAGAGAGCTAAGAAGGAGTGAGAGAATCATCGAAGACGCTGCATCGCGTTTTAGTTCTGACGAATTTCCTCTGTAAAGCGGGCGTCGGCGTTCAAGGCAGGATGTCATTCATGTCAGCAGAAGTGTTCTGAGAGGCGTTGGAGCAAGACTGCCAGGCAAAGCAAAACTGTACGTTTAGTTACCCGCATCGAAACAAACAAAAGCGACTCCACAAAGTTTCTGATCCGAGTGCAGTCTGGTGCTCGCCTTCTCGAAGTGAAGAGACTAAGCAGCTCATCGGTTATGGGATCTGGATACGGATATGGATATTCGTATGCAAAATTATGCGCCATAACTGTACAGCCTTCAGAAGTCTGCGCACGAGGTAACTTTCCGCCGGTGACGCAGCGATGCCCCGGTATGGCGACAAAGGGACCAGGAAAACTACGTAATGTCACTTTACCACGATCCACGAGGCGCTGAGAATTAATCTGAAACGGAGACAGGCAATTGCAGTACCCTTGTACGGATTACGCAGCCCTACGCACGAGCGTGATGACGATTTCGTATGCCCAGCAAATGGATCGCTATGAGCAAGCGCCGATCGCCAGAAAACAAGGAAACTTGCGAGTCCATCGTTGCGGTCAGGCCACTCATATGTCACGCGCGAGGCTGTTATGCCACCCGAACTAATAGCACTGCCTTGGAGGCTTGGATGAACAAGACCGCCGAGATGCGGTGTGCAAGAAGGTTCGCCTCTATGAAGACTATGATTGATTTACACACAAGACAACCCCTCTCTAGGATGAGGCTTTGTCCTCGCTGCATTCCTCCCGACATACCATAGCCTTATTGACGCGCTTCGTTCACGTGCGCCGCAGTAAACGCGCGTTACGCCTGTCTCGCTACTAAAGACACTGCAAACCGTTAGCAGTCAACGCCTTTCTTCAGCGTCGATCCTCCACACTTCCCCAAGCGCGAGAGAAGCACTATTCTAGTACCGCTTGATTCACATCGCCGGTTGGAACAGTGACGACCGACTGTGAGACACAACAAAGGCGCAACCAAAGTCTTCGCCGCATCTCCCCCCCTTCAATAGGAAATCTGAGCACGCAGTATTCTTCGCATCGCAATTTACCAACACTACCGCTCTTTACCATCGATCTTCTGAAGATACGATCCAAGATCTAATCAAGATGGCTTTTTACGAAGGGCCACGCTTCGTCCTAATTCTTCGCGTTATTCAAGCGGTCCTCACAATCCTCATACTTGGCTTGACGGGCTATGGTAAGCTCCTCGTCGCCGCAGACCTCACGGACGAAAGAAGCTAACCCACTATCAAAGTCGCCAACTGGTGGAGCGGCTACTGGCATGCCGGCGCACCATCGCAAGTCAGCTTCCTCTTGTTTTGCTCGGTCATTACTTTGATCACCCTGGCCTACCTGATCGTTGTCCCGATGCGCTTTGCGGAGAGCAAGCTCAACCACGCCGGCATCATCACGGGAGTCGAAGGCCTGACGATGGTCTTCTGGTTCGCCGGCTTCGTTGCGCTCGCAGTGTTCCTGGGCGACAGGGTTTGCTTCGGCCATGTTTGCAGCGCGGCGAAAGCTGCGGCAGCCTTTGGCGCTTTTGAATGGTACGTAACGCAGGGATTCACACAAACCGTCTGTTCATATCGCTGACCGCTATGATTTTCTGTAGGCTGGCTTTCGCTGTGACTTTCGTCCTTGCGGTGATGCCCTTTGTGCGCAACCGCGGCGGTATCAGCACCCGATCAGATCCTAAAATGAACATGTCGGATGGTGTTTAGGAGAGGGTTTGCGAACCCAAGGCTGAGAATACGGATGGCGATAATGATAATACGACATGAAACGGCAACGTGCGATTGCATTAGTCTTCTTCATGAGATCCGAGAAGCTTGTCCTTTGCGGGTCGGGGGGTTTTCGTTGGTCGTGTTTGCGAGCGGACTTGCTGTTAATGCTAGAGAGATACCATATTGAGTTTTGAATCTTATTAATTCATGTTGTCCGTTACAAATTTTCCGTGTTTCGTGTCAGCTCAGAGAGGCTAGAGAGGGATGCGGAGGAATGTTGCTTGTCTGGAATACCAATTCGAGCCGTCCAGTCCGGTGGCGTCCACGTGATCATCGGTGACGTTTGTCAGCTTAGAGAAGCATTTGGAAGCAGTTGCCGACAATACATGTAAGATATCATCTACATCATTCAAGGCGGCTCTGCAACGCACCGTAGGCACACATTACACGTAGGTTCCATTAGCAATTATCTCACAGGCATTTTGCGACAAACTCATTATTCTGATCTTCGAATCGCCTTCAAGCAACCCCCAGGATCCCTCAAACAGCTCAACATCACCATGGCATCAGTACATGACGAGCTGACCACAGACACGCCTGTTGACTCTCCATCCGAATATGACGAGCTGGACGCAGAAGACACACCAGCACTGTTCAACATCACCGTCCTGCTTCACGGAAAGCCCATCGAGCTTCCCTTCCACGACGAGAATGCGACAATACAGGACTTGTCGGACCAGGTCGCCGAAGATCTTCGAATACCGCCTGCAAACCAGAAGTTTCTCATCACGCCCAAAACGGGACTGCTGAAGCCCCCTTTCAAAGACCCGACGCTTCACCTCCGCGAACTACAAGAGAAAAAGATTGTGCTTATGGGAGCCACCACTGCAGAAGTAGAGGAGTTGGAGTCGGACATCTCGGAGCGCAAGGCTCGCATTGAGAGGCGGCGCGGCGCGTTGAAAGCAGGTCGGAAGATAAAGGCTGAGAAGTACCGGGATTCGAAGAAGGTACAGGACGAGGCGCGGTATACCTTTCACACCATCCGGCCATTGGCCTATCTACCCAACCCAGAGAAAAGCCAGCGGTTCCTTGAGCGCCTGCGAGACGATGCCGGCATCAAAGCCAGCATGCGCAAGCATGGCTTCTCTGTTGGCTTGCTCACCGAAATGAACCCTGCCGAACACACTACGCACGAGAGTAAAACGCTGGGCCTGAATCGGAATCGCGGAGAGGTGATTGAGCTGCGACTGAGAACCGATGCATACGATGGATATCGAGACTACAAGGTCATTCGGCACACGCTCTGTCACGAACTCGCGCACAATGTCTGGGGCGACCACGACAGGAACTTCTGGAATCTGTGCAAGGAGATCGAGAAGGAAGTTGAGCAGAACGATTGGAGGAGAGGCGGCAAGAGCGTGGGTGGCGAAGAATTCTACAATGCCGGTGACGAAGGCGTTTCGGACGAGGAAGCGGATGAAGGCGGATGGTCAGGTGGCGAGTTCGTGCTAGGTGGTGGACAATCACACGGAAGCAACGAACAGCCGTTGAGCAGACGTGAAATCATGGCGGCCGCAGCCGAGGAGCGGATGCGAAGACAGCGAGAGGCTAATGAGAAGTCAAAGAGGGCAGGGGATTCGACTGCAAAGTGAGGGTCGAATGAAGAGAGCATGGCTCCCTTTCCCTAAGGTATTTGCGTGAGACGCACGGGTGAATTCGAATGAGCGGTCCCAGTTCTAACATACCCTAATAAAATCTTCATTTCTCGACCACTACACAACTCAATACAAGCTTCCTCCAATTGCGTTGCAGTGCATTTCTACACATGCTCGTGGTCTGCGTTCAACCTCTGTACTGGCATCTCAGCGGCATGGCGAGCAGCACGATTTCGAAGCTAGACCGCGGGACCTGGAAACTCATGTCGCACCCGTGGGTCAATAGCCCGCTCGTAGTGGCTGTGTTAAGCGAACGAGAAGGAACAGCAGCTGATCAACGAAGCTGAAGCAGGAACGCTTCAAGTGGTTAGTCGTGGCCTTCTGAACCCGCCAGCTCATCATGCACAAACAAAAGCCGATACCAAGACATGCCGCCCAGAAATGCATGAGCTTCCCAAAGACCTGGGCAATAGCCTGCGCTCGTTCAGGAACAGCGTACATCGCCACAGCGGTCAACATGACTTCGACTTGGAGAAGCTGGAGAGTCCACACAATGTGATCGACAGCGAAAGCGAGAGACAAGCTCATGAGACATCCAGCTCTCTTATACTGGTGAGGTGACATAACATCTTACGCTTGGAAAACACTTCTGACGAAATCTATAGCATCCGATTGTTTCACGTCAAGCTCTGAGCCTGAGCATTGCAGCACACAACGAACAAGCAAAAGAGGCAGAGGGAGGATTATACCATCCACTATCGCGACCAACCTCGCGGCATACACACCACAACCATGCATCCGGAACACCATTCACTCCGAAGAGACCTCTCCTTACGGCGCCGAAGGTCGCTGATCCAGACCCGGCAGCCGACAGGCTGGACGATGATGAGACGCCGCTGACCAAAGAAGACTTCTACCGTCTCATGGGCATGAAGCCGCCCGTATCTGAGTCCGATAATCCTGCCAAGCTGGGTATGAAGAACGGCATGTACACGAGAATTGCTTCGAAGTACGAATACATTAACACCAAGTACCGCATCTTCGACGTCCTCACCTACGTATTGCTCGTACTTCAGCTTCTGCTTGGAGCTGTTTTCATCGTTCTCGGTAGTCTGACTGGCATCGACTCGCATGTCAGCATTGCGATCCTTGGAGCTCTCAGCACTGTGACTGCTGGCGCTTTGGCTCTGATGAAAGGGCAAGGTCTTCCAAACCGTCTGCACCAAATGCGAGACGACCTCCACAATATCAAGTTCGAAGCGGAGGAGCTATATTGGGATGTTGCGGCTGGCAGGGCGGTGCTGTACCGTGATATCAGGAAGCTACGCGAGGGCTACCTGAGGGTGATGGAGGATGGGCGACGCAACCATCCTGATACTTGGAACGCTGCTGCACAACAGGTCGCGACAGGTGTGCATAGCTTTGCGAGTAAGGGCAAGATGGGGTTCGCGCCAGCTGCTGTGCCTGGTAAACCAGTTTAAATCTCGATTGCGATGAGGTGCTGCATGCGGTCGCCGTAGCAGGAAAACTAGGAAGCTTCTGTGGCGTTAGTCAACGAAAAGAGTTTTGAGACTACCACTGGCATATACTACTGCCCGCGCACACAACTACTAGAATGACTTCACGGACCGTTGAGATACGTCGTGTCTCGCTAACTTGCAGCCGTATAGTTAAGGTTGCAATCGTCTTGCGCAAAGGCATCCGATTCGACCGGTCCAGTGAATGCCGGTCCGTGGCTCTACTCAAGGCTCTCGTGCATTGCATTGCATGATAGTATGCATGCTGGTCTCATACCGCTTCTTGAGATCCTCGCAGATGCACGATGTGACTCGGCCGTTTAACGTGGGCCGTGCGCTCATATCTGAGACAGCGTGCCTCTGGCCGAGGAACTGAGGACCATCGAGAGTTTGTCTTCAATGCATCTAAATGCTGGGTGGGTTGATTGATCTTGTTGCAATTGCCTCTACCATTGATTTCAACATGCTAAAATACTGTATTTGAGTGGAGTCTTAAGATTCATAGAAAAGTCCACCCACACCTCAAGGTTCACCAGAATCCCAGACGACGCTGTATTACTTATGTTCTCCATCGGTAGCCTTCGTAATCATTATATTAGAAGTGGAGGACCCATTATTCTGTGGCCCAATGGCAAATTAGTATGAGCAAAATCAGTTGCTCGGCCATGTTTGAATTCCCTGCTGCGACATTATCGGGACCACAATGGCTTACACGCCTTCATTACTAGGCGGCAACGCCGCGCCATTGTCGCCCGCCCAGTCCAAGCCATTCATCCAGGTACTCTCATCGCCTTGTAACCACTCGAACAAATTCTCCAAGGACATCTCATCCGCCCAGTTCCCATTGTCTGCCAGATCGGTCGCGGGAGACGGGCCATCAAGTCTCGTCCGCAATGCTACGTACGAGTCTTCCAGCGAGGTGTTGATCGCGCTGCGCAGCGCTTGTTTGATGTCGGTTTTGCCACGCACGGCTTTGGTGAAGGCAAGTAGACAACAGAATAGTAGATGAGACTTCACGTTGGTTTCACCGCACTCAATTCTGGCCAGAGTCAACGGTTTGTGGTTTTCGATGGCGGCGACGAGACCATCGTCCGGAGATACGCTGACGGACGGCAGCAAGAACGCACTGCTTGATCGCTCGGCCGATATGTATTCGCTGATGAAGTTTGCTGCTGCTGTATAGACGTCCTGGAAAGCGCTACGTCCACGCAGCGCGAGTCGGTAGAAGACAGGATCCCGTTGCGATACTGGCGGCGAAAGCAGGGCTAGGGAAGAGTCCAGACAGACCTTGCGCGAATAATAGAAAAGAGGCTCGTCCTTGGCTTTGAGCGCAAATGAATAGTGTAGAGCCATCAAGAAACGATACATGAGGACGTTGAAGACCTCAATTTGGAAGGGCGTGATAGACGCGCCCGATTTTTGCCAGCCTTCGATCAGAGTATTGCTTCGGCGCATCTCCTCGACCAGCTCCTTGCTCATGGCAAGCGCTTCCTGGTACCGCAATCCTTGACGGTAATCGTTGACGAATCTGACAATCCTGAGTCTGACGGGTAAAGATCTTGCCAGCAGGATCTGAAGTGAGGACTGAGTATGTTGTTCCGCCGGCAGCACTGCAGGGCGAGGCTTCATGTGCGCTTCGTCTGCTTCGGGATTCATAATTGCAGTGAGAGCTATGCCTCCCGGTTCACCATCATCCAAGTTGCTTGGAGGTGCACAATCGAAATCGTCATCTCGTATGAGTGGGCGCCCTCCAGAGTCCATGGCAGCTTGTAGTTCCAGCTCAAGGACAGCAGCCCAAAGTCGTCGACGTGCCTCGCGCTCCTCTTGGGGTATCTGTGACTCTGCGAAGTGGCTTGGGTCGACGTGAAGCCCCATGTGCATCGCAGTGACAACTAGTGAGGCGGCCGATAGTGCGGAAGTCTTGTTGTCAACTCCATTAGATTGACGCGCGATCATCAAGAGGCAGTGGGATCGCAGGCTCCACAGGTCAAGTCTGATCTTTGCTCGTGGGCTGTTCAGATGTTCTGACACAAGATAAATCCAGTGCACTACAGTCTGACGGCTAATGCCATGGTCTGAGCTGACGGCGACTCCGTTGGCAAAGATGAGTATCAGGCTTGACTGAAATGCCGCGGGAACACTCTCAGGATCCTCCCAATACTTTGCGTAAAGCGACTTGAACTGCTCAACATCAAGGATGCGGAAGACGGTCTCGAGCGTCTGTAGGTAGGCCTCCACAAGCCGATCGGCCAGTGCTCGACTGGGAAGGAGTTTATCGCCTCGTTGCAACCTCTCCTTGTCAGGTGTTTCCTGAGCTTTGACCTCCCTGGCCAAGGCCTTGCATTTTCCCAGGAGACCAAAGGCGTCGGTGAATCCTTCCCTGGCAATTTCCCGAATCCCTTCGATAGCTATAGAAGACGTCGTAAGGTAGCTCGTCCAGTGACCTTCGCCAAAGAGCTGGCGCTTACTGTAGGTGCCACGAATACCTTTCAAGGGCTCGGGATGCATATGTCTGAGGCTCTCATCCAGGACAGTCTGTCTGGAGATGTCTTTGTTTGACAATGGCAGGATTGGCTGAGACTCAATTGATCTCCCTGCTGGGGACTGCGTGAACGATGGCGTAGGTGGCAGCTTTGTCGATGATGCTGGCGCATTAGATACTGGTGGCGTGTTGCCCAGGGACCGGTCCTGGGCCTACGGTAGAGACTTCAGTCAGTATACGATCAAAAGGCACATCTTGAAGTTGCCAATACATAAGATGGAGAGATCGTCGGCCACAAGACGCTGACCTGGCAGCTCTTGTAGTACGAGTTCACTACTCCGTATGGGCGCCTTGAACGGTATTACGTACTTTGGGAACTGGCCCAAGGCCATTGTTACTCTTGTAGACACAGGCTGGCAGGTTTGATTTGACACAAGCGCTGCAGGGATCACTCCGATCACACCTGGGTCACCCTGTGTCAGTGGCAGAGGAGCAGACGTCAAGTACGGAGGGCTCACTTTAGCTTTCTCTGTCGGCATTGCTCGCACGATAGGGCTGCGCGACGGCGTTTCCTTGGCCTGTGTTGCTCCTGGGCGTCCATGTTCGAGTACCTTATCAGATCGTTTCGCAAGTAGTCTGCTCCCGACGAGCGTAAAGCATCCAGTCCCTCCGGGTTCACCGGCATCTCGGGGTTTGCGCTCGGGGATGTTCGAAGGCCGGGTAAATCCGATGATTGGTGGTTCGCGCCAGGGTTTAAAGAGAGCTACACGCCCTTGTTTCTGCGCTCGTGATGGTTGACGATGCGAATCTTTGGAGATGGCCAACCTGTTTTCGGTGATTACAGGTTGACAGGCTGACAGCCATGCGAAGGAGTCTCGCACGCGTCCGCCTCGTTCCGTGGCTGTGGCTGATGTGAGTGGAGCCGTGAGGCTGAGCTGCTGTTATAAATTTGTATACGGCGATGAACATAAGTAGTCGCAACAACAGTGTGTTGATACGGTCTGCTGAAGTGTTTACAAGGCATCATTACGTTTAATGAATGATGTTGATAACATTGGGGTGACTTGATCAATCGGCTGGGTTCTACTCTTGGATGTAAGAAGTGGCATCAGCCACATTTGAGATACTGTACTTAGACTTTGGCATAGTAAGCGATACCTCCGTAGCAGTAGATATAGAGCGCCGGTGTTCGGTTTCACCCTTTTTCAACCATAGATCCACGTCAATCAGCAACACACCACTACCTCGAGGATATCTGATAAGCGGAGCGGCTGACACAGGCATGCCTTCTTCAACAAATAGTATAGTACGTACAAGCTTCGTCCTGCACTAGGATCCTGCTATATACACAACATATATGCCAGCTAGCGGAGCAATTCGCATGGTGAAAAGTATTTGGGTCCTGTACTGCTACTGCCCTGAGCTATCATCACAGCGACTTGGTTTGCAAACAATCGCAGAACGAAAGGGACTTATTGATGCCCACAAAAGACCATGGATGCTCGAACTAGTGGGTATTTTAACACTTTGTCCTTCAGAATAATCGACGGTGGTGCATTCTCATCCACAGCAGTAAGTGATCGAGCGCTGCTCTCCCCTGTTTTGAGTTAGTGATTGCCTCGCGTCAATAGCTCGGATTGATACTCACGGCAATGCCATACTGTGCCAGCTGAAGATAAATGCTCCGATGAAGGCCCCAAGGAAGATGCAGATGATGAGGTATCCGTTGAAGTACATGGCCAGCAGCATAACGATGTAGGCGACGGCAAACTGAGCCATGTGCAGGAATGCGCGAACGAGCTGCTGGAAGAGGTTGGGCGTGAAGGTCTGCGGCTGGAGAAGTGGCGTGGTCGACTGAGTCTGAGTTGAAGGGGTCTTGCTTGGATCGTCTGAGGCGTTTTGAAGGCGAGAGGCGGCTGTCGGTGCCGAGTTGATGTTCTTCATGTGCGAGCGCATGATGTACGCATCGTACTCACTCGAGGCGCGTCGAAGGGCTTCGAGACAGATCACCAGCAACAAAACACCGATGCAAGAACCAGCGAACATGCCACTACTGCGGATGTGCCAGCTCTCCGAGAGGAAACCTATTCAAAAGTGAGTTGGCAGTACAAACCGAGATACTGTATGCATGCTTACATGAGTCAATGGTGTTCCAGTTCCACAGCATCTGATGTAACTTTGTCAGTAGACTCACATATGTTGAAGAGCATCGTGCTTACAGAGATCTTGCAACCATCTCCCATACCCATGTCGTCCATGCTCATTTCTTCCGTCGCCGCTGGCATGGCAGCTGACATTATTGCAGTGCCCATGTCCATGGACACGGTGCTTGACATTCCTGACATGGTACTTGACATACCCGACATGTCCATGGCCGCCGTAGTTGCAGGTTTTGGCAGAGTCGGCTTGATTGACGTATGTTCTTGCGCTCGAATCGAATATTGTGAAAGGAAGTTGGAAAATTAGTAACTGTGTGTCGAAGACAAGATTTTTGTTATGTTGTCTACTACTATTAAGACTGCTCCTTCCCACATGCAGCCCTTGAGGACTTATGAGCAAGTTTGAGCCGTCTGCGCTTTCCGCGCCTCACCCCTGCACAAGAACCGGGGTACATTCTTTGTTACACAACCCGACTTCTTTGTTCGCTTGCTGTGAATGATACTGCTACATTACACTGATCCATGTGGCCATAGACTTCTGGCGAAGAATTATTTCAGAAAACCGCCGGCAACGACCAAAAATCGATTCACTGCTTCTCCATCGCCTCGACTCTCCATCTACTCCCAACCCTTCCCTTGATACCTTCGACCAATGCACTTATGCTAAGACCTTCAACCTGCACCTTGAGGGGAAGCCCGAGGTACTCTGCCACCAATTTATTTCTCACATGCTGATTCCGCTGGATGATTGTCGGATCGTCAAGCGCACGCTCCAAAGCATTTTGGAGGAGTTTGATGGCCATTTTGAGGCCGATGACTGCGTCCTGGTGACAAAGCTCGGGTTGCAAGGCATCTATGGCGGCGAAACGAAGTCTCTGGCCAGGAGGGTACCGATCTGCTCGGATCAGGGCGTGGAGACGAGCGCTCGGGGATCCTGGAATCAAAGGCATAGAAGGGATATGTTCCACTGACGCCAATGCGATGACTTGTTCAAGGCTTGCGCAGGGGTCTATGGGATTTCTGTTCAATTGCGGTTCCGGTATTGGTTGGATCGGAGAAGGGCTTTCTCTTGTGCCAGCTTCCGCTGTGCTGATATCGAGGTTAACATCATCCTCGAGGCTTGACAATTTGTCCGCGGTTGGCAACTTTCCGAGCATGTCGAAGAAATTCTGATAAAGCTGACTGATGTTGTGCAAGCCTAACATGTTGGATCGTGAGCAAGAATGTCTCTGTCGCGGCCACGAAACGAATATGTTGTAGCTCTACCTCCGAAGCGCGCCATACTCTGCAGTCAATCGGCCAAAAGAGAGCAGTCATTCACCAGGGCTTGTTTGTCACTGGGATTCGAGAGCTGTCATGATTCACTGGGATTTTGTGAGGCTGTGCGTCGCGAGGCTTTTTTGATCGCTCGCCGCACAAAGGCACTCTTGTGCACATACACGTAGCTAACCGCAACATCTCAATGGCGAAAGGGTGCATCTCTACGAGCTATGTCCAGTTGCATGAGCATGCATCTTTTCAAAGAGCTCGTTTGTTTGCAGTACAACTTCGACGGCGAACACTAATCAGTATGTAAGCGAATGTAAGATTAAATTAGATCGCGGGCACATTATTCTTCCATGAAGTACTATCCCCATCAGGAATTATCCTGCTTGCTCCGGGCTCAAGGCCACGGCATGATAGCCATTTTCGCAATTTTCTTTTTCAAGTCGCTTGCACAAGCATTGTCGAGGCTTTGGCGGAAGTTGTCGTGCTTGATATTCGCAATGTCAAGGTGTGCCGGGTGCAGCTCTGTCAAACGCAACAGGTGTAGGCTTGCATTATACGCAAGGACTAAGCAATCAGAGACTATCTCATTATTGAAGGCCAACTCCACGAGCTTGAAGGGCTGTAGGACATTCGGTCGAATCGTTCCAGAACAGTGACGACATTAGGGTTTGGATCTTCAAGTTCGCTGGAGCAAAACTAGCGCCATCGTTGACCCGTTGGCCAGGGCGATCTCGTGTCTAGGGCGGAGATTTGGGTAGGAAGGTTTTGGCTGCGCGCGCCTATTGTGATTGTGATTTTCGAGAGAGGGCCGCCATGTGCGTCAGCGTACGTATGTCATTGTTGAGACACAGGCACAGAGCGGCGGGTGGCACTGCTTGCCCGTAATATTGAAGGCTGTGTTGTTGCTCGTGTCGACCATCGTTGGGCCGTGACCTCGTTTTGCTACTGTCACACCTTGTCTACCAGCTCGTTTCGAAGTCCGCTCAACGTGATCAAAAGCTATAATTTGGCTGATTGATGGTTACGAGTCGACGGAACACACTGCATTGGTTTTCAAATGGCATCTCAAGACGAAAGGTAAGTGGTCACTGCACTGCACTACACTGCACCCTGGCAACAAAGCACGCCTCCTCCTCCGCCTTTGTATAAGCGAGCCAGCGAGCGAACAAGAGGGGCAGACCAGCTAGGAGATGTCTTCCGTCTGCTCACCCTATCACCACCCCTCTTTTTGGCGACACCTCCACGCGCCACAACAACTACCCTACACATCTCCATACATATGACATCCCGCCTGTCGCCCAGCCCGCAACGGCAGAGGCAGCCCTCGTACGCCTCCGTCCAGTCCAGCACCACTGACTCTCCGCCCACCAGCAGCAGCAGCAACGGCGCCAACCAGCACAAGCGCTCCAAGTCGACCCTTACCCGCTCGCTACTCAATCGCGTGTCGAGTCGTGGCGACGTGCCACCGCCAGACTCTCTAGGCGCCCAAGATACTACCATGTCCGAGAGCAACACCAGCTTACCCATCCGTGATCCCTCGGCCTCGTCCTCCAGCCTACACCCTTCATCCTCCTCGGTCCCACGCACCTCCAACATCGGGCACCGGCCACATCTGTCGACTACCATGTCGAACTCAAACAACAGATTAAGCATGGACGTGTCGAATACCATGGCTCAAGACGCCGACCCGAGCCCAGTGACGCCCTCGAGCGCAACTCAGGGCGCAAGCATAGAGCAGAGCGTACGGCTGTTCAAGGTCTTTGAGGCGCTGAGGAACGGAGACACTGCTGCTATCTCAAGAGCAGCGAAAGGAGATGACAATATGAGATTGGAGGGCACATCGATCTTGCACTTGGCCATCCAGTGCGCCGAACTTGCAGTGATCGAATTCGTGCTCTCACAACAAGCCGCCGATGTGAATGCGCGCGATAAGGAGGGAAACACACCTCTACATGTCGCGGCTCAGCTAGGCCGTGTGCCTGTTGTGAAGCTCTTGCTGGACCAGAAGGATATCAACGATGTGGCAACGAACTATCAAGGCAAATCGCCGCTGGAATTGGCACGCAGCCCCGAGATATACCAACAGCTTCAGCTTGCAAGGAGCATGTTCATCGACGCCAATGTCCAGAAGGTTCATCAGCTGGTCACAAAGGGTGACTACGACGGATTGGAAGCACTGTTGGGCGAGAGCAAGGTGAAGGCAACTCTGGACGTGAACGGACCGGAACTGGCTACAGATTCTTCTATCAGAGAAAACGGTGGCACCCTCTTGCATGAGGCGGCAAAGAAAAAGGACACAAAACTCGCGCAGATCCTCCTTCTCAGTGGTGCCGATCCTTTCCGTCGGGACAAGAAGGGCAAGCTACCGCAGGACATCACCAAGGATGACCGCACGAAGGCTATCCTCAAGAAGTCACCAGCTGCTGCGGCTGCACAGCGGAGCATTCAGGAGAAGACGATTCTGGGTGACGGCATGCAGATGAATTCCGAATCCGGACCAACATCAAAAGAGAGCAGAGAAATGAAGGGATATCTGCGCAAGTGGACAAACTACACTTCAGGCTACAAGCTTCGATGGTTTGTCCTCGAAGATGGTGTGCTGAGCTACTACAAGAACCAAGATGACGCAGGATCCGCATGCAGAGGTGCGATCAACATGCGTATTGCGAAGCTCAAGATGGATCCCAAGGACAAGTTACTCTTCGAGATTCATGGCAAGAGCTCGGTCAAGTACAACCTGAAGGCCAACCACGAGGTTGAGCAGAAGAGATGGTTCTGGGCTTTGAACAACGCGATACAATGGGCCAAGGACGAGGAGCGAGAGGAGACTAAGAGACAGGAGCAAGAGACTGCAGCAATTCGAGAGGCTCGCAAAGAGCAGATCGAACGTCAGCACACGCGCGAAGAGAATCCGTCCCACCTGTCTGGCAACAGCCTTGTACCTGGCTCAACCACCAATTTACACGCCAGCTCATCTTCATTCCGCGCTCCTAGCAGTGTGCAAGAGGGTACAAGCACGTACGAGCCTAGCTTTGCTGATGAACCTATGATGAAGGGCCTCAGCAGAACGAACACTGCTACTATTGAAGGAGATCCTGACGACGACGATGAGTATGGCGATGATGCTAGCAGCCACGAGATGCGCCCTGCAAATCGTGACGCTTTCAGTATCACCGCACAGTCTGCCAAGCTGCAGCTTGACCTTTTGGAACAGGTTTCGACCGCGCTCAAGCGCCAGCAGAACAAGCACCCGGATACTCAAATCAGCCACCCTGAGATTGTTCAGGCGCTGTCCAGCTACGAGACCGCGGTTGGCAATCTGAAGGGCCTGATTATGGACCTCCTGCGAATTAGCAAAGACCACGATGCATACTGGCAGTACCGACTTGAACGTGAGCAAAATGTGAGAAGACTGTGGGAGGACAGTATGGCTCGCGTTGCTCAAGAGCAAGAGGTGCTTGAAACCAGAATTGGCGAGAGCGAGGACAAAAGGAAGCGCACTAAGCGTGCCTTGCGTGAAGCATTGGAGGGCCACAAGACTAGCAGGACACCAAGCATTCAGGAAGACCGGGAAGCCGAAGAAGCAGAGGCAACTGTAGACACCTCGAAGCCTACCCTGGAATTGCCTAAAGAAAGCTTGACCATCAGGAGACGACCCACTATCGCCGCTTTGACCAACAACGAAGTCTCCGACGACGAAGATGACGACGAGGAAGAGTTCTTTGATGCAGTGGACGCTGGTGAGGTTGAGGTGCTGGACACTCTGCCACCTTCAAGCCCTCCAGCAAAGGAAACCAACCTGCCCACTTTCGGAGATGTCATGGGCGAGAAAGCAACTGAGCTCGACGCCGAGGCGAAGGCTTCAGGTGACAAGACAGCGCTGAAGAAAGAAGAGCTGGCAAGGGATATCGAGAAGAGCTACAAGGGTTACGAGGATGGTGTGAGGAAGAGGCTCAAGTTGGATGCTGACAATAGGCCAAAGGTCGGACTTTGGGTAAGTCTTAACGATTATCTGTCACCAATCGCTTCTCCCATACTAACAAGACCAACAGGGAATCCTCAAGTCGATGATTGGCAAAGACATGACGAAGATGACTCTTCCCGTGTCCTTCAACGAGCCGACATCTCTCCTCTACCGTGTCGTCGAAGATATGGAATACACCGACCTCCTGAACGTTGCAGCCGAGCGCGCTGACAGCATGGAGCGTATGGTCTACGTTGCTGCATTCGCCGCATCCGAGTATGCATCCACCATCGGTCGCGTTGCCAAACCCTTCAACCCTCTTCTTGGTGAAACCTATGAGTACGTTCGCCCAGATCTCGGGTACCGCTTCTTCATCGAGCAAGTCAGCCATCACCCTCCTGTCGGTGCCGCTTACGCAGAGAGCAAGAACTGGGACTACTACGGCGAATCTGCCGTCAAGTCTAAGTTCTACGGCAAGTCTTTCGAATTCAACCCTCTTGGCACGTGGTTCCTGCGACTTCGCCCAGCCTCTGGCGGAGAGGAGCTTTACACTTGGAAGAAGGTCACTTCCTCCGTCGTGGGTATCATTACTGGTAACCCCACCGTTGACAACTATGGTCCCATGGAAGTCAAGAACTGGACAACGGGCGAGACTTGCATCCTTGACTTCAAGGCCAAGGGCTGGAAGGCTTCGTCGGCATACCAAGTCAGCGGCAAAGTCGTGGGCAAGGATGGTCACACATCATGGTCTGTCGGTGGCCGCTGGAATGACAAGATCTACGCCCGCTACACTCCGGGCTACGAAGCTGACTTCTCGGCCGGCGGTGCTGGATCGAGCAACAATCAGGCCACCCTTGTCTGGCAAGCCCACGAGCGACCGACTGGTATTCCCTTCAATGTCACGCCCTTCGTCATCACACTCAACGACCTTCCCGACCGCCTCCGCCCGATTATCGCTCCTACCGACTCTCGTCTGCGCCCCGATCAGCGCGCCATGGAGGAAGGCGAGTACGACTTTGCAGCAGACGAGAAGAACCGCGTTGAGGAGGCGCAAAGAGCACGCAGAAAGGCACGTGAGGCCAAGGGAGAAGAATTCGAGCCCAGGTGGTTCCGCAAGGCGAAGCACCCAATCACTGGCGAGGACTTCTGGGAGTTCAACCACGAGTACTGGGACATCAGAGAGGATGTGGCGCAGGGACGCAGGACTTGGGAGGGTGAGAGGTTGGAGGAGGTGTTCTGATTGTGTTTTCCTTTGGCCGGTCAAATATTTTCTTTCTTTCTCAATTTCTTTGGCCGATCGAGTCTTTTTAATCTTTGTATAGAGCTAGTGCTGCTTTGGGTATAGGATGCTGTACACTCTCTGACCATCTCGAATGTCCTTCGCCACTCTCGCATGAGACGTTGCCAGTGAGATGCACTCACACTTCCAAAGACCCATGCGTTAGTACCAGAGACGTCGCTCATCAAAACGCAGTAAGTCACCAGTGAGATAGCAGCAAATATAGTAAGAAACTCGTTCATTCAATTTCATCGTGGGCGACCACGGAGGCAGTGACAGTGCTATGGACCTGAACTTCCTCCCATGTACCCGATGCTAGCAGCAAATCACCACGCCTTCACATACTTGACGCCGTCGAACTCGACGACCCTGTCGGCAGCTTCGGCGGCGGCCTTGGCCTCAGCAGCTGCGTCCATGCGGGCGATCTCTGCGAGGAGCATGGTCTTGAACTTCTCCTCGTACTCCATCTCCGCAACCTTGGCAGCTGCCCATTCGAACTCGGGCGTAGGGTCGCAGTCGCAGAAGTCAGAGGAGTCGACTCCCATTGGCTGGGTGAGATCGAGTGACTCGGTCGCGAAAGGTACCTCCTTCTCCTGTAGCCCGTGTCAGTGAAGTAAACTTGTGTCTCCAGAGTATCTCAACTGCAACTGACCTTGGAGAGCTCCTCGGGGGCGGTCTTCACGTCCTGGACCGGCGCGGCCAGGCCGGCGAGGGAGCTGGGCTTCTCGCTGTAGGCAGGAGCCGGAGCTTGGGCAGACTTGGAGAGGAAGGGGAGGTCCAGAGTCCAGCCTTTGGCCTCGTAGGCCGGAGAGGCGGTGGTGTCCTAGCTTCCATCAGTGACTGCTGTGTGGCAGGTATGGATTTCGGGCTAACCTTGGTGTCGAGGGCATGCTCGCAATCCAGCAAAGCGCTCTTGAGGGACGCAGTGTTGATGGCACCCTCGCTCTGCGGAGTAGCATGGACCTGCTTGTGGAGGTACACGCCGGACGCAGCGCCCTTACGTGCAGGCTTTCTGTTTCCCATTTTTGTGATGGTGATGCTGTCTCTGGATATCGCGTAGCGGAAATTGAGCTTCAAGATTTGTTGAAGGTGGCTGATGTGACCTCGAAAAAGTGTCTGTGCACCGGTGAGGGAGCGTTTGACTGCAGGCGAGCGTGTGGCTGGGGTGGAGACGCGTGACTCTAAACGTCGGCCGTGATTGGCTGCGGGCGAGGTGGGTTGAAGTGAAAGTGCAGCGTCAGGCACCAGGCAACGGACAGGGTCCTATTCAGTGCATGGGCACGGGCCGACCTCTCGTGGTCAAAAGCTCCCTCCTCCGCGCTTCTTCTCTTCGTCTCCTTCTCTCACACCAAGCGCGCTGCGCACACAACTGTGGTCGCTGAAGTAGCGAGAGGTATCACTCGTCCGAGGTAACACGTCTCTCAGCTCCGGCAAGAGATTAGAAGCCCGCATCAGCTTCCCGGGGAACCGGTACGCAAGCTTGCGAAGTGTTCTGTGCTGCACTCTTGATCCTTCAGGGCCACCAAGGTAAGTCCAATCCTCCCCATCATTGTGCGCTAACAACTCGGTGAAGAACAACCGTGGTCGCTGAAGTCGCGAGAGGTACCATTCGCTCGAGGTAACATGCCTTCCAGCTTCGGCAGAAGGTTAGAAGCCCGCTCTCAGCATCTCTCGAAAGGGGTAAGACACTGGCGTGGTGTGTTGTGCTGCACTCTCGATCCTCCAGGGCCACCAAAGGTAAGTCTTCATCTTCCCACCATTTTGCGCTAACAACTCGGCGAAGGGGCCTCGTGTGTGGTCGCTGAAGTAGCGATAAGGAACCTTCTGCTTGAAGCGACAACCCTTTTCAGCTCCGGCTCAAGGTCAGCCGCTCGCTATAGCATCTCCCGAAAGGGGTACGACACTGGCGCGGTGAGCAGATCAGTACTTTTGATCCTCCAGGACCACCGAGGCAAACCAACCGTGGAAGCTGAAGAAGCGCGGTGTATCATTCGCATGAGGTGACACGTCTTTCAGCCTCGGCGGAAGATTAGGAGCCGGCCAAAGCGTTCCTCGAAAGGGGTGTCAACACTGGCGCGGTATGTTGTGCTGCACTACGCACCTTCAGGACCACTAAAGTTAAGTACCCTCCGCCCTTTTGTTTTGCGCTAACTCGGTCCAGAACGCCTCATGTGTGGTCGCTGAAGTAGCGATAAGGAAACTTCTGCTTGAAGCGATAGCCCTTTCTACCTTCGGCGAAAGGCTGATTAGTCGCTCGCTATAGAATCTCCCGCAAGGGGCACGATACTGGCGCGGTGAGCAGATCAGTACTTTCGATCCTCCAGGCCCATCGAGGCACAATCAACCGTGGGAGTTGGAGTAGCGAGGGGTATCATTCACCCGAGGCGCCATGTTTCTGTTCTGCTTCGGCGGGAAATTAGGCTACCGCTAAAGGGATCCCTTGGGGAGCCGGTCTCCTGGAAAAGGTCGAAATCACCACTGGCGCAGTGGGCTGTGCTGCACCCTCGCACCTCCAAGACCACAAAGGTAAGTCCAAACTCTCCCCTCAACTTTTGGTAGGGAGGTGCCGCAAGTACCGGGAGCTGGAGTAGCAAGGCAAAACGCTCGCTCGTCTGAGGCCAGCTGCCCTTTCTGCTTCGGCGAAGGGTCCATAGCGCGACGTTCTTTGCTGCGACTTGCACCTCCAGTCCCACTGAGGTGCTTGTGGAGCAACACCTCCCCTGTTTACGCTGACCTCGCAGGCCATCAGTATCTCGGCCAGACTGGCTGGGCGCTGGAGGTCATTGCTGTTTTATACTAATCCTTGAGAAGCTTGCGTGAGTCGCACAACAATAAACGATATGATACAGATGTTTTATGGCCCAGACTCAATGTCTGATATAAACACTCGGGGTTTAGGAAAGCGGGAAACCCATTGAGATGATCCACAGACTGCTGACTTCGTAGGCATTCCGTGTTCACGATAGCCAGGGTATTGTGTTGCTGCTCACGCACAGCCTGTCATCAGCGGCATACTCACATGTGAAGCTAGTGATACATATAGCGAAATATAGATAATGAACGTTGGACAGTACTGCTGCATTCACGGTGAAGTGAGGCCGAAGAGGTGAGGTTGGATTCTGCGCCAAGCGCGGCTGTCGGCGACTTCCTCCTCCGATCTGCTCCATCCTCCCTTCTCTGGTCCAAGGTCTCGTCCAGTACCATGTACGCCTGTCAAAGTATCAGTCCTCTCTGCCAACATGAAGAACAATGAGTTCTTTAACCCAGAAATGCTTCAGACCAGGCGTGAAATACGCGATGCGTACTCATCATGATACAAGTGGCTCACGCGATACTGTTCGCTTGCACAGCTAACAGAGATCACGCTCCCGCAAGCGGTCCCAACAGTTTGTCAAGTTTGAGCAATCAAACCCGCATCCAAGGGAATTACTCCACTGTGGTTTTACACCACTTCTCACTAATTGAATATGCATGTATGCGGCAATGGTCATGTCGTGGTTCCGGTGGCCTTGTCACGGCTGATGGCGCCATCTGCAAGCTTGGATTCGTGATCTGGAGCTGCACGACCTCGACAACTCAACAGCTGTGCTGACATTGTGTAATAGGTAGTCTCCGACCAGTGACGAATGGAAAGATCGTTCAGCATCCGTCAGGAACCAGTCTATCCCCGTTCTACTAGCGCCTGCGGTGGCGAATCAATATACTTCCAGCAAGGCTTCGCTCTTTTCTGCCGATGTATATTCCTGCTCCTCGGATAATCTTCAAACCTTACAACTCGATAAAATTGCCTTGTAGACCAATATGAGAAGGTCACGTATCGATTCGGTAGCCGTAATAGGTGCAGGAGCCTCAGGTACGATATGTTCCACGAAGATTTCTTGTCCGTACTTACATAGTGCTATTTGCCAGGCGCTGCTGCTGCCGCAGCCCTCGCCGCTGAGAATTGCTTCTCACGTATCCGAGTTTTTGAGCGCCGTGAGACTCCGGGGGGCACTTGGATCTACGATAGCGACCCAGGACACCTTTTGCGACCCGCGCCTGGTCATCTGCCTCCTGATCTTGATCCGCCGGTCGACATTCCAGCAACGTTGCCTACCTCCACAGTGCCAATTGTCAGGGAGAGGTTTGATCAGACGCCCATTTACTCCGAACTGACGTGAGCAATCTTCCAAAGCAGCAAGCTATTCAGACTTTCAAAGCGCGCTAACAATATGCGGCAGGACTAATGTTCCCGCAATTGCAATGGCCTTCTCTGACCATCCTTTCCTCTCACATGGGTCTTTTGTCCCGCATGTATGTCTAAGCTCGGAATATGGACAACGGATTTGAACATTACTGACATGCGCAGTGGGTTCCGAAGCAATACATAGAATCATATTTTTCGCTTCAAGGTACCGACAGCGTGATTTCACTGAACACAACAGTCGAGGACGTAACCCGGACTCGGTCTGAGGATCTATCACGCCATTCTAGCTGGAAGCTCACACTGCGCCGGCACGATCCGGTTCGAAAGGTTGACCATTGGTGGCAGGAGGACTTCGATGCTCTCATCATCGCCAACGGGCACTATTCGGTCCCGTACATACCACATGTTCCAGGCCTTGAACGTTACATGCAGGCTTTCCCTGGGAAGGTGTTCCATTCAAAGTCTTATCGTTCCGCGGCGGCTTTTGCTGGGAAGAAAGTCTTGGTCATTGGTAACTCGGCATCTGGCCATGACATCTCAACACTTCTAGTGCCGCATGTCAAGGCTCCTCTCTATCAGTCAAGGAGATCTCACTCTCGCTGGGATGGCCCGAAACCCCCTGATGGCATTGCGTGGAAGCCGGTCATCACGCATTTCAATTCGGAAAGCGGCACGATTTCATTTGCAGATGGCACTGATCTGGAACAAGATGACGTGGACTATGTGATTTACTGTACGGGCTACAAACCCTCCTTCCCATGGTGGAACTCAGCAGCCAATGGCGGAGATCTGTGGGATTATCGCAGCAATCGCTTGATCGGTAATTATTTGCACACCTTCTTCCGGTCACACCCTACGCTTGGTATTATAGGCATGCCCCGTACGTTGACTTTCCGGTCATTTGAGTACCAGGCTGTCGCTTTAGCCCGTGTATTCGCTGGCCGCAACCGCCACCCTTTGCCCGACGTTCAGGAGATGCTATACTGGGAGCAAGCACGTAGCGACAGCTGCAGACGTCACGGCAAACCTTTCCATGATATCCCATGGGACAATGGCGAGACACTAGATTTTTTCACAGCATTGTTTGAAATAGCTGGGCTGCCACAGCTGACGGGCGAAGGCAGATCACCTCCGGTATTTGACAAAGAGACACGATGGGCAGTTGAACACATCAGGAAGTATCCTGAACCGGGCGATGCATCTGCTGGCTTAGAGAACGATGATGATGGCTGGATAGTGCTGCGGCGTAGCGAGAAGGACTCACTGCACTTCATCTAGCGCTTTTCGCCATATATAACGTCTACCATTGCTGATCTCTTACGATTATCAGAAATTCGCTACACTCAAAGCAATGTGACGACACTCGCCATATTATACAAGCAAGAATATCACAAAACAATGGTTCGCTCATCTTTCGCTTCACAGTCTTTCGCAGTGACTGTCTGGCTCAACGAAGTGAAATCGCGCATCGCTAAACTTCGCATAAGTGATCTTAGGTGTCGCCGCTTGGGAAACAGCCACTGCCCGACAGCACAACACTAAACACACACTAAAACACAGCTCCTGCATCGACCACCACGACATAGATACAACCATCACCTCTCAGCTTCAGCAACATGAATCCACAGCAGCCGTACGTCGCCCCACCATCTGAGCAGAAGGATGCACCTGCTGCGTCTGCCTCAACTGAGCAACAATGGGATGCAGCAGCCATGGCTCTCCTCTGCGCCGAGATCGATCGCATGGACGCTGTTGCTACCAACACTGCCGCTTTCAACGAAGAGGACAAGTTTGTTATGATCGACGGGAGCTTGTACGTCAAGGCGTGGCTCATCAGTGAGAAGGAGGAGTCCCCTGGATCAGGACATCGTCAGAGTTGAAAGGAGGTGTGGTTGTGCTAGTGAGTAATCAGTTCTGTTTGCCGAAAATGCATGGAATGTTTAGAATCGTCGGTGTCTGCTAGTGACTATTGTAATCTTACTGACAGGTGTGAGGGCGGAAACGGTAGCTCTTGCGATCGAGATTGCTGTGAGAATGTGCTTTTGTTATAGTGACTGACATACTTGTATTGACAGGCGTGAGAGCAGAAATGATTACGCTTGCCACCGATATTGCTTTGGGTATGTTCGGGCCTCGCACTGATAAGTACGCTTCTGCTATTAGCTATATGGTTAGACGCAAGCACGACTCACCATTGAGGGTTATGTTGATTTGGAAGATAATATCAGAAGCGACCTTGATCTTGCTGTACTGCTTAGACTCACGGTCGATCATACTAGCCGACGGGATGAGATGCTAGAAATGAGAGTCGCGAGACGCGCTGTGCACCTCACTTACACTCCATGTATGCCCTCGCCGGCTTGGTACGGCGTTACACAAACGTCAATGCGTCGGTCTCGTGGCCTTGGTTTAATTGGTCTCAGTCTTGCATCTGATGTCGCACGCTGGCTTAAGATACCACGTTCGCCGCCGCCGTCTCGACTAATCGCCACCTTCGTCCATCCATCCATCCACCCACATTCGACCCGGCAGCTCGCAGCACCAGCACAAGATGCCGATCAGGACTCGCAGCACGGATTGCTGCTGAGGGGCAAGAAGTTACTTGCTGGCTCAGAGCCGTCGAGCAGCAAGAAGCGTCCGGGTGTATGTTTAGATCTCGACACCACATGATAGTTTCAGACGCTAATAACGCATATCTTCAGGACGAAATCGAAGCGCAGAGACCGTCGAAGAAGTTCCACTTGGTCGAGGCAGGTGAGTCCAAGGTATGGTCTTGTTCCGGCAAACATCTATCATGGAACCTGCTGACGCGTATTCAGGATATCACTGCTAGCCCGTCTGCTGTCCAGTATAAGGACAATCTCACCCACGCTACCGAGACCGGTGTCCATGTTCTCCCGCAACCTGCTCCCGTCGAGCTCCCTCTCCACCCCCTTGGTGTCACGTCTTCGCTGCTTTCGGCCGCTCTCGCGGCTGCAGACCACTCCAGGGTGTGGAACAAGCACGACAACGACGACAAAGTCGCCGTCGATTTCGCCATGAGCCTCCCTGTCCACAACATTCGCGCTACTGACCTCGCCAAGCTGCTTGGCACCTACGACCCGTACGACGATTTGGATGACGAGGAGCGTTTCGGCGAGCCGCGTGAGGACTTTCACTCGTACATCTACGAGATGATTGGACTCTACGCCAACGGCGAGGAGGTTACCGAGTCGGGCGAGGAGGCCGACAGCTCGGGAGATGAGTTCGACAGCTCGGGAGATGAGTTCGACAGTGACGAGGAGGACGAGTCTGGCTGCGCCTCCGAGTCTGGCGACGAGGAGATCGACAGGGCTTCTCTCATCGGCGACGATGAGGAGAAAGACGAGTGGGAGGAACACGAGTACAGTGAGGCCGAGCTTGACGCTGAGGAAGGCATTGCTGTCAGTGGCGACGAGGAGAACGAGGAGACCGAATCGGAGGGCGAGGACGAGATCAAGCGCTAGACATTGGCACAACCAACTGGTACCATCATCAACAGCATGGAAAGTACGGTCAGAGACTCTGGACTGACAGCTACTGAGATTGCATTGACTGCGCAAGCCTCATCGCAGGCAATATTGTGGGCCAAGATCATGAATGGGTCTCATATTGGCATAGTCTGAGCTATTGAGAGCAGAGATTGAGAATTAAAAAAAAAAAAATGAATCGCTTCACTCACGTCCAACATCCCTCCTCCATACTTCCTGCGATCTGGGCAGCACATCTCAATGGCGACATAACATTCACTTCTAAGCAGTTTCTTCGGGATCACTGCATTGTTCCTCGCGTTTTCAACTCCGAAATGCTACGTCTCGTTGGCGATATGCTCTGCATGTGAGCTCAGAACATGCTGCCGGTACTATCGCAAAGTTTAACCAAAAGCCTGTCCCGCAGAATGAAAGCATCTCGGTGGCGACGTGCCCTGCCTTCCAAGACAGGACCACATTTACTATCACATATTTCGTGGTCCGCGTGGCTTGTTGATTCTTCGCCTCATTGGCAGCGCTCTGGGCATGTTGAGGCCGACCCGCAAAAAGCGAACATGTATGTACATCAACAGATCAACGCTGGAAAATCGCATCTCAGCGGCGAACAAGCATGATCATTTTGGAAGCGTGTCTGATATTAGCTCAGGTTCTTTCCATAACCTGGCCACAACACGTCGCGGCTCACTGGTCAGTTCCATCGAAACCAGATGGTACTCCCTTGTACGGATGCCTATATTGAGTTCTGCTCAGAACGGTCTTGCTGGGGATATGCTTTGATTACTTGTGAACTTGGGTACTTATAGCGCCATACTACGATAGCGAGAGCCAGCGGTGCTCATAAAACCGAAGCTGGTAGTGAAGAGTCCAAGACCACCAGATCAGCTTCGTGTAAATTGAAAACGACGAAGGCTAAGCAAATCAAGCGAGCAACCTCCAAACCAATCCCTCTCCTTACACGCCTGAACCCTCCTCCCGCCTCAATACATTACTTCTCCGGAAACGCCCTCTCCACAGCTCCCTGCGTCTGCACCCAGCACTCCAACCCCTCCACCCTCGCAATCCACTTCCTCAGCGCCGGAAACCCCTCGATCGGGAACCTCTCGCGCTTCCACAAATGCATGCTGCTCGCGACCGCCAGGTCCGCGACCGTCGGGTGCTCGCCGCCGCAAAGCCACAGCCGGTCGCCCTTCGCCAGCCTCTGCTCCAGGACGCCCGCCAGCTCGCGCCACCGCGGCTCTTCCTTCCTCAGCGCCGATGCGTCGGGCTGGTTGCCGAGCACGGGCTGCACGACGTTCTGGATCAGGTAGACGTAGCACGACGGGAACCACACGCTCGTCTCCCAGAACAGCCAGCGGTTGATGTCCGCGCGGAGCTTGGGGTCGCGGGGATAGGCGGGGTGGTTGTCGGCAGCAAGGGCTTCGCCGGCGTAGATGATGATGGCGTTGGATTCCGTCAGGACGAGGGTGTTGTCGACGACGGCACAGGGAACGGTGGCGCAGGGGTTGATGGCGGTGTACGCGGGGGACTTGTGCTCGCCGGCGAAGTAGTCTACTTTTTTGAGGGTGAAGGGGGTGTTGAGGAGGGCCAGGGCGGCGAGGACTTTGCGGGAGTTGACGGTGCAGGGGTCGAGGTGGACTTCTAGCGAGGAGGCCATTGTTGCGTTTTCTTTCGATTGAAGTTTTGGGTGGTTGGCAGCGGGATGTTGAGTGAGGTTTTGTGAGAATGTCTGGTGTACTTCCAGGCTTAGATGCGCTTGTGTTTGCTGCTCCTAGATTCAATGGTCGTCTTCACGTGGGTTGTTGTCAGTCAATCAGTTAGTCAGATCAATCAAATCAATCAATCGACACTCAAAACAAAAATCCTCTGAAGATCAAACAGACTGCAGCAAAATCGAGACCGATAGAGCAGACCCGATCCCCCCTTTATAACCATCCCCATCACCCCATCCACGCACCACACAAACCAAAACCCATCTGCACCTCGAGAACAACCCCCAAACCCAACCCACGCTCCATCCGAGGGCCAGTGGAAGTTTTGCAAGGGAAAGCGGAAACTGATCAGCCGAACGCATGCAAGTTCGGATAGTGGTGCATATTGCCCACAGAAGACAACGCCATGCCCTGGAAAGAGGTCGAGCTTGCGCCAGCGATGCGTTTAGGGTTCATGCCACATCCGCGCGAGCTATGAGAAGAGCTGTACTGCTGCAGTCTATTTTCGTTCGACCCCACTCGATCGATCAAATGCGGGGTTTTGTACCAGAAGGCCAACGGATCTTTACTGGCGCGACAACTGGCGCATGTCAAATACCTGGACAATCAGCCCACGGACTCGCTGAAGGTGTCGCGAATGCCAGAGGGGACCTGTGCGATGACATTCCTGTCGTGCGAGAGAAAAGACGTGTGGTATCACGCGTGATAAAAGCAGTTGGTCATTGGAATTGGGCCTTATTCCCCCCCATTTATTTATTATTATGTAGCTATATAAGCTGTGTACTACAAGGCACCGTGTGCTTGTGTTTTTGCTTGGTCCCTAAAATATCTCAACTCCCTCCTCTCTGCGGAAAGTGATGCATCGGAAATGTTTCTAGAGAGTTTGCTCGAGAGCCAGGACCTGCAGAGCGAGTTAATCAGTAAAGGTTCTGACACCAAAAAACAACGAGCAAGGTGCAGAAAGAGGATGGGAAAAACTCACGATGGCTGTACGTGTGGGAATGTACACCTGCACAAAGTTCTTCCTGTCGTTCCACGCGAAATCGGTGGTGAAGAAGCGGCCGTCGTCCTTCACACGTCCAAGACCGCCGAACTCGGGGGAGTCGGTGTTGAGCACGATCCTGTAGGTGCCGGCCTGCTCGACGCCGATGCGGTAGTCTGTGAAGCTGCTGCTGGGGTGGAAGTTGAAGATCCACAGCAAGCCGGCGCGCTCGAAGGCGATGACCTTGTCGCCGTTGTGCTTGAGCGAGACGTATGCCTGGGGCGAGTGTAGCCAGCCGTACTTCTCTTCTGTCCACTGCATCTTGCTGTCGAACTCGTTCAAGCCCTTGTAGCGGAGGAGAGGGTCGTCGGGGAGGTTGAATTGGCGGCGGGCGTAGTGGAAGGAGTTCTGGTTGCCTTCGCGAGGGAAGTCAAGCCATTCGGGGTGGCCGAACTCGTTGCCGATAAAGTTGAGGTAGCCTTCGCCACCAAGGCCGTGAGTGATGAGGCGGATCATCTTGTGGAGAGCCAAACCGCGCTCGATAACAGGTGTGAATGCACTGAGAGTGGACATGTTGGTGTACATTTCAGCGTCGCAGAGCCAGAAGAGGAGGGTTTTGTCGCCGACGAGGCTAGCTTGATGTTAGTCTGTGCGCATCTGTGGGAAGAACAAAAAGAACTCACGCTTGATCATGCGATTCTGCGTAGGCGATGGTCTTCTCGCCGTGGCGTCTGTTTGTCAATGTGAAGACCAGTGCACCCATATCCCAGTCAATGTCCTGCTTCTCCTTCAACCACTTGATGTACAAGTCGGGAATGGCCATGGCCAGTCTGTAGTCGAATCCTATTCCACCAAGGCTGAGCTTGACGCACAACGCAGGCATGCCACTGACGTCTTCCGCGATGGTGATACAATCAGGGTAGAGGTTGTGAAGCATCTCATTGGCAAGCATGAGGTAGACCACACCCTCCTCGTCAACGTTATCACCAAAGTATTCGTGGTAGCCTCCGCTGAATCCCGTGCCGATGCCGTGGTGGGTGTAGAGCATGGAAGTCACACCGTCGAAACGGAAACCGTCAAAGCGGTATTCATCCATCCAGAAACGGAGGTTGGACAAGAGGAATCGCAGCACCTCGTGGTGGCCGTAGTTGAACAGCCTGCTGTCCCAGAGATCGTGGCGACCCTTGCCGCCCTCGTGGAAGTAGAGGTGGTCTGAGTTATCGAACATGTTCAATCCGTCGGCAACATTCTTCGAAGCGTGTGAGTGAACCATGTCGAGAAGAACTGTGATACCCATACCATGGGCGGTGTCGATCAACTCCTTGAGGTCGTCTGGGGTGCCGTAACGACTGCTGGCAGCAAAGAAGCTGTTGATCTGGTAGCCGAACGAGGCGTAGTATGCGTGCTCCATGACAGCCATCAGCTGAATGACGTTGTAGCCAAGGTGCTTGATGCGTGGGAGGATGTTCTGGGTGAACTCTTTGTAGGTTGCAACCTTGGGATCTGGGCTGGCAATACCAACGTGTGCTTCGTAGATCCTGGCGCTTTGAGGCTTCGGCGGCCTCTGGTTCTTCCATTGGTATTGGGTGGGAGGATTCCAGAAGCGAGCGTCGTACATTGGGCTGACGCTCAAGTCCTGTGTGACTCTCTTTATCCAAGCAGGAAGCCTCTCTGCTCTGGCATGATCATTGGGGACGACCATGCTGATCTTGACCTTGCTGTCGTGCTGAATGGCGGGTTGTCCGTTGACAGGCGGGAGAGTGATCTCAAACACACCATATGCGTCCTTTTTCATCTCATGGCTGTCGCGGTTCCAACCGTTGAAGTCGCCGATCAGGTATGCACGCAGGGCGCTCGAGGCCCACTCGCGGTATGTGATGGTGTTGTCGGGTGCGACGGTGAAGCCAAAGCGCTCGTAGCCGCGTGAGAACTTCTCCAGTCCACCCTCGTTTGCGTCCAGCTTCTTGATCCATTCTTGGGCTTTTGAGTAGCGAGCGCGCAGGGCGCCGGAGAAGGGTTCGAGCCATGGGTCGAGGCGGACGACGCCTGGGTATTGTTAGCCGAATTATGAAGAGTAGTTGCGATGTAAGCAGAGGAAGGCAGAACTCACCAGTGCCGTCGGTGGGGATGTCATTGCTCGCAGGCGCGCTCTGCACGCTGTTATCAGAGGCCTGGTTGAGAGGATCCATGGTGATGAAGTCGGGCTGGGATGAAGAGGGTATGTGGTGTCAGTGGTCCCAGAAACAAGGCAACGCTTGGAAGAAGAGGAAAGAAGAAAGTGGTAGTGGGTGGAAGGGAGGAGGAGAGGAGGAGAAGTGACGAGAGCAGCAGGCCGGCTGGTGGGAGTGGTGTCTTTCAACAATGGCAGGGCAGGCAAGACGTTAGGATGGATGCTGGCGCTTGGGCGACGTCAACAGATATAGAGGAACCCCGCCTGGGTGGTTTGCTCTGGCGCAGAGCTAAGGCGACGATGAGCTGCAAGTGCTCGGTCGCGTGCACCAACAGGCTCGCTCGTCAATTATTGCTGTGAGGACATGCTGAGCTTGCTGCATCCACGGCGAAGGCCTGGCTGGCAGCAGCATCATCATCACCACCACCGCGAACTTTCCCCCAGGCCAAGCGAGTCGAGCTCGTTGCCGGCCCCACCACAACGCTACCCACCCGATTGCCGCCCCAGTAAAAGGACAAGTCAATTCACCACTCTCGCCTGTCGAACGCCGGTCTCACCCCGCCCACTATCTTGACTGCCCTGTTTATTATTACTTCCTATGCTGGGGTGCGAAGGAGCGGTGCTGGTGCATACTTTATGCCGGTGAGGTCTGGAGATGTTGATAGTGGTCTAGGAATAATTGTACCTGCATTATTATTATAATTATTACTCCTTGTGTTCCACAGACAAGACAAGCATGGACAAACACACAGACTTTTGTAAATCGGCCCTTTCCCCAAGCAGGTGGAGGCGGGGGTCTGGTGTCAACAGTTGAGCTCTCTCCAACAAATTAGTCCAGCCTTGATCGCACCGTCTCCGTCTCCACATGCCCGCCCGCGCTGTTGATGACGATCTGGCCGGGGCTGATAGCTGCCAGCTTGCGACACCGGCGATGCTGTTGTCGTCTTGTATGCATGCTGCTATACCACACCACACCACATCCTCTACCATACAGTCGATTGTGTCGACCTGTCTATTCGGCCATCAAGTGCCTGAGCGTGCTCTCTTCCCAAGTACATTCCTCTAGCATACATGTAGCATCCGCCATGCCCGCCTTAGTCGCCACCGTGCCGCCACAAGCCAGACACTCGTACATTGCCATCTCCTACATCTTCCGCCGACAGTTGAACACATCGGCCAGACGCCTCGACTCCTCCACGTACCACCGTTCAGACTTCACAAACCAGCCCTACACCGGCTTCTACGAAGCAGGCGGGCCAACCGAAGGCCCTTTACGCGATGCGAGCAACATCGGCGCCCCGCGCATCACCCCAACCATTTTGAAGCAGCATCTAGACCAATTCGTCGTCGGCCAAGAGCGTGCAAAAAAGACCCTCGCCACCGCAGTGTACAATCATTACCAGCGCATACAAGAGCTGCAACGTCGTGTCGATGAGGCGGAAGAGCTGGCCCACCAAGAAGAACGGAGGCGCATGTCACACAGACACCCGGTAGAAGGTAAAGAGGGCGAGCTCAAACGAGGCATTGCCGTGCCCTCGCTGACCAAAGACTGGGAAGATGAGTTCCCTGGCCAGCAGACGACCGTCTACGTTCGGCCGCCCGAGTCGCTGCGCTTGCCTAAGAAGCAACACGAGCTTGACAGCCCCGGGTCTTCGCCTTTGGTGGACGAGAATCCGCTCACTATAGATAAGAGTAACATTCTACTGCTGGGACCATCAGGCGTGGGCAAGACACTCATGGTCAAGACGCTTGCTCGCAGTCTTCAAGTGCCCTTTTCGATTTCGGACTGCACGCCGTTCACGCAAGCTGGCTACATAGGCGAGGATGCCGATGTTTGCGTCCAACGTCTGCTCGCGGCGGCAAACTACGACGTAGCCAAAGCCGAGCATGGCATCATCTGTCTGGATGAAATCGACAAGATAGCCACAGCAAAAGTGTCACATGGCAAGGATGTGAGCGGAGAGGGCGTTCAACAGTCGCTGCTCAAGATCATCGAAGGCACTACACTGCAGATACAAGCCAAGCAAGAGCGTAACAGTGGGCCGCCGTCTGCGAGAGGCGGTAGCAGCCAAGGATACCCAACAAACAGTCCTCTATCGGGCGGAAGTATGGGCCAGCAGAATTCAGGCGGCGCTCAGAAGGGTGAGGTTTACAACGTCAAGACAGACAACATCCTCTTCATATGTGCAGGAGCCTTCAATGGCCTACACAAGACAGTCATGGATCGCATCAGCAAAGGCAGCATCGGTTTCGGTGCAACCGTCCGCGCCGCGCCAGGCTCTTCATCCGATTCCTCCATGCACGAAACTCTCATCGAAGGTGAGGACGAGCTCTTCGAGAAGCACATCCCCTACTTCACCTCTTCTGCATCAAAAGAAGGCAAACGAGTCTACAACACGCTCGACCTCGTCGAACCCCAAGACCTACAAAAATTCGGCCTCATACCCGAACTTGTTGGCCGTCTGCCCGTGTCCTGCGCCCTCAGCAGCCTTGACATCGAAGCTCTCGTCAAAGTTCTCACCGAGCCCAAAAACAGCATCTTGAAACAATACGAGCAGCTCTTCCACCTCTCCTCCATCGAGCTGCGCTTCACCTCTGCCTCTCTGCGCTCCATCGCCACCACCGCCTCCAAAATGGGCACCGGCGCCCGCGGCCTGCGCACCGTCGTCGAGCGCCTGCTCGCAGACGCCATGTTCGAGACTCCAGGCTCGAGCATTAAATTCGTGCTCATCACAGAGGAGGTGGCGGAGAAGAAGGCAGGCGCAGTGTACTTTGGCCGCGGACAGCAGGCGAAGTTCCACGATGCGATCGCTGCTGAGGAGGAGGCGTGGGAGGAGCGCAAGAGGAGAGAGGAGGCCGGACAGGAGAGCGAGTTTGAGAGAAGAGCGAGGAATAATTCGGTGGGTGGTGCCGCGAGGACGTTTGAGGAGTATAGGGAGAAGGCTAGTGCGGCGGGCTTCTGATGATGGCGCACGCGTGTCGACTCAGTTGTGCGCACCGGACGGTAGGGCTTTCGCTCAATCACCGACCTCATAGTGCAGCGCATGAGACAGCCTCTGGCTTCGATGTCGACTTGGACACACGATCGACGAGCCATAGCATTACCGCCTTGCCGAAAACTTCTAGGAATTCAGAATGGTGTATGGCAAGCCGCACCCAAGCCGCACCCAAGCCGCACCACCACATGCCGAGCTCATAGCATGCGCGCATACGCCTGCGGCACGACTGTCGTGCTAGGGAAAGGGCGCCCGCAAAGCCTCACTTGATGTACGAGGTAGGTCCCTCCATCCTCATCGAACCAGCAATGGTTCAATCAACCACAATCCGAATTGGTCTAGTGGCTAGGATTTGTCGCTCTCAATCATCGAAAGATGATCAGTTCCGACAAGGCCGGGGTTCAATTCCCCGATTCGGAATCTTTCTTTTTTCTTTTTCGCAAGACAGCCAGCTTATTGCTATGAGCATGAGCATTTACTGGAGATATATGGCAATCATGCGTTAGGGACGATTTGGAATTCGCTATATGTTGGCTCAGAGGACTCGGCATTTCCCTTTCATGAGATGGAGACAAGCACATCTTGCTCTTTGGGCTGGGGACTCTCCTGATAGCCACAAGGCTTTCTGCCAAATGGCCCGCTCACTGCCGCACCCATACGCCTGATTGTCTCGATGGCATTCGAGGCACCGTCTGTTTGGCATGCTCGACACCCTGCCTGCCTATTCGCATACCAGCCTCTTGACCACTGTGGTCGCGAGAGTAACATAACCTACCTTGACAATCGCCTGGTCAGCTTTTGTGCTCATCTCGCTTCATTTGATCTGTCCTTACGGCAGCAGTCTGTCGAGAGAATAACGTGCCCTTCGATATAGGATCCCACGGGCGTGTACACGAAGCTTTGAAGCTCATCTAGGACTGGCCGTGACCGTCCTGCTTCGGCTCATTTTGGTTGGCTTTTTCAGGAAGTGAATCTTGAAGAGACTCGGTCGACCGCGTCTTCTTTCAAACACAATCTCAACCGAAATGCCTCGCTCGACACACACGACGCCCGCCTGCTCATCGCCGCCCCAATCAACCTCCTCGTCGACGCACAGGCCAACTCCGCTTACCTGACGATTCCCGGCCCGAATCAAGCGGGAAAAATTCCCAGAAAAAAAGATCCACTCTTCAAACCAGCCTACATGGATCACACACCGGCACCTTCACCATCAACAACACCCTTGCCGGGGTAGCTCAATTGGTAGAGCGTGTGGCTCTTATAACAGCAAAGAGATCAACCTCAAGGTCGTGGGTTCGAGCCCCACCTTCGGCTATTCCTATATCATGAGCTCGTATGAGCAGCTGTTCTTTTTTGTCTGTTTTTGGTCGGATGGAGTGGAGTGTGGTTGGATGGCCTGCGGGTTGTAGGCCTTGGATGATCTTTTGCGAGGCGAGTGAGTGTTAGAGGATCGGGTCCTTGGACGGAAGGTTACCAGACGTGGAGCGAGGTATCTATCACCTGGCAGCGTGAACGTAGTTGTTGTGCTAGCGATCGTTTTGGCGATAGTAGCAACGATGGAAACGACGGCTGTTCAGGGTGGGTTATGCGCGTTTTGCTTTTGCAGAGTCGCCGGATCCCTTTGTGCAGTTTGAACAATCTGGCTCTCGGTATTCCAGGCAGGCGGTGGGTGGTCAGGAAGAGTGTATATATACCTCTTGCGGTCTCCAGAATTTGATCCTGGCGATTGATCTGCTCGTCGTCACTACATATCGATTGCTTACGTACATACATGGCATTCTTCTTGGGTGATATTTCTTCGATCAGTGCTGCGTTCACATTGTTGGGGTTGTAAGGGTTAGGGCGCATGTTTGGACGCTGATGATTCTTGTGGTTTCTGTGTGTATTTATGCTATTTGTGAGCTGTGACATGTTCAGTCCAATGCCCTGAGCCTAGTACTATAGTGCCTTTGTTGTAGATATTACGCTGGGGCGGACGAAGCATCGAATGTTCGAATCATCGAAACGCTCGTGACGTTCGCTTCGGTTGGAAGTGATTTTTCAGTTTTCCACTCGATTCTCAGAGAAACGACAACAAGAAGATTTTTTTTGCTACGTTACTTACATGAAGGGATGTCGCTGCAAGCATGTTCAGAGTACATAGGATATACTGCGTAGGTACACCAATATGCATTAGATCGAGACAGGCAGTCACAGCAGTGATACAGACATGCGATCGCATTCCTCAAGACGTTTGTCGTTGGAGAATGTAGGACCCACGCTAGCGGTTGGCAGCTCGGGTATGTGCAGATGTTTCTGCACATACCGGAGGTATCTGCCTTTACTACCTCTCATTGGAGGACATGATGCATACACTAGCGGTTGGCAGCTCGGCACAGCTTACCAGTCTACTGGTGCTCTCGCTTGTTGTGTACGTATAGGCCAAGGAGACTGACTGTAGGAGGTATCGAAGCCATGTATGCAACAGCGAAAGAACGAAGAATTCAGCCGCCTTGAACGATACCGCCCTCTTGGTGGATGGATTACCGACCATCTCCTCTTGACGCAGCACCGTTATTGGCCTGTGATCCTGCTCGAGCGGCCAGCTCAGAAGCCCTTGCCGACGTTGGCCTGGCGCCTGAAAATTTACAGCGCGCTACAACCCGGCTGCCTGTGTACAGTATTACTGCAAAATGATCACAACGTTGACAACCACCACCAGCTTCAACAAAACAATGTTGAGATCAAAAGCAAAATAACAAGGTCCTACCCGGAATCGAACCGGGGTCGCCCGGATGTCCTACACCACAGGATATGGTGTCGATCAGAACCGGAAGTGATAACCGCTACACTATAGAACCGTTTTTGGCTCATCGATTGGAATAGTCTGAACCGATGGTGCGAATGCGGTCAAAGCACAACATATCGCCAAGACAAAAGGCACGTCTGGGAAGACTGGACAATATTGCTCATGCTCTCCGTATCACGGGAAGCAGGATTGAGAGACGAGCGTAGCGAGACAGACAGATACCCCAAAGCTTGAATGTGCTTACGCCCTTCGTTAGCAACAATCTCATCTTTGAACGACCGGAAACATGCTGATGCTTACAGGAAGATGCCATTTGAGCTGTCTTTCATCTCACCAGCCAAGATTTGGTCTACGGGGATCGCTCCCTTGTCTCAAACCGCGCTCTTTTGTTTTGCCATAGGAAAATTGGTTGAAGGACAGAATGTACTGATCAATAGTCTCAAGAACGATGAATAGAAGGAGTGAGACACGAATATATTTTAGGCAGCCTGAAGGACACGTCATCAATTCCAGCATAGCCGGCACCACTTTCGAAGCGTCCGAGGTCCAAGACTTCTATCCGTTCCTTCTCAAGCTTCCACAACAACACCATTCAAAATGTACACAGAGAGACAAGCAGGAGAATGTGCTTACGAACGCATTGCCTGTCAGCGCTCGCTGAGCAGTATGCCATTAGTGCACGACTGATACAAGATTCGGATACTATCAAAATTGAATACTGGTTATGTCTCGAACTCGCTTCCCAAACCTAACGCCAGGATTCAACGACGTCCTCGAAGTTCACACCAAAAAGCCAGCTCAAGTCCATCTTTCTCTCGGCCAACGCATGCTGGGCCGGAGTTCTTTCAGCAAGAGGGGTTCTCCTCGCTTCGATCATTCCGTTCAGCTCGAACACCCCCTTGACTCGATCAAGCCTCCACTGTTGCCATTTTTGCAAACGCCTAACGAGTGCTTCAGCTCCAATCGCATCTTTCCGCAAGGTCTTGAGGGTCAAAGAGAGCGTGTAAACGTCCTCAAAACACTGGTTAAGACCTTGGCCTGCCGAAGGAGGAATGGCATGAGCAGCGTCTCCAACCAGTATAATTCTTCCCTTACCATCAGCACTGATCCAAGAAGGAAGATTCGGTATGACGTAGAACGGCCACAGGTTGATCGTGTCGTGTGGGATGGACGTGACCACATCACGCACGATCTGTGGAAAGTCTTGCGTATCTGAAGCAAGAAAGTCGGCCAGCTCTTGCTTGTCTGCAGAGCGGGCATCCCAACCGGCACGATCAGTATCCGTCCACGTTCGCTGACGCCCAAAAAACATCTCCTGCGCCCCAGAGCGTTGAGGTGCTACAACAAAAGCACCATGAGCTGGGTGCTGGATAGTTATTGGAAGAGGATAGTCCAGACTGGGGTTCTCAAGATCCTGTAGCATGGTGTCCGTGAGACCAAGCGCTGAGGTCGGCACGGCTGCAGTGACTCCGGCCAAGTTGAGGAATTTTGGTGTCAGGTCCGGATATAAGAGGCGATGCACGGTAGAATGGATGCCATCTGCCCCGATCAGCACGCTGGAGATGGTTGTCGTTCCATCTTCGAAGCGGATTTCCACGCTATCATTGTGCTCAGTGGCGGTGATGAACTTCTTCCCAAAAGCTACCTCAACACCGGCTCGCTTCGTCGCTTCGATCAATGCGTTGATGAGCACATACCGATGCACCCTCAAGGCATCGTACCCATACTTCTCCTCATTTCCGAACTCTTGTCTCTCCCTCCCGGAGCCGTCGATTGTTTGCCACGTGAGATTCTTAAATTCGTACCCTTCGCTCTTCACGGTGTGATATACTCCAAGCTTATCAAGGACCTTCAAGGCATTGGGCGACAGCATCACGGCTCCACCAATATTCAACGGTCGAGCTCTGGCTTCGTAAACAGTAGACTTTATGCCGATTTGATGAAGAGCAAGAGCAAGTGCAAGCCCGGCCAGTCCGCCTCCCACAATGGCGATGCTTTTAGATGGAGATTGCATATTGGTGAGCTGTTGTGGATGACACGCCGGAAGTGGTATGTTGGGAATTGCGATGTAGGATGAAGTTGATTACAAGAGCTTGAAAAGCCGTCCAGCTTTATACAAAACGACTGGAGCTCCTACTCGCCAAATTTGATGCTCCCATGCCACCTTGTTGATCCTCCGATGCAGCAAAGCATGGAAGTGTGACCCACCACATTTTGACGAGGCCCGGTCTGATGCGTCTTGCCGAATGAAATCCGCGTGCACAAGATGTGGCGTTGAGTAGACGAGAACCTCAGACAAGTTCGTATGCTCGCTGTTTGTACATCTAGATGGCTACGTTATGGATGAATTTATTGATACATCCAGACCATTGACACTGCAAGGCTGACGTGGCTGGGGCTCACTTGTACCGTCGCAGCTGTTGCACTTCATTCCCAGACACAGAGCTGGGTAGCTTATGCAATCCTGCTGACATGCATGGAAGCTAAGCAACACCAAGCTCGACCAAGCTTCACCGCGTTGGACCGTCGCACCCGACAAGCGAAGTGTGACAGAGACGCGCGTGACGTCTCAGAGTCAATGGCACTGCTCTGAGGATCCCTAGCCTCCGGTCAGACACCACAACTACCCATCAATTAGGCATCTCTCCTGTTGAGCGTGGCGTCGATATCCGGCCCGACGAAGCTCTTGCGTCCCTCCACGAACCACCAGAAGCAAGAGAACGTTAGCACACCTCCGATGAGCACGATGGTCCAATTCATCGACGATGCATCTGGATGCGCTCTGGCTGGCCACAGTAGGAAAAAAGTTGTGAACAACGTGTACACAATAGCGACGCTGTTGATCACATTGCGGTATTTGCCCAGCTGGAAAGGCCCATAAGGAATATGTTCGCCTCGCCGGCGTTTGAGAACGCCAAGGATGACTGGGGTGATCTAGACAGATGCGCTGATTAGCAGAGGTCCCAGGAAATGTGTACTTTGTACCAGGAAGGGACTTACGTAAGTGATATAGAGGGTGGCCGCAGCTGCATTGACAAACGCCAAGAAAGCGGCTGACGAGCCGATGTTGATCAATCCTAGCAAGACCTGGATGACGACCGATAAAATGATGGCTCGGAAGGGCACTTGAGATCGTGTGCTCACATGTGCAAGGTAATCAGAAGCGGGTAAGCCTCGATCACGCGCGAACGCCCATGCTGTGCGCGAACAGCCCGCCATCAGTCCAAAATGTGCCATAATGACAATTACCAGGGAGACTGCCGTCATTGCGTTTGCCCCATGAAGAGAGCCGGTGGCTTGGTAGTAGATCTGGATAATCGGATAGCCCAGCTGTGAGACTGGAGCAGCAAGTACTTCATCCAAGTCGTGGAGAGAGAACAAGAGCGCGATGATCATGCCGAAGCCTGCCAATTCGTCAGAGCAATGCGAAAATACTCCAGGAGTATGCTCAACTTACCAAGAAGTCCGTTGGTCAGGATAGTTCCAATCATGGCTCGAGGGATCACGACTGTGGGCCTCTTGACTTCCTCGCTCATCTGAACGGGTCAGTTGGATTCCGAGAGCAAGATAAATTATACTTACATGGCTTGCGGTATCATAGCCAACGAACGGGAACGTATTGCCAACAAGTCCTACACAAAATGCAATCCCGTAGTTGGGCCAAGAGTCGGTATCTGCGGTTGACGTGAACACAAACTTCGCATTCGTCCGTGGTCCAAGGTACACCAGCGGGATCAGGACCGCGAAGAATCCAGCTATATGCCAGACCAAGAGAAAGGCTTCAAGCTTCGGCAGCCACTTTGCGAAGCCAACGTTCACGATAACACCAAGCATGATTATGCACCAGTAGATCATCGTACCATGCCACGCTTGGTATCTCTCGAGATACTCTGGGTAATTGAAGACTGCCAGAGATTGGATCATGGTAGCTCCAAGGTACGCTGGCGACGCTGTGGTAAGCTGCCATCCCCAGAACGTGATCCATCCGAAGATCCAGCTGACAATTCGATAGTGCTTCTTCGGCGCGAGTTCGGCTGCCCAGCGATACTGCGCCGCAGATGTCGGACACATAGATGCATACTCAGCTAGGGATGCGCAGGTGCAAAAAGTCCCAATGAAGCAGAAGAAGAAGCCATATATGAGGGCAACCTGAATGATCCGGCGGAGTTAGTCCGGAGACCCGAGAGCATATTCCTGAATTCGGGTAAAACATACAGGACCTCCGTTGGTAAGGACAGTGGTGAAAGTGACCGAGTAGGCTTCCCCTGGACGAGAGAATCGATCAGCGTGAGCACAAATTATGGTCATTCCATTGTGCAAGGCTCACATGTGGCCATGACTGTTGTCGTCAAGCCCAAGGTTGACAAGAGTCCGAACTTGCGCTAATATTCGGTGAGCAAAGGTCTTGGTGTGTAGCCGGTTATCACAGCACTCACAGTGAGCTCCTGATTGTAACCCAAGCCGTGTAGTACTCGTGCGTCGTTGTCATCATCTTGCTGATGCGAAGGCACTTCCGCCACCTCGCTGTGCTTCGTCTCGAGCCCGCTCATCTTGCATCTGCAGACATCGCAACAGACACCACTAAGAAAATGAAGAAGCACGGAGCATACCAGCTTGATAGTGAGGTAAACCACGCTTCAAGATGAGACTTGTCTTTGACTAAGCTTTTCGAGCCTAGCCCTCATGCAGTGCGGACATACCCCAACCAGGAAGGTCATGGCATTTTGTACGAACCGATACGTAGCTTGACGGTGTCCTCGGCCGGAATGTGGTACCGAGACAACTACGTGCCGTGTATGACATAGCTGCAATCTGGGAAAAGTGCATAAGAAGAGTCAAATCAGGGACAGAATACCAATCAACAGACAGCCAAGCCTCGCAAGCCTCTTACCACCAGACGCCTCAATTTCGTGCATAACCGAGCCCTCTTAGACATGCATCCAAGTCTCAACGAATGGACGATCTGTACAGCGGGGCTGTAAGCGCTGTGCCAACCGTGCAGCTTCTTGCAGAAGCGAGACCAAGCGAGTGGTTCCGTGCCCACAGCTGTTTTCCGAAACAATCAGCTACAATCGCACGCAGACGCCGTGCAATGTGAGTTGCAGGGTACGGATAAACTATTGATGATCAATTCCTCGTTATGTGTTACCTTTGAAAGCGAGATTGAGCAAGCTCTCTAGAAATCGTTCTTGAAATGCTCTGGTGCAAGCAAGGCTAAGTCCTCACGCTCATCACCAGTCCACCGAGCAAACGTGGCATCACCAAGTGAGCCTCCAGGTAAGTCGAGGTCACCGGGTATCAGCGCCTCAACTACCGTGCCGGCAACAATCCTTTGACAGAACGCAATGACCGTCTGCAAAAAGTCTGCCGCAGGGCGTGCTGATGTTGTGTGACCAGCCGCAAGTCTGATTCGCACATCCGCAGAGGTGTCGTGAAGCGAGTCCTCAGCGTGCGTAACAAAGTCATGCAGGGAATGTAGGCTCGCGATGAAGTCTCCCCAGTTGCCCTGCAGAGGCAGGACTATTGGAACAACCTGCACTTCGCCCCATGGCATGGTAGCGGTCCGTTGATAACAAGTGTCTCCAACGTACAACCAGCGTTCAGTCTTGTCGTAAATTGCAATAGAGTCTGGCGTGTGTCCCGGTGTGTGTATCACCTGAAGGCCAAGATCTTGTCCCATGTGCTCAAGCTCCTCGCTATCTCGAGCATAGTGGCTTATTTCGTACTTTGGCGTGTGCATGTCGAAAGCGCCGCACAGTGAGTTTGCGTCGCGCTGGTCGGCTTTGAGGAAATTGCGGTCATATCCAGAAGCTACGATCCTCGCTCCTGCGTTAGAGAAAGCCTCAATGCCACCGATGTGGTCGAAGTGGCAATGCGTACACACGACCATGAAGTCAAAGCTCGCTTGGTCGCTGCTCAGGATCTCATGATGAATGAAGTCCTTCAGTTCCAGGACTGGGGAGTCAGCTCGACCATTGTGCGCGCCGCATCCGGTGTCGATGACGACCGCAAGGGAAGAGGTCGGGTAAAGCTTGACGTAGATGAACGGAAACTCTGAGTACTTGTCACGATGAACAATCAGGTAGGTCGTATCGTTCAATCTGGAGCCATGGTAAAGAGTTCCGGTTGGAGGAGGCGTGTCCTGACGCGTGTTTGCGAGACACATGGCTTCTTAACAAGTGATCAATGAAGCATCCACAGGTGCAAATGAAGATAGGAGATGCTGTCTCCAAAAGTGCAAGAGGAGTGCATGGCTAGTGCGAGCATCGCGCATATGAGACGCCGCAGAGCTACCCCGGTATATGCATGGTGCACCTTCGGGTGTTGATGTTATCTCGCTTACAATTGTGGCGATGTGTTCATGTTGTGCTCGGCACGAACTCGCGCGCGCAGAGCCGTGATCACCTTGATCTTGTTGACAGTGAGGGTATTACCCTAGAATTGATAACCATTCTGATGTGCTTATGCATCTGTTGGCAGCCTGTCTCTTTCTAAGCATATATCCTAATTGGTGACCAGTGTTCTACTAAATCAATGAATCAGTAGGACCATCAGAACGATCAAGTCAATGCCAGGCCCATTGCACTCATAGCCGCATCCTGAGTAGATAAGGGTCAAGTCCTTTGAACCCCTACGTCATGCAGCATGACGTTGTATTGTAAATCGCGATCTCCGTTCCAATCCTCTGCTTTCACAATCATGGTGTCAATCTGGTTGAATCCAAGTTTCTGGTACAATGGGAAGCCTGCAGGACTGGCCTCAAGGTATGCGGGCAGTCTTTCCTCTTTGCAACGATCGAGTCCCCATCGTACGAGCGCCGCTCCAACACCCTGCCTCTGTGCCTCTCGATGAACACATAGAAGTCCCAGTACTACCGCAAATGTTAGCTCTTATTTAGCTCACCGTGTAGAGGTTGCCTATTTGAGACGACCGTCGGCCCAAGTCTTACAGATGTGAGGTTTCCCTTCCCAGATCTTCATTCTCATCCTTGCAGTCGCGCCCAAGAAAGCCGACGCCTGCTTCTTTTCCTTGCCTTTCGCCCATGTGATGGAAGGCATCTTCTCCCATTCTTCCCTTGGCCGCTCATGCAGGTAGATATACCAGGCCGCGAATCCCAGAATTTCTCCAGTCTGTGCCTGTGTACAAACCATGATGTCTTGGACCGCAGTGTTATGCCAATCGTCGAGTGTTCTTTGGCCAGCCAGCTTACGCACTAGAGGCGAGTGGTGAGGGCCTGGGAATAAAGCCTCATGGTAAGGATCGTTTTCAAAGGCAGAAAATTGGACCTCCATCAGGCGATCGATGTCGCTTTCTAATGCGCGTCGAACAATAAATGTTGCAGGCTCTGCTTGGCGTGACATGCTGGCTATAATGAAAGTGTTGGAGACGAAGCGAGTGCTTGAGGAGCGAGACCCTGGATCATATGTTGCAAGATATCTGTTTCTAGGTTTAAAGTGGAGGATGGGGATCCCTGGCGTCTAATATATATTGCTGAGCGAGCGGCACCATTAGGGCTACGGACGTCAACACTAGTATTGCGCTAAAGCATTATTGAACCCTTGAAAGACACATTTATAGCCGTGTAATCTCGGCTATCGGACCTTGTCTGAGGCGGGACCGTTCACGATTGCAACCCGCAGATCCTGGCGATGGGGAATATGTCAAGATCTACTGTAGCTCGCTCAGGTTGTGATATCTGACCACCAGTCATCTTAGGGTGAATGGCTGTGCTTGCCAGTAGTACTGCGAATGCGCCGAAGTCAAGATTTGTCCGACTGTCCAGTCGACGAAATCGTGGTCACTTCAGGACATGGGATTCGAGACCAGACATGGCTGGATTAAAGATGGGCGAAGAACGGGCAAAGTGACCGACACGGTGTCTTTGACAAGCCAGTCCGCGAAGTCGATGCTGAGAAACTATGGATCAAAACTCAAGCTATCTTAAGCATACTGAGACCATGTCATCGATGTAGGTATCCAATGTCAACCATTTTCACCACTCAAATTGTCTGCAGAATCTCCAAACTCGGCCCAACATATATCTTTCGTGCCCGGAAAACATAGTACACGAGTCCTCCGATGATCACCCCACCATATACGACGCATGAGTAGTTCATGGTCTCCTTTGTAACCGGTACCATTGGCGGGAAAAATGTAAAGACGACTGTGAGGATCGTGTATCCGGCGGCAAAAATATTGATAGGCAGACCCCAGCGACCCAGTGTCCAGGGCCCAAACTCAATCTTCTCGTGACGAAGTCTCTTCACGATCATCAGAATGATGGGGATAGAGTATGAGGTGAGGAAACTGGACACAACGAGAGATACTATTGCGTTGAATGCAACAGAGGAGCCAACCTGGTCACAAAGTTAGTCGTAAGAATGCCTGGAAGGGTGCGCACGCGGCGACTTACGTTGATGAGGCCGAGTAGCACATTCACCGTTCCGGTCAACAAGATAGCCCATAATGGAATGGCCCGTCTCTTTTCCACCTACACTTTGGTTTAGTAATGTGATCGTACCACACGAAAAGCCGCAAACACACTGACCTTGCTGAAGAAGCTAGAATACGGAAGTCCATTGTCTCGAGAGAAAGCCCAAGCTTGCCTAGAAGCGGAAGCCACGAAGTTGAACGTTGCAAAGACGTAAAGCGAGAGCAGTAGGCATGTCAATGCGGTCGTAGCGGCCCTAGACTTGAGAGCTGTTTCAAAGATCTGGATGAAGGGTTGACCGAAGGCTGTACCAAGGGTGTCATCTGGGTTGCCGAAGCAATACAGTATGAAGATATAGGTTGACAATCCGAGAGCACCGTTGATAAAGACTGTGGCCACCATGGCCTTGGGCACATTTGAAGAGGCACTGGTAACTTCTTCAGCCATGTGGCATGCGCCATCGTAGCCAATGAAAAGGACAGCGCTGGCAGACTGTCCGATGAACCATGAGAGTCCGGTGCTGCCGTATCCCGAGCGGTTGACAACCTCTGTCCAAACGAATGCGTTCGTGCTGATGGGGGCGAGGTGTACGACCGGGATGAGGACCGCGAAGAAACCAACAACGTGGAGGATCAAAATGAGGCCTTCCAGCCCAGGGAGGAGTCGCACCAAGATCGTGTTGACAAAGATCGTAAGCAACAAGACCGCGTACATGATGAGAGTAGCATGCCATCTGGGTGCCTCGTAGCCGGGGATGTTGAGAGCCAGAAGAGATTGGATAGTCGTACCGGCGAGGTACGTTCCCGTGGAAGCGGCAGCTTGCCAGCCTAGCATACTGACCCAGCCGGTCAACCAGCTGAGAAACTTGGCTTTATTCTTTGGCGCCAGAAGGGCAACCCAATGGTATTGTCCGCCGGAGACAGGGTACATTGAGGCCATCTCTGCCATGCTAGATAGAAGTGAGCTTCATCATACTTGTCACGCAGTTGTTCGAGACGCACGATGCACAAGTCGCAAGCGCGCCGACGAAGGCGACCGCAAACCCAGAGATCATTGCTGGACCCCCACCGTTCACGAAAGAAGTAACAAAGAACCTGGAGTGGCCGTCAAAATCCATTCCCCATCGCCAGATCGTATCGCGAAGCTCTTACGGAATGGCAGATTCCCAAGTACACATCATCGCTGTGGTAAACGCTATCAGGGACAATAGGCCAAATCGCCTCTGCGATACACGTCAGTCGCTCTTGGTCGAGATCAAGGTCAACGATACATGGTGCATACCTTCAGCTGCTGGCTCACTCCGAGCCTCTGTAGTTTAGCATCTTCAGACCTGTGGGCTTGACCGTTGCCATCGCCGCTTTCAGCTTCGGCATTACTGATCTGAAAGTCGACCTTCGTCATGCTTTCTGTTTCTCAACGGGGCCAGATAATCCAAAGGAGACTGAAACGAATGCAATGTTCGCAAACGCAGCGAGGCCAGTAGCTAATGGGAAAGATCAAGCAACCATCTCGCCTGGGCGGCAGCGACCATCTCGTCGCCGCAGTCCCTGAATCATGTCCATAGTCCCCTCCAAAGCACTGGAAGGCCACTCGATTGGCCGGATATGAGCAGTAGTTAAGCTTCACAAGCATTGAGATTGCAATGCGCTCTTTATACCCTTGTCGAAGCCTCACATCTGCATGAACTTTCGATGTCGGATAGAGAGTTTGACGCGGACTTGCTACTTGTAGTTTGGACACGTTGGCAAGCTACAGCGACCATCTCTTCGCCTCAAACTCTGAACCATGGCCACATTGTCGTCCAAAGCACTGGAACACCACTCCATTGGCCGAATGTGGATAGTAGTCAAGCTCAACAAGCATTCATGAAACTTCGGTGTCGTATACAGAGTTCCACGCGGACTTGCTGCTTGTAGTCTGGAAGCGGCGGCAAGATTGCCTGATGCAGCCAAGGATCCGTGCGGGTGCCCCGGATAAAGTGGTAGGATTCGCCTTCGCTATCTAAGCATCCTTGTGCATCGCAGGAGGCAGGATTATTCTCGGCACTTACCATAGGCACTGGATTAGCGCCCAAGGGTCACCGGTGGCTGAAGCCCGACCTCTCTTTGTGGCGCGTCTCACAAGGGCATGCGAAGCAAACCTCATTTGGGATGGATGGTATGAAGGCAGGTTGTCGATTGTACGCGCGACGACAGGTGGGCTCCGATGGCTTGCGAGAAATCTATCGACCACGACAAAGTCATCAGCCAAATCTAGGTCTTGGGTGCATGTACTGCTCAGAATCTGTTCGAGCCTTACAGCCCTCTTCTTCATTGCCTAGTAATCTATTACAAGCGACTAAGTACGAGCATGCTTCGTTGCTATTTTGCTCAGTCAAACCTTGAGAATGGCCAACCCTTGTTGCAGCCTGACGCGAGAACGGGGAGGGTGGCCAGCGTGACGATCTATGGTCGACGAGGTCGCTCCTCGTCTGCACGCTGCCACATCTTCCCCCGATCAAACGCATCGTTTTGATGTCGATGCAAATCCCAGGTACACAGTCTCTATGATGCTGGCCAGTCGATCCGAAGAGTACATCGAAGGGCCGCGACACGCCGTCGTCACTTCAGACGATAATGGAGCCGTGTTGCAAATTGTAACATACTTCCTAATAGTCGTGGTAGCGATGGCAACTCTACTCAGACTGTTTCTGCGCGTTAACGTTGCACATGCTGCTGGACCCGATGATGGCCTTGCATGTCTAGCACTGGTAAGTACGCTCCCGTTGTTGACGGTTCGCTCTGTTTGTTGACATACTATCATAGCTATTCGCAATCGGCGAAGTCGTCGCAACGTCGACCGGAGTCGAGATGGGACTTGGCACGAGAGCGAGGCTCTTGACAAATGGTCAAATCCTCGATGTAAAGAAGGCGCGTACAACCGAGAGTTCTCTTGCCGGCGCAAGCCCATTGACAGGTCCGATATTTAGGACACCTATGTTGCTTGTATCTTCTACATCCTCGCGATTGCTGCGGCGAAGGGCTCAGCATTGTTCTTCGTCGAGCGCCTCGTTGCTAGCAGGTTACATCGCGTGTTCATCCGAGCATTGAATGTGTTGCTGGTCATCTGGGCGATTGCATCGGTATTGACCACCGCTCTCCGCTGTGGTCTGCCAAATCCTTGGAACAGGGCAGAAGGCGAATGCCTTAACATGGTAAGCGCATACTGGTCGCTTTAACTACACCTATCATCGTGACCTGTGAGCTCATTATCAAATAGGTTCCTCTCTCAGATGCTTTCGCAGTCGTCGACATCGTGCTCGACATCGCCCTGGTAGCCATTCCCATAGCCCTGGTGTGGAACCTTCACATGCAACGCCACGAAAAGGCAATAGTGAGTCTGGCATTCACCTTTCGGCTCAAGTAAGTCTATCGTAAGTTCTGCTTGGCAAACCGCAAACTCACACGAGTATAGTGCAATTGCAGCCCAGATCGCGCGAATGTGTCTAATGCACGTACTGCATCGTTCGAACGACCTGAGCTACGATAGTCTCCCGCACAACATCGTCATGCAAGTCCAAATGGCGCTTTCGATCCTCGTCGCATCCATACCTGCCTACAGGCCTTTCATGAAACGCGCCACGTCCGGCATGATGTCGATTCGTCTCGGGCAAGGTGTTGGCACTTACGGTGTTTCGGACGTTTCGGGCGACTACCCCATGGACGCGCTGTCCAGAAGTTCGAATCAAACCAAGAAAAGAGGAAGAAAGGCTTCTGCGCAAGCTACGAAATTCATCCGCAGGACGATCGAAGTTGCAGTCGATTCTAAGAGGGATGCCGATGAAACGCATCTCAACCCTTGCCAAGGTAACAGCACATGGGACGGGAGTAACAGTTCTTGAAACGAGGAAGCATGAACAAGAGACGAAGTTGATGGAATGTCTAGCCGATGTAGGAACAGATCGGACCTGATCTACTCCATATCCTTTTGCGAATACAGTGCACATCGAGATCCGCCTGGGACCGCCCTCAAACTTTTGCCTAGGAGTTGTCACTATCAGCTTAGGCTCTTGATGCAGAACTTCTAAGCATTCGTATCAGAAGCCTAGGCTGAACTGTGCGCCTCCATGCCGTGTGAAAAAGCGTGAAAGAAAAGTCTCGTGAAGCAGTGAAGCGAGAGTTGTGACTGCCTTCGCCATCGGGCATGAATACCACCTATAGGAAATCGATGACGATGCGCATCCTGAGCATTTTCATCATCAGAGGTTGATACGAGCAAAACTATGAAATTGTCGGGAAATTTCAACGGCTTCCCATCACCGCTCGAGACAAGAGGCGGAATGGACAACAGCATTGCAGAAAAAGTCTCTGGCAGAGCAGATATCGGTGAGTTCCATCGAACGAGGTAATGACCCATGCACCTGACTAAGGTCCAGAATCTCTATTGTTTCAAGACGCTGCCATGTCACTTGCATCATTTACTGCGCGCGATATCTCTGCTGCTCAAGCAGAGGGCGACGACTCAGGTCCCGGAACATCTGCAATTGCCCAAACTACAGCAATAATGCAAGATCTCTGTAAGCAGCACCTCATCTCATTCTCTCTGGCTTATGAGACACATATGACAGCCCGCACTCGCAGACACTATCACCAGAAGTCGCGGTCTTTCCGACGGGTATCCTCGTAGCACGAAAGAGCTGAGGAAGTGCCTCACCTCCCATGTCGAGAAATAGATCCCGCAGGCAGAGCAAGTCGTTGAACAGCGCCATCGTGCGACGGCTCGAGTGCACGAAGACCCACATGCACCAAATGTACTACGACAGCGCTATTGCTTGTTGTTTTCAATATGGCCGTCCACGTGCTGTCGTTGCCGCCATGTACATGTGTCGGGCCAGAATTTCGAAGCTTTGCTTACGTATGCTCGCGTCCTTCGCATTCGGATCCTCCTCGAAGCTCTATACCAGCCCTTATCGTTGGCTTGTTGGAGGCGCAATACCCCGCTTCAGCCTCAAAGGCTCTCCTCTTCTCTGATTCAAGGATAAACATATAATGGCGTAGTAGGATTCGAGTGCAGACCTGTTTTCGCTGCCACATTTTCAGCCAAGACAGTATATGATCTTACAATTGCCGCTCGTACGATTTGCCTTAAACTGAACAATCTACGCATCTGAAATCTACAGCACATCAACGAATCTCCACAACAATGCCAGCCGGACTGCATTATGTCACGGCAGGCGGCGGCCGTCTCGCCGTCGAGATTACAGGCAAAGAGACCGACCCTCTGGTAATCTGCTCGCCGGGTATGGGCGACACACGCGATGCCTACGGACCACTAGCGAAAATTCTGGTGTCACGCGGCTACAGAGTCGCCACGATGGACGCGCGCGGCCACGGCGAAAGCAGTGCGGACTTCACGCGATACGGCGACGAAGCAACAGCAGAAGACTTCCTGACCGTCGCCGACGAATTCAGCCATGGCTCGCCCGTCGTACTGGCCGGAGCCTCGTTCTCCGCGGCGGCGGCGACGATGGCAGCGGCAAAACAACCAGAGCGGGTCAGCAAGATCATCCTGCTCGGACCATTCTTGCGGAACGGCATGGGAGTTCTTGGGCTGTGGTTGATGCCGGTCATGTTCGCGTGGCCCTGGGGACCGGCGGCTTGGGAGATGTATGCTGCGACGCTATGGCCAGGACTGGAAGGTGATGGAGCAAAGAAGAGAGCTGCTGCTTCGAAGGCTTCACTCACCAGGCCTGGACGATGGGCCGCTTTCCAGGCTACGGTTGCGGGATTGGATCATCGTGTTGTTGCTCCGTATGTCAGCTCCGTGCGGGCGCCGGTGCTGGTGGTGATGGGCGATAAGGATCCAGATTGGAAGGACCCTAGAGCGGAGGCTGAATGGGTCTCGTCGAACTTCTCGCAAGTTGATACTCTGATAGTGCCTGGTGCAGGACATGCGCCGATGTACGAGCGGCCGGAGGCGGTGGCTGAGAAGGTGCTCAGTTTCCTGGAGGATAAGGCGAACGTTCAGTGAAATGTCGAGCTTGTTAACAGGTGCGCTGTAAAGCTGTTTCTCGTTCATGTTGGGTCAGTTTGATGTCCATGATACTCATTGGACGGTTCATATGGTATGCAGGTGGGCATTTTTCAAATGCAAACGCTGTATCATCTTTCTCGTTCAAGCCGGAGTCAAAAGCGCAGATTGTAGATCCATTGTCGATTTCGCCAGTAGAAGGGTGCGTCTCTGTGCAAACGCACAGATGTATTGACCACGGATAGGTATACAAGTAATATTGATATTGATGTTGATGGAAATAGGGTGTCGGAGATGGAGGAAGAGGCAGCTGAATCCCAAGCGGACCGAGACTTTCGACCTAGGTCCTAGAGTGGGTGCAGGCATCGGATAGCTGCATAAGTAGTGTCGCATGCATCAACTGACAACTTCTTTCTCTTCTCTTTCCAATCAAGTACAATATCATGAAACGGAGCTCCGATGCTACCATAGTCGCGACATACCTGTGCACGCGCTGGTAAGGATAGCACCGTCGACCTTGCATTCCCAGCACTGAAGATGGACACCCCCGAAAGCGCCGAACTTGTTCATCTGGGCAATGGTAGTTATGCGCTATACCATTCACCTCACGCCTGGACGAAGTGGTAGGTCCATTGCGAGCACCAGCTACTGCTGCATTTCTTCTTGCTGTGTTTTTTAATCTACACTCGTTTTGCCCTTCTACACTTCACTTAACTCAAACATGGTTCGATCACAGCTCAGCGCAACCACAAGGTTGTGTCCATCAATCACTACATCGCAACTGCGCGCCTGTCGCCTTGCGCCTCGCATCGTTGCTGCTCATACGTCTCAACCGCGCCGGAATCTCAGCTATAACAGAAGGCAGCTAGCGCCTGCGTTTGCACAACCCATGACTTCCCGCCATTTCCACACTTCTTCACCATGCCTGGACCGATGGATAAAAGAGACGGGTCAGAATGAACAGGCTACGAAAGCGCTAGCAGAGCACAATGCCGAGGTGGATCAGGTGGCCGCCAGCGTTCGTGGCTTCTACGAGCGCGGTGAGAAGTTCAGGATCTTCCACGGTTCCACCAACAGCACGAGGAAGAGACCGCAGGGCAAGACCGTCGACACCAGCCGACTGAACCGCGTGCTCCACGTCAACACCGATGCCGAGCAACCGTATGCTCTCGTACAGCCTAATGTGCCCATGGACCGTCTGGTGGAGGAGACTCTAAAGTACGGCTTGGTGCCGCCGGTGGTCATGGAGTTCCCTGGTATCACTGTGGGAGGTGGATACGCTGGCACGTCGGGCGAGAGCAGTTCTTTCAGACACGGCTTCTTCAACCAGACGCTAGAGCAAGTGGAGATGGTGCTGGCCAATGGCGAAGTCATTACATGCTCGGAACAAGAGCGTCCGGATCTCTTCAAGGGAGCAGCTGGCGCCGTGGGCACCATGGGCGTCACCACCCTGGTCAAGTTGCGTTTGCACAAAGCCGCGAAATATGTCGAGACCACATACCATCCAGTGCACCAAGGCATGCCCCAGGCTATGGAGATGATCCAAAAGTTCACTGACCTAAGCCGCGACCTTGACTACGTCGACGGAATCATGTTCTCCAAGACTGAAGGTGTGATCGTCACAGGCCGCATGACTGACACCCCAACAGAGGGTCTCCCCGTTCAGCGCTTCAGCGACGCAAAGGACCCATGGTTCTATATGCATGCCCAGAAACGCGTTACTGGAACAACTGGCCCAGTATCCGAAGCCATCCCATTGCCAGAATACCTCTTCCGCTACGACCGCGGTGGTTTCTGGGTCGGCAACGCAGCTTTCGATTACTTCCCTGGTTTCCCCTTCAACGACTTCACACGCTGGTGGCTTGATGACTTCATGCACACAAGAATGCTTTACCAAGCACTGCACACAAGCGGCCAATCCGAACGTTTGATCGTGCAAGATCTCGCACTGCCATACGCTACAGCCAAAGAATTCGTCGACTTCACAGACGAGAGACATGGAATCTACCCGCTATGGCTATGTCCACTGAAGCAAAGCCCGCTGCCAACAATGCACCCTCACTCTGCCGAAGTCGAAGCCGACGGCAAGACGCAAAAGCAAATGCTTAACATCGGCCTCTGGGGCCTTGCGCCACGCACCCACGAAGAATTCGTCAAAGCCAACCGCGATCTCGAGCAGAAGTTGCTAGAGCTTGGTGGCATGAAGTGGCTGTACGCCCAGACCTACTACACCGAAGAAGAGTTCTGGTCGCAGTTTGACAAGGCGTGGTATGACAAGCTGCGCGAGAAGTACAACGCTACCGGTCTACCAAATGTGTACGAGAAGGTCAAGGTGGACCTTGCGAAAGAGGAGGCGCCAAAGTCGCTCGTGGCATCACTGAAGAATATGTGGCCCTTCGCCGGCTTGTACGGGCTGAGGATGTCGATCAAGTCGAGGGATTACATGAAGCATAGGAATTCAACCTGGAAGGATTGGGTGCCGAGATCGTGATTACGACGGGCGTGGTGTTTTCAGCAATTTTTTCATAAATAATAAATATACAACAGATAAAACCGCGCCAACTGCATAGAGGGTATTCATTTTCAGGCTCGTTCTTGCAAGAAATCACACAAGCACATCCTTCTCATTCTTCTCAGGCCACCAGATCATACAATGAATCGGCACACCCTCTCCACCAACCTTCTCAAGCCCATCAGCACCCACCTTGCCCTTCCCAAGAAGCACAGTCTCACACCTCTCAAAGCCCAACTTCGCATAAACCCCCGCCGAATGCTCCGTCGTAGCCTCCAACCAAACCGGCAACCCTTCCGCCCCAGCCTTCTCCTGCAACTTTCGAATCAGCGCAGAGCTCAACCCCTTCCCCCTCGCATTCTCCCTCGTCGCCACGAAAAACAGATAATAAAACTCCTTCGCCCCCGCCGCCGCCAACACTCTCCTTCGCACGCGCTTGGTCGCCGGCTCGAACTCGCACAGCATCCGCCAGCACCCCGACAAGCCCAGTTTCCACAGCACCTGAAAGATGCCCGCGGGCACCAGCGTGCAGGGGTTGTCGACGGTTTTGCCCGGCGGGATGACGACTGTGACGGAGGAGAAGGCTTCTGCTTCTGAGAAGACGGCGGCGTTGAGGGCTGCCGCCGTGGCCAGGCGCGTGAAGTACTCTTCGAGGTAGGCGTGGCGGGCGGATTCGGGCAGGGCGCCGAGCACGTAGGTTACGCCTGGGTCGGTCCGGAAGGCTGTTTTGTAGAGAGAGGCGGTTTGCGCGATGTAGGAGGGTCCCACGCTGGTGGTGATTTTTATTGGGGTTGTCATGGCTGTGGTGGGGTTTGAGGGGTGGGCTTGGAGCTGGGGGGAGGGGACGGTTTATTTTCTATTATTATTGCGCGGGTACATCTTTACTTGTGCCTGATTGTGTTGGCTCGTATAGCGTCGGTGCGAGCTCGTACAGCGCGAGCTCGTATAGAGCGAGGCGTCCAAGGGTGCCTGCTTCAGGCTGCTTGCGTACGCGCCGGAGGTACGCCGTCTAGTTGCCCCGGGGTCACGTGATCGGATACTGTCGATGTGTATCTCATTGGGTTAGTTCGCATCTGCTCATGATTCGTCGTGTCGTATAACGAGAAAGCTTGTTTCAAACAAGCATGAAACGATTTGCAGCAGCGACGACGACCGATCTGTATGTACGAGCATTACCCGCTATGCCGCGGTGATGATGTGATTCAGCGATAACTACTTCGCTATACTGACATGCGAAAGCGATTCTGTAGTAACCAGGTACACGCATCAGGGCTACCTATCAACTGCTAGGCTCTTGCGCATCTTTGACCGGTAGGCGCGCATTGATCTATGTCGTCCGACTCTGACTACGGAAGGGTAAAACATGGAAACATCCCGCCTGTACATTGTTGCGTAATTCCAAAATACGATCTTTGGAACAGTTCCCTTCTCGTTTACCTATTAAGAGATACCTTGTCCAACTATCAGTACCAAAACCTAAAATACCAATCTAGGCCGTCAGCATAAAAAGTCAAGCAAAGACCTCTGCGCCTCAACATGCATTTGCTTGCTCTGGAGCAAACCGTCCCACAGGCCAGAAAGACAGAGATGACTCTCATCATAAGGCACCCTTGAAAATTCCTCGTTGGGTCTTGCAGCTGAAACGTTCGACGACGGACGAGTCAAGCTCGGCTTCGCCTGCCGCGATGTGAGGTACACGATGGACTTTGCGGTTGACGTCTTGAGCAACGACCTCAACTCGCACTCGATCGGGGATCACTTAATCGGCAGGATTGGTTCGTGTGCAAGGTAGATTGCGTACAGGTATTTGGGCGCTGGTGTTGCGAAGCAAGTATTGGAGCTCTGTCCGTACCTTTTGTCCCAGATGTGGGTAGTGCTGGACATTGTACTTATCATAGCCAAAGCAGATAGCGGTTATGACGGTGTTGACGAAGTTGCGGACTAGATGGCGAGGAATTGTGTTATTTAAGGCACCCGCTCGTGAGTAATTGCCAGATCGATTCTGACTTGATGCAGGCGAGTTGCACCGGACCGTCAGCTGCTGTAGCAGAATTCATGGAGCACATTCCTTCAAATGCGTCGTTCGGGGTCATATCGTGAGCGGTGAGATCATGTCGAAAAGCTTGTACCAACGAAGACAACGAGAACAGCTGCGTAAGCCGCTGTAGAGCCAAGGACTTGGTCTGGTTTCAAATGAGTGCCGAAAGTGATTCCAGCGGCGAACAGGAACATGGCGACGCATGTTGTAACCAAGCTTGCTGTCTTCGACTCCAAATTCGCCATAATCAGCATTGGGATGACAAGTACGAGTCCTCCAGCTGAAGCCATGCCGAAGCGTACCCAGAGCTGTTCCGACTCGGAGGCCCTGTGAGCCACAGTTCTCGAAATCCCTGGTAATCGCGGGTTTTCCTGATCCCTAGCGTCCGGCAATTTACCTTTGGGCAAGACAAGGGCTGGAATCACACCTGCGCTTTCCATGTAACGTTTCTGGAGATGTTTCGAAGACTTGAGGTAGAAGGGGTCAAGCTCGTCGTTCTTGGCGTGTCGTGCCGCATGCTCTTGCATATACTCGAGGTCGCGTAAGGATTTGCCTGTACACAGTCAGCGCAACACAGCGCAAGGCGAAGCAATTTTCATACAATATCCATCCAGCAATTCACCCAGCGTCTTCAAAGCGTTAGTCGCAATTGTTTTCTTCTCTGTCGTTACGATCTCATGGCATGTTTCCGTGATCTGACGCTGGATATTTGCTAACACCAATCGTTGCGCGGAGGCGAGATTCAAAGTTGCTGTCTTCGGCGCTTGAGCGTCGTGTCTCCGAGTAAGAGTAACAAAAAGCTGGGTGCGAGCAGCGTCGATAGCGGCTCCAAGAGCCGTACCATCTAGGTTACCATCATCATCCATGGAGAACGGTTCTGGCAATGTGTATAGACTCCCAGTTCCGGTCGAGACAGGTGGTGTTGGCCGTCGGTCTTCCATCTGCTGATGCGCACGAGCGGAAAAACCCCAATCATCAAGAATCTGGTTGGACATACATGGCTCCGGTGGTACAAACACCCCGCCAAGCTGCATTTGCGCTGAATTGGAAGATAACGGCAATATTTGTGACGTGGGATCTTGCTGGTAGAAAGGAGCTGATCGATCCATGGTGGGCCACGGTGGGGCAAACACCCCTCCAAGTCGCCCTTGCGGTGTGTACCGACTGAAAGTTTCAGGCAATGTGAACGTTTCGAGATCTTGCGGGTTTCCAGAAGCCGGTTGATATAGATTGAACACAGGGGGGGATATACCACAGGTCATCGGAATATGTGTGTGCTTCGATCCCATCGGGTGCATCATCTGCAGGATCACAAGTGTCATCCACCCAAGCATTCCATTTCGGTTGATTCTTGCAACTAGGCCAGGATGATCTTCTGACGTCGTCAAATTCTGGCTGTCTGGAATCTCCTTGCAGTACGGCAGATGGGACATAACGTGTTTTCGACATAGGTGGAGCGCTATAGGAACGTTCCGAGGGTACATGATGTACATCTGTCGGAAAAGCAGTGACAGCATACGATGCCTGTCTCCCCACACGTGGGCCTATTGATGTCGTCTTGTTCTGGCTAGGCCCTTGTTGGGTTTGGCTGACAGCTCCGTCAAGCACAACAGTACCATTAGGTACCGCCTCCTCTTGGTTGAAAGCCTGTACTCGATCTTGATACTGTTGGTTTTGGCCATGAGTGAGCTGTATCTGCGAGCGCAGCGCTGTTAAATCGGGTTCAAAATCTGGTGTTGCGTCTGATCCTGTGGTCTCAAATCTCTCGCGCTCCAGTTTTTCGCCCATAGCGATGAAATTGCTTCCACCGTCTTCTGTCGGACGAGCAGATAGCCGGTCTGTTCTAGCGTCAGCTGTAGCTATTGAGACCCCGGAAGACCCGACTTGTCCTTCTTCTTTGCAAGCAGGAATTGCCTGTCCTCGTTTCTCAGAAGACATCCTTGGCATGCAGATGAATGGAAAGTTGGTGGACTAAGTCTATTCGCGGACTTGACGTCGAGTTACCCTCATAGAATTGAGTTCCTACATGTCGATTGTAAGGATAAGCATGGCAGCTCATAACGAGGCTGAGTCGATTAGTATAAAGTTGCCAAGTATTTTGACAAGATTGGTCATCCGAGCGCATACACCATGCATTACATCTCATGAGGGTCGGGCAACTGTTTCGGTAGTCCATAATTGCAGCTTCTGTGCAGATGCACCTTTACGTTGTATAATGGGAGAAATGTCGGTAGTCAAGCTTCTCATATCGCATCCAGTGCGACTGCTTTATCTTGCTGAAAACGACCAAATGTGAAAGACATCTTGTTCTGTCGAAAGAGACAGACGAGGAATATAGATTGCATGTAAGAGGACTGACTTGCACATATTATCGACCTTGTTGCGGTGGAGCTTCGTTCGACATGACCCTCTCGGTCGACGCCAACGGAGGTGAGCGGAGCTCAGCTAGATTAGGTTAGAACTTGGCCTCTTCCACCTGATAGCCACGTGATGTGGCTTTCGTCGGGGATGGCAACGATCAAGACGCCAACTTCTACCACAGCAATGGGTTGCATGGGTTGATGCTTAGCCTACCGCCCGGCGACTCCGACTCAGCACGAAAGAGCTGAATCTTTCTGCATACTGCCTCGCATATACGTGCAGTAATACGAAAAAGCGAAACACGCGTGATGTGGCTTTCTCTCGTAGCCAGCTGAGTTGCAGCCAAGAGAGGTCCAGACCTGACATACGTCTGCGGTGCTTCTGTTCCATGCGTCTGTCGAACGACTACTAAAGTATGCCTCCTCTCGCGCTCACGCGTGGCCGCCTCAGCTCATGCACGAATACATTGTTGTACTCAGCCAGCTTGCCCGTTGCGGTCTCATCAGGAGACAATGTGTCCTCATGCTCTGTGTGGCTGGCTGGTGTGGCTGCGGACTGCTCGAGCTGGAAATTATGCAGTGTCGCTTGTTTGGGTATTTATTAGCTGAACTTCCTGCTTGTATCTGATATTTTCTACATCATCATCTCAACTCACCTTGGCACAGTTGATCAACATGGCCACTATCCAGGATTTCAAAGGCATTCAGTACATCCGCTCGGCGGAGAACACCATCGACGGGCAGGCCTACAAGAATAACAATTATCAGTATGCATCGAGCTCCCATGGAATCGACCATGACATGAATCCTGCGTTGATTGTGCAACCGACCTGCGATGCCGACATCGTTACTGCCCTCAAGTACGCCAAAGCGAACAACATCGCCGTGGCAGTCAAGAGCGGCGGACACCAATACAGCGGCGCCTCTTCAACCTCCGGATCCAACATCCTGCTTGACATGAAGCCGACCTTCAAGAATCTCAACAATGATCTGAAGATTTTGAGCCAGACCACTGACAAGTCATTCCTCTATGTGAGCGTTAGCTGGAGTCTGGGCGAACTTAACGGCTTTCTGAAGAACAACAAACTATTTCTCCCCCACGGACAATGTGCGGACGTTCACGTCGGTGGCCATGCACAAACAGGAGGCTACGGGCAGCTTGGTCGTAGCTTTGGATTGTTTGGCGACCATGTCCGCGAGATAAGGCTTGTTGACCACAATGCCGAGATCAAGACCATCGATGCCAGTTCTGACCCAGACCTCTTCAATGCCATCCTTGGAGGAAGCCCCGGCAACTTTGGTGTCATCACCCATTACACCGTCGAGGTCCACCGCGACACCAACCATAACTTCAAGTCAGTTGGTGGCCAAGGTCCCCACGGTCTTCGCGCCGTATGGTGGTACAATGAAGACACCGTGAAAGCCCTTCTCAACAAAGTGGCCGAAATGGCTGACAACCCCGAGTTCCCGCGTAACTACGATCTCTGTGTCAGTGTGCTCAGCAGTGACTTCTCGCTCTCGGTTATCGTCCCCGAGATGGATGGTGTCATGAAGCGCGACCACCCTGAGATCTACGGGTTGGACGGCCAGCCAAAATGGCCCGCGACTGTGATCCTCTACGCGCAATGGGTCCCATTCACCAAGGATGACAAATACGACCCCAAGTGGTTCGACGGCCTCAACAAGTGCGGAAGACTGCAACTTCTCAGCCAGAGCTTCGACCAAGACATGTCTGCGATGACCGGCGAATGGATCTTCAGACAGCCACGCGAGTTCGACCACCCGTACGAGAAGCGCACGTACATGACAAATTCCAAGACGCTCAGCAAAGACGGTTGGGTCAACACCGTGTCGTCACAGATCGAGAAAGTGGTTGGGTTTCACCCTACGTCTTCGCTGTGGCAAAACTGCTGGCTCTCCGTTCAAATCCAGTGCTTCGGCGGCAATAAGTCACTGTTCCACACCAACTCTTCGAACGGCACTTCCTACAGCTGGCGCGATTCGACTGTCTGCCAAGTGATTGATTGTTTCCACGAGTCGAAGTACAAGAAGGTTGCGGACGCATGGCAGGCTGAGAACGATAAGCTGTTCGTTGGACCAAACAGCTGCTACAGCAAGCAGGACAAGAGAGTTCTGTGGGGATCTTATGGTGATTGGGACTTGCATAAGATGAGGCTGGCTTACTATGAAGACGAGGCGAAGTACCAGCGGTTGCAGAAGGTAAGGGCCCGGGCGGATCCAAATGGCATGTTCACGCCGAACCCGTTCTGCGTGAAGCGTGCTGTTTGAGAGACGATCTACCCTTGACGAAATGGTGTGAGCTGTTTTGGGTATGGATTTTTGGCGTTGGTATGTCTTTGATGGTATATGGCAACCCTTTGTTGACTTCTGTTGCAATCTTGTAACTTTCGTTCTCGCATTGGACGTGACGCAAAGATATAGATCCGACTGCGAGGCTCTCACAAAGTTCTCGGGCGGCCTGGACCGCAAAGATCATCTCGAGCTCCTAGCAAGCCGTTTACTGTGATATTGCTCCGTCACTGCTTGCCGTCTTGCCACGTTCACCCTCATATCTATCAAGAACTTTGCAGAAGCCGTGACGATCAATCACTCCTACTAGACCACGATGCGCCGCCATGTGGAGTCTGGCTGTAAGCAGCCGGTCAGAGATAAGCATAGATGGAAAGGGCATCTGACAGTCGAAAGAAACGCGGCAGCTGCATTTGAAACAACGATGCATGGTACGACTTTGCTTTGGTCGGCTATCATAATTGAGCGAGTATGCTCGCCCACAATCACAAAACAAGCGTCAGTCGAGCACAATCTGTCGTGGCGATAGCCCTCACTCCATCGGCGACTACAAGGTCGTAAGCACCAGGCCATCTCTTCCATCGCTTCTCATGCTCGTCCCAAGTGCAGCAGACATCGCGCTCAACGACTGAAAGCTCAACTTCTTTACGCTCGCCAGGTCGTAGGAATATTTTCGCAAAAGCAACGAGTTCGTGCTTCGGGCGATGAACGAAAGCTTCGCTCGTTGGATGTCCGCTATAGAGTTGCACTGCATGGCTTCCTGAGCGAGAGCCAATGTTTTCAACAGTCGCTGTGAGAAGATGTGTTCGACTTGCCCAGTCAGGATTCTGCTTTGACTGGCTCTCTGACAGACGGAGGTTGGTCACTTGGAACGTAGAATAAGTGAGACCATGGCCGAAGCTGAAGCGCGACATGGCAAGTGAATCTGGATGACGGTATCCAACGTTGATGCCCTCTTGGTATTGAATGTGCAATGTCTCGGGCGAGCATTTGAAAGTGTCGAACGCAGGCAAGCATTCCTGACCAAACCTCAGTGGCCATGTGGTCGCCAGACGGCCGGAAGGATTGACCTGCCCGGTGATCAAATCGAGGAGCGCGTTGGCGCCTTCTTGCCCTGGGAAGTGGGCCGCAAAGATCGCATCAACATCGTCAATCACCTCGCTGATGTCTATTGGGTTGCCGTGGTGGAGGACCAGCACAGTCTTCGGCGCGACAGATGCGACCGCGCGAATCAGCGAGACTTGATTGGCTGGTAGTACTATGGTGTCGAGATCGAATCCTTCCGACTCGTGTTCTCCAGTACGCCCTCCGAAGATGACCGCTACATCAGAGCGTGCAGAAACAGCCACGGCCTCTTTGATGGCAGCTTGATCGTCTCGAATCTTCAATAGCACAAACTTTCCGGAATGGAACTCTGGCTCGTGGTGCGAGGCCGTCGTGCGAGCGGAGACTCGCAGCCGGACTTGATACGCTTGGCCTGCTTCAAGGTCTACGTCCACCACACGCTCAAGCTTCTTCGGCTGGAATAGGAAGTCGGTGATGTCGATATCAGCTTCGTCGCCCTCAAGGATGGTCTTCTCGTCGAGCTCCAATGCGAAGGCGCTTGTGACCTGGGCTCCGAGACTGTAGCGACCTGTCTCTTCGACCTTGATAGTTGTTTTCATCGTCGAGTAAAAGGTCCTAGGGTCCAACCCGGGCGCAATGCGACCTAGCATCACCATCTGGACATCTTTAACATCTTGTGAGCAGACTGGCTGTGAGTCGTGCCTGTTGAAATGTTCCACGCGGACCCCTGGAGAGCCATTGGCGGCGAGCGTAGTTTGAAGTGGCATGGTTGGAGTACAAACAAAGGGACAGACCCCAGCAGCGTGTTTGACGTTTTCTGGGTTTGGATGAGATTTTCGCAAGGTCTCCAGGAATGACACTTCGTACTCGGGATGTGCGCAAGCACTGCCTCCGCCAGTGACGACTGGCCTGGTGCCCGCAGCACCAATCACAGCGATGGTAGGCCGTTGCTGCAAATCTAGAGGGAGTGTTTGGCGCTCGTTTTTGAGAAGCACGATGCCCTCGACAGCGGTTTGCCTTGCCATCGAAGATGAGTTGGAAACAATTTGCGCTTTCGGTGATTTGGTCGTACGATCGATCATCTGAAGCACAGAATGCACGGAGCGATCGAGGTCCTCGTGCGAGACAATACCTGCGCGTATCGCTTGTACAAGCTTTGCGCCGCGATGAACACTGGGACCAGGCATCTCAAGGTCCAAGCCGGCAATGAGGGATTCGGCTCCGGAGTGAGAACCATACCAATCTGACATGACGCACCCATCGTACTTCCACTCGTCTCTGAGCACATCGCGTATGACCCTGTTCTCACTACAGAAGGTTCCGTCCAATTTGTTGTAGGCCATCATGATCGAGGCAGGGTTCGAATCTCTGAGCATGCATTCGAAAGCTCGCATGTAAATCTCGCGCATGGTACGTCCATCTGCGGATTCCGCAACATTGTAAGACTTCCGTGAAGTTTCGCTTTCATTGGCGACGAAGTGTTTCACGCAAGCGCCAACACGACTTTCTTGCACGCCTGTCACGATAGCACTTGCAAGCTTGCCGGTGAGCAGTGGATCTTCGCTGAAGGTTTCGAAGTTGCGACCGCCCCTAGGGTCGCGATGCATGTTGATGTTGGGTCCGATCACGACTTGTACGTCCTTGAGACGAGCCTGGATGCCGACTTCTTGGCCAAACCGATGCATTAAGTCCGTGTTCCATGTAGATGCAAGGGCTGTTGAGCTGGGAAAGCAAGCAGTGCCTGTATCCTCAAGATGCGATTTGGCGCCACGAACACCATTGATCGAGTCGCTGACGTTTAGCGAGGGGATTCCCAGTCGTTCGACACCGGTGGTGGAGGTTAATGAAGCTCCAGATAGCAGAGATACCTTCTCTTCCAGTGTCAATGACGGGAGTAATGCCGTGTATGAAGCCTCTGTGCTGTTGATGCTCTCAGTAGTTGTCGCTGCTACCCTGTCCGGGAATGTGAGGTCAACATCCTCGCGCTTCATAGCATGTGGCACTGCACTGAGTACTTGGGCGGTGGCCATGCTGTGCGACTTTTGTGTGTGTTTTCTGGAAAGGATGCGAAGAAGATGGTACGAGGCCAGTCATACCCACGGCACAGGATTCCAGAGTAGCACCCGGCATCATGCATGACGGTATGCTCCGGCGGACATATATACTCGCCATAATTTTACGGCCTCGTAGAGTCCAACATGGGCAATTGTCACTCCACCCAAACGCTGAAACAGACTGCCGAACGCCACCCGCAACTCCGCCTTGCCTACAGCCTGGCCTCCACCTCCGCCCTTGCACTCCACCAACTTCCCCTCCCTCCACCTTCTTCCATCTGCAACTCCTCGCCGACCATCCACACACACATACTAAACGCATACGCGCTTACCCTGTCACCTGCAAATGCACGTGTGTACACAATGCCAAAGGACGTACTCGCGACAAGAGAACCTTGCCCGGCATGTACGCGCCGCACGTAAGTGCACACCGGAACCGTCCAGGTGAATTGCAGTTGAGACCGTGTAGACACGAATGAGGCACGTCATTCTTGCAGAGACTGCCATAAGCGATTCTCACGCACAGATCTGCTGCGTAAACACGAGAAGACGCACTCGTCACGCACGCTCCAGGAAGCACTGCCACGCGCGCAAGATGCCGCTGCAACTTTGGCGTCGCCTGCAAGCCTGTCCATAGCAGAGACATCGCAGATTGCACATCTTCCGGAGATGACACCATATCATGCTCCAAATACAGAAGCCTTTGGATCTTTGGATACGCCGGGCCATGAGATCTCCGGAGTAGGCGGTCATGGAGATGAGCATGAACAGGGTCTTTTCGATTTTGATCTCGCTTGGACATTCGACTTCCTTGACAAGGACGACGATTCCCATGTAGAGCTTTCAGCACCACGGACCGACGCGGCCACTACCACACAACAGATAGATGGCATCAACGACAGGTCCAACACGATTGCACGCGATGTTGTTCCGCAACCTCCATTGTCTGACGAGCACACACCGACCAGCAACCTGGACGATGAAGAAATAAACGATATGCTTAGGACATGGTCTGATGCTTCCTTGAAGGCATTGGCTGTCAATAATGGCCTTCGCTCAAATCTATTGGAAATTGCGACTCTGAATGACACAACCGATAGCCCACGCCGTGGCTTTCCAAGCTGTCGTTCATTGCAGTATTTCTTGCTACTCTACATACGACGTGTGCATCCGCGCTTTCCTGCCATACACGTCCCGACATTATCGACCGTGAAGACACCCGCCATTGTGTTGATGGCGATGATGCTAGCAGGCTCGTGTCATTCTGTGTCTAATGAAGACCAGTTCTGTCGTGAATATCTGGACCGGTGCCGTTACTGGCTCACCGCTGCACGCGAGAAAGATCTGAAAAGTGTAAGTACTCACGTTATTCGATGTGAATCCTGTCTGACCATCTGTCCAGCTAGACAACATTGATCATACGTTGGCACTATTTCTATGCACACTGACTGCCACCTGGAGCGGAAGACAAGCAGCATACTGCAGGGCAGAGCTGGACCGTGGCGTCTTGGCCCTGGCTTGTAGAAATAACCATCTACTAGTGAGTAGAGAGCCTGATTCAACAGTAGTCGCATCGACTTCAAAATCTTCTGCAAGCCGATCGAATGACCTAGAAGTCAAATGGCTACGATGGATCGAAGACGAAAGACGCAAGCGACTTGGTATCTGCATATATCTGCTCGACTGTCAATATTCTGCTCTGTTCCAACGACAGCCATACATCAGCAAAGCTGAAACGACTCGACTTGCTTTGCCTTGCGAACCAAGGTATTGGAGCGCTCCATCTTCTCGAGCCTGGACAATGATGCTTGGTCCGGCGCCTACACCTCCGAGCGCATATCACCTGCCGACACTCTCAAGCATCCTGTTGGAACGAGAAGAATCGTATGGAGACATGTTCTTCCCACCTCTTGATGGATTCTCACGCACATTCTATGCTTACGTTTTGCACACGCACATTTACGAATGGAGGCAAAATGTCTGCATGCTGAATTCCAACGGCCTGACAGGAAATATCCTGAGCTTTGTCCCCGATGACATAGGGATCGGACTCAAGCAGCACAAGATATGGCTATCTAATGCTTTGGATGTTTGGCTTGAACACTACTCATCCCCAGCACCAAGCGATCATCTTTCGGTAGACCACGTGCAAGCCGGAACTCTTCTACACCATCTCGGAGATCTTGCTTTGCGCATCAGCTTTTCAGACTTGTATATGTTGGCCAAGCGGTCAGCGACGGCAGATGATCTTAGCACCGCAACAGAGTCAATTTGCAACACTCTTGCAATGGACCAGGCATGCAACATATTGGATCGGACTTTCAACATGCTTGAATCAGCGTGCGACATACGACTTTTGGACCAGGACCCTTTTTGCGGCTATGAGTTGGTCGTGACGCTGTTCATTGGTGGCTTGCTGCTTTGGACAACTCACCACCTGCGACATCGTCAAGAGATCACTATGGCCTTGGAGTGGGTTGACCAGCGCTTTGGTACCGAGGCTCATCATGGATCGCTTTTGGCCTCGGGAAACGCAACAATCGTTTCCAAGCTTCAAGATGCGATTCACGTTCTGAGGTCCGTACGCAGTGTTGGGTATGCGAGCTTATTGGCATCGGTCCTCGACAAGCTGTATGACGAAGGGGTGTCCGACCGACCATAATTCTGAGCCCGGTCCCTACTTCTGCATCTCCGACTTCTTAGCCAGACAGTATTCCAGATGCGAGCTTGTCTTTGGAGCTGAGTCTTCCTACGCTCGAACGCCAAAATCCCAACTTTTGCCCCTAGCGCGGGCTCTATCATGAGTTGATGCTTCTCTGCGCCGTGTCCCAGAGTCACAGGCTACAGTAATTCTATGGAATTGCGGATGACGCGGCAGGCCAACGGACTGAGTTGCGACGAAGTAGGGCATCCGGAAATTCCGCTACAAGCTAGTGGAGCCTCGGCTGTCTTCCGGTGCGAAAGCTTGTGGAGAGGATAAGACTTCAGCCAGACAGATGCGATCGTAATAGCCATGTACCAGTTGCGACTTCGCTTGACGCTGACGACATAAGGGTATCGCCGAACTTGACATTGCTTCGTATCTACACGTCTACACAGTCACTTCACACTCTATCTGGCCATCGCTCATTGCCATGGCAGCACGCAAAGGTCCATTCCGACTGGTCACAGTCAACACTGCACCTGAGCGTGCCCAACGTCTCATTGGTCGCCTGGTTGAAGCGCTCAAAGAAGAGTACGAGATCGTCCATGTCGATAATTGCCAAAGTACGCTGCACCCTTGAAACATCAGTTTGCAAAGCTAACGAGACATTAGGTATAGACGAGGTGACACCCAAGGTCACTCTTCACAAGCCCGATGTCCTGGTAAGCTTATGTCGATTGCATATTGCCCGGCGGCTCAAGCTTACATTTGCGCCAGTTCTCCGCATCGATGTGGACAGCCGATGAAGCCAAAGAAATCTACTCATTAGCGAAATCCATCGTTCCCGACATCAAGTACCACGCGATCCCGACTGGCCTACAAGTTGAACGAGGACCCGATGCTATTGTGGAGTACCTGGTCGAGAAGGTACCTCCATTGCTGGACTCATAGTGCGGTAGCCGGTGTCTGAGCGGCGAGAGGTTTTGAACTTGCCTATAAGATTGAATGACCAAATGTATGAATCTTAATGCAAACTTGCAGCCAACCACCAGGCTTCTGATGCAATCCCACATGCAAGAAATGAGTCGCCTCACAAGCGCAGTCGATGCGTTCGTGCATGGGATTGATAACGTAGAGCCGAGCCACTTTCGTCTGACAGCGATGATAACTTAGAATCATTAATCATAGTTGGTGGCAATACGCTTAAATACATGCTGTATTTATCTGTTGACTCGGCGGTCATTTTTCGCTCAGCACGCCAGACAAGGGCCAGCTCTACTCCTCGTTCTCGAACACATTGATCAATGTGCCAATGTGAGGCGTGATCTCTACCGCAAACTCGTCGCCGGCCTTTAGAGTTTCCTTCGGCGTCTTGCCTATGCCTACACCGGCGGGTGTGCCGGTGATGATGACTGTGCCTGCTGGTAGAGTCGTGCTTTGGGAAAGGAAGCTGACGAGCTTCGGGATACCGAAGATGAGGTCGCTGTCAGCACTGTTAGCAAGACTGCATGCGTACAATGTGGCGATCTGAGGAACTTCATACTCTAGTGGGCAATCTTGCAGGACTTTACCATTCTTCGAGCCGCGGATGTGAAGCGCAGACGGATCCGGGACGAGTGAGGTTGAGACAAGTGTAGGACCTGTATCTTGCGTCAGTGAGAGTCAACGATAGGTTTACGGTAGACTGACCAAGCGGGCATGAACCATCGAAGCCCTTAGAGAACGACCATTGGGACTGGTTCAGCTGTGATGTTCGGCTGGAAACATCATTCGCGGCCGTGTAGCCAAGGACGTATTCCATCGCAGTTTCCTCTGAGACATTCTTCGCCTGTTTGCCGATGACAACGGCAAGCTCAGACTCGTAGTCGCCGCAGTCATCGGCTTGAGTGATCTTTGGGATTACTGTTGTTGCTGGCCAGGGATCCCCGAGAGCCGTGTTCGGCTTCCTGTGAGGCGATCCGGCGTCAGAAAAATGCTGCCCTTTCGAAGCTACACAATGCGGATACGACCTACATGAACACAGTGGGCACTGATGGCAGTGGCATGCGGACTTCCTCGGCATGCTGCTTGTACTGCATGAACCAGATCAGCAAGTGATGGATTAGGTTCATCATGACTTTACCCCGAACTTACGTTCAGCCCTATGCATCTAATAGTCCCAACCTCGTTCTGCGCAAGCGGCGACAAGATGCGCTGGATGGTCTCAACATTTCCCGTGTCGGATCCGGGCTGCAGGACAGAAGTGCCGGAGAAGATGGAGACGTCGACCTGTTTGCCGGCGCGTAACGCTTTGCCAACGTCGATGTCCTGCTGAACGGGCTGCCCAACCAAGATCCTAGATGAGTCCGATGAAGGGATGAATCGCACAAGGCCTATTATTCCAGTCAGTCGAGATATTACTGGTCTTCTTCAAGACACTTACGGCTGAATGCTCGCGATGACATTGCTTCAACGTTTACAAAAGAGAAGTCGGATTGTAGAGGCTTATTTTTGATATTTGACCTCTACACTTATGTATGTTCACATACGTGTCGTTCAAGATCGGACTTGAATCACAGAGCTTCTCGGCGATGGAAGAGTGTGTAGCGAGATGGATCAGTCCGGCATATCCGAGCATGACTAAACATTAGGGTTGGGGTATTGTTCATCCGATAACGGCCTGTAGCGTTACGCAACACATGTCATGTCGGCAATTGCATGGGGACCAGCTCCCGGACTGGGTCCATTAAACTCTCAATTGTCACTGCCATCGCCTTGCCGTGTCTTACCCATATCAGTACATCTAATCTACCCAGCCATTCTTTGGTAGCTAATATCAAGCCGACATACGCAAAAGTGCTGTTCTCATAGCAGGGCGAAACGACGACACGACGGACGTCCGCCTGGCAAGCCTTTGGGTACATATATCTGGCCTTTGTCTATACATAAATTAGTACAATCGGCAAGGACTCGAATCACAACCATGGCGGTCACAAATGCTATTGACACTGACTTCCGTCGCCACCTGCCCGACCTGAGCCTACCCCGATTTACAACGATGAAGGGCCAGCATGCCACAGAGTATGCAGATGCTTTCAAGTCTACAGGCCAGCCTCCATGGCTACACGGCTTGTATGTACACTGGCGAAAGCTGTTTGAGGAGCCATACCATGGGATCACGAACGATGGTGAGAAACCTCTTTTTGGTTCTGAAAAGCTACCAGTGTGTTGGCCAACGGAATTGTACTGACTGCTCAACCAGGCATCGTACGTGATGGCTTGTTCGGTCTTCAAGACGAAGGAGTCCCAATAGACGACATCACAAAGGCGGCTGAAGCAGTTTTGAACAATTTGGACGAGCAGCAGAGAAGCAAAGTGTGTTTCCACATCGACGACCCGGAGTGGCGCTCCTGGTCCAATCCCGAGTTCCTGCTCAGTGACAAAGGCATACGCCTTGATGAGATCACAAGCGAGCTTCGGGCGCAAGTACTACGGGTGCTGGAGACTGCGCTCTCCCCCGAAGGCTACCAGAAAGCCCTCGGCGCAATGCGCGTGAACCACTTCCTGGGGGAGCTTGTACAGGCTCCGACCATCATGAATGAGTTCTCGTACAACTTTGCTCTATTTGGCGCACCCTCTACTACGCGGCCCTGGGGATTCTCCTTCTACGGACACCACTTGTGCTTGAACCTGTTCTTCTACAAGTCACAGATCATTTGCTCTCCGTGGTTCACCGGCGCAGAACCAAATGTCATCGACGACGGCCCATACAAAGGCACGCGCATCCTTCAGAACGAAGAGATACTTGGCCTACGCCTCATGCAAGACCTCCCAGCGGACCAGCAAGCCAAGGCCCAGATCTATAAGCTCATGAATGACCCTGCCATGCCGCATGGACGGTGGAATCATGATGACCAACGGCACTTGTGCGGCGCCTACAGGGACAACCGGATCGTGCCATACGAGGGCATCCTGGTGTCTAACATGTCGTCTACACAACAGGATCTTGTTCTCGCCATTGTCGCCGAGTATCTGCTCTATCTGCCCGAGAAAGCTCGCCAGCTACGACTGGAGCAGGTCAAGCAACATCTTTCCGAAACTTACTGGAGCTGGATCGGCGCCTTCGGTAACGAAGATCCGTTCTACTATCGCATCCAGAGCCCTGTCATCATCGTGGAGTTTGATCACCACTCGGGAGTATTCCTCAGCAATGCGGAACCTGCCAAATTCCACATCCACACGTTACTGAGGACGCCGAACAGAGGTGATTACGGCATGGCTCTGAGGCCATTGGCTGCGCGTGTTGAGCAGAGTTATCGCTGGGAGGGGGGAAGATGAATACTGGAAGATCACGAGATATGATATCAACTTTTCGGAAGGAGGCCACGAAGATAATACATGATATGATGTACAGTCGCTTTTCTGCCTAGAGGTTTCATGCTCCCCAGATGCTCCCCATCCCTACTTGCTGATGGTAAGACTCCAAAAGAGGATTCTCCAGATCGAATGCAACGATTGACGCTGCAAAGACCGGGTCCAAACCACCATCGAAGAAATTGAGCGAGCCCCAGTGGCTAGTATTGCAAGCGGCGCCACCGGGGGATGATGACTCTGCTTGCATTGGGTCACCGTCAAGCGAGCCGCTCTCGAAGCGGATCTTTGCATCGCGGAGCAACCTTGCTACTTGTTGGGCCACGACTGACTCGTCCATGATCGTCAGAATCTCAATGGCCATGTCGATGAGACGGAGCAGCTTTTGTGCTTGTGTCGGATCCGCTTCTTGCCTGAGGTACATCAGGATTGTTGAAGCTGCAAAAACTGTGTATGTGACATTGTAGAACCTGGCTTGCCGTTAGAAAGACATCAACGTGTGGTCGAGTAGCTTACCATGTCCTGAAGAAGTCGCTGTGCTGGTAGGTCTGGTGGATCACACGTAAAGTCTGTTCTGCAGAATCCAAGCATTTCTGCACACTCTCGCGAGCCCCACTGACTGATTCTCTTTCCTCGCGGGTCGAGTTCAGCAGGAGAGCGCCAAAAAGCAAAATCCTAAGGTTGTGGTATCCTGGAAATGATCAGCGACGTATCTCACTAGGCTAGTAAAGTGGGAGAGAAGACGGACTCATGGTCAGCACCAATCTCTGTCGCTTCATCCATTGGAGATCCCTTGCCCTTTGAAGGCCCAGATCTTGCGCACAGGGTACTATCGGGCGTATCGCTTCCGGCAAGGCTGTAATCCACTGCTCAATCTGATTCTCTAATTCACGAGCCGGGGCGATGGCGGCGGCAAGCGTGACTTGCGGGAGATATATGCGCAGACAAATCGACTTGGTGATCCTCGACAGGTCCACCATACACTTGATGATTGCACAGTGCGCGTGGTCCAGTAGCTCGATATCCCTGCCTTCGACAGACTGAGACACTTCCGTTATGGGAAAGCGGCGGTTGTGGTAAAGGTCTGCTCCAAGTGTATCCGGTCTACCCATCGCAAACGACGTCTCGCTGTAGGCTAGTCAACGGCTCTGTCGGTGGATGCATCCACTTCTGAATCAGAGATACATACGTTTCCAGAGAATACAGGCCCCTAAAAGAATCATCAGACACCTGCCTCGAAACGCCTGCTTCGCAGCCAGCTGATGACTTACCACCACAATCTGGCTTCAGCCTTAAGCACTGACGCCGGCTTGCTTGTGTCTGGACCCGGTTCTCGGTTGATGCCCATGGCCAACGCTGTGCGAACAGCGAGACCAATGTACATGTAGGAAGCTGTATGTCATAAGAAACAAATATCACAGCACGATCAGAGAGCACGTACAATGTGGATGAAGCTCGTTCTGGCACACTTTTGCCTACTATACGTCAATCAAGGGGTCGTATGAGGATACTTTTCGACTCGTACCATGATAAAATAACACTGTGTTATACTCAAGTCGGTGACCATTCCAAGTCGAGTACAGCGGTCTTTGGCAATCTGGAAAAATTTGCGACTCCATACCAGATTGTCAATGCCGTCGATCGGCTCGTCATCGCGCACGCCAACGATAGCGCCCAGAGAGAGCACGCTGAAGTAAAGGGCTTCGAACGTCGAGAGACCTTGGTCTTCAGCTGCGCCGCCAGCCCATAACGCTTCGCAAGCATCCAAGAAAGGTCGCTTGTCGAGGATTGGGTGTATGTAGTGGAGGGAAGTAAAATATGTGTCGATGAAGCTACGGCATTGAGGGTACCAGCTGCGGACTGGGATCTCCGTGCTGCCTTCGGAAAATCTGTGCGACTCAGCTGGACGGAAGTCAGGATTATAAAGGGTAGACAGCAGAGTGCCTGCATTTCCTTGTTGCGGATCCGCATCACGATGGATCTGCGATAGACGTGTCATGGAAGAGGAGCTGCCATAGAACTCTGTGCTGCGAGTGTGCGCGTTCACGCCAGATACCTCTTGCTCGCGCACTGCCCAAGGTGAAACACTATTTGGCGTTGGAGGCTCGACATTGCTGGTATCATGAAGCTGAGAAGTGGCAGAGAAATTGCTGGCATCAACACCTGCAGAAGCATCACCGGTAGACGCATTCTCAAACTCCTCCAGACGACCAGTCAGATGCTTCAAGCGGCTTTCAAGTTGCTGAACATATTGTCTCGTCACCGCGGAATCGGATACTGCAGTTTGGCCCTGATACTGGCACTCCACGTTGCGGCCTACAACATGTCAGTTGGCATAGTGAGACGTGGAAGACAATAAGCACCAAAGACTGACTCCGGCAATAAGAGCAAGGTATTTCTTCATTACACTTGTTCTTCTTCACCCGGCATAAATCACACGCCCTCGCTGCGCGAGGACGGCGAGTTTGACGAACTGTCGGCCGCGAGCCATCTACGCTGTCAGCTGCGTTTTCTGATTGCATGTGAGTAGCGAAATTATTTGGATGGGTGGTATTATTTCTGGGTGTCTGCAGAAACCCCCACACAACAGCAACAAGCGCCCTGCATCCGAGCTGAACAGGCTGGGTGGAGGGACAGGTGGAGTGGTGGAGGTTGCCCCGTTGCACAGGGTCGATCATGATCTCAACCCTGCAAACCCTAAGAGACTCCAGCCGAGGCCTAGGAATATCCGGATGGGATGGCCAGATCTGAGGAGAACAATAATGGCACACCCGCTAGATCACAGACAGTCGGCCATGAGCGGTTCTCGCTTACACGTCTATTCCGGCCGGAATGTACCAGTGGCGGCCATATCATGCCGTGCAATAGCGACGATGCTCCGCTCGATGATCCTCCATTGTGCTGTGAGACCATCCACACCCTGCTGGCAATTCTCGTATACCACTCCCACACCAAGCCTTGCCTTGTAAAGCGTCCTGTCACGTGATTACAAAGATGCCTGCTGCGCTGACGGTTTGTCGCCCGATTTGATGCTGACATTGATGGATTAGCGATACTAAGAACCTTTGTTGCAGCCCCCGCCGCCCCAGCAACACCAGGCCACCCATGTCCTCGACGTGCTGGTAGTAGGCGCAGGCCTTGCTGGACTTGCATCAGCTATCTCTACTGCACTCTCTGGTCATCGTGTTACAGTTGTGGAATCCGCGAAGGAATTACTTGAGGTACGTCAATTATTGCGTTACGTGTACGCCCACGGCCTGGACTCCCATTGATCTTGTCTGCACTGCAGGTCGGTGCTGGTCTGCAAGTGACGCCCAACGCCACCCGGATCTTGCGTACCTGGGACGTATCGGAGAACCTCTGGAAATCCGGTGCAGAGCCCAGCTCGCTGTCTGTTCATCGCTACACTGGAAAGCTACTTGCACACGATGGAGTCTTTGGCCAAAGAATGCGCGACGACTACGGTCATCCCTTCGTCGACCTGCATCGTGTTGATCTGCAGCTTGCACTTTACGAACGAGCCAAGGGTCTTGGTGTCAAGTTTGTGCTGGGGCAGAGAGTTGAACATGTCGACTTCGAGGGGCCGTGTATTCGGACAGGCAGCGGCCTCGTTTTGAACGCGGACCTGATCGTGGCTGCTGATGGCTTGTGGTCAAGGTGTCGTTCCGACTACACACAAAGCCAACAGCTACCGCGACCAACTGGTGATCTTGCATATCGCGTTGTCCTTCGCTTGGACCAGATTGACGATCCGGAACTAAGAGCGTGGGTGGAAAATCCCACTGTACACTTTTGGATCGGTCCTGGAGCTCATGCGGTCGGCTATTCTCTGCGAGGTGGACAAATGTACAACATCGTCCTTCTTGTTCCTGATGATATACCCGACGGCGTGGGGCGACAGGCCGGGTCAGTAACGGAGATGCGCGCGCTTTTCCAAGATTGGGATCCCATCTTGGGCAAATTCCTCGATCTCGTCGAAGACGTGGATAAGTGGAAACTAATGCATAGTCAGTGTTGCCACAGTTGTACCTCCGTCTCATTCTGCAGTAAGCTAACCTGTATCACTGCTGTAGGAGACGAACTATCCTCGTGGGTCAACGAAAAGTCAAATGTCGTCTTCGTGTGAGTTTGACACCATTTTTGTGCTTCTTTACAAATGTCGCTGACTTTCCGCTTCGTGGTAAATAGCGGCGACTCATGCCATCCCATGCTACCATATCTCGCGCAAGGCGCTAATTCTGCCATCGAAGATGGAGCCGTGCTTGGCCTCCTCCTCGGCCACCTGAAGACAAAGAACCAGGTTCCACAGGCACTAAAGATGTACGAGCGACTGCGCAAGTCTCGAGGCGATGCTATTGCTCGAGAAACATTTAAACAGGTAATCAATGACTATGTTCCTCGCGCTGGTCTCGAACAATGCTCACACTTTTCACAGAGGGAGTCTTTCCACATGCACGACGGCCCAGAGCAGCTCGCTCGCGATGAAGTCTTCGCATCCCAACTTGGCGCACCACAGATCAACGTCCCTTTCCCAAGCCGGTGGACCTGTCCGGAGGTTCAGCCGTGGCTATATGGGTATGATGCTTTTGCTGTGGTAGAGCAAGCGGTTGGCGAAGCGCCTTTTGAGAGCTTCTAGCAATATAGCATTATCACGAAACATATAGAGTTTTATGGTGCAAGTAACAGTCTCGGGTCTGGGTGCAACCCTTTAATCTTGCCAGCATTTAGATGTACACTCACAACTATGAACCATTCGCTACAACAGTCCCTGCAAGAAGTCGAACCCGCGGCGCTGGATGTCCCAGGTCGGCGACCCAACCTCCATCTTGGCAGCAAATGTGTGCTCCTCTCCCGGAGCATCGCTCATTCCACAAGCGATATCGAGGCTCTGCAACCTTAGGTAAAGCTTTCGACTCAGCTTTATCGGCACTTTTGTATCAGCAGTGCCGTGTACAATGTATGTCGGTGGGAAGCCCGAGTTGATGTTAAGAAGAGGATCAACGTCTGTCCACTTCCGTGATGGATACACGGCATCCATCACTGTGCCATTGGCTACTTGCGATAAAGCGAATGCTTGACGTGGGTCGCTAAAGTCTGGAGGCCCGTTTGCTTGTCCTTCAAGCGACACTCCACCTTGGATCGGAACGGGGTCTTCGTCGTAGACTTTGTTCATGAAATCGCTTGTCAAATGACCCGGGAGTTTCATCTGGGTTATTTTCTGCGTCCAACTATCGTTGGCGAAGTCGCATGGCCCATACATGTTGAAGATTCCCGCCACCGGACGTGGAACGCCGTAGCCCTGGAGCATGTCAATGGACAGAATTACACCCACCTCCATGTGCTAACTTACAAGTGAAAGTGCCAAAGTGCCGCCTGATGATGTTCCGAAAGCAAATACATGCTCCAGATCCAATTTCCATGTCTCTACATTCGAATCTTCAAGGAACTTTCCAAGACCGCCGTCGTACACCCAACTTAGAAGATCTCGACAATCCTGGATCGGACCTTCAAGGAGATTTACTTGTGGGCATAGCCTATGATTTGGCGCAAGCACGATCCAACCACGGTCTAAGCAATCTTGGACCTGATCGAGGTTGACCATTTTGGAAGAGCCGAGCATAAATGCACCGCCGTGGATATCGATCACTGCCTGCTATTAGCTGATGACTTTCGCATATATGCGATGGGGCTACTGACGCACTGGATGTACGCCATCCGACATTGCAGGCAGGTAGACATCGACATCGATTTCCTGCGTTCCCACCTTCTTGTAGACTGCTCGTGTGCTTTTCGGAGTGGTCATGGCGATGGCTGTGTGGCCCGACAAAACTGACAATCCTTACAATTGGTCACACTGAACAACAAAAAATCGAACGTTCTATGTCTTGCAGGCATTCTGCTTGAGAGGTTAAAGAATAGAAGGCATCTTGTTGGCATCACACGGGATCTTGCCCATCAAAGCTTCCGGCTTCGCCGCTGGCTTATGACATGAACGCGCGGCAAATCCGAAATGAGTCCCCACCATTCACCCTGACCCTATGTCACGGTGGTGAGGAGCACGTGTCTGCTCTGTTCTCACATGGCAGATCATGATTCTTCCTATCGCTTCTTGGTCTCTACATCCTCACAAATTCTACAACCATCTCTTCTGCATCGCCTCGGAATTCTCGACAACCCAATAGTCTCCACGGCTTGGGCAATGAAACTACACCCTTAGTGCCTACTGGAAGCGTCGATCGTAGAGTGCCCCTGTCTCCGCTTGTGTCCATCGAGATTGCTATCTTGACGAGACCGCAAACGGATTCGACTTGATATGTGACGTCGTCCAGGTCAGCAAGAACGGGCGAGATTCCAATGGTCTTCCAGCCAGGTTGAAGCGGGTGAAGTCCTGCCAGATATCTCGGGAGTAGGAACACTGGCCATGTTGACCACCCGTGAACCAGGGACACGTCGTGATTGAAAGGCTTGCCGTGCCTGTTCATGGCCTCCCAATGCGCACCTGAGTAATTTGGGTCGCTCTCATCTGCCATCGCACCCCATACCTGATGCAACAACTCTAGCGCTTTGGCAGGCTCGTTCCTGGCCAGCAGTCCTTCCAGCGTGAAGCCCGATGCATAGGGACTTGAGACACCAAAATCATCCCAATGGCCGAGACCCTCAAAAGCCGCAGGTAGCAGTTTGGTACTTCCGCGGAGGACTGCTGTCGAACCGGAATGGCCAGGCAAAATTCCAAGAGATGATGCGTATCCGTTTGTATTTTGACAGATGCCGCCAGTTGGCGAAGTGCTACTGAATCGTAGCACTCCATTTTTCTCGTCCCAGAGATTGCGCACGATAGCGGCTTGTAAATCAAGCGCAGATTGTAAGTATCCCAATCTGATCGGCTCACTGGGAGCCATCGACGCCATCGCACCCAATGCATCAAGATATGCGAGGTTGATACCTGCGGATGGACCGAAGACCGGACCAGTCATCGGAAACCAGGTCACTGGGGCTTTTGTTAGCTGCATTGATAGAATTGGATGGACTTTGCCACGTTGACTTACTCGACAGATGCGGTGGGGCTTCCACGAGTCCGCCTCGATTCACGTATCGTGCAACAAAGCGCATCTGAGCTTGCATCTTCTTGTAGTTCTTCTCGACAAAAGACCCATCGCCAGAGTGATACCAGTAATCCTTGACAGAAACCACCAGTAGGAGTGCATATGCTAGAGAGTAGAAAGCATAAGTGGGCGGATCGTCTTCTGTCTCATGCTCTGGAGCCTGGATTGGACACAGATTTCCTAAGAGTCCATCATGGGTCTGATGGCTCGTCAAAAGCTGCAGTGATCCTCTCCATGTCTCAAAGTCTCCAGTCGAATATGCGATCGATCGACCAGTGACGAAGGCGTCTCCTCCGAAGCAAGCTCGGTCCCGTTTCGCGCCGTCGATGAGACAGGGAAGTTGATTGGTGCCAACTTGAAAGTCATTGTATGTATGCTTAGCCTCCTTTTCCAGGAAATCGTTGCGGTAGAGAGTGCTCCCATTCGTAGCTTTGACTATCAGATTCCGATAGGTCGCGATCCATTGCGCAGGGCCACCAAAAGCGACGGAGCCAGTATCGACCGCTCCTCCCAACAAAGGCTGCACGGTGACGCCGTCAAGAGCTGCAATGTTTTGACCTTGAACTGCGACAGTCACCTTGTCGCCTTTGCAGACAGTCTCAATCTTCACCCACTCGGAGAGCACCACTGATGGAGGCAGCGTCCAAGAGCCCATCTTACGGGAGGGGAAAGTGCCGGAATCCTTCGAGAGACCAAGGTAAGCGTCAAGGGTCTTTCTCTCGGCATCCAGACAGAATATCAGACCGTTGGCCACCATGTGCACACCCCAACTTGCTCCAAACGCTTCGATCCTGGCCTCGAAAGTAACAGTCTTGTCACTCCACCTCGTTCCCTGTCTACAAGGAGCCCAATGACCGCCATAGACCCGTGCACCATGTGATGTGATGTCCCAAGCTGGCTTGGTCTCTCCGGAGATCACTGTGCACATATCCACAGTTCGTACTCCATCTTTCCAGATACGGTTGATGATGGGGTCAGAGCATCGAAAGTTTGCTTTGACGGGTATCTCTGGTCGTACCCTTTCGAAGCCGACCTTGGAGAACACAAGTGTCGTATTGGGATTGATCAGAGTGATTTTTTGATACCTCTGAGACGCCTGAGTGAATCTGGCTCTTATGGTTTGGCTGTGTTGGCCGGAATCGGCTCGATGTAAGTTGCTTCTGTAGGAGTCCATGGCGTTTGAGAACAGGAAGAACGGACCGTCACCTACCATTACTGATGTCAGCAATAACTCTATTCATTTAGTTAGAACAAATAGATTCTCACCTGTGTCATAGTCGATGCCATCTCTTGTTTCGCTGTATACGACACGGAAGGGAACATCCTGTTCGCTTCCCGAAGACACAGCACTGCTCACGACAAATATCGGAACGCCTCCCTCACAACGTCCATAGTCGAGAATGACCTCGCCTCTGTTGTGGTCGACGTTACTGATCTTCAAGTTCGTATCTGAAGGAGGTGTTCGACTTTCCGTGGATTGATCGAGGATGGTCCATGTACTGACGACTTCGGGTGCTTTGGAATGCATTGCTCACTTGCGATGGTGTTATGTCGGCTGTGTTGATTTGCAGCCTATAGGCAACTCTAAATGTCTCTGGTATAAAGGCAAAGTAGGTGTATGGTGGGTTCGAACTCGGTGCTAAGTGCACCGACAAAGACGCAATGAGAGACCGAGGCTCGGAATTCCCGGTCCCAGAAAAGCGACAGAGTCCCCTGTATACTCCCTCTCCCTCTGCAGTAGTAGCAAGGCCCTAAGACTGATGCGTAGCAGGCCAATCACTTCGATGGACCGAGGCAGACTGGTCAAGATAGCCATCGCACTCTCGCTCGCATCCGCTGCAACGTTAGCCACGTTTCCCTGGATGTGACCCGTCTCACGTCGCTCTTATGGTAAGCTGAACAATTAACGATACTGCGGCCCACCGTTCGGCTATGGATCCACGTTGCTAGATGATGCTTCTAGCCTTCTATCACTGTTGAGTGTACGTTCGTGCCTGTTGAGCTCATCGTCTCGCCAGCCCATTTGACCATGTCATCGCGCTGCTTATATTGATGAAATGGCCCTGTTGACTTTGCACTATAAAATTCGTGATCATGAGTTTCTTCAAGCATCTGTGCTCTGGCGCGGTTGTAGATCGAAATAATAAGACTGACACGGCGTACAAAGCTGAGCCTGTTTACCTTCTTGAGCTAGGGGAGATCTTCAGGTCGCATTATGGTAGATCAATCACATCACAGGGACAAACACAGATCGTTATGATGTCGCCGCTCAGAGTGTAGTCGTGGGGTTTCCATGGCCCAATCTACTTATCTAAATTATACGGCCTTGTTGATGGAGCTGCTATCTTGAGCATTGCGCTCAGAAAGGTAGTCCTGGAAGCTCCTTGGGCTGATACCGTTGTGATATGCCTCATCAATCTCCTGCGTGGTCATGTTCGTAGTGTCAGGCACCAACAACCACGCACCAACCAGCACAAGTATGGTGATACCAGCATGCACAAAACCAACACGAGACCCCAGGCGGCCAGAGTCAACGTTGTACATATAAGGCGTAATGAATTGGAAGAGCCATGTGGTCAAAGTCTGGCCGCAGAGTCCGAGTGAGAGTGTCTTCGCTCGCAAATTGGGTGTTGGTACTTCCGCGGCCACCGCCCATCCGACGCCTTGCAGGATTGCGGCTTGGAAGGAGATCAGCACGTTCATGAGGATGGCGATTGCCCAAATTGCGCCTCGGCCTGGGGCAAAGTATAGAGCGCCGATTATGGTCATAAAAACCAGATTGAAGATGAGGCCACCAATAATCACGTTTCGACGAGATATCTTTTGCAGATAAAGGCCACTGCAAGCGATCAATATGGCGGCGAAAGCAAAACCGCCAATGCCGATGTCGAACGAGTGTACCGCTTCGAGTCCAGCAGTGATCAGGAAGTAGATGTTCTGAGACAGGAAGGCAGCCCCAGCAAGATTGGTGAGCGAGAATAGGAGTGCTGTTGTGGCAGTCCTTTTCGAGTCTGTCCCCCGGAAGCAAGACATCCAGGTGATCTCCGGGCTGAGACTGGCATTTTCATTCTCGATTCGTACGATGTGGATCTCGCGCGCCAGCCTCTCCTCGGCATCGTTTGGTCCATAGAGACGCTGCATGACTTTGCGAGCACGATCGATCTTCTGTTTCCTGATGAGCCAAAGTGGAGATCTGGTACTGTCAGCCTTTGCCAATAAACAGCGACACACAATTGAGACTTACTCCGGAGCAATGATCCAGGCAGCGAACGCTAGACCTCCAACGGCCCATTGGATGGCGATGGCAGTCCGGAATGCTCGCTCCCTCACGTCCGGTACCAAAATCCTGACCACACCAAGAGCTAAACCCTGGATAGTGACGATGAAGATGATCAAACACGATTGCAGCGGCGCTCGCAGCTTCACTGGCGAGATCTGTCTCGATCAGCAACAAACCGACATTTTGTATGAAGCGGTCAAGCCTTACCTCAGCAAGATATGTTATACCCATTGCCAAACTAGCACCTATGCCAAATCCAGCGATCATTTTGCCGCCCATGAGGGCTCCACGGCTATGCGCAGTGAATTGGACAGCAGTCCCAACCATGGTAACGATACTCGCACAGCAGGCCGGCCATTTGCGTCCATACTTGTCCGATATGGTCCCGACCAAGATGGAGCCAATGGCTTGCGTAAGCGAAGCCATGGCCGTCCACAGAGATGTCCAGATGGATGGGAGGTACGGACCGTCCGGCCCCATCTCACCAAAGTATAGCATGAATGAAGGCATTGAAATACTGGCGCCGTTGATGATCATGTCGAAGCCGTAAAGCGTAGCTGCGGAGAAACTGACACAGGCTGGATAATTGTAAGCGAATGCATATACGTGCATGATGGGAAACTCACCAACGAGCAGCACTCGCCAATGCTTTTTCGCATTGTCAAAGACCGGCAGCTGTCTCTCAGCCTCAATGAGATTGTGACCTGGCATATCATCGACATTCGAAGCAGTCTCAATGCGGTCGCATGTGAAGCCCTTCTGTTGAGGGTCGTCCTTGGACGTCGACATTTTGTTCTGTACGTGAGATCTTGAAGTGGCCACAATATTAGTCAACAAGACCTTTGCAGGAACGAACCGATCGTTGCACAACGAGAGATCTATATGTCTTGAACAACTTCGCACCCATCTCCGTTCCACTCCACTCCCCTTCCTGTACCCCAGGTTCTCCATGCGAATGCCAAGAAGCCACGTGGGTGGTGGACTTAGGGCTACTCGGAACTCCCGGGAGGGCTCTGACAAGTCTCCTCCACCCTCCACTTTACCTTGGTAGCTGATGCGCAAGCTAGAACATGCGCGAGTATGGACTGCCGCGGATTATCCTCGGACAAGATGTTGACCAAGTCACTTACATCGAACGTATCATATGAGCAGGGAGTCTTGCTGACCTCTCTCATCCGCGTCCACTCTCGCGCTTCCATCATCACGGCCGCCCACTCACTGTTCACTCAGTTCATACAACCTTCCATACGCAGACCATGACAGTCAACAGCCCTCTTGAGGCTCGGTTCCCGCCTGGCCGCGTGGGAGAGCCCTACATAATCTCTACTCAGGATGGAGAGATCATTTACATCCCACTCTCAAAGTCGGCCACCCGGCTTCTAGTCACTGGCAAGGAGAGCGACGATGCCTTCGCCATCGTATCATCAGGCGGAAGTCAGTCTGACCCGATTGGGTTCCATTACCACAAAGAAGCCCACGATGTATTTTTATGCCTCCAAGGAAACGTCAACGTCTGGGCAAATGACGAGTGCCGCACCTTGAGCGCAGGAGATTTCGCGAGTGTGCCTCCGGTATGTGATGTTCCTAGGCAACAACGACATCGTCACTTGGACTGACGTGAGTAGGGCACCATCCACCAATATCAAATGCTGGGCCAGCATGCCGAGATGGTCGGCCTCATAGTTCCTGGTGGTTGGGAAGAGTTCTTTCGCTTCATCGGCGAGCCTTACGACGGTGCCACATGGCCGACAGAAGATCCGCGGAACTTCTTTGAAGTCCTACTACCAAAACTCAAAGCTGCTGCAGAGAAGTTCGATATGATTCCTTGTCCACAGCATGTGGCATGCCAACCTGGGGAATGGACCCCCAAGGACAGCCGACTTCCGGGCAGCTTGCAACCTTATTTCCTCAAGAATGGCACCGGCCCTGCGTATGTTATAGGTGGCACAGTACTCCGTCCACTGATCACGACTGCGGAAACCGACGGCAAGTTCTCGATCGCGAGCCTTGAGGGGTCTTCGATCGCCAGCCTGCAGACTTCGCTGTTCAGGGGCAGCGGGCGAAGACTCAAGTTCTCAGGCGTTCATCATGCTTTCCAAGTTGTCGAGGGAGCTGTATCGTTCACAATCGGCTCTCGACGACCCTCGCGTGTCTGCACAGGAGAGCTCGTCTACGTGCCAAAGGACACAGAATTCACAATCGAATTTGCCAGTCGATATGCAAAGGTATATGTCTTCGTCAATGGCAGAGGGCTCGTTGGGCTACTCCGAGACCTGGGACAAGCGTTCACACAACCGATGCTGCCGGAGCATGCAGTTCCTTGGGCCGAATCAAGTGTAGAGTCGGTGGGATCTGCAGTTGGATTACAATTTGTGTAAAGTAGAAATCGCTCGGATTGGAGAGCATGTATCTAGCGCTTGCAGCCTCGCCGATAACGTTACGTCAGTATATGAAACGACAGTTCGGATCTTTATGGCGATATTGCCGCGTGCAGTCGATTGCCCTCACGAATGCGTGCGCGTCTTGCTGTTAGCGAAAAATGTATACGAGGCTGTTAACCAGAACCGACTGAGCCCGGAGGTATTGTAGGCCTGTCTAAGTCCAGATGGCTCAATATCTCCGCCATCAGTGCCGGTTCAGCCGGCTGGTAGGGTATGAACTCTGCTGACGTGGCCATCAAATTCGCTTATCGTGCGCCTCATGAGGGGCGATACGACCGCCTGACTTTTCGTACATCTTTTGGCCGCAGATAAGGGGCCACGATGTAACTTTGTTCTTGTGATATCTGGCTGCTGTGACGATACTGAGCCGAACACCTTCCCAATTAAGGCCCTCGGCTCTAGAAACTCAATGGACTGGTGGCACACGCAACATCCACTGGCGCGGATGTATCAATGCGCCTGCCCTTCGCGGTCTAGTCGCAGAATGAGCATGTGGTGCCAGAAGACTTATAAACAAGATAGAGACGAACGCCATAGCCCTACACTGATGCTTGAATCTCTTTGCCAAAAGCTTGGTATTCCTTCACAAAGCTTGGCGGTTTGTTCTTGGCGAATCGCGCAATGACGACTCCACACTCGAGGCCCGGCTATATCAGCCGCAACACCGACGGTGGCGACCTGAACGCGCCCATTGCGAGCGGGGAAAAGGATATCAGCTCGCACGAGCACGGCGCCGAGAAAGACCTCTCAAAGGCCGATATTGAAGTAGACGTCCAAAATGGAGAGCTACACCGTGAGCCAAGCGAAGACGGCTACGTCGACAAGAACGTGCCGGTGGAAACCGCTGCCGACCTGGTTACCCAAATTATCCATCTTGAAGACAACCCTGAAGAAGCAAGCCTAACATTTCGAACTTGGTTCTTGGGTAAGCGCGAGACATCGATGTAGTAGTTCGGTCCGCTGATTCGTGTATCTAGGTATCGGGCTCGCGATCTTCGCATCTGTGCTGCAAGAAATCTTCTATTTCAAACCCCAGACGATTTTCGTATCGTTGGTCTTTCTGACAGTTATCGCATATGTGCTCGGGGATGCCATGGCGACTCTCATTCCTCGCAAGGGTGTGCTCCGCTACTTGAACCCCCACGAGTTCACCCGAAAGGAACACGCTGCCATTACCATCATGGCCTCAGCCGCCGCAGTGAGTGCCCTGGCAACTGAGGCATTGGCAGCTCAAGAGCTGTTTTATGGTGGGTATCCCAGCAAGGCTGCCGGTATCTTTATTGTCTTGTCATCGCAATTGCTGGGCTTCGGAGTGGCTGGATTGCTTCGCGAGGTCATTGTCCATCCCGTCAAGATGCTGTGGCCGATGACTCTACCTGTAACAACCCTTCTGGAAACCATTCATCGCGAGAAGCATGTCACCAAACAACGTATGCGTGTGTGGTACATCGTCTTCTTCTCGTTCTTTATATGGACGATGTTCCCCGAGTACATCTTCATCGTCTTGACAGGTGTGTCCGTCGTTTGCCTGGCCGATCAGAACAATCTCGTCATCACCAATCTGTTTGGCGGAGCTTCCGGAAACGAAGGATTGGGTTTCCTCTCGCTCTGTTTTGACTGGAACTACATCGCCGCATTCAATTCACCGCTGTGGTATCCGCTCCAGACCACTGTGAATATGTTCATCGGCATCATCGGCTGTTACTCACTATTCATGGGTGAGCTTTTCGCAGTCCTCAGTCCCTTGCTTGCATTTGACTAACATCAGCCACAGGTATCTACTACGGAAATATGTGGGAATCCCAGAACTTCCCGTTCCTCTCCCAGTCATTGTTCAACGCAACTTCAACTTTCACCAACTACACTATCTACGATCAGTCACTCATACTGAAGTCCGACTTCACGATCGATGAAGGTAAACTAGCGGCTGAAGGCGTTCCATACCTTACTGGTACTTATATTGCATACCTCATCACGTCGAATGCTGGACTCACAGCCACACTCGTACACATGCTGCTTTGGAACTGGGATGACTTGAAAGGTGCCTGGAGTTGGATCCATCCCAGACACTTGTCGAAATTGCTCGATGCACAGACATACATGTTCTGGCGTTCGTCAGAAACTCCGGAAGAGCGCATTGCACGCAAATTGGACGACCCGAACATGGACCCTCACTACAAGCTTGTTCTGCGCAACAAGTACAGGGAGGTTCCTCTCTGGTGGTGGGGAACCGTGCTGATCATTAGTTTCGTGATTGGTGTTGTTTGTCTTTACTCAATCAAGGTCAATATTGCCGTAGCCTGGTCATACAAAAGGCTTTGCTAACATATTCTTAGTCTACTTTGCCTGGTTGGGGATACCTTCTTGCCTTGTGTTTCACTTTCCTTTTCACCCTCTTCTTTGGGGCTCAGTATGGTATCACTGGGTTTGGCTTTAATATCCAGGTACGTAAACGAAGGGTCAACCCACTCTCGCCGATGTATGACCTGAGACACTTTGCTGACTTAAAAACTTTTCGCTCTCTAGCCCATCTGCCAGATGCTGGCTGGCTATCTTTTCCCAGGTCGACCTCTTGCCAACTTCTACTTCACCTGCTTCACATACAACACCACACAACAAGCGCAACTCCTCGCAAAGGACCTGCGACTGGCTCAGCAGAACCACATTCCGCCACGCATCACATTTTTGCTTCAGATCTGCGGCTGCCTTGTCGGCGGCATTTTCAGTAAGTATTATGCGCCGAATCTTATGCTAAGTCAAGAGATATCGCTAACGGCTCTCTAGACTGGGTCATGATGGTTTCCATCGTCGAGAACCAGCGAGAGATTTTGAAGTCGGTCCAGGGCACCAACATCTGGTCCGGTCAAAACATCCAGCAATTCAACACCCTCGCTATTGCCTGGAGCTTGGCCAAGGACATGTTCAGCGTCGGCACCCGCTACGAATGGGTCACACTGGCTTTCCTCATCGGTTTCATCGTCCCAATCCCAGCATACCTCGCATACCGCTACACTGGCAACAAGAACTGGGGCTACCTCAACCCCTCCATCATCCTCTGGTACATGGGCAACCTGTTCGTCGGCATCAACAGCTCGATGACCATGTTCTTCATCTTGGCTTTCATCAGCCAGTTCTACATCCGCAAGTACCACCCCGCGCTGTTCATCAAGTACAACTATCTTGTCTCGGCGGCAATGGATGGCGGCACTCAGGTCATGGTGTTTGTCCTCACTTTTGCTGTTGCTGGCGGTAGTGGCAAAGCTCATCCGTTCCCGAAGTGGGCTGGTAACCCGGATCTTTCGGTGCACAATGCCGATTACTGCAAGGTCAATCCTGCTAACAACGGTTGAGCTACGATATAATGAAGTGGCAAGGTGATTCATTCATGATGATATGTTGAAACGGCGGTATTTTCACATGTACTGGAAGCGGAAAAACTTCGATAGTTCTTGACCAATGAGAAACGTCTCCCATTTCTGCAGCCACTTCACTGAAGCATCGAGTGCTTGTCACATGCCACGATAGGTAGTTCAATTTGTAAAGCTGATCATCTTCATTGCTGGGATCACCTAAGTTCGTTTTTGACCCTCCTATTGATCTCGACGTTCCACACAAATCAGGTCACTTATCTTCCAAAACTTGTTCCTACACAACTACAACGATACAACAGATCCCAATTTGCAAGCAGATTGCCACAACCACAACAGCTCCAGCCATGGTCCTCTTCGAGAACGTTCAAGCCACGGTCATCCGCTATGACGACAAGAAACCATACCTCGAGTACAACCTTAGCCAGCAGCCGACAATGCACTCTCAAACTGTCAAAGAAGCATACATCGAGGTCGTCTCTGGCGAACGCTTCGCCGTGGTGGTCGATCTCTTGTCAACATTTGACTTCCAGTCTGCTCCTGATGTGCAGATCATGTGCCAGGTTGACGGCATGAACCGTGTATATGCATGCGCATCGAAGAACGAAACATTGAGGCGGGCCACGCTTGATAAATTATTACGGACAATTGACGGCAAATGGATGACTTGCGGAATGATGTTCGCTGATTTGCAGCTTGGTATGCGATCTTGACACTGTGGTGCTGTCCTTCCGCAAGAGAACTGACAGTGAACAGATGAGGATGCAGAGCCTACAGCCGATCAGATCTCACGTACAATGAACACACGTGGCATTATCACCATCGAGATCACACGCGGGACACGAGAGCGCATCCAACCTCGGCCATGGCCCGGACAAGATATCCCAGAAGTAACCTCCGCTTCCAAGGATACCGTCAAAAGTCACATCTCGAGTACAGTGAAGTATGCACATTACAGGTCCAATCAGGCTGAGAGGATGTGCTGACAGATGCAGAATGCTGGGCTTGGAGGAGTCTAGTCACCCGCTTGTTTATAACAAATTTACACCGAGCAGAACCAAGGGCAGTGCTCCATTGCGCATCAATTTGCTCTATCGGTCCAGAAGTAAGCCATTCCAATAATACCCATGATTGAATCCCTTATTGAGAAGTTCCTTGTTCCTCCCAGGCGCCTTAGAGCTTCTCAAGGCCATTCCGACGACCTATCCTGCTCTCCACCCAAACCCTTCGCCGCCCACGGTTGATGACCGCAGAGCCGCTGTGGGCACGCTTCCAGTCACAGGTCCACACCCACCTCTCGATGTTGCCAGCAATGCTAGCCAGCTAGCGCACAAGAAGCACGGGGCTCGAGACTTACCGATCGATGTTGACAACGACGCTCAACAGCCAGTCCCGAAAAAGACTAAGACGAAAATCGACGCCGACAACCTAGACTTAACTTCGGCTACTGAGTACACCCGCCCGCCGCCTCATGTCAGATCTGAAGATGGAGGTACCCGCATCAATGCTATCCCAGCCGACAACACTGCGGTCCCACAGTCCAATCCGCCGCCATCTGCCCACCATAGTACTATCGAGCCGAGCCGTGTTGTCATCAAGGACGAGAATGCGGATGATGACCTCGTCTTCTTGAGCACCAATCCAATCTCCCGCGTACAGCCTACCAGAATACAGGCCCAGACTCCAGCCCCTGCGGCACCAGCTCAGCACGGAGAAAAGACGCAGCGCGAGCGAAGGAAGGCGATACTGAAAATCCGTCTGGAGCAGCTGAAGATCGAACAAGAGCTACTGGAGATGGAAGACTGAGAGGACTCGAAGATGCCAGCCAGCGCCGAGCTGGCATGTGTACAAAATGAGTATCAAGTCCTGTACGAGGACTTTTCGGAGGGAAAATACTTCGATGTATATTAGCAGATGAAGTCCACAACTGACTCGCGTTCAAGCTCTCGTCGTAAATGATGCGGCATGGTTGAAAATGTGGTCGGTGGCAATAATTTACTGGCCATCGTAAATGCATGTCGCAATCATGTACAACTTTATGCGAGAGGATGACATGCTGCACAGTCAGGGTATGATCAGCAGCGTCCAATAGCTTCTCAAGCATCTGTACACTCTTCGGTTGCTACGCACATGGTGCCCCATTACGCACTCGGTCTCCTCTCTCCCGTAGTCCAATCCCACCCGGAGCCCTGCCCATTGACGAAGGGTCTCACGCGCATAGCGGCACTGACGTCGGCCTCCCACTTCAAGTCTTCGAGATAAGCAACAACTCGGCCCAAAACGTCATCACCATCGAGCTTGGTCTCTTTTGTAAACTCGTCGACTTGAACCAGATTGTACGGTTCACTGGCGGCTTTGTCGACAGAGTCGTCCAATAGTACAGTATTCGATTGATCCCACTTCGTCGGAGGTGCTTCCTTCCAGCCGTCTTCCACTCTGAACGGCTGATCGACGATGGTCGGGAAACTGGCTTGTACTTCTGCGTCTTCCCAGAGCCAAGGCAGCTGCTTGTAGACTTGCACCTTCGCATCGAAGTGTTTGCCCAAACGGAGATGTTCCCGCGACCATATTTTGACGAGCTTTGCGTGCTGCTCTGGCGTGAAGAGCTGAGCTACCATCGCTGTAACATTGTGCGGACGCGCAGACGACCAAATAACGAGAGAATGATGTTCCAGACAGTATGCCAGAAATTCTTGCACATGTGGTCGAGGTGTGTATTTGGAGCCGCGGTTGGATCGAAGGAGAAGTGTTCCATTCAAATCCAGGACTACGAGAAGCTTTTTCGGGCTAGACAGTCGTCGCGGAGGGAAGTTGGCTTGCTCGAGGTAGGAGGCTGTGGGCTTTGGATGAGGAAGCAGATATAGGCGAGGGATTTCGCCTACTGGCATTAGCCGTGATGAACACATGTATGACAGATTTGGCAAGCCTCCATTCTGAGGGAATCGATCGGCATACCTCTCTTCCTTTGCGAAGTCCGTGTCTGCTGTGGAAGCGTAGCCGCTTGCGTAGTTTGATGTGGGTCCGACTTGATATTGGAATTGTGAGAGGGCGTTCTCGTACTGATTGACGCGGTGTTGCTGGTCCGCGGTTGTGCGGGCTTGGCTGTTCGCCACCGGGACTTGGTAGGTCCAGCTATTGGAGCCCCAGTATCCTGGTTGTTGTCTTGTGTTGTAAGCTGTTCCAGCGCTTGAGTTAACCCCTCCGTATCTACTGGTGGTGTTTGCTGTGTGCTGTGCGTTCGCCACTGGCTGTTGAGGTAAGAAGGCCGGGTTGATGTGGCCGTACTGTGGATATTGTTGCTGCCAGGCCTGCTGCTCCGAGCGAACGTGGTTTGGGAAACTTGGTTGCGAAAATGTCGCTGATTGTCGGTAGGCTGGATTGAAAAATCCCCAAGCCTGCTGTTGCTGCCACTGCTGGGCCCAGTGGCCTTCTGCTTGTTGGTTCTGCCAGTTCCAGAACGGGGTGCTTTGGCTTTGCCATTCTTGGAAGTTCGTTGAGGTATCTCTGCTGGAGTCTGAGTATTCTGAGGTGTGTTCTGTTCGTTCCCCTCTCCGATAGGGCCCTTCGGAGGCATGCTGTAATGATCTCTGGCGATAATTTTGTGAAAATGAAAACGATTTCTCGTCAAAATGCGGGATATCCGATGATGATTTTCTCGAGGCCATTGACGAATGATACATAGGCAAAGTGAGGTGTGTGTCATGGGTATCGTGCAATGCGAGTAGCTCCCAACACGAAAGGGTGTGGCTTGCACGTGTGGAGTCAGCTTGTCAGCGCACGCCGCACAGTGAGCGTCTTTTGCCAGATCGTGCGCTAACCAATCTTGGCCGGTATTTCGTCGATCAGTAGGACATGCGCTGAGAGGAGATCTCATATGATGAAGCTGCTAAGTTACGATACAACTGAATAAGGATTGGTCCAAGATAATCGAATAATCAGTGTTTGCAGGCTTTTTAGGTCAAATCACGTGTCAAACTGTGAAAACGGCGGCGGCCTTTTCTCCTCATCGTGCACTAAGCGCCAATCATCGCTTCTTGCAATTACAAAGCTAAGCACTACACACCATTGAATCTGACGTCGACATCCGAAGACCTGTAGCTACTGCAATCCTGAGAAACTCCATATGCAGAAGCCAAACATGATTCCCGGACTACCATCAAAAGTGAAATAGGGTTAGAGTTAGGGCGACGAGCACCAAGCAAATTTGCCATTATTCACTCATCTGTGTATTTGTATTGTGGCACGAGTGCAGTGCGGTGAAGTAGCATTCGACAGGAGATTACGTATGTATCGTCTCAGTCGCATGTCGAAAGTGTCTTCGTATTCGTGACGATGGCTTACACTCACTCTGCTGATCGTCAGCGGAGGAGGCAGACTGGAACGCACGACGAGTATATTAGAGCGAACGAACGTACGTGAGCAAAAAAATTCAATGTTCATTATGGTCATTATTATAGTCAAAAAAGGTCTCATCCTGCACATTATTTCCGCGCGCAGATAGAAGAAAAGTCCGTCTCAGTCAAAAATCAGCTAGGCATTAGCGAAATACTCGTCAATGCCCTTCGAGTCCAAAATCCTGCAACTCGAGCCTTCGCACAACTGCACAAACTCCTTGTCGGCATCGAGACCCTTGATGAGCTGATTGCGCTCGGCCAGCCACTCCGTCTCCTTGGAGCCAGCTCCGATGCGGATGACGGTGCAAGTGGGTCTGACGCCGCTTCGGACGACTCGCAGAGCCTTTTCGGCGAGTTCGCCCTCGCCTGAGATCATCAGACAGTTAGCGCCGAGCTTGGTAGCGACAACGGAGACGAGCATGCCGCTGAAGAGACCAGGGTGCTGGGAGATTTCGACTTCGAAGGCGGCGAGAGTGCGGGCTGCGAGCTTGGTGTATTTTTCGTCGTCGAGCAAGCTGCCGAGCCAGTGCAAGTTGTATGCGGCGAGTCCGTTGACGGACGGCTCGGCATTGTCCATACCGTCCTTTGTGCGGACGAGAATGTCTGGCTGGTCGGCCGGAGTGGAGAAGAAGGCATGTTTGTGCGTGTCCCAGAATAGCTCGATCTGTGTGTCTTGCAATTCAGTAGCCCATCGTAGCCATGAGGCGTCGAAAGTCGCGGCGTATAGATCGAGAAGACCAGCAATAAGGAATGTGTAGTCGTCCGCGAAACCTGGTGTGTCACCAGGACCTTCACGGTACACTCGTAGAAGTGTCTTCGCAGTAGGATTGTAGAGGTGAGTTCGCAGGCATTCCGCTGCACCAATCGCGGCGGTGAGGTATCTAGCAGATTCTTTCGGGTGTGTTGCCGCAAGGGAAGCGGCAGTGCGAGTGAGACCGGAGATGGCGAGACCGTTCCAGGCGGTAACAATCTTGTCATCAAGGGCGGGACGAGGTCTGTTCGCGTCACGGTACGCGAGAAGCTTTTGTCTGCTTGATTGAAGAAGGTCCGTCACCTTGCTCTCAGGAAGGTCAAGAGCCTTAGCTAGTTCCGCTGGTGTCATCTGTACGCTAAGTGTGTTCTTCCCTTTCAGCTCCCCTTGGGCATCGAATTGCGCATCGATGTTTCCACCAACTTTCATTCCCCAGTAGCGTGTGATAGCATCGGCTTCCTCAGCTGTGAGGAATTTTTGTACTTCTTCAACGCTGTAGACATAGAAAGCGCCTTCATGCTTCTCTTTATCGTCCACGTTCGCAAAAGAGTCGGCATCTTCGCTGGAATGAATGGCGCCCAAAGGCGAGAGCATGGGCTCGCTTGTAAGATAAGTCGCAATGTCGTTGGTGGCCTCGAGGAACAGGGGATCGCCAGTGAGCAACCATGCGTCAAGATACAACGGCAGCAGTTGCGCGTTGTCGTACAACATCTTCTCGAAGTGTGGCAAGTTCCAGTCGCGTGTGACGGAGTACCTTGCGAAACCATGGCCAACCTGGTCTTTGATGCCACCCTTGTACATAAACTCAAGAGTCTTGAGAGCCATCTGCTGCGCGTCTTTGCACTCTTCTTCACCAACGACACCTCGAACCTCAGAACCGTACGAGTTCAGCCTGAGCAATTGGCCAAGGTGTACTGGTGTTGGGAACTTGGGTGCGCCGCCGAAACCTCCGTATTGTGTATCGAAGCGCTGCTTGTAATGCTGGTAGCTCTCTTCAAGAAGATCAAGCTCCAGGCCGTCTTCCTCGCCGTCTCCAACATCGCCGTTCGCTTGAGTGCCGCCTAGCGAGCCCTCTTGGGCGAACTCGCGCAGCTGGTCTGCGATCTTGGAACCACTTTCTCGAATGCTCTTCTCTTGCTCCTTCCACGCCTGCGCGACCTTCTTGAGGATGTCTTCGAAACCGCCGCGGCCGGCAAGTGCGTGCTCGGTCTTGGGTCCAGGCCAGTATGTGCCGCCAAACACAGGCTCCAGGTCGGGAGTGACAAAGACGTTCAAAGGCCAGCCGCCAGCTCCAGTAGTGGCTTGCAAGAAGTCCATGTACTGCCTGTCAATGTCAGGCCTCTCTTCGCGATCGATCTTGACTGGAATGAAGCTCTCGTTGAGCAGCTGCGCGATGCGAGGGTTGGCGAAGCTCTCGTGGGCCATGACATGGCACCAATGGCAAGCGCTGTAGCCAATGCTCACGAAAAGAGGACGATTGGTCTTCTTCGCCAACGCGAGGGTTTCAGGACTCCACAGCTGCCATGCAGTGGGATTATCCATGTGCGCGCGAACATAAGGGCTCTTGGACTCATCGCAGCGGTTCTTGAGCGAGACGGGACCGGGCGGGGAGGAAGCCATGGCGGTGGTGGTGGCGATGGTGGTGCAGCGACTCAAGTCAATGGGCGCTGGAGGCGGAGGCGGGGCGGGGTGCTTGGTGGCGGAACGATTGATTGCAGCAGATTAGATGTGAGAGGCAAATGACGTCGCAAGAACAGACGACTCGTAACAATTGGAGCTTGTGTTTGAGCAGGCGGTCAATGTTAGCAAGCGTTGTGGTAACGAGGTGCAGACGGCATCGGATGTCGGAGAGACAAAATAACAGAAGGTTGTGGACGCAGGGAAAGAGAAGGTTGCGGATTGCAGACGATCAGGGAAAAGATAGCAGCAGCAGCAGGAGCCACGCGCACAAAACTCTTGCGCGGACGGCATGGCATGATGATCGGCCGTACTTCTCTTCCTACCACTGTCACTGCCACTACTGCTGCGACCCCGCTGCACCGCTCTAGAATCCCGTGGACGTCCTGATAGGCACGTGTAATTCCTTGAGCGTCAGTTGACTTTCAGTGATAACCGGGTGGAGCGACTGCCGAATATGTACGACATACAGAATCCACTTTTCACGCCTGACTCGCTCGACTATCGCAAAAGCCCGCAATTGATGTCCGCACCAAACCCCTCCCCAGTGCTAAAATTCACAAAGATCTCCACCCACGAAGCCATCTCCTCCATTTGCCCCAGTCTCCAAGCCATCCCCTCTCTCGCCTCTGTCGCTGCCTGGTCCGGCCTCTGCATGTTGTTGCGAGCGCTCGCATGTCTCGCTTGTACCTACTAGTGCAGGTTTGCAACGCGCCACGGAAGTCGTCTCATTACATAACAGGGTAGTTCGCGAGTTCGCGAGTCCGTCCAGCAGGTATGCTACGTCTTATGCAGCGTCCGGAAGCGGATGCTGTAGCAGATATACGTACGGAGGTGCTCGAGCCTCGAGCGGTTCGCGCAATTCACGTCCGTGACACGCCTTATCGCCAAAACGGCTTTGTCATAACTTCGCGCAAGGCGATTGCGAATATTCGCGTGCTCGCATTGCGACTGGCCAGTTTTATGCTGCTGAGATCGGTGCTCACTGGCTAGTGGACCTCTCTCCCAGGCTCAGATATAGGAAATCCAATATATTAGTCGTGAGTATCAGATTCCTGTGGCCGGGCGGGCGGCCTAACGCGCGCGGCTAGACCGTTGAGTTAAATGCCGACAAGGTTTGGATTGAATTGCGTGATATACAGCTCGTGGTGAAAAAATTGTTGGACGTCGTATGTGGCTTCGCGCAGTCATGGTCCGTTTTTGATCTTCGTCCGGCGCGCATCTTGGATAGTTCACACCGGCTATCGTGCGTTGTGCATCTGCTCCACTTGCAAAGGACGCCGTGACGTCTCTCGCTTACCTTAGAGTTATGTCTTCTGTATATTCAAGGGTCGCAGGTCGCAGAGGAGCCAAAGCAGAAGAGTCAAAATACTTTCATCAGTAGGCCGAGTGTTTCCGGTGACCCATGTGCTTGTATGCACGCCGCCACCATCTGCAATGAGCGCAATGTACGTGGCTGAGGAACAAGGGTTGGCGCTGCTAGGCAGAGCATACCATATGAATCGGGTATTGCGTGGACAACCGAAGCTACTGACCGGAGCATAGCCTAGTTGTGTCTGCATAGTCAGATAAATTTGCGCATTTGATGAAGTGAGGTTGAGCGTGGATCGGAGGCTTGACGTTTTGGTTGGAAGGAGCAAGCGGCTTGAGCTGCGCCTCCAATCACCAACTCTTCGGCTCAACCAATGCAAGGTAGGTCGCTGCACGATACCCGAGCCCGGCATCTCGTATTCTTCATCAATTTCTTGTCTGATTGTTCCTCATAACTGCGTGTACGGTGCTGACGACTGCGATTCCTTCTCCAACCCAACCGGATCTCCTTCATAGCTCAATGGGATCTTCTTGAAACTCGACTTCAATTGAGGTCAAATGTCTGTATTTGGCCCATCTATCGTACAAGCTCTTCTAGCATATGTCGCCTGCTTCTATGCATGGTCTCTTTATTTGACATGTATGTGACATGTTGATGTACACCCTGATCCCACTACTTATTCATCACGCTCGGCCTTCCGAATATTCGTACAGCATGCTGGCCACTTGAATGGCATTTCCATCGTCTTTATATGTGCTTTGCGATGCTCATTGTGTCGTATTTACACGAGCTTGGAAACGTACTCGACAGCGAAGGGCGCTGTACATTCATTAGTACATATGCTCTCCAGACCGGACCTAAGTCCCGGGTAATCATCCTAAAAAAACATACAAAGGTAGAGCAGAACGCAGGTCGCGAGCGCACCGTAGACGGTCTGCGAGGCAAGAGCCTCCTGCTGCTTAAGCTCTTCGGCAGAGGGAGGGGGAGGTGCTGGATAGGGTCAGCGTTGTCACATAGATCAGAGTGATCTATCAGGTCTCACCGCCGAACATTGTGATTAATTTGGTGTGAGAAGGAGAGATTGAGATAGGTTGTTTGTGATGGATGAATGCTATGCTATCCTATGCTTGACCTGAGTGAGGCTTCAGTCTCGTGAAAGTTGCTGAGCACGGACCATGTGATGCGATGCGGCCAAGCGGGCGATGTTCAAAGGAGCGACAGCAACGTTCGCGACTGAACTGCTGCATCACAAAGCGACCACTCACACACGCTCCATCACTTCCACAAAACACACTTTCTCTGGGGATACACCACGATCGGAGCCTGTCGCGGACACGCAGAATACCGGATACCACTGAACACAACCACCACCTGCAAACAGCACGATGGAGGACCTGGAAGTCCCCGGCGGCTCTCCCGTACAGCAGAACCCTGCGGAGCCTGAGGGCAACAATGATGCTGGCGACATTCAGAAACCTGAGATTGAGGAGGAACACACGCGCACACCTCCGCTAGCGGAGCCTACAGATGACCTGGACGCGCACGATGAGGCGCCCGAAGCTGGCGATGACGACGATGCTGAGCCAAACAACGACCCCGATTCCGACCTTGACGAGCTAGACGAGGCGCAATTCGACAACTTCGACCCCGAGAGTGCGACTGTCAATGTGCCAGACCAACCAGTGGCCGTGGACGATAGTAACGTGGGCCTGCTGGGTGTGCACAAGCGCAAGAGAGTCGAGGGCGAGGATGGGGAGCGGAAAAAGAAGAAGAAGGAGGGACGACGAGAGAAGGTGAAGAAGGTGCGCGCTGGCGGAGATGATGATGAAGACAACTTTGAGGGCGGACCGCAGATCGAGGGCAGCAGGAGGAAGAAGGCCGGCACAGCGGCAAAGAAAGCATCTAGAGCGAGAACACCAGAGGACGAGGACAGCTTGTCACCAGAAGAGCGTAAGCTTGCTGTGCGAGAGGAGTTGCAACACATGAGGCTAACACGTTATAGGACGCCGCCGTGCGCTCGAACGGAAGATGGACGATGCGCTTCGCAGCAACAAGCCTGCACGCCGCAAGGGAGGTGGAATTGACCTTGAGGCTGCTGGCGACGCAGAGCTCGAGGACATGCGTCAACGCATGGCCAGCGCTTGTCAACTGGACGCTCAAGCTCGCTCCAACGGCCAAGTCGCCACCAATAAGCTCAAGATCCTCCCATCAGTGGTCGAGCTGCTCAACAGGAACACACTGAGGTCCAGCATCGTTGACCCCGACATCAACATCCTAGAGGCTGTGCGCTTCTTCCTCGAGCCCGCCGACACCGATGCAGCTCTTCCCAACTACCAGATTCAGCGCGAACTCTTTGCCATTCTTAGCCGCCTCAACATGACGAAGGAAGCTCTTGTTGCCTCCGGTATCGGCAAAGTCATCATCTTCTATACAAAATCCAGTCAACCTCAATTGGCCATCAAGCGTCAAGCCGAGCGCCTCTTGGGAGAATGGTCCCGCATCGTTCTCGGTAAGCGCAAGGACATGCGCGCCAAAACCGTGCAGTCTGCCACTTACGACCCTATGGCCTCCAGCCAGCGACCAGGAGCCAGCCAGGTGGATCGTGCCGCTATCGCAGCCGAGAGACGCAAGCGTGCTCTCGAGATTCCAGTCGTCGGCAACCGTGCGCGTGTCCAGGGTGGTGTCGGCACATACACTATCGCTCCTGTCAATAACCTCAGCAACGTCGTGCAACAGGATAACCGTAGGATGGGCAGCAGCGGAGAGTCTGCGTTCAGGAAGGTCGCGACGAGAGCTACTGGTAAGCGCTAAGGGTGCTAAAGCTGGTCGAACGGTGCATTTTGGAGTTTGGGCTATGTTACTGGCCTGCATTGGCTAGTGTCAGTTGAGCATGCTGTGGCTATGATATTGAGAATGTCTTGTGTACTACTAAAGCAAATGCAATGTTCACCCATCCCCTTCCCCATGTGACGCGAACCACCACTCCGCAACCTTACCTTACAAAACCCCAGTTTTGAGGAGAATAACCCTCTGGGCCTGAACTGCTTCACGGTGAGCCTCAGCTTTGCGCGTCTGGAGCTGGAAGTATTCGGCATCCTTGTTGTCACCACATTCCGCCGCCTTATTCTCGAATTGAACCAAAGCCACGCTACTGTTCGCTTGGGCCTTTTTCAGCATTGCCCGGAGAAGCTCGACATCGTCCTTCCGGCCTCCGTAAGCCATCTGCTTTACCTTAGCCTTCGCCGCTTTGAGCTCTGCCTGTGCCTTCTCCAGCTTAAAAGCGAGACGATCTTTCTCTACTCCTGCAGACTCTTCCGCTCCTAGCACCGCCAAGCGCGCTTCGGCTTTGCGCGTCTTGAGCTCCCGATACTCGGCGTCCTTCTTGCAGTTGAGCTGGGCTTTCTTCAATTCAAGCTCGGCGTCGACGACGGCGTGGTGACTCTTGGCTTTCTTCAACGTCAGACCGAAGTACTCTGGGCTGGTTCTGTCGGTCTTCTCCTGGACTTTAGCGTCATCGACGTCGAAATCGGCTTTGGCCATGTCGACTTCGAAGGCGAGGCGGATCAGGTCTGTCTCGCGAGCGTATCCGAAGGCTTCGCCTGCGCTGCGTTTTCGACTTGGTGTTTCGGCGTTGTCGGACTCATGTGCCAGGGTTGGCGTGGACCCGATGACTGAACCTCCTGGCACTCCAGAGTTGGCAAAGGTTGCCGGCGGAGTGGTGAAGACATCGGCTTCGGAACTGCCTGTAGCATCCTCAGACTGCGGCAGGTTGGCTCCATTGTCTTCGTCTCTGAGGCGAATCGGGAGGGGCGGTTCTTGAGTAGAGTCAACACCACTAGCAGCTTGTTTCTGACTATCTGCCGTTGGCTCGACAGAGGGCTCAATGTCATTGTCCTTGTTTCCGCGCGAGACCAGTTTCGAAGACCCTTCGGCCCTGGTCGGTTCCGTGGGCTTGTTTGCACTGCTTGGACTGCCAGAGTGCTCGATGCTTTGCTTTGCTTTGGGCTTGGCGGTCTTTGCGGGACGTTTGCGAGGCACTGGCGGCGGTGTGGACGAACCATCATGCATACCACGTGTTACTCTCCTCTTCGCGCCATAGTCGATACTGCGCCATTCGATCTGGACGATGTATGGCTCATCTGATTCGCCGCTGAGAGGGGTGAACCCGCGGGTATATTCGTCCTCGGTCCCTCGAGTGATTGAAACCCACACAGTACCTGTAGGAGCTTCGCTGCCTTGCACAGCGAACCAGGTGAAGCCGGTGGGATCCTTAGGCTTCTTGTCATGCGTCTTCTTGGAGATTGCACCGAGAGGGACTTGTTCCTTGTCGCCACTTGCTGTCACGACATGGAGTGTGAATTGGACAGCGTTACCCGAGAGGAAATCGAAGCCTCGCACGATGAAGAGCTGTATCATGAGCAAATCGGTGCTGGTCTTGCGCTGAACCATCACTTTGTTGAAGGCTCCGGCGAAGTTACCCATGTGTGCGGTAGTCTTTGAGGCTTCTGCTTGGCTCTTGTCCGCGACTTCTACATTGTCGTAGATAGTGAGCCGCTCATCCTGGTGTGAGAACGAGATCTCAAACCCGTCGTCGTGGGCGATCTTTCGTGGCATTTTTGCTTGGTAAGCGTCGGCGATGATGCAGAGAAGCGTGAGTGTTCTCAGAAGCTGAATGGGCTTTTGTTTGCATGGCTACCACGCGTCTAGCATGTCATTGCCAAGTGAAGCACTCCAGAACTGATTGAAAGCGCGAAAGCGGAGGTGCAAATTCACTGATGGGACAGACGGAACGCTGAAAGCTCACGCGCTGCAATGTTAAGCTACAATCGCGACCTGCAACTTCACTTGTGGTTGGATGTCGGTCTCGTTCATGCAGGTATGTCAGAAATTTGATTTCTTGAAGATTTACTGTCGAGCTACCAGACTGCGTGCATGCGGATGGCAGCCGCCGCTTTACCACCGGGGTGCGAGCTTTCCAGATACCCAAGACTACGCTGATCACACAGACGAGGACGTTCCGTGATAAGAGTGGTTGTGGCCCACGGTGAAATCTTGTACTTTGGCATTGTGAAAGCCATGAATGTCGTCCCCGATCAAGTGGAAACACCCGCACGTGATCTGATGTGATGATATGCCTCGATCTGAAATTTCTGCCCATCACGCATCCGACGAAAACCTGGGCGCAGACGGTGTACGCGCAGTTACAACCGCGTGAGACTACTCTAAATTCACGAGCGCAATGATGACTCTGCGAATGCACCATTACATGCATCTTAGGCGTACGTCTGAGAATCCGTGTTCGGGGTCGAGGAAGGTAACTCAATGATCAGCACACTAGGATCACCGAATCCAGACCGAGTTCACCACTCTGGACCACCGAGATACTGGTTAGAATCAATACCGTTCCCTACAGCTTGCAAGCTCATATCGATAGAGATGTCTGTCCGTTTTTTGATGTCTCTACCACTGAGGAACCAATGGAAACATACGAAGCTTCTTTAGGATTCTAACGTCATCAAGCATTCGACTCAGGAATACCACGACAGCCACTGAGGTGCTTGTCAGTCTCTAAAGGTGGCCTCTGCGCCCCTGTCATACAAGTGTTGATGGCATTTTCACGACTCTGTTGAGAGTCTCATGGCAGTCGTCACCAATTTGAAGCCGACCGATCACGTTGCAGAAAGCCTCTTCGGTATCTCGGACCATCTATTCATTGTACCTGTAAACACACGCAAACGCCCAAACTCCCTGAACAAAAGAAATCATATTCTTGGCAACTTGGTTTCGGCCGACATGGCCGCTAGGTCCAGTCTCCAAAACCAGTGACGCCTGAGAAGCCAGTCAGAGAAGTAGCTACACTATCGGGTCGACTCTCATCCTCCGTGTTCTAATGCTCAAGATATTTGCTCACTGCTGCGAGTCTTGCAACTCGAGCTTAGCCATCAGCATCCCCTCTGCTTTCACAACCTCTAGGTGAGCTTTGGCCTTGCGTGTCTGAAGCTTGAAGTACTCAGTATCCTTCTTATCGCCATCGCCGAGCTCGGCTGCCTTGAGCTCAAGCTCAGCTTTGCGCACGACGTGGACGGCTTTGGCTTTGTTGAACACAGCTCGGAGGTATGCCACATCGTCCTGACCAACCTCGCTCGCTGTCTGCTCCAACTTGGAACTAGCTACGTCTAATTTTGCTTCGGCTTTGCGAAGTCGAAACTGGTGTTGCTTGATGCTCTTGTCGGCTTCGGCCTGCTTGGGACCAAAGGCTTCAGCTGCATTTCGCTTGGTAGTTGGAAATCTGACGTCCGTATTCTGGGATGTTGGGGCTGCAGTGGGAGGTAGGAACGGAGAACCTGCATCTGTCACGACGGCCGGCCGGCGTTTCGGCGTTTCTGGGCTGGTGAAAGAAGTTGGAGCGACCTTGTTCTCGTCATCGTCGGTCGGATGGGGCTTCGCAGCAGTCGTAGCAGTTGCTGACTTGACAAACTGCTCCTGCTCCGTAGAAGTCATGGGTTTTGTGAGATTTTGCTTGACAATAGGCTGAGTCGGTGTTGCAGTGCGCTCGGGCTTTATCATGGCGTTGTGCAGAGCGTCCAGTTGCCCGTACTCTGGACCGACTGCGCCACCTGAACGACCGTTCAACACTCGCCACTCGATCTCGATGCTGTAAGGCTTTCCATCTTCGCCGCCCAGGGGAACGAACGAGACATTTTTGGCTTTGATGCCTCGCATTACAGTGACAATCATAGTTCCCTGAGAGGCTTCAGCCAACTGCACCCTACCCCAGTGAAATCCCGACGAGCTGTTCGGCTGTTTCGTTTCGTGGTCCTCCTTCAAGATCGTTTCGAAACCTCTGACCATTTGGCCGACGCGGAGCCCGACGAGAATAGCATTTGCCGAACGAAAGTCGAAACCGGGCATCAGATTGAAACTCATGTGCATCGTCCGCTTTGATTTGGGAAGGACGACGGGGAGGACAAGAATTTTGTTGACGAGACCGGAGAGATCTCCAACGTGCTCGGTGGGCATCGGGGTATCTCCTTGGCCCTCATGGGTTGCGTCTTCGTTGTTGTAGATTGTGAGGGTTTTCTTTTCATGCGAGATCTCAACTCCAAAGAGGTCGCAGTGGAGTATGTTTGGAGGCATCGTGGCGTTGTTGGGGTTGCTGTTGTGGGTTTCAGTGCTGCAAACAACGGTGTTGTGGATATCGGAGACTTGGATGTTGGCGATGTGGATGCCGTCACAAGTGTTGTCGATACCTTCACTCGTCTACTGATCGACGGTGAAGTATTGACCTGGAAGACCGCTCGCATCGCCAATCAGAAATACGACGCTCCGGCGCCGCACGAACATCGATGTCTCACCAGCACAAAGGACCAAGGTCCACTCACGATTGGCCACTGGGTGACATGTTTCCCATGTACCTTAACTTTATGGACTTCTGACAAGTCACTGCTGGCTTGCCGTGCGCATGAAAGGCGCGCGCACCGCTGCCTAAATCCAAGGATGCATTACGTACATCAACGAAAATTACCATCGACAGCAGAACCTCCATCAAACTTGCCCAACTCAAATATCTAAAATCTCTGGCGATCGATCCCACATCTCTAAGACACTGCAGCACTTCAGAAGATCACGCACGCACACCATCAGGAGTTTACGGTGTTTCGAAAACTGCCAACACCAGCCAAAAAGCTATATGTTCCAGCCATGACGGACATGGACATGGAGCATGGTGAGTCAACTGCCACACCCAAACTCCGCATATCGGATCGTACCTGCAACACTCTCGGTGCTGTCGAATTGGCCTTAGAGTTTCTTCCCGCCTTCGATCTTCGCTCTACCGAAGTCGTGCTTGTGGAGTTATTTATCGAAAGCACCCGGAGAGGTCAAAGACTCATCGAAGGCTCGTCTTCTGACCGGGATATTACCTTCGTAGTCCCTAACAGACACTGGCGCGCAGATGAGCGCAGTGTATCTACGGTCTATGAGGCCTGCTTCCACATCACTCACGGAACTTTGATCCGCCAAGCTTCCAGCGAGCCAACGTCTCTCACGAGAATCGAGGGCAACACCTACAGGGTACTTCACAGGCTCGCCAACCAGAACCTGCACGAACACAACCCTACTCACAACAACGACATTTCTGAGCGCAACAAGGCTGATGAGCTTGATCACGAATCGTCGCAAGAAACATTCTACGATGCTAGATCTCAATTTGAGCACATGCCAGGCACGTTCCCTGCGGAAGAAGATCCCATCGTCGAAGATCCAGCCGCTGCTGGAGATGACTCTCCCGCCAACAATCAACACATTCCTATCTCTGGTCAAACTGAGAAGAGCACCAGCATCACCACAAGTCCCACCGAAGACGATCTGGCCAGGCTGGATCGAGCCAGGAGAGAAATTTTCCAGGAAAACGACTCCTCGGGTAAGGGCGCATTCACTGCATCAAGTCCATCTCCGGTGAATGCGTCCTTGCCGCAAGTCCAAGATGCAGATACTGAGATGCTCCAAGACCTCGCGGAACAGTCCGAGGACGAAGATATGGCGCCTCGTCAGAAGAAGCCGATGCAGACTTTCGGCACAATCGACGGATTCCTATCTTCTAGCAAGACGGCCGCCCAATATGGCATGAACCACCATAGCGCTGACCCAGACGACGAGGCGGAGAACCTCGTCCACAACCGCAAACCTCTGAGGCGCACGAGTTTCGCACCTACTGGATCAGCACTTCAGCCAGACAGATCAGACGAACCGGCGGGCAGTACTGACACAGACGAGATGGTCCTGACGAGCAAAGATGGCTCCATCTCAGACACGGGCGGGATCAAAACCAAGGCACCTAGACCGAAGACACACACAGGTCCAGCAGCGAAAAAAGCTTCCAAATCCAAGTGGGACACATCGGGCGGCCGAGTCAACAACGAGCTGCGCAAGCGTTTGGCAGAGAACGACGAGAAGATTGGCGAAAGGCGAAAAACCCTCAAATTGTGGCATGGCAAGAACTTTGGAACAGACTCCGCCCGCAACGCCGCAAACATCCGCCTTTGCAACATACTGACGAAACAGGTCAAGCTCCACAGCTTACTGGTCGCCTCCACGGACGCCAATTCCGCTGTCGATTTGCGCCGTAACCTGCAGCGTTGGGCAGATGGGAGGGTCGACGAGTATGAAAACCAATTGGACGCCATTCTCTCCGCCGTGCAAGCTGCACCATCGAATGACCGCACCGCACCCAAGCAGCAAGCCAGCAACGAATCCGCGGAAGACTCAAGCGATGACTTTGCACTGCCTCTTGAGGAGCAGTCAACAGCGGGAAATGGCTGCTGCCCTTCTGTCTGACGATCAGCCCAGGCGTAACACTGCTGAGGCTAAGTCGGAGGGGTCTGTAGCGAGTGATCAGTACTTACAGCCTGCCACCACGCACACGATGGCCAGCCGCGCCGACGACACGCCAGAAGATTCGGACGATGATGAGCTCCCGGAACTCAACGACTTTCTCACGCCGAGACTCCCGAGAGGAAGTCTAACAAAGACACAGCCTGTGCGCGATGCAGACAAGTCTGCAGAGATACCAAAGAAGAAGCCAAGGATTGAGTAGGCTCAATGAGTTGTTGAGCTGGAGCGTTTTGTGTGAGAAAATGCGATCGAGTTACGAAGTTGCACTTGTTTAGTTGTGCGTCGTTGGGCGGTTTTATTTTTAGGAATGCGATTCGTTTCTGCAGTCAAATTGTTACCATCATCAACATGCTTCGGCCATTATCGTCGTCCAAAATGACAGCGTCTGTTGCCAACGCGAGCCTGATTTCCAATAAATGTTTCTGCTGCCGCAGCACATCCTTCCACTGCCAACAGTGTCGGCGCAGATATGAAGTATCCTAGCCGCAAAGAATGATACTTTGTAAGAAACTTGTGTTGTATGGCGATCTGCTGAGATTATCAGCAGTGTCATAAATTGTTGTCTGGCTAACCTCCGAGAGCCTTTGAAACTTGGAGCCATCTCATCTCTACTCAAAAGCCGGATTGTTGAGTCTTGAGCAGGAAAACGCGGATGAAGAGAGATATGGTCTGTCAGTGCATTGGATATATTGGACATGTGTAATACGTGGGCCTTTTGTACAGACGCGCTTCTCTCTCTGGCTTTCGATCAAGCCTCCACCTCGGTCTTGACCTCCATCAACTTTCACTTGTACTCTACTGGGTGGTGATGCTGTGGGCGTAGATCTGGCGCTTGCGCTCGTGGACAGGGACCTCGTTTTCGGGTGCACCGGGTATCTTCTTCTCCAGTTTCTGTAAAGTTGTTAGCTTGTCTTGTACCAGGCCTGATCTCAACCGAGCTCCAAATGCGCCTTCCCGCGTAACGTACCAAGTTGTCGAACACGCACTTGTTGAGAGGCCTCTCAAACTTCCTGCATTGCCAAAGCTGCTGGTTGTTGTTGTCGAGGCACTCCCAGTGCTTGCGGAACTCTGCCAAGCAGTGCTTGTTCACATCGTCCAGCCTGTTGTCCCAGTCAGAAACACGTTCTCCTTGCGCATCTTTTCCAACCGATATTCTTGCTGCTTCTCCTTCGAGCCTCCGAGTGTACGTACACGCTGGTTGCGCATCTTGTGACCTTGCGACCCTCCCTCAAGCAGTCCAACTCTCCCCGACCGTTCGCCTCGGTCTTGCACTTCATGTAGTCATCGTTGTAGGGCTGGCAGCGGGCTCCAATGAAGAAACTCGCGCTCATAAGAGGTGCGGAAGAGGCTCCAACTTCCTGGACCTTGGGAATGGAGTCCGGGAGCGGAGTGGTGTCCACGAGGACCTGCTGGTTGAATCTGGGCAAAAAGGGTTAGTGAATGTTTTTCATAGATACGGGAATAGTATGCAACATACCTGGGTTGTCTGGCGGCCATTTTGAGTGTGCAATGGGTGGATATCTGCGCCGTAGTCGTCGGCTTGGAGCTGCATGAGGTTCACGATGCTCGACTGAGGCCAGCCTTGGCGCGGAGGTCATCGCGACGGGCGATGCTCATTGGCTCAATGCTCCAAGCTCAGGCGCGTTTCTCGCGACTTTGGACTTGGTCGACTTTGCGCTGCCAAACACCGCGACAATACCAACCACAATAGACACTTGACCTATTGTTGGGAGAATTTGTCTTGCCAGCCACCTGGAGTATCCCCTTCATTTGGAAGAAGCTCCCACCTCCTGGATTTCCACTCCCCATACAACCACAAACACATCACATTGGAATATCTTCTCTCTGGACAGCTCGAATCGCTTGAACTAACTCACCTCTCACGAAACGAAACCCCATCATGTCTCTTTTTGGCAACACAACCTCAAACACAGGCGGTGGCCTTTTCGGCGCCAGCCAGCAGCAGCAACCTCAACAGCAATCTGGCGGCCTCTTTGGACAGTCAACCGCAAACGCAAACACACAACAGAACCAGAGCGTCTTTGCAAACTCACAGCAACAGACCGGCAACCCTCTAGCTGGAACACTCTCTGCAGGATTTGGCGCAAACAATGCTGGCGCTCTGGGCGCGCAGTCCCAGCGCGAGCTTGCGCAATCCCGTCTCGAGGCAGCTGGCCTCAACTCAGTCGCCCGCACCGACAAGAGTCCCGCGGACGCAATGGCGATTCTCATGACCAAGTGGGATCCGAACGACCAGCGTACTTCGCTCCAGAAGTACCTTTACAACGCCGTCAACCCTGCATATGCGCCTTACTACCACCCTGCGCCGGGCGAGTCGGAGCGTGAGTGGGAGACTGCGCTCTCAAACAAACCAAAGGGAGATGCAGACACCGCCTACGTGCCCGTGCAAGTGCGCGGCTTCGAGGCGCTGGGCAAGAGACTGGAGCTTCAGGGCCAAGTGCTGAACAGGTTACAACAAAACTTACACGAAATGAACAACTCGCTCGCCGCAATTATGGCGAAGCACCAACAAGACATCAGCGTGCGCATCGAAACCTCCAAACGCCAACACGCCGCCATTGCACAGAGGACTCTTCGCCTCGCCATCAAGTGCCAGATCCTGCGCAACCGCGGATACGCCCTCGACGCCACCGAGGAAACCCTACGCAGAAACATCTTGGACCTCAACAAGGAAGTTCAGGGCCCTTCGTTTTCATCGCGCGAGGAGGAGATCTGGGCGCGAATGGTCGGCTTGCGGGAACGAGCTCGCTGGTTGGAGGAGGAGGGCAAGAGGGTTGGCGCTGCAACGGCCGAGGCACAGAGACAGGAAGGAAACAGTCTACCAGAGAACGTTCTGCAGGGCGCAAACAGGATCTTGAGGGACTACGATGGCCAATTGGCGCACTTGGCGAAAGAGCTTGAGGAAGTGAAGAAGGAGTACCAGGAGTGGGAGGCGGAAAAGAGGAGATGAACATGTTGTGTCTGCAGGAGAGTTTTCCATGACCGACGTTGTTACCACTGTGATTGGAGAAGCTCTTGTCATGATCGATCGATAATTGCTGATAATACGAATGATATCAAGTTTCATTCCAACCCCTACCTTTCTCATTTGGGCTGGTGGCAATATTATCTGTTGGCCACCACGCAAAGTCAAATAGGCCCATGATGTTCGAAGAGGAGATAGAAGCTAGACGAAGCATAGCTACATCTACGATCCTCTTTCCTTCGGTCAGTATAGATAGCTTCCAACTTATAAACTTCGTAGACCACCACACAGAGATCTAATGGAATTGAACAGAGAACCTAATTTCTTTCGGCTAATATCAGCAGCCTCGAACATATAATACCTAAGGGTCGCCACTAAGAGATCTGTAGCACTTGACTAGACAACCATATCTCCTTCGGCCAACATATACGATCTTGTACTAGCGAAAGTTACGGACTGCCATTGAGAGGTATGTGGCAATTGTTTGGAAGATCTTATTTCCTTCGTCAATATAAGCAGCCTTGGATGTAAAAAATTCACGGACTGCCAATGAGAGATCTGTAGGGAATGAGTGGGCGATAATGATGGTAATTTACAGCTATTTGATGCCGGACCACGAATACTTGAACACGACTTCCTCTCTCTGCAAACTACTCGATACGCCTCGATCTTTCCTATGAATGGTGTCAGCACATTCTCTGTATGAGAAAAAAAATTGATGAAACGTACCTTGAGTGTTTAGTCTCAGTTCTAGGGAGCGTTCAAGCTCTCCAGCTGCTGCTGCAACTCCTCCAACTTCTTGCGCTGCTCCTCGATCTGAGCGTCTTTTCCATAGATCTGGTGCTTGAGGGCCTGGATCTCCTTGCGACATTCGCTTGTCTCCTGAAGCGCCAACTGCTCATCATTCTTGGACCTTTCAAGCTGCTCGCGCATGTTGTCCATCACCTCGAGCTCAGATTTGAGGCGGCGGATCTCGAGAACCTGCTTCTTGCTGGCCGCGAACTCCAATTCCAGTGCAGCCTTGAGATCGCGGGTCTGAAGGTCAACCACGGACTCGCCGTGACGTGTGAAGAACAAATCATCGACGGCAACTCGCTGCACGCTGTCGCTGAGCACGTACTTGGCGAAGGTCCTCCCATGATCATTCTGAACCTCGAAGATGGACTCGACAATGAAGACCGAGTTGAGGTAGATGTGGAGCGGTATGGTTTTGGCGTCCTTGAGAGCTGTCGGATTGTTGGTAAAGTATTTTTCGACGATGTTGCGGACCTGTTTGGCCACGACGAGAGTCTGAGAGGTGTCGTCCTTCTTCACACCTTCACCCATAGCCTTTCTCTTGAAGTTACCCACGGCGCCGTCCCAGTGTGTCCGAAGCTCCGACACCAAGACCTTGTAGTTGTCTCCAGTGAGGGATGACTGATAGATACCTTGGCGCAGACGGTTGCTGAAGAGCCAGAGGGCCATAATGTCCATGATCTCTTCTTTTCTGAGGTTCAGTCCCGTAGCCAGGCGGAAATCGAAGCCATTGACCTTGAGCTTGAGAGACATGATGTACAAGATTGCGGGCGTGATTGGATCGAGTGTAAGGGTATGCTGTGTAGGCTTGTGTACAGGAGGCGCCGACTTGACGATGTTTGCGAGGAAAGCTGCGGCGAGTGTGTGGTGGCGAGGTTGCGAGTCGTGTTTGCAGAGGCGCGACTGGTTGATAAATGGGAGGGGATCGGGAGAGGCAGAGGGGTGAGCTAGTTTCGGCGCTGTCACATGCTTTGCTTTCGTCGTCATGCGAACAGGCACGTGCAATTGCGCCGCAGTACTTCACTTCACTTTTCCTCGAGTTGAGCTTCGCTCCTGGTTTGCCATTAACAGCGAGGCTGGCAGACCGGTCCAGCACCGGAGACTCAGGATCTTGTTTCTTAGCCAGCCCTTATGAAGACCTCTAGGCCGTCTGGATGGAGCATCGAGACTAGCTTGCGGTTGGTAGGTGTGCTCAGTGGTCAGTTTGCGATCTGCTATCACGAGCCAGAGTACAAGAGGAAGTGAAGACGCAGTGCCGGTGAGAGTGTTCGTTGCCGCGAATCAGGAGGCTTTCACGTACCGATCACATGCCATTATGCCCGGGGCCATGTCTATCGAGGGTGTTAAAGTGAAGTATGTTTCACTTGGAAAGCATGTTGATACGGACGTAGGAGATGTTCTTTCAGCGCCGATCATTCTAAAAGGTGGTATGCTAGTATCATTAGCTATAGAGGCCGGATGATCTTGATCACCACTGGGATTTCGTACCTAAACGTAAGACTGTACACTTTTGATGAAAGTGAGTTCGCTGCCTATGTTTTGTGTGCAAAGTGCTTATGCAGTAAGGTTTGCTGTCCAGCAACATCTTGCTTTAAGAATATGAATGAGCAACGCCTCAGGCCAAACTGACGCAACACCAGCATAAAATAATGATATCTCGGTGTGCGCAGACCCGACTTAGGTGGTATAGTGGCGCCAATGTGAGAAGGGTCCAAGAATAACTGAGCCGGCCGGTGGCTAGTATCGCACGTGCTGCATGTGAGCTTAGGACCCACATCTCAGCGAAGTGAGCGCACATGCGAACCTCCAACCGCAGCGACTCAGCGCATCAGGGATCACCCTAATCGGCCGGACTGCGAACTGCACACGCTCCCAGCTTTGAGCTTCGCAGCCTCATTGACTGGATTCAAGTTGCTGCCGGACTGACGCTCTTCCAATTTAGCCATGCAACCTGAATCTCTTATTATGTCAGCACGAGCTTTTACGATGATAAACCCTCACCTAGCTATCCGGAGCAAGTGAAAGTGAAAGGTTGCCTTAGCCATCCAACCACAATCGCCCTTGGAACAAAGGCAGACGTTACAACAGAGTACAAGGCAGCTAGAAGCCTAGAGCTGCAGTATCATACAGCAATGCTTACAGAGCCATATGTGCACGCTTAGAGATAAAGAGGCAATCGTAAGCAAACGAGAAGATCATATAGGCGAGGAAGGCTGTCTACTTACAAAGTGAACCCAATTATATGTTAAAACGAGCGAGATAGTGCTAGCTTTCATTGTCTTTTGTGCTGAGCAAAACTTCTCTACTAGACATGCTAGCAAAAAATGCTGATATCTCGGTGTGCGCAGACCCGACTTAGAGGTGAGGTGGTGGCCAATGTGGGAAAGATTCACTGAATGTTGGTTAGGCTGACCGATCGGGTAGTCCTGCGCGTGCGGAGCAGATTGAGTGGAACCCAACTGTGTACCTCGCAATTCACTTCTCAGCGAAGGTGAATGCACGCGCGGGGGTCCAACCGCATCAGCGGAACCTATCAGGAGTGGCCACCCCGGCAGGACTACGGACTGAACACGCTCCCAGCTGAGCTCCGCAACCTCATTGACTTGACCTTCGTTGCTGCCGGACGCTCTTCCAACTGAGCCATGCAACTTAGATCTTTGTTACAGTCAGCACGAGCTTTCGTGACAATATACCCTCACCTACTCAACCAAGGCACCCTGCCTTGGTGCCTTGCTATCAAGTGACCCTCGTGCCCGCCAGCCTCCTACCTCACTTGACATGCCCACACAGCTCTTGCACCAAGCCTACCACATATTAACAACACACCCTCCATACCAACATCCTTTCTCACTGCCCATATTCCCTCAACCCAACCGGCTCCCGCCCACCATCCCAAAAGTGCAGCGTGCCACCAAGCTCCGGCTTACTAGTAAAAGGATTCTCCTCGCCACCGAAATCCCTCACCGTCCCCACCGTAACATCGAAGCCCAACGCCGTGTAGAAACTCTCCCTATCAAGCGCCGAGATCACACTCGCGCCCACGCCCTCCGCCCTCGCAAGCTCAAACCCACGCCTGACCAGCAGCTTGCCGTAGCCGTGGCCGCCCTGCTTGGGATCCACGCCGAGGAGATCCAGGTACCAGCTCTCGGCTCTTGAACCGCTCCAGTGGTGCTTGATGAACTTCTCGCTTTGGGCCAGGATATTATGGTGCGTGGGGTCCGCGGCGCGGTTAGGCTGAGAAATCGCCTCCTCAGCATTGATAGCTTCCATTTCCTTGACCTTCTTCGCGACCTCCTCAGAATCCGGGACCGGAGTCGCGCGTTTTCTCGTCCAGATCGCCACGCCCGCGATGGCAGCCGGGTCCTGTGGCGGGTGGGCGAGGAAAATGCGCATGTCGGGCGAGCTGGCCCGGGCCCAGTCTACGCGGAGCTTCTGCAGGAAGAAGAGGTGCATGTCGTCCGGGAATTCATTGCGGTGCGGGTGGAAGAGGCCGCCGAAGAGGGCTTCTGTTCGGAAAGCCGCCGCGAGGACTTTGCTGGCTGGGAGGAGGTCGTCGTAGGTGGCGTTGCGGACGGACATCTTTTGTTTGTTTGGTTTCCCGTGTACTTGTTGTTGTGCGGTAGGAATTTCCTTGCTAGATGTATTCGTATGCTGCGTTTTGTCCTTATAGTTGTGAAGATGATACGACAATATGTCCTTCCAATACGAGAAAGTGGAGACTGGGTAGAAACTTGAAAAGTCCCAGCTGCGTATTTCTATGATATATACGCGTGTGGGACGCCTGAAGAAAAGATGACTGTGCTATGTCCGCTCGCTTGACACGCACAAGGGTAGAGCACTAATTACGAGCACATTTATAAGCGAGCGTGTTAGAGAAAACGCTATTGCAACCTTATATATGAGCCGGCAGGCGATGTGTCGCATACACGGCTGAAGTCCACGCCCGGAGTCCGCGGACACCGTGGCGAGTGGCAGACAGACTTCGGGCCATCGAGGTATATCTACATGCCGGCAGTTATGTCAGGCGACATGGGAGATGGCGACATAGCAAGGGTGTTATGCGTATGCTCTGGATCTCATGACATGCACGAAAATGTCAAGTATGTAACTACCATGGCTATTTACCGCGTCTAGAACTGAGTTTAAGCAAGCCGACATGGGAATGCTAGATGTATGCATCAAAGGTACACTGGAACAATTGCTGTATCTGCAGACGAGTAAGATGAAGATGAAGCACGAGCGTATGAAAACACACCACACTTTCAACAGTACTGTAGGATCAGAGCGTATCATTTCAGAAACCCAATGCACACCCAACTCGCCTAGCCAAGCGAGTACAGGGCCAGCACTACGTACTATACACGCCCATTTCAATTCCGCTCATAGCCTACTCCATCGTGCTCGCATAAAGTAAACCCGCTCGCAGCAGGATATGTGTCATGGTCGTGATCGTCCAAAGGACTCCGAATGCCCATTCCGCTTTCATTCCATTTGACGCCATGCCACCACGAAAGCACCAACACCGTCCAGTACTCCAGTATGGGCATAATTTACCCTAGCTCTCTATGCGGCTGTCGCCTCACCGGCGCCGCCGCGGCCACGTCCTCTCGGGGCGCCGCCTCTGGCCTCAAAGCCGCCACGAGGAGCGTAACCTCCGCCGCCGCGAGGTCCGCCACGGCCAAAGCCGCGACCGCCTCTGCCGCGACCACGGAAGCCACCGCGGTAGCCGTTGTCCACTGATCCTTGACCGAAAGTGTCAACATTCTTGTTGCGCTCATCACGGCGCATGGCACGGCCATCAATCATCTCGCCCTGCGCAACTTGACGGTCCTTCAAGTCGCTGCTGATGTTGTCGAAGAAAGAAGACTTCTTGTCGTAACCCTTCTCGGCGCCAGGCTTGGCTGGAATTACCACATCCTCGGTCTCAGTGTGGCCGTTGGAGATGGGGTCGGGAGCGTCGCCGTTCTGAGGGCTGGCGATAGGTTCTCCAGAAGCGATTTGTTCCTTGACAAGATCCTGTTTGTTGAACTTCGCGTTGGCGCTCTCGAAGTCGTAATCCTCCGTCGGTACCTCCACAGGCTTGTGCGCACTCTCACGCCTGGCACCTGCAGGGCCTCCACGACCACGACCGCGTCCACGTCCACGAGCAGGGGCATCCTGTACTCTCATCTGGTTCACTTTTTGTGTCAAGTTGTCCATGTTCATGCCAGCCTGAGGCTGCTGCTGTTGCTGTTGTTGCTGCTGGCCAGCAGGTCCAAGCTTAGCCATGGCGGCGGCGACGGCGGCGGTAGCGGCGTGCGTAGCATCGACATATGACGAGGGCTGTGCGACAGCAGCAGATGCGGTCTGCGATGGCGCTGCTGCTTGTCTGGGAGCAGAGGGTTTCGCGGCAGCATTGGGCGCAAGTGGGAGAGCAATACGGCTGTCTGTCGGCTTCTTTGCGGGCTTCTGTTGAGCTTGCTGCGCAGGCGCCTGAGGAGGTGCGGTGGCAGCGGCAGGAGATGGCTTAGACTCGACCGGTGGCGGAGGAGCAGTGGACGGAGTCGCATTCGGCGGAACTGGAGTGCCGGACATCTCGACTGGCTTGTTGTTGGCCTGAGCATTCGGCGCTTGAGGCGCTTGAGCAGGCGCGGGCTGCGGTGTACCTTGCTTGCTTCCACTTCCAACGGGTCCTTGACCCGGGCCCTGCATGTGAGGAGGTCTCTGTTGGCCGGGCGGTCCAATTGGCATGGGCTGATTGTTCGGAGAGAATGCGCCGGGAGGAGGGCCTTGGAAACCTTGGCCAGGAGGAGGGCCATAGGGAGGCATGCCATAACCAGGCGGTGGGGGTGCGAATCCGTAGCCGGGAACAGCGCCTGGAGCGCCTGGGAAACCATGAGGTCCACCAGGACCCTGGAAGCGAGCCTGCTGCTGGAATTGCGGCGGAGGTGGGCCTGGAGGGAAGCCGTAAGGAGGGTAGGGCGGTTGCTGCTGGCCAGGCTGGCCGTGGAATTGGGGAGGCTGCTGACGGGGTGTCTGTTGCTGCTGTTGCTGAGCCGGACGGGTTGACTGCAAGCATTGTCAGTCTCAATTCCATTCTTGTTCATTTCGACACAAACGCATAGAGCGCATGGGTCTGAGCTGGATGGTAGCTTGTCTTCGTCCACAGTGCTACCGCGCCTGCAGCGCAATGGCAACGTATTCACCCAAGCTCCATGCACATCTCAAACCAAGCTCTTCCAGACAGTAGGGAGGGAATGATCACGTACTCCCATGATAGCCGGGTCATTGGGCATGGCCGGCGGCTGGTTCTCCTTGGGCGCTTCTACCATTGACAGCTCCTTCACGTCACTACCGCGAAAGACGATGTACTCGTAGATCTGGTCCGAGCCGGGCTGCTCTTGGGCCGGGTTGGCGGCGCGGCCTTCGGTGCCGTAGGAGGTGACATTCTCGAGGGCGATGGTGGAGGACTCGCTGTTGATTTCGTGCAGGGTGCCGACATACTTGATGTCGGACTTTGAGATGAGCGAGATGCGGGATCTGGGAGGGGTGGTGCTTGGTTAGTGGCTGGCTGGCGGGCGGGCGGGGCGGTGTGTGTGGGATGGTATGCCTTACCCAATGTATTCCGACATCTTCGCGGTGTGTTGCGAAGAGCGGAAGGGGGTGGTGGAAGGGAGTGTGTGGGTTGTGGGTGCGGTGTCGCGAGAGATGGCGCGAGTAGTAGTGTTGATGCTAGTAACCACATCGCGAGCTCCACCAGCGGCGTCGGTGCGCCGCTCACCTGCCAAGCGGCTGGCTGTCTCGGGCCTCGAAGTGATACTGGCAACGTCATATGATGTGTGAATATTAATGTGAGAATACACGTCTTCACCTGATACTGTTCTTGTCATTTCTTTGTGTCACACGTCTCGCTGGACTAGCAAAGCAATACAGCTTGGAAAGCATCTCAAAGGGCTAGATCATGGCAACCACCACAGACTCATCCCTCGACTCGACCTACCTGTTCAACCAGCTCGACAACTACCCATGGGACAATGATCAAGAGTTTCAAAACGGCTTAAAGGCCATTACAGGCTCCACCGAGGATCAGGCGCAAGTAGAACACCTCACGCTACGGGCCAAATGCTTTTACTACGCTCGCAAGTCTGGCACAAAGGTTGACTTTGAGGGCTACAAACGGTGGGTGGAGAATGGACGGGGAGATGGACAAACCAATGGAATTGGCTCCCAATCAGTGGAGGAAGCACCGGCAGTACAGGCAGTCGAGTCACAGAGCACAAGCACAGGATCTGGCGCTATGGGAGATGCACCAAAGCCTGCTTCCTTCGCTGAGATCTGTGACTTGATTGCGTCAGGGAAGCCAATCCCTGGAATCAAGGACATCCCGGACACTGTTCTGGAAGGTCAGTCTACGACTAGCCAGGCGGCGAAGAGGACAAAGCCTTGGGAGAAGGCTGGTGGAAGTACTGAGAAGCCCAGTTGGATGAAATGAAATTGATTCGACCTCCACGAAATCACACCCGAGAACTCTCGCCACGAAGGCTCTTTGATTGGCATAGCTCCTACTTCAAGGTCTCGCTGCTTTCGACTCCCCTTTGACGCACCCAGCCATGCTCTAATCATCTTGTCGCGCCATACATGCACTCAACAGCGCGAGCGCTAGTACTATCGATCATGTACGCTTATCGGGCCACTCCTTCCGCTGAAGTGGTCTTGCTGCTGGACGCCTTCATGCTTTGACTGCCTGGCGCTCGAAGTATTGAAACCACAGACTGCGCTCCTTGAGCCAATTCTTGGAACTCTTTCAGTCTGCTGCGTTCACGACATTGTTCAACTTTTGCAGCACGTGCTCTCGAAGGCTGTACCGTAAGCGCTTAGAGCCAAGTACCTTTCAGTGAGATGATCTAATGCGCCCTCGGTCCACTCAGTCCTTGCAGTTTCCATTCGACTCGGAGACTCAAGAGAAAGCCGGAGATGGGCCGCTATGCGCATACCTCACGACGTAGCGGTGTAACAACATGTACTCGCGGAAAGAGCCTTTCCAGTCGACTCCTGAGGAGATGCTGAGTATCTGCTGCACCACGGAATCGTCGCCAGACGGAAAGTGGAGAATGCCATCCATTTGAGTTGGCGGCGCATACATATCCCAGTAGCAATCGAAACGCAGACGTGGTCCCAACTCCGCCTTGTCTGGGAACTTGAATTTGAAGATCACGCTTGGCCCGGGCTGAAGGCGCGTGGTTTCTGGGCCTTTCATCCGAATACCGAGCACGAGGGCGTAGATGCTATGGCCGATGTGGCCATCTGCGCGAGGTCCCTTCGAGATCTCGAGCCAGACATCTTCCGCTTTCGCCATTCCCTGGCGACATTTGATTTCACCTTGCCGCGGATAGTAGTCTGGATGTCCCGGTCCCTCCAGTTGCAAGCCACAGCGATCACCTCCAGTCACGAGCGACTTGATACGTCGCTCGGCCGCAGTGGAGTACTCGACTTCAAACTGCGAATCAGAGAATGTACGATGAGCGCCGCGGTCGATATATACGGCCTTTCGAGCTGGCCCGTCTGCTCTGAGCGCGATGTCGTAATAGAATTTCTCCTCACTCATTACGGCCAGGTCATAGATCTCATCGCGGAGCTCTCGTGGAAGGCGGAAGAACGGAGGCTGTGCTGGAGCGTCGTCAACTGCATGAGCGCTCGAGTCGGTCGCTGGCTCGTCGAAACCACTGGTCCCTTTGATCTGCTCCATGATGGTGCCTGTTGGTGTTGCTGGCAGCAGTTATGCGCTTGTGGTTTGAGTGTCGCGAGGAGTGGCCTCGTACATGGTTGTAGTGGCGAGGAACATGGATGACAGCAATAAGCACGGATAACTTCTGTTGGGGTAAACAGCATGTGAAAGAAAGGGATGTCACGTGCCCGAGACAAAAGCTTCTCGCATCACTCCGTCGAATTGCTAGGCGCGAGTCAATCTCATATCACTCTGCAATTTCACCTATGGTAATGTCAAAGCAGCGAGACCTGGGCAGCTAAGGTTTTCTCTGACTGTTATGAGAAGTCGCATTCGCTTCAGACATGCTTATCAATGTTACACGACAAACACCCTCGTGTATACATTCGACTTTGACAGCACAGATGCTATGAAAGCAGAACGCAATCGCATCAAAACATGGATCTTCCTGTCAGACATCGTCCCTCTCCCCTCTAACACTTCCCACCATTAGGAAATCTTTTCCTCAACGCCATATTCGACCGAAACCAATATTTTCAAAGGACCCAAACCTCCTCGCAAATCCGCACAACGCCAGGTTGTGCCGTCCTGGTATATACAAGGTCTCAGCTCTCCTGTGATGTACTGTCAGCTGCATATTCTTGTCACGAAGAAGTCACCACCACTCACCTCGCTTGTGTGGCTGCTCGATCTACTACGGCTTCCCTTCCCCGTGGATGCAGTCCTGTGACCTGCCTCGTCTGTTCCATCATCGATGCCGAGGGTGTTTGCGGCAGCGGTGGCAGGCTGGTCTTCGGCCTTGACGTTGGCGATACTAGTCGTGTACATATCTACGGCTGAGTCTGATGAGAGGGAGTATTGTTCTCGTGTCAGCTGTCGGTGGGTGACACTCAAGCGGATGGTGTTGGGGCAAGAAGGAAGAATGGCGACCTAGTATACAGCCGCGCCGGCCATGAGAAAGCAAGGGTATGGGCTTTCTGTACACCGAACATGGCTTCAGTCCTATTCTCTCACCAGCAGCCGGCCAATATTGCAAAACGAGTGCCCATTGTCGCAACGGTCAGACAATCATCGACGATACTTCATTGGTTGATCCCTCACTACAACGCGGTAGCCATTGAGCCACGCCCACTCACGGCGGCAAGATGGAGTGTCAAACCAAATTAGTTTTCCATAAAGGTATGGTTATGGATGAACATACTTCCTGCTGCTGCTCATGCCCTTGCATTAGTCATACAATATTCAGTCAATGGTTTTGGCAGCTTGACGATCTGTACATAGGTCAGCAAGCCAACTCTAAAGCAGCGCAGCTATTTATCTCGACCGGCGTTTATCCATAACCAGAGGAAACCTTGAACCATCCCACCAAGAATGTGTTCTACTCTTGATACTACGACAGTCGAAAATTTACATTAACGACCACGACCTTACTCCCACATACACTTTCAACATGCAAGCTCCTTACACCAAACTCATGTCGGGCAAGCGACCTGCGCCGGGCGGTATCGCGAACCAGTCCAAGGTTAAAATGCAAAAGCTGGGACAACCGACCACCATCACCGAATGCTTCTTCCTGACCAAGCTCCCTCAAGAACTGCGCGATCAGATCTACGACTATGTAGCGATGGCAGACGCCAAGATCGGCGCCCACGTCACCCTCAAGGAGGATTCCAACGTGGAATTATATGCGTACTCTAGAAAAGGCCTCGGCCACACGTGCCGTCAAATAAGACAAGAGTACTCACTCAGACTCGAACCCCGAATCAAAAACCTTGTGACCGAGTTCCAAACCATCCCTTCATCTAAGGCCAAGTCACTCCGCGACCCGGGGCTGCGCGAAATGGGCTTTCGAGAACGCCTGGCATTTTTCTCCAACGCCGGACCACCGGTTCCAGCTCTTGACCACTCTGCCCAATCACACTACCTCCAGATCGCCGAGCGCAAAGTGGTGGGAGGCGTCTACGTCCTAGAAGACATGTCCTACACGATGCGTATCCGCTTCAGCGGTGTTGACGACATGGGCTTGCGCTTCAGTAATCTGATCGTAACTTTCGCGTCTAGTGCACCGAGGGACTACACGGACAAGTACCCTCTCGATCCTACGCGGAACGAAGAAGCGCTCTGGACAGCAAAGGGCCGCATACACACGCTTGCCGAAGCAGCCGGAACGCTCCTCGAACTTGTACAGTGCTGTAATCGACCCGAACATGATCCCTGGCGTGAGTTGTTATGGGACTTCGGGATCTTGTTTCCCTGGAGGGTGGTAGGGAAGACGGCCGACACGCACGAAGAACGATACGGTCAGAAAATGTACAGGGGGCGCTCTAGACAGGACCATTGGTGGAAGACGTTCGATAACCGCTTCTGTTATCCGGAGTCAACTGAGCGCACCATCGAGGAGCCTTGAGTACTGCTGCTTCTTTTGGGGTCGCGTTTGCGTTTTGCGTGGCTGACGATGATCAATCTGTTGATGTGGGCAGCCACCAGGCTGTGCCGATAAGCACATACTGCGATGCTGATGGAAGTGCAGTGTGCTTCTATTTTTTGAACTTCGGTGAACCGATGGGCATCTTTCACGTGTTGACAGAGGCGGGCGTTTACATGCCGCAGTAGACAGACTAAAGCATACAATCCTTTTAATACCATTGCGCCAGAGAGCTTTGTCTCAAAATTCTGATGCATCTGTATATGCTAGTACTAGTGGTATCTCGAAACAACAACAGGCAAGCCATGCACAAAAGCAACCATCTATAACTCCGACGATCCGTGCAAACCCCTTGCCAACACCATGCAATGCCATCCTACCCTTCTTTCTTCACGATCTCCATCCTTAAATAGTCTTGCCGTGCGAATAGTCCCTCACTTTCCCTGCGACGCCATTCTCATTCACCTCCAGTACTCCCCTCGCCTCCCTATCCATGTCCTTCAGCTGCATCTCGTATGGGCCTAGTATATCCTCGTGCATCTCGGGCTTGTCGACTTTCGATTCGCCCTCCCAGACCCACTTGGCTGGCTTCATGACACCATCCGGTACGCCATGAGGCACTTCGTGATCGGCGTGTCCATCCACGAGCTTCCAGCGGTTCAGCGGGCCTTTCTTCCTGTCCGGAAGGTAGGTCAGTGTCCGCGTGTTGGGCGCGATTTTGCGGCCCAGCCACTGGAAGTAAGGCTGGAAGCTGAGGCCGCGTGGGAATGCTTTGTCCCAGTTGGATTCCAGCGGCGTGCCGCCGACGTCGATGCGATAGCGCACAGAAGCGTGGACGTACTCGTGAGTGTTACGCATGAGCTCGGTCGTCAATACTCCAGTATCGTAGTCGGCGCGACAGTAGCGGCCTGGCGCGCGCACACGTTGGCCGGCAAGGGATTGAGGGAAGGTGAGGGAATCATAGACGCGGCCTTTGGCCCAGCCACGGTAGGAGGGCGCTGGTTTGTCGGATTGTTGATACTGCTCAACCTGGAGGTGACGGAAATTTTTGATGTAGCTTTCGTCGAATTGAATCCAGTCGAGAGCCGAGTACTCCTTGCCTGCCGGTCGCGTGTGGCCGGCGAGCTGGTCCATCATCCAGACGAGTGTGATGTCGGCCATCCCTTGATCTGCGTATGAGCCGCCGACATTGCTATGGGCGCCAGCGAACCAGACTTGCTTCAGATTTGTCCGGCATCCATCAGGACGCTCCCACACTGCTGGTGAATACGGGAAACGTCTTTCATCGAGGCCTAGCGCTTGGAAGGCATTCTCAACGTGATCGTCGATAGTCGTGTCAAACCAGCGGTATTCTCTGATGAATGAAGGCAGGAAAGGTACCATGCGCTGCAAGATTGGGTTGATGGGAATGCCTAGAGCACCGACCGTGTCCCAAACTCCGATACACTTGACATTGACCTCTTGAGTCAGGTTTAGTGACAGGAGAATCTCGCGGTAGGACTGCATGTACTCATTGATCTTGTCTTTGTTGCCGATGAACTCAGGTGGTGGAAGAACCTTCTCGAGCTCTGGGTTGAGTTTATAGTAGGTGTCAAAGAAAGTAGGTGGACGCTTCGAATTACCCGCATTCGCCCAGTCCTGGAATATCTGGTAGAAAAATGGCATCGCAACCTTCTTCAGGATACCAATTGCTCCAATAAAGCCACCGATACTGCGGGCAGTGAATGCTCCACGAGAGAATCCCAGCAGGAAGATCGAGTCGGGATGCTTAAGTTTGTCGTGCTCTGAGTAATTGCTTACGAGGAAAGCGTAGGCTTCGCGAATGTTTTCAGACAGACCAGCACCCGTACCACCACCCATGATGTGGTCATACAAGCCGATGCCCGTACCGATGCCAGCTTGATAGTAGACAATTTGCTGGTGGTGTGCGTCGTCCTGGTCCTTCATCGCACGGGCGATACGAGTCACGTTTGAGGGAGTTTGAGGGTGGCCAGAAGAGCCTCCTTTGCCTTTAACCCAGCCGCTATCAGCGTCCATCCAGGTGCCATCGCAGCAGACGATGAGCTTTTTGGGTAGACCCAGGGCGACCGCCGACACAGAGCTGTGCCGTGAGTGGTGGCCATTGATGCCAAGGTTGTCAGTCATGATTCTTGTGGCTTTAGAAAGCGCGAAGCGGGAGTTGTTGTAGCCAAGTGGTGTTGTATGCGGTCTAAACAATTTCAAGTAGATGGAGGGTATTACAGTTGACCGTGGTGGCATCTAAGATGTGGGAACAAAGAGGAGCAGTCTTTAGTAGTGGAAAAGGCTGATTCACACACCAGGACGGCGTGTCACCCAGCTATATGCTGCAGCCATAAGGCATCACAGCTTCCAGGCGAATGCAACAGCTGAGCATCAGGTGCTATACACGGTGGCAGTAGTTGCCTTAGTCCTTTGTTGTCGCTCCTTTCAGGCAGGGGCTGAGGCTAGGGCGAAAGACTCAGCCCACACGGCCTGGCAGGCGGCCAAGGCGCTTTGCATATAGCGCCATCGCTTACGACTCGCGAGTCTATTGGCAGCGTGTTGGAGTCCGCCATTGGAGGATCGAGGGTGTAGAGTGCCATGTCCCGCGTGTTGCCTTCAGGATTGGCTCGGGGCTGAGGAGGATGAAAAGTGATGGCTCCATGCATGGTGGTCAGATCCAAGATCCCGTGGGCCGGCTGCGCCGCGCGCCGCCCTCGCTTTCCGTCGCCTTGTCACCAACACGTGCAGCCCATCTTTCTGAGCATTACGAGATACTGAACAGATTCATCCATAGGAATTCTCTCCTCAGCCTACTCGTGCCCTCCTGAGTAATGCTATATTCGCCTTGCCAAGTGCTTGCTAGACCCGCAGCACTGTTTGGGAGAGTCATAGCAACACAATCACCGATCTTTTCGCTTTTGGCCCAGCAAAGCCAGTCCGGATAGAACATCCGTAGGCTGCAAGACTGGGGTGAGCGGTATGCCGATCATCAGGTGGCTGCAGGCCGGCAGTCATCTCATGATACAAACTCTTACATACTCCATACGTTCGCGTTTTCTGCATTCACAATAGGAGATACTGACGTCCAAGAATTGGCCATGCATCCACCCGAACTGAGGCTGAAATTAGGCCAATCGTGCCAGCCTTGTGCGGCTGGTCTATGATGCAGTAGCGTCCGGCTACCGTGTACTTGAAATACGATCCTTGCACCTCGTTTGTCCGAAATTGTCCTCAGCTGAACCGTAGCCGATTTACTCATAGCCACTTACCTGATAGAACGTCCACAGCCTGCAAAGGGAGGTAGGCGAGCTTAATGCGACCGAAATGATCATCCGCAAAACACGTCGTGTGCGAAAAGTTCATGTGGTGTACAGATGGACTGACTAGGAAATTGGCAACAACGATACTATTTCATAGAAAGCATGGTCAGAGCTAGTGCATATGTTCATGAGAAAAGCATATTCAATATCAGGTCGTGTCATTTCACAATCTCTTGGAAGCGAGAAGGTTGTAACGAATAGCCTACTACGGAAACGCCGAAGCTGAGATGAAGAGGAGAAAGACGAAAGAACGAAGGTTGCCAACCCGGACATAAGAGTAGCTGTAAGAAGACATGCGCCGACATTGATTCTCGTAGACCCGCAACACTTCTTCTATTACACGACACGGAACCAATCATGCTTGAGCAAGGCCTTTGCCGTTGGTCTGTCCCTTGGATCCATCTGCATGGTATCACAGAGGAACGCCTTGTCCTCTGGTGTTATCTTCTTGTCTTCGACTAGCGAAATCGGCTTGCGCATACCGTGCTCTTCTATGTAGATGTGAATTGCTGCCAAGATTCTTTCTTGTTCTTCGTCCAGGAATGTCTTGTAGCTCAACGGAAAAGGCCCAAAGTACCTCGCTTGTTGAATCAAGACATGCACAGGAAACTCAGGGTCGTCTATTGATACGTCCACGGGCTTGAAGATGTGAAAGCCTCGCCCCCAGATCAGGCTCATTAGCTGGCATAGTTGTTAGCAAGCTCGAACCACAGTAGGACTGATCACAAGCACTTACCGTGGCGCCGAAAGACCATATATCAGTCGCAGTCGACCATCTCAAGCCTAATAGAGCTTCTGGACTTCGGAAGATTGCAGTTCCTATAGCATGAGCTGTGCCGCGAGGGTCGGTGTCGAAGCCGACATCGCATGCATCGCCTAACAGATGCGGCGTGAGAAATACCGAAGTAAGGTTAATGCGATTCGTCGTTTGGGCTTACCACAGTCGGCTAACTTAGCTTCCACGACTCTCGTACGGGAGTCGTCGAGATTGAGGAGAATGTTATCCGGTTTGACATCTTGATACATGGTCAATCAGCAGTCCTGTCTAGCGCCAAAGTGATCGGAAAGTATTACCTGTATGAGCTATCCCGCGTGCATGCAAAGAACCCAGCGCGGACAGGATATTGCGAGCGATGAGTTTGACGTCCTGTCTCGAAACCTGTGTTTGCGGAGGATACCGTAGTGCGTCACAGTCGAGGTGCTCTAGTACCAGAAAAGGAGACTCTTTGCCGTGGTCGATCAGCTGTCTGATGTACACGTCACCCTCGAATTGCCGCAAGATCTCCTTCTCGCGCTGCAATCGCACTTCAGGCGCATGCTTGATCACGACTCGTTTATGTGCCGCAGTTCTGCACGTGTGTTGAGTGGATGTGGACCACTGATGTTGGACGACTTGGATGTACCTACCTGGCGCTCCATATTGAGTCGTGAAGCTTCCGCGCGACAACATACACGTCTTTCGCACCCTCTACCGCCTGACCAATTCGTAAAGGCGAAGCCATGACGGCCACTCCGAAATCTTCCACAGAATCAGAACAAAGAAGTAATGTCGCGTAGTGGGGGAAGAAGAACATCAGTCTTCCTACAATCTAAGCAAGGGCCGCGCTGGAACGCGCGCGTACCCAAACAAGAGTACGTCTTCGCCACAGGTAATATGCACCGAATGGCCTACCAAACGACGTAGCCGATAAGCATCTTTGATGATAGAGAAATGATATAGACGTCTTGACCTGATGGCTATCATTAACTCAATTACCACGTAAAGAATGCATACTCTGGCGGCATCATGAAACAGCCCTGGAGTGAGCGCTAGGTCTTATACAGAAAGACGAGTCAGTTGGCAGATCCACAATAGATACTTTGCGGCGATGCAACTCTTCTTCCTAACAAAAGTCCAATCAGAGCTGAGAAACCTGCGAGGTACAAACATATTGTCATATTAGCGTTAATTCAACAAGCCTCTGCCCGCTCTGCAGTCACTTCAATCACAAGAAAGTACGGACCTTCTTTGCCCTAGTGGTGTTTGTTCCTAATCGCCAAACCACATTACATGATCCAATGAGCGCCTATACTACCGCGACTGGAAGAGCTTCAGCGCCAATGAATCAACCTTCGAGCACCTGTGCCGCTACTACGAGGCGCGAGCAGAAGATCACTCCAGAATCGACTTTCATTTCCGCCAAACCGATGACCATTCACATTTTCATGCACCGCCAAGTTCCAGTGCGGGATATCAAGGTCCTGCTCGCACGATTCTTCAAAGGCGAAAGCCACGAAAGTGCATTCGGTGACGAGAACATCGAGAAGCAAGTCGGTGACCTCCGCAGGATATCAAAGAAGGTGACTCTCGCAGCACGGACGCTCTCAATGCCAACGAAACTAATTTTCAAGCGCCTCTGTACGGCAGCGAAGATCCAGACGATGGGGATTGTTGTTCGAAGTAGACAGTACCACAGATGAAGAAGCTGAAGGCCTTGCAGTAATCACGCTGGAGTACGGACGTGAGCTCGCGCCAAAAGAGTACTGTAGGAAACAGCGCAAGGATGATCAGGAGCAAAGAACAATCGTCGCACAGCGTTACAGGAACAAGCGTCATGTAAAGAATCCGCCAATTTGACGCCGTTCCGGCAAAGTGGAAAAAAGAAAAAACGCAACATCATCAGTCTAAGTATATCCCCAAGGGTTGATCTGGCAGTCTCGTCTGTGAAAGACCTTTATTAGCCCGTCGCCCTCGGTGCGAAAATTGCATGATGCAGCTCCGTCGGATGAGGATTCGCAGCACTTGTACCTCCTATTTGATTGAAGAAGCAGATCGCGACGATCAGGTCCATAACGGAACCACAAAAAGATCGGCGAGCACAAGTGGAGCGAGCACGTTCCCGCCGCGTCCGAAGCGAACAGTGCGAAAGAGTGATGAGCGCGCGAAGGACGTAGCGGATGATCGACGAGGCAGGATGGTGATTCGAGTCTAGCACGCAGGCGCTCGCTGTGAGATGGCAACAGGAACTATCATTCAACCGCGACGAATTAGCCATGACAGAATAGCACTCATGTAAAATCGAGAAAAACGTCATGTGTGTACTGGATGATTAGGAGCGGGAAAAAGATGTGAAGTGGTTGGTCTCCGATGATTAAATTTTCAAAAAAATCTATCGTTCTTCTCTATGGTGGTGATGGTGAACGAGATCAAAAAGTGGCGCAGTCGCTATGCTTTACAGTGGCAAAACAGTAATAAGACAAGAAGAAGCGAAGAAGGAAACATGGAAGATGTAAAAGAAAATCCGTTATACCCATGTAGCGGCGCTCCCAGCTCTTGATAGCGGCGCTCAAAATCTCTCTGTTTTTTTAGTACGAGAAAGCTTCTTCGATAAAATCCACGGCGCCTTCGTCAATGACCTCGCGCACGGCTTTGCGGACGCTGTCGGAGAAAGCACCAGGGCCGCAGACGGTCACGCCCACGGCGCCGATGCGCTCAGGCATCTCCTTCGCCATGATGGTGGAAGGGTTGCAGCGACCGGGGAACATCTGCACGGAGCCAGTGTTCGACACGACTTCGCCCCTATGGCGAGGCTTTGTGACGTACAGCTGGATGCGCAGGACATCACGTCTGTGCTCCATGCGCAGGATTTGGTCCATCCACGAGCGTACCCACTCAAGGGACTCCGTGTTCGGGACTGACCAGACGAGCAGGATTTTCTGTGTGGCGCAAGTGCCTTGCCCGTACTGTGTGAGAAGATGGTGGACGTAGCCCACACAGTGGGTAATACCGACACCTCCTGCAAAGAGAATGACAGTACCGTACGACTCGAAAGTCTCGTGGCCACCGTAGGGTCCTTCGATGGCACCCCAGGTGTTGAAGGTCTTGTTTGGCATGGCGTCTGCTTTCTCGAAAAGCTTCCTGGTCATACCAAACTGCTTCCTCATGATGAGCGAAATGGTGGTCACATTCGCCTCACGTGGTATGCAGGTGTTGGGCGCTCTGCCTGTTGGGATTTCTTCCACCGTCGCTAATGGCTCTTTACCGTAAGTGGACATGCGTGGCGCAAGGCTTGGACGACGGTGCTGGAGGCCAAGGATCTGGCTCGGGTTGTTTGAAGGTAGCTTTTCAAGCTCCCTCATCTCGAGCTCTGGTGCACTTGTGCGGTTCTCTGCCCATGCGATCGAAAAAGGGTGGCTGGACCATAGCGCGATTGTCGGAAGATACGCGTGGACGTGGCAGCCCGGTGTGTACTTCCAAGGTCTCCTGAGCTCGAAGGTGACACGGCAGGCATCGCCGGGCAAGGCTTCAACCTTGATCTTGGTGATACCCCGTTTGCGGCTGACGTTCAGATAGAAAATCCTTGCAAGTCTCCAGAACAGCTCTCCTCCCCACAAAGCGAAAGTGAGCTGCATGTAAGGCAATTGAGGAAGGTTAGCAGCGTCAAGATGAACGTAGACGCCGACCAAGCCGAATAGTACGAGCAGACGGTGTCCGTTGAGGAAGGTTTCGTAGAACGCGTGGCGGATAGGCGCGGGAGAGACCACAAAGATCGTGCCGAACATCACAGTACCAACCATACCCCATGCGAAGCTCTTGCTGGTGGCAAGAGACAGCGCAATCTGTCCTGGGCCAGAAGCACGGTGGACGTTGACAGCCCAAGCAATCACGTGAAGTGCACTCTCGATCACCATGATGCGTGCGCACCATCTGTGAAGCAAGTTGAAACAGTCGTAGCTGACTCCAGTCATCCACAGCAGGGGATTATTGCGCAGCGCGAAGAGTACTGTGGGAATGATGTTCAGGATGGCAAGCTGGCCAGTGCGACCACGCAACTCAGCAATCACAGCGTCGGGTTCGAGATGTGACCAGTCGAGAGCTAAGCAGTATCCGAGGTTGGTGGTAAGAAGCACCACTAGCAAGAACGTGTGGAATCTAGATGGTAACGTGCCCATGCCAGCCTTTGCGTTCTTGAGATATGGGATTCTAAACTCCTGATTGTGGCGAACTGAGCCGAGCGGAGCGTACAGAACGCTCTTCTTGATTCTTGCCCATGTGGTGTGATGGTTGTACATCCAGTATCTCTGGTCCGATTCCTTTCCCATTGCCATGAGTTTCCGGATATGTGAATGTCCCATGAGCGTCCACCGGTAGAGGAATGTGAGTGCCAGTGTGATGAAAAGCATTGCAACCAAGGCATTGGTGAGGAGATAGTTCAAGTATTGGTTCACGCCCGTCAAGCCATGGAAGTACGATGAGTCTGCGAAGGTGGCGTTTAGGAATTCACCAAAATCGCCGACGCCCTCTGCGGGCTCAGGGTAGGGGTAGGGGTCTCTCGGCATGATGTTGACATATCCAGGAGCAGCGTGGTCTGGCAAAGGCGCAAGGCCAGCGTGGTGGTGTAATTGTGCATGTTGGTGGGAGGAGTGCATCGTGACCGGCACGACGTTGGTGGCCGTCGGGAGTTCGAACAAAGAGCGTGTGGAATGCAAGGGGGACTTCCGTGTCCGGTGGCGCGAGCGTTGGCGGAATGAGGATGCGAACAAAGGTTTGTGTGCCGTGTCTCGCGTAAATCTCAGATCGTGGTGTTCGTGTGTTTTGTGCGCCTGGCACAATCGATTGGTGAAAGTTGCGATAGCGAAGCGAGTGTCGGGGAAAGGGAAAACTTGGTGCGAAAGGCCGTGTGAATGCTGAACCAGGGGAACGTCGGCTTTATGAGGGACAATGGCTGGACAATAGTTGAACAATCGCAGTAGACAATGGCGTCCTTTCTAGCCCTCCACACGTGGCTCAAAGACAATGCACAATGTAATGAATGATATAGACAATAGCTGTCATTGTTCCATGGCTGACTCGCGTGTGTAAATGATCCAGGTGCAGTACGGGGTGTGTTCGCCTGGGTAGTGGTAAGGAGTGTATGTTGACAGAGTCTGTTGGTGCCAGTCCAGTCCAGAAGGAGTGTATGATGCCAGGAGGAGTGGTATGCACGTAATATGCAACGCAGGAAACAGACAGCCAGTCAACAGTGAAGAGAGGGACGAAGGCAATACGCGAAGCGAGCGAGGTGAGGTGGTGAGCACGGTGATACGTCAGGGAGGCAGAATGGAGCAGGTATGGAGGATATGTAGGAGAAAGAGAGTTCGCGGGTGCTTTGGCAGTGCGATCTTCGCGTAGGCCGGCGCCTGCCGCATGCTCATCAACGGCGCGGCGGGCAGGTCGAATGGCAGAAGCGAGTCGCGAATAGATAGGAGGCCAAGGGCGAATAAGTTGGCCACAGACCACAGCAGTGGAGCGCGCGGTGGAGTCCACTAGACCAACGCTCTCGGCGGCTAAGCTAATGGGAGCAAGACCTTCTCAGCCACACGATCCCTTCCACCGCCATGCCTGCAAGACAAATAAACTGCTCGTGTTTCATACTGCTACCGCCTGCGCGCGCGTAGCCATGCACTCATACCAGCCAACCATCCTGCACTCAGCTGCAGCGTCTGCAGTGGCGGCAACAACAACTCGACGCCATTACACATTCTCTTCACGGCCGACTTGCCAATACGCGCTACCGCTACGCGACATAACATAACATTACTTGCCCTAGAGTTAGCAGAAGACGAGGTGCCGCTAACAGCAAGCCGAGCAAGCCGCCCGTGAAAGTGGCGCCCTCCGTCCAGGAGGCTTGCCGCGATGCGGACACATCTTATCGCACAGCCTTGCGCCATCCATGATCCGCGGCCTACCCAGATGGCTGGACTCGACTCTGCCCTGAGTCGCATCCACTCGTTCATCTCCCGCCAGCTCCCAGACTCTCGCAGGCCCGCTCGGTACGAGCTGCCGAGCAAACATCATCCCTGGGCGAGCCCTCAGCGCGCCCACTCGTAAGGCCTGCCCCTAACCGTTTTGGACCAGCGCGTTGCGGGCCCGACTCGCACGATTTGCACCGCACGGATGCTGTTTCTATTACGGCCTCACTATATATGATAATCGCCATGGCCGCCAGTGCAGGCTGAGCTGCGATCCAAGGCTCCATCTATACACGACACTACTACTGACCCCGGCGCAGCTCGCCAGTACTCCGCTTCATATCGAAGCCCACGTTTCAGAGCCACGCGACACGCTTGGATTCATTCATCGGCCTGTCCTCGCTTGCATTCCATTTTCTCATGCTGCTGGCCAAATCTGGTGTGCTCCGTTGCGACTCATCGCGTGAATCGACTTGCTGGCTACGAACCGTATGGAAGCTTCTGACCACCCAGTATCCACATGAAGCAGATCTTGAAACGCTATCTGATTAGGCGAGCGTCAGTGGCTCTGCTCACGATCCCTTGTCAACCACTCGAGAATCCCGGGTAAACATGCTCCCAACCGGGATCTCTCGCTTAGCAAGATGATTTACAATGGCCACAGCTCTTTCACGTGGGATCTACGACCGGTCCTGCTGTCAAAATCTTCTCTCCGGCGGAGCCAGCACTTTGTGAAGTGATGAACTGATCGTACTAGAACTGTCGCTTGACTGTGCTGGAGCTTCTGTATTTGCCAAGTCGGCTTCCCTCAAAGATGCTCCCCGGGGCTTGCCGTACCAAGACCGCCTGGAATGGTCCATTTGTGTTGAATTGATTATAAGGACGCCCGCCGGATTTTTCGCTTTATAAAAACATGATGTCTGCCCATGTTCACACGTGAGTTCGAAGCAAAAACAACGTCACAGGCTCTGCTATTGACCAATAGTTGTATCAGCGGCCATGCGAGGCCATCATGCTTCGCTAGTTGCGAGGTAAAAGAGTAAGTTTCTGGAGAGTTTTGGGTGGCATCATGATCGCTCATATAAGCCTAACTTTGAAAGCCAGGCGTCCACGGCTCCGGTGTCAATCACGCAAATCCAAAGTCGGCACACATAACTTACACGACAGTGCCCTCTACACCTTATTGTACACTGTCTACAGGTACATTTTTATGTCCGAACTTCGAAACATGCTGCGCACTTATGTCCGCTAGGCAATATTTGTCTAGCAGGCGCGCGGAGATTGTCTAATACTTGTAAATATCAAAGACCGAATTGCACCGAGCACTTGACTAATGACACCGGAGATGCAGTCCTTGAGTACATGGACTACCCATTGCCTGTGGGAGATTGCTGTCGCAAGGACTTGATGTCGCATTTCGCCCAGTTACATCAGAGCTTGTCATATGCGCGTTGCCCTGCGAATGGTCGCATCACTTCCGCTTAATTCCCCTCGTATCATATTGCCTTTTGGAGATGTAATAGCGTGATTCGAACAAGATGGGGACGTGCATGTACCATCTCAGCATTGCAGCCGTCGCTGACCAATTCTGTAGATACATGTCGATGCTCGAAAGTTTGAGGCAATAGGCTTTGGACGTAGTCGGCAGAGTAACTGCACCGCAGATTCGTTGACCTACTGATTCGCCAGACCTTGTAGTGACTGCTTCGGAGGACAAAGATTATCCTCGTCAACCTTAGATGCGTGTCGTTATCAAGATGCCTTCTTTCCGAGAAACAATCAGCTGAGCGCTTTCGCGACATTACATCGATTGTTCCACCAACGCAAGTCATCACCACTCCGTTGCGTCCTCATATACATATCAATCAAACACAAAACCATCATGCCTGTCACGACAGTCCCCGCAGACCAAATCTCCTGGATCAAGGGCCGCCCAGTAGTCGCGCCAAAGCCCAATGCCAACACCAACACCGCCACCACCACCAAGAAGCCAACCCACAAGAACTCCAAGACCACGCCCAAGCCCAGCACCCGCCGCGTCAAACACCACCGCTGCCGCGCCTTGCAACTCACCCCCCAACTCGGCCTCGTCACGCCCGGCTCCCCCGTCGCTGTCGACTGCGAAGGCGTCGAACTGATCCAAGAAACCCGCAAACGCCGCAGCGGCGTCGGCCGCCTCAGCATCGTCAATGTCGACGGCCAAGTCGTCTACGACACTTTCGTCTCCTACCCAGCCGACGTCCCTCACCGCCCTCCGCCCCAGCGCCTCAGGCTCGGCGTCACGTACAGGGACATTCTGCCTGAGAACGGCGCGCAGCCACACGCCCAAGTCCTCGCGAACGCAAAAGCGATCTTCGATAAGAGCGGTGTTGTCGTTGCGCACGCGGCTACCAATGACATTCGGATGCTGCATGGGATCGACTTCTCCAACTACACCGTCCACGACACGCAGCGAATCTACGGTGCTTCCCTTGGTCGATCGCCGGGCTTGGGCGCTCTTTCGTCCGAAGTGCTGGGCTGTAGCATTCAGGTGGGAGAGCACTCGAGCGTTGAGGATGCGCGGGCTACGATGGAGCTGTTCTTGCGGCGTTGTGAGATGGACGAGTCGGAGAGCGACTACGCAGGGGAGACTCTTGACTCGGACGGTACTTCTACTTCTGCTGGAGGCGAGACTGATGGCGGATGCGACAGTCTCGCGGGCGATGTCGGTGTGCTCAGACTTGCCAGCGTCGTCGACTGCTTGTGAATTTTGGTAGTAAATGAGTTTGCGCCAACCATTTCGCGACTCTTCTCGGACCACAGAACTCTGTACAGGGGCGTGTCTTCACCGCATTTCTTTCTCTTTTTTCTTTTACGAAAGCGCTAGTGGAAGAGGTGCATTTCTGCGAAGTCGTAAAAACGTCATGAACGATCGGGCAGTGCGTTCTTCGGCATGGCGCAAGTTATTTCTCTTCTTCTTATACCCGTTGTCGGAAAGGCACGGGACCTAAGTTCCTTCCTCGTTGACTTAGATGTTGTTCGTGGCAGAGATGGGGGCCGGCTGTTGAACAATGAGCAGCTTGTATTTCGTCCCAATCGACAAAGCGCGAGCTAGTCATGTATATACAATCAACGCTCTGTTTTCCTTGCATCCAAAAGAAAAATAAAAAGGTTACATGCCATGTAAGCAACTCAAATCCCAATGATCCCACCACTTCGCCGTGCACTCCCAAGCCCCAACCTCCCACACCAACCCTCACCTCGCCTCCACACCAAACCCCAAAACAAAGACCTCTCTCTTACCGTACCGCCTCCCAAACTCTTCCTAGACCCCCCACTCCGCTGCCTGGTACTGCCGCCATAAGCACCGCTGCTCTACAGCTCCTTCTTCCAAAAGTGCTCTGGCGCGTGGCTCGTCTCGTAGTCGATGTGGACATACGCGCGCTCCACGTCCGGCAGCGACTCGATCTTGATCTGCAGCGCTTCGGCGCAGTCGTGCGATTCCTTGACCGTCTGGTGCTGGTCGATGACGATGTCGACTTCGACGATGAGGCGCGGGCCGGAGTGCCAGGCGCGGACGGTGTCGAGGGAGAGGATCATGGGGTCGTGGGTCATTGCTTGGGGAAAAACATGACTTTTTAGCTTCGAGGTCGGGCTAGTGGGAATCAAAGGGATGAGGCTTACCGATATATGTCAAGTGCTGCAGCATGGGAGTGTCCGCGGTGACGCCGATGAGGAGCTGGAACTCGTGATACGCAGTCCTTAGCCATAGGCACACGATGAGAACGGACAGCAAGATAGCGCCCATGGGATCGATCCACCAGCGGACTTTGGCGCCGAGCACGGCACATGCCAGACCAGGTCCGTTGATGAAGAGATCGTTCCTGTGGTCTTCCCAGAGGATGCGGATCTGGCTGTAAGTGTTGCGGAGGGCAAAGCAGTACAGGAAGAGGCAGAATTTGGTTGTGAAGGCGATGGCGACGACGATGGTTGAGGCAAGCTAGATTCATTGTCAATGAGTGCTCCATATCTCAACCATATATCGTCTTACGTGGAATTCAGTCGTTGGCAGACCACCATTTCCGTCAGTCAGTGTTTTGATGGACATAACAATGAGAATCAGCGAGACAGATATCATCAAAAAGCAAAATGAAATGTTGCCAGCATTCTCAATGCGAGCTTTGCCAGATGGAAAGCGTCTGGGGTCTACGCGGTTGACGGCCCGGTTGCACAGGATGAGTGTCAGGTTGCTCAGCGGATCAAAGATGGAATCCGCCATCGTGGTGAAGAGCGCCAGCGAGCCAGAAGCAATGGCTCCATAGACCTGGAGGATAGCCAAGCAGATATTGGCCTACATGATGAGCACCAGTCAGAAATTACATATACTGAGTGGCGACGTATCGCGAGAGATCGACCACGGAGGACATACAATAAACGATCCATGCACGGCGATCTTGTACTGCAAGCTCTCACTCTCTTGCTTCTCCTTCGCTTCCCTGACGTGATCGTCAACCGGCTTGAGCAGACGCTCGATGTTCTCGTTTTGAGTCTCGTAGAAGGCCTTCAGTTGGCGGTTCTTGGCGTTCTTGTCAACTGCATTGGGGAGGCAAATGCTGCTGCGGCGTTTGCGGGAGGTGTTGGCGCGGACCTGGTCGAGTTCGTCGACGGACTTGAGGCCATGGCGTAGGCTATACGGGTCATTGGCCTCGTTGTAGCCGGGCGGGCCCAATGATTGGAGCTCGACATCGGTGTTGCTGTGCTCGCCGAGGCTGCTGCGACGATGGGTGAATGTGGGGCGAGGTCTAAGGGCGGGTGCTTTGTGGAGATCTGGTTCGGTCATAGTTTAGATGTTCTTTCTTGTATATAAGGTGCAAAGGAATAGAAGAGGAGTGGTCGTCGTATTCGACTGATTGATAAGGTCGGGCAGGGAGATTGATAAAAAGGAAGCGAGGAGGGCAATCGCGTTGAGGGCAATGCGACGAGTGCTTGCCTAAAAGCTTGGAGATGCTGCGCCACGCTCTGATGCGATTCCTTGATTGTAGATCATGATGCGGAGAATGCTTGTCCGAGAGATTAATCCTCCGATGTAACTAAGTAGCGGTGACCTGCACGTCAGAAGAGGTGACTTGCAGCTGCATGCGAACGGCGAAACACGTGCTCAACTCACAACATTCCACTCCACTCACTATGCCCAGCCAAGGCCTCAGCCCTCTGCTCAACCTGCCCGCAGAGCTACGAAACACCATCTACGAGCACCACCTCCCTCAAGCCCTTGACACATACGCAGACACTCTCCGCCCGCCCGCGCTCCTCCAAGTATCCCGTCAGATCAGACGCGAATTTGCCGGCGTCTTCTACGGCAGCGACTCTCTCAAACTAGACGTCTACTACAACAGCACAGATTCCTGGTGTCCGCTTGCAGATGCGACGGCGAAAAGAGCTGTGCTGGAGAGTCAAGAGATGGAGCTGAAAGATCTGGCGGACTTTTGGAGCTTAGCGAGCGCGCGGCGGCACTGTCAGCATGTTGGTGGAGATCGGAAAAGAGGCATAATGACTGTGATGACAACGGCCGGGTTCAGACGGTGGATGTTCATCTTCAACAGATGACAAACATCCTTATATCTGGACACAGTACAATGATACAACAAAACCGCTCCAAGGACTCGGGGGTCAAGACTAAAGCCCAATGTCTCCTGCACATAAGTCTGTATACGCTTCTAACAACGGCGAACCACTACCGTCGAGTACACACGCAGAATACTAAGTAGTCCCCTTCTGAGGGAATACTTTATGCTCCCAGTGACCGGCAAACGACCCCCGTTGAGTACAGACGCAAAAGGATGAGGGCAACACCTTTGAGATGACCTTTTACTTCCAGTAGCCAGTGACTTACTCTCATCGAGTACATGTGCGAGCGACTAAGAGGCTCGTCTTTGGGAGCTGCATTGACACGCTTGTCTGTCGACGTAGACCACGGCGGCATCATTAGCCACATTCATGGTATTAAGCGTGCTGTCACAGAGATGGTCGTGCGCAAATCCGCAACGAGTCACTCGAACGATTAGGGTCCATCTTGCAATGCCACCACCAATTATTGAGGATCAGTGAAAGCTAAAGATCTTTGTACGGCGCTGCTTCACTTATCAAGGCCATTACGACGCACACGTGACCTGTTCCTCACGATGGAACTCTCTCCTGTCGGCTTTCGCTTGTTTCTTGAGACTCGATCACCAACAAACCTACTGATCGCCTGCTACCACAGCACTCCGGCTCTAAGTGTACAACGCCATGTCATTTCGCGGCCCGTCCGGTAAGGAGAGATGTCTCGCTCACTTCCCGTAGCATTACTGACAGGGAATTAGACACCACCATGGGGGCAATTGCTCCAGATACGCATGTCATGCAAACCTTCGAGCAGCTGCTGGAGCAGTGTGATCCAGATGAGATCCCAGAAATGGTTGCTCGCTTGAAGATCAAACTCGCTCGCCACCGCCAGACGCTCAATTCGCAACAGTCACTCCTGTTGATCAAATTGCCTCCTGAACTCCTTGTGGAGATTGGCAGACACGTACTTGGAAAGGTCACTTTCAAAGCTGACAAAGCCTGGTTCCGGCAAGTTCTGCCTGTGTTGCAGACTTGTGTACACCTGCGAGCACAACTCCGCCCTTTGTTCTCCACGGCTCTCATATGCGAGATGACCGTCAGCGCCGATCGGATCTGGGACAACGTTCTCAAAGCACTGGCGAAGTGGGACAAAGGCGGCGAGTCGTATCGAGGACCCGTCATTCTAATCATCAACGTCAAGAGCATGGGTGGGCTCAGCCTGAGCACTGCTGCCGCCCTCGCGGGCGCCCTCGAATGCGAAGTCTTCGGATCTCTCTCGGGTGCGCCATCTGTCTACGTTCGGTGCACAAATGTGTTCGTCCGGGGCGGTTCTAGCGTCAAGCACTATGTCAGCCATTGTCGCCACGACATGCTTGGTGAGTCCTCCCATGGCGGGCCATACTTCACGCTGACGAGTCAGGCGGAAGCTATATCGGTCTGGAACAAGGCAAGACAGATGGGAAGGGACTAAGATTCATGGTACTGTTGAATGAATAAGGCAGTGGCTGGATCAGCCGTGCTCCTGAAGGCCTATATCAATAGGTGACTGGTTCCCTACCTCCATAGGTCTTCAATCAACTTGGTTATCCCTTAGAATCAGTGTTCAACAGGTACAAAGGAGGACCGCCAGTCTATGTGTCATCAGACGGTGTTGGTCGGTGTGAACACTTCAGAGAACGAGGTGGCCACCTGGCTTTTTTCTAGACATGATTGCAATACCTTACTTTGACTTTCAGACACCACATTCTGTCGCTGCGCGCGATTCTACTTACAACGATAGAACTGCTACGGTAGTATCGACGGGTATATCCTTGCTTAGCTAGAATTGTCATGGAGATACCACTAGAATTGTATTTGTGTTTCAGCACAGAGTGCGCCAGTGTAATCAAGACCAGATTCAGAGATGGCCATGCTCACTACTGAGGTACAGACAAGGAGCGTGAGGAGCTGCACACACGTTCATGTTCAATCATTGTTCTTGTTTACAGAGGTGTTGACCGCTCGGGGACCATCATCAAAATGTGAGCCGCTTCAATGTTGTTACAATGGCACTGTTAGATGTGTATGAAGCAGTAACTGTTGCCCGCCATAAGGTGATTTCACTTGCTACGTCTGCTGTGCATCGGGTGTCGGGTGACGCACCTCCAGGCCTAACCTACTTAAAGCTTTCTGCCGTACTCGATGCTTCATAAAATACACCAACAGCAGAGCTGCGACTGCGAGTATCTGAACAGCAACACAGAACACATCATGTCGGATCAGGTTGTGCCAGGTAAGAGGTCCATTCCGCTCGCAAGAAACACGAACACTAACATTTCCAGACTCGGCTATCGCCGTCAACGACTCGAGAGATCGAGTCCTCGACGCCCTCGAACGGCTTCTTGGGCAATGCGACGATGATGACGCGCGAGCATTGATCGACCAGGTCAAACTCAGACTTGCTCGTCGCTGCTACACGCTCAACGCCCGACAATGTCGTCTGCTGGATCTTCCGCCCGAGCTTCTCGAAACAATCGGCAAGTTCGTGCTGCAGTCGTGGCCGATATGTCCATCCAAGTACTGGTTCTCGAAAAGCATCTTCCCGCTGCTGCAAACCTGTTCGCAGCTCCGCACGCAGCTTCAACCACTACGCTCCACTCCCCTCACTTACTACATCCGAACCGACTACCCCTGGAGTGGCGAGCTGCGCGCTGCCGTGAAGGACTGGCGCCAGAAAGGATTCCACAAAGGACCCAGCAGGATCTTCGTCACCCCAATATCGGCGCGATGCAAGCCCAGTACAGCAGCTGCTTTGGCCGGAGCTCTCGAGTGCGCCATCTATGGGGGTCTTTCGAACACGCCTGCTGTATACATTGAGTTGAAGATGGCTTTCGGTACCACCAGAAGGGAGCATGAGCGGAGATTCTACGTGTGCCACAGTCGCGCCGAGAACATGCGTGTGGAGTCTCCGTTTGTCGACCTGAGACCGGATCCATCGGCTCCTGTCAGCCGGGAGGAGGGCGTCGAGATCTGGGAGCAGGCGAGGAAGATGACCAGAGATGAAGCTCCGTGATCGAAGTATCGTGTCGGAATCTGAAGCGTGAGCGATTGGAGACAGATCAAGGCCTTTGGAGTAGCCCTTTTTCCAAGATGTCCCCACTACAGGTGTCATTTGCAATGAACCTTGACGGCCAGTCCACTCTGAACAGGACCGGGTGTCGTAATCCACGAGTGGACCCAGAGAGGTCCACATTCCCAGTATAGGCTAGCATGGAGTATGTCGCAAAGCGAGAAAGAGAGTTGGCGGCAAGAATAGTTTTTCTCTAATAGTACAAGTCTGCGAATAAGAAGCCTAAGTTCTCTCAAAAAATAAGGTCGTAATGCTTTTTATTTGGTACCTGGAGGTAGTAGTGAGCTTACTGTTATATCTGCATACGTGACAAAATCGGTATCTCAAGGGCACACCACTTCATACGGGACGGCATATGTAGCACTACGGCAGGTACCGTGCCTAGTTGACCTTCCACGGCACATGATTTGATCTCGAAAGAATGCATGACGCAGTAGTGTCGTGAATATCTACTACTCAGAAGTCGCATTTGACACTCTCAGTGGACTTGACTAGGTGTGACCAGATCTGCGAGCGCTCGTATGTGTAGAAAAAGTATAGGATGTTTAAGGAAGCAAGAAAGACATAGACAGAGGTTGTATGGACTCGGTCGAAGCTCGGCGCGCGGCCAAATCTGCACGCTGTACGGAGGTATTGGTCACCGACGAACAGATGTCGTCGACCACCGACAACGACAACACCAAGTCAGACTGGACGACGGACATATACGATGCCTACGTTCGTAGCAAACGATGGCGTCAGCCTGAACTACGAGACTCACGGCTCAGCTTCGAACAAGCCACTCGTACTTGTAAATTATCCCTGCCCATACGCTCCGTCACATGATCTCGTCTCACGTAACAATACAGCTGCATGGTTTCACAGGCTCTGGCAAAGTCTTCAAGCGCAACGTATCTGATTTATCGCAAACTTTCTATGTCCTAGTGCCGGATCTTCGTGGCCACGGAGACTCCGACAAGCCACGCTCTGGCTACCATGTTTCGCGGCTAGCGATGGATCTGGCGAACTTCATTGAGCATATGCGCTTGAGCGAGTATGGCAATGGCAGACAAGTTGCAGCGATCGGCACAAGTCTAGGAGCTGCGATACTATGGTACGACCCCTCGCCCGTAATGAGCAATTGTGGGCGCACATCTGATAACGCTGTCCAGGAGCTATGCCGAACTGTTTACCACGAAGCTATTCTCACACATGATCTTCGTCGACCAAGCACCACTACAAAACTACCTTTCAGACTGGGGCTCCGAGCACGGGAACCGTGGCCTCAACAACAAAGCGGCACTTGAAGGACTCCAGCAAACTCTGGCGAGCGATCCAGCATCGGCTCACCGTGGCACCATTGCCGCGTGCCTTGGATACAGGTATTCTCCTGTCTCTGGCGATCCTTCGCCTGACTCAGAAGTCTTGCGCGATGACGAGGCCTTCTTTTTGGAAGAAGCTATGAAGGGCGACGGATGGTGGTACGGCAAGCTCATGGCAGATCATACCGCAAATGACTGGCGGAGCTCAATCGCGCATGCATTTGGGCCGACGAGTGATAATGAGACCAAGGTCCTGGTTGTGACGAGCGAGCGAAGTGGCTGTTTCCCTGCAGCAGGCCCGTTGAAGGTCGTTGAGCTTGTCAATGGGGCGGGAGACAGTAGCACAGGCAAGGCCAAAGGCGCGGTGGTGGAGTGGGGCGGACATTGGTGTTACTGGGAGAAGCCAGACGAGTTCAACAAGCTGGCAGTGGGCTTTTTGGAGGAATAGTGAGTCTGATCAAGACACTTTATGTCATCACGGATTGTAATTTGCATCAACTACTTAAAAAGAAGGTTCACAAAGCCCGGTTGGCCAGATCGGGCTGCGGCTGAGCCGCAGGATTCAAAAGAGTGTCATGTAGCTGATTCAGGGGATGTTCAATATCTTGCGATCGTTTCGCCCAGGGCCCTAGACGGACTTGCACGTTGTGGTGTGCCTGTCCATGGGTCTTAGGCTTTGAGAGCAAAGGATATTAGCAGAGATCAAATGATTCTTCCTTGACCATGTGCTTACCATGAGCATCAGGATCATCACTTCTTGCCGGAAGACGCTTGACCTTGGCCGCCCTGCTGTCCGGCGTTGTTGGCGTTGGTAGCGGCTGCGGACTGAGCCCTGGCGGCGAAGCCACCGGAAGACATGTCCTTTCCACCCGTAGCCTTTGATATGATCAGGAAGGACTCGCTTCATGGTGACGTTGAGAGGGATTTACTTGGGTGCTCTGAATACGTGAGGCGTCTGCCTGTGACATCTGGTTCGTACCCTTTCCCTGGTTGGACATCTTGAAGAGCTTAGCGTTCTTGTTTGAATGTGATGAGATTGTTGTGGTGGTGGTGCTTGGTGGAGGAGAAGGACGAGAATTAACTTCCAGCTATCCAGGACTATATACGCGGTGTTCGAGTACTTCTTGCTGCCTTCCTCTCTTGCGATTCTTACCGCTCGACATCAGCAGATCAGCTCCCGCAATACATCGCCTCGTGTCACATCGACCAAGCGTTCTCCCCTCATCTTGCGCATCAAAATTTCACGTGCAGTACTTGATTCGTGTGATAGTCTTTCATGATGCAGATAGCATGCAGCACATACGTCTCCGCGTCTCAGCAGCTGCTGTGCTACAATCGTGCCGTGTAGCTTTGCATGGGGCGCCATCAGCCATTGGTTGTAGACAATGTGAGTCATTAGGGATCAACATGGAACTCCATTGAAATCACGAGCACGAGCTTCGAGGTCTTGTGTGACAACGGCATGGTACTTTCCGATACTGGCAATACCATCCGTGGTGATTTAATGGCGGCTGCTAAGCCAGCAATCCAAAGCAACCACAAGGTTATTTGCTCATTCGAATCAAGACACAAATCGGAAGACGATGGCTCCAACAATTTTATGACATACATTAATACACAGTTCTTATCCGTTCCGTCATCTCGCCATCCCGGCAACAGCAAGGCCTTGTGAAGCAAATATCGCAAGTCGGAGTAGCCGAACTGCAAGCGGAAAAAGTCTACATGGTTCATCAACTCATGAAGGACCTTAGCAAATGCCATGGTTCCAGGCCAAGCACTCGTAGGGCTTCACCCAGTCCATCGTTCCAGTTCCAGCGGCAAACTGCACCTGCAAGCGAACGTCTTGACACTCAGCCGGTGTGGGCTCACTGGCGTACTTGATAAAGAGATCTCCATTGGGCTCTTCATCTCCGGTTTTGGGAATATCTCCGCAAGCTGGAAGCATCGTCAGTATCACTTCTGCAGGTGGTGTTCTGTCCTGGAATGGGAAACATACCATAGAAAGCGTACTCCTCGTTGCGGTCATTGGTCCCGACGTACTTGAAGTCGAGATGGCCGGTAGCGTTGTTGTAGTTGTCGACATAGAAACCCTCGTCGCGCTTGTATCCAACAGTGTCTGGGTAACGGAACCCGCCACGAACGAGGTAGTGTCCGGCCTCCCATTGACCGCCCCCAACTTCGAAGTAAGCAGAGCCGTAGCATGGCGAAGGGCTTTGGCGAGCACATTGCATCACGGCGGCACTGGGCTCATCTGAAACTTCCACGGCCTTCAAATTGACGAATTCGTTATTGCTTTTCGGGCCAGGATGGATGAACATGAAGTCAAAACGCTCATCTCCATAGACAGGGTTGGGATATTCGAGACCATTGGGCTCCGACCAAAGATAGCCGATGGACTGGCCAGTTGCAATGTTGACAGCTTCGACGGGGCTCCAGCGCGAATTCACAGCGACAGCTGGTGAGGAGAGCGCGACAAGTGCAGCTGCGGTGGTGGAAGACTTCATGTTGGCGGCGTCTAATCGAGTGTGAATTGAAAGGATTGAGTTATAGAGTTCGTATTTGTTGAGATGGACGTTACTTGGAGAGGAGCGCGTTCAGCTTTATATCGATCACTACAATGACATGGCCGGATCTCGGCTTGCCTTTGCGACATCGGTTGGCATTGTTTTGCTCCACTTGAACGAGTTTTACGAGAATCGTAAAGCCACAATATCGGAAGGGCATTTGCCAGTGTCTAGCATGGGTATGACCGAGTGAGCTGAAGCGATGCAGATGCGGCTGAGAGGCAGTAGTATGCAATGAGGTGTGCAGGCACTTTTGGCGAAGTGGCCGAGAGTCGCCTTAGCTTCACGGCAGGATTCGTAGCGTTCTTCGCAGCCGAATACTGTCTAATTATAGTTTCGAGCCATCGTTTCGATCCATAAATGATTGATCGGACAACGCTATTTCCTTAGTTAATGTCTTTCAGCTCTACTATAGTGTTGCTGTGTAAACCTGCATATATTGTCCGTTCGTATGGATGTGGGCCGTCGCTTTTTCGGTCGGATAAAAGGCTGGAACTGGACTCGAGCGATTCGCTTAGCGAGTGCTGATAGTAAATGATTTCGTAAGCACATGTTCTCCTGCTTGTCATTCCGTGCATGTTTTGAATGGTGTTGTTATAGAAGCTTGAGGAGGAACGGATAGAAGTCTTGAACCTCGGCCTCGAAAGTACAGTGAGCTACTGTAACCGAGCACAGGCCGCCGGCTTGGAGATCTGTGGGATTTTGTAAGCAAGTATACAACCTTGGATTAACGTTCCAGAGCTACCGCGACTGTGTAGTTCACTTTGCAGAGGTGCGCATGTGAAAAGGAGGAACATCTTGCAAGGTGGCAAGGAGACCGTGTTGCTCATCAAGAAACCACTCTGTAATGAAACTGTTCAGGGCTTCATAGTGAGCAAATCGCACGGTCACAAGGCGATCCCATCGACCATCCTCTGCAAGATCATCATCGACTTCTTCCGCGGACTCGAAAACTTGCATGCAAGAGGTCTACTGCATCGTGACATCAAGCCAGACAACCTCGGTTACTCCGAACGTGAAGGGGGTCAAGGAACAATCTTAGATCTTGGCTTGGCTATCAGAGATAGAAGATGGTCCTAGTGCTGGCACACTTGCATATGGTGCACCTGAGGTCTTGAACCAACTGCGCAAAGAGGACCTCACCGTCCTTGGAGCAGACAACCGTCGCAAGGCCGATGTATACGCCATAGGATGGGCATCGATGGAGCTCCTCGTTGAGAACCTGATGGGCGATCAACTCAAAGCCACGGTGAGCGGTGTCGAAGGGGTTACGGACTCTTTGCTAAGGGATACGTGGGAGAGACTGGTACATCTAAAGGAAGTGAACGAAAATGGTGGTGACCCAGTGGCCGCTGGCTTATGCAGCATCGTTTGCGGTGTGCTGGTACAGTCTTCAGAGGAGCGTCCTACTGCAGGCGATGTCGTGTTGCAGCTGGAGGAGTTGAAGAGAAACAACCAGGCCAGGTTTGAGTGAAGAGGCATTGGGTGATGGGACGAGCGCTCATAGGAATTATGACAAGACGCGCCCCGAGCTTTTTGAAGGTATCAAAATGTTCAGCAGCTGCAAAATCGCACTCGATGTCGCAATAGGACATGCGAGCGCACGATATGCTTCAAGTGATGATCATGGTTCATTGTGCCACCGCTGTAGGAGCGTTGTCTGTAGATGATCGAGAACAACACTACTACCGCATGTGAAATAGCGAAGACTTGAATGCAACAAACACCCTTGGAGAGGGCGCACCTCGAGGGAGAGGTTTTCACGCGATGCGTCAATAATCCGTGAGAAGATACGATCAAGGAGCAGTCAAAGCCATGTAAGAGCATGCGCGCAACAACACCCTTGGAGAGGGCTGGCGAATGCCGCCTTCTGAGAGGGCGCGCCTCGAGGTGGGAACCTCTTGCCAAGTACCACCCGTGAGAGGGTATGCGTAACCAAGCCGGCCAACTCTGGAGGAGAATGACTGCAAACTCTGAAGGAGAATGACTGCAAACTCTGGAGGAGCATGACTGCAAACTCTGGAGGAGCATGACTGCAAACTTTGGAGGAGATTGACTGCAAACTCTGGAAGAGATTAAATGTATATCACGGAGTTGACCGATTTTTAACGATTTGCATTACTATACGTATCAACAGCTACATGGGCAAAGAAGGTTAAGTAATAAGGACAATAAAGATTGCATGCACCGTGCATTAAAATGTAAGCCATAATGATACGGAGATCGAGGACATTGTCTCATGCTTGCAAGCCGTAGTGTATTCACGCCGGTATGTCAATTCCGCTTCGATTTGATGCCGCTGCCATCTGAGCGTCTCTTTGCTCGACTCTTCCTTGTCCATACCCGTTGCAGCGATTGCATCTTTCGGGAGGTGCGATCGGCTAGCTCCTCAGACGAGAAGGTCACGAGATGGTAACCTTGCGAACACCAGCCGTGTATGAGATCAACCCGATCTTCTGGTTGAAATTCGACGTTCTTGACTGCAAGGATGAATCGCATGGATCGGTTGGGATGTTGAGTGTCTTTCCATTTGAGCAGACGATTGATATCAGTGCCGATGACATCTATCCCGCGGCCAACGATGCCAACTGGACCCGGAGGGAGACCGTCAATCAATTCATCGAAGCGTCGAGTTTCGTTTTGGGCTCGCTGCAAGTCACGCAGTCTGAGTTTGGCGTATCGAGGGTCATCAGGGCTCTCGTCTGGAGTGCCTGGAAAAATGTATGATGTGCAACTCCAGTTGTGAAACATGGGGCTGTTGTCGTCAATATCAAGTATCTCTGAAAATTCGATACGTTGATGATTGGTCAAGAAATCCACGTCGATATCTGTTTTCATGAGAGCAGACAAAGCGTTAGGGCTCCCACTGCTGCGATATAAGAAACACCAGGAGATGTGCTCATCTATCCATGGGGGCGAGGACGTGGAGGCGTTTGGGCGTCGACCTTTACCGGGGTACCAAGAAAAGTCCAATTTGCTGTTGCAACCATCTACCCTGGGCAAGAGAAACGCCACACAGGATGGCTGTCGACAATAAAGGTTGAATCGACTGTCGTGAGCCGAGCGTGGGTCGGAACGGAGTTTCTCTATGCATCCACATGCAAGACGACCTGGCTTCATATGGAGCGTGGGATGATACGCGTGGATATGGCGCCGGATCAAGGTCAACTCTTTTTGGGTCTTGGGTACTATTAGTCGATGCGGGCATGGTACATGCAGATAGGGATTGCATGGACACTCCATTGTATCATCGTCCTGCTGAAGTTGAGCCTGAGGTCTGCGTGGAGTTGGTCTGGGCAGAGGTCCTCGAGAAGTATCAACTGGGACAAGATCATATGCGCCGCGCAGAACAATTGCGGTACCAGCGGATTCATCTGATGCGAGATCGTCATCAGACGAATGAAAATCCGGACCGGACGGGGATTCGCTGTCGAGAGAATTAAGCCGACGTCGGGTCCTGGGAACGCTGCTGACAACAGAGCGGCTTGCCCCATCAGTGGCAACCCCGATACCATCAAAATCTGCGTCCACGAGGGACCCGGATCCAAATTCGTCGATGGATGCCGGCGATGCTGGCGACGGCGCGGTGGCGGCGGGAATGGCGTGACTTTGCCGGGACACGGACCGGACAGTGCGCTGGGACACATCAACGCTCTCGATGAGACCAAGAGTCCCAAGAGGCACAATACCGCTGACTTCCAGCCTGCCAAGGTTGCGGTGCTTGGTTCCATGTTTGCCCGCACCGATCGGATAAGTGCACTCTTGGCTTGTGTACAGGCATGATTGACAGGGCGTTCCGCAGTCACAATGAGAGCGCGTCTCTGTGCAACGGAAGCATTTTGCTCCATATCGCTGCAAGTCTCGAGCGAGATGGTTGTAGGTGTCGTCAGGGTAGGTGCAATGAGAATCTGGTGATGCTTTTGCGCATTCTGAACATGGTCTCTGTATGTTGCAGCGAAGCTTAAAGCGCACACACCGAAAGCAGCCTGCGATGTGATCTCTGGGCGACCGTCGCAGAGCAGGTGCTGAGTGAAGAGCTTTGGTGTCAACGCTCTTGTCAGCATGAGGCTGGGTGGTGTTGCTTGCGCGAGCAGGAGTCGGATGGCTCGGGGCTGGATTTAGAACCACCTCGGAGTGAAGAGCTTTGGTGTCAACGCTCTTGTCAGCACGAGGCCGAGTGGTGTTGTTGGCGCGAGCAGGGGCAGCGCCACTGGGAATTCCCCTCTCCCCTTCTTCTTCTTCTTTCTCGACGCTGGGTGTTGGACGGCCCGGTTGTTCGGTGGTGTGGGTTTGACTTTCATGGGAATTGGCAGGGCCTTCATTCTCCTGATGGGAATGAGCGGCGTCGTGATCAGGAGAATGAGCGGTGTCGTGCATGGGCAGGAAGGCGTGGCGTTTTTCTCGTCGCAGCTCACTTGGGTGTGGGTGTGTGGCCTTGCTCTTCTTGACAGGATGACGGTCGTCACTGACGCCCATTGTGCGCTTGTTGTTTGCTCGTCGCGTTAGAGGCGCAACGTTGTTGTTCGGATGCGGGAGAGAGGTGGGCGCCTGAGCGACGGGTGTCATTGCCGGAAAGGGTGGTGCAGTAGCAAATGATGCGAGTGTGGGCACCACTGGAGTCTGAGCCTGAGCCTGAGCCTGAGCCTGAGCCGGTGACTGGAGCGTCGTCTTCCAGGTCCCGTAATTTGATGCGAAGGTGTGCATCCAGAATGCGCGACAAGCGTCCATCTGACGCTGCACAGGCAGATCCTCTTGGAGCAGCCACGCAGAAGTGGCGGCGATGAGAAACACACCGCAGTCCCACGCGTTGTCTTGTTGCTGCTCGATGCGGAGCTCAAGATACTCCGATTGGAAGTTCTACTCACAATCGAGATCATGTGCATGCTGGAAGGCGGACATCATGACGCCATAGGCGTGTGTAGTACCGACATGATCACGCCCAAGTGAATTGTAAACGTGATATCTGGACGCCGTGATGTCCATGAATATTCCAATCCAAAGGCATGTGTGGTTAATCGCGAGGACGACTCGTCGGTTTCCCGCTCGAATGGCAGAGATAAACTGCCTGCAAACGTTTGCGGAGACATTTCTGCTGAGGACGGGGTACGTTGCAGTGCCTGGCAGTCGAGAGCAGATACTTTCCAGGGCGGCGGTGATGCTGGAGTCACTCAGAAGGCCACATGTGCGCAATCGCAGCAGGTCTAAAGCAGTAACCCGACAATCGGGCGGAGGTTGTGGCAGAGTACTGGACGTGTCGTAGTCGCGGAAGAATTGCTCGAGAGCGAGTGTCTGCATGTCACCCTCGTCGACGGAATCATCTGAATCACCAAAGGGACCATCTGATACTAGATCATCATCTGATGAACGAAAATCCGAACCCAAGGTGGTTTCGGCACCGTGAGGAGGATCCAGTCGACGCGAGCTTCTGGTCCTGGAAAAGCTACTAGTAGAGGGATGTGCGGGTAACCGAGAATAGCTCGCCTGATCAATGATAATGCTAATGTCGTCAGATTTTGCATCTACAAGGTATGTACTTGGATCCAAATTCGTCGATGGATGGCGGTGGTAACGACGGCGCGTCGTGTGGGTGCAAAAGATGGAGCTGGTGACGCGACATGAGATGCTTGACCGAGCACAGGCCGCAGGCTTGGAGATCTGTGGGATTTTTTGAGCAAGTATACAACCTTGAATTCAACCTTGATCCTACAATGTCTATCATCTTCGACTTCAGACGCAACCATTGGTGAGAGAATCATCGTCGATACTGTGAACACTGGCAGTTAAAGGAGTTGTCTGCAAAGCCTGACTGTGGAACACCGCCTGGCAAGGTCCCCCAGGACCACCGCAACGTTTTCTCTCGCTGCCGACGCCTTCTAAATTCGATTCAAAGGTTTGTGACAAGCACAGGATATCAACATTTGGACTACCTCTGAGTTCGCTGGACAAAATTCCCACCAATGCTCGCCTCCTGGTGAGAGCATCGCGATATTGTACAAGAAGATGATACTGCTTCACTGTTCAGCAGCACATGTCCGGGTCGCTGATGTACAACGGGCCAAGACCAGTGTCAAACGCATATTACCCTTGTCGTCGGACTAGGGTAAAATGGCTCAGTACAGTATGAAGGCTCGCGCGAGCTGACGAGCGTGGCGTTGCCATGGTTGAGCACGGTCTCGACAGATAACAGTCAACACCTGCGGGAGTCGCATCGTCAAGCTATTGCGACCGCGGCCGGTTGCGCAGTAAGATTCAAGTTGACCATCGAGGTACTTTGTTATAGTGACATTCCTTTTCGAGTAAGTGTGGCCACCTCGTCTTGATTATATTGCGTTAAGGCGCGTTCTGTGCAGCATGTGCCGCAATCAACACTAGCAGACTGGTCACCCGAGAGGTTACAAGTAGCGCACCGTGCTGCTTTCCATCGATCTTGCGCCAGACCTCTGTATTCGTGGTCCTTAATGCAGTAGACGAACGACATAGCGATTTTGATGTTACTCACCATCGAAAGGGCGTTCGATGTGTATCGCATAATGTCACTACACATACACATGGTTCGATATGCATCGCCAGCTACCTCGGCCTCCCAGCGGTACTCTTCCTCAACGGTGCCTTGGTTGAGTTTGGACATACAATTTACATAGTGGAGCGTGCTGCGAGCAAATGATCAATCATTCGACTGTGCTTATTGTGACCTGCCTTTTGCGGGAAGGTGAAATGATATATAGCTTGGCCGCCAAGCTGCCAATACCACAATCTCGAAGGCGTAAACTATACTGAGCCATACAATCCATTCAGCCACTCCCCGCGTCGGTGGCGTAGGCTTGGTGGAGAGCCTCAAGTCTTGTCGCGCGTGCTATAAGTGGAGGCGAGGCGGAGATCGGCCGTGCATTCAGGCTTGATTTGTTTAGGGAAGCCGACTTCCGCTATGTTCACCTGTTTCTTGATCACGTCTCCGGCCAAGGGGAACCTTTCCTTTGATACTTGCACTCGGCCGCCATGTTGCTTTAGGAAGGCCCTAAGGTAGCCTATATGAGCTCTGCAGGTTCCAAGAGATAAGTGACATGCAGCACTGCTTTCCAAGACTCTAAGCGTGGTGCTGCAATGTCACCCAAGAAGCATCAGTGGTATGCCCATTCACTATATAAGATGGCTCGCAACGTACGTCCAGCGAGGCCGCGAAAGTTGTGTGGTATCCCCTTGCCTTTCTCACGAACCAATTGAATCATGAAGTTCACCGCTGCCCTCGCTGCTGGCCTGCTCAGCGCCACTGCCGTGGCTGCTGCAGCAACTATGGAAGACATGATGGAGCTCAAGCTGAAGTCTTGGGAAAAGGCTGCTGCACGCGGTGCCTTCGATGGCAACAAGAAATACAAGAAGGCTGCGACCGCCGCAAAGTGCAAGAACGGCTTTGCTGGCGAGTACCCTTGCAAGAATGTCGACCTTCTGGACTTCATTTCTCACGAAGACCTGGGCGCCACCGGAAAACGGGGCAACGACGTCTGGGGATGGACTTCTAAGGAAGGCCGCGAGTTCGGTATTGTTGGCCACACCGATGGTGTCGCATTTGTCGAAGTCGGAAAGAACGGCAAACTCACGTACCTTGGCCGACTGGACACATACACTGGCATCGTCAGCTGGAGAGACATGAAGGTCATCAAAGACCACGTCTACATTGGCTCCGAGGCTGACAACCACGGACTTCAAATCTTCGACTTGAAGAACCTTCTCGACATCGATCCCAAGCACCCTGTCATTTTCGACAACGATAGGGATTTGACTGCCCACTTCGACGGCTTTGGTGCCTCCCACAACATCGTCGCTCATCCCGAGGTCGACATGATCTACGCTGTCGGTGGCCGCAGTGGCGCCAACTCTCGTAACACCAAGTGTGCTGGCGGCCTCTTCATGGTTGACGTGTCAGACCCAAGCAAGCCAACCTCCCCTGGCTGTATTGGTACGAATCCGATTAATCAGCCCAACGAGGTATCTGAAACAGTGTGCTGACTCAAGTTCTTCGCTTTGTAGGTCTCGATGGCTATGTTCATGACGCAGAGTGTGTTATCTACAAGGGCCCTCATACGAAGTACGTTGGTAAGGAGATCTGCTTTGGTTACAACGAAGACACCTTGACTGTCTACGATACCACCAACAAGAAGAAGCCCTCCATCATCAGCTCCACCCCATACGTCGGCAACGCATACTCTCACCAAGGCTGGATCGTCGACGAGGCTATGACCACCCTCCTCCTTGATGATGAGCTTGATGAGCTCAACCAGGCCGGCCCTCCTGCAGGAGAGCTCGGTGGTCTCGTTAACCACACGACGACCTACATCTTCGACATCAGCAACCTTGAGGCTCCCGTCAACACTGGCTTCTACCAGTCGCCCGAGCAGTCTATTGACCACAATCAATACGTGCGTTGCCAATACCTGGTTCTCCATGAAAGCAAACACTGACAACTCCACAGACTCTTGATGGTCTCTCCTACCAGTCCAACTACGCATCTGGTCTCCGCATCATCGACGTCTCCGGCCTTCCTCAAGATCCCGCCGGCCACAGCATTGAGGAGACTGGCTTCTTCGATGTCCACCCTGAAGACGATGGCGTAAGTATCACAGCAGCTGCATCTTTCCGGGAACACAGCTCTGACAGTATTCACAGGCTATCGAGTTCCTTGGTACATGGAGCAACTATCCTTACTTCAAGTCTAAGAACATCCTCGTCAACTCTATCGAGCGCGGCATTTTCACGGTCAAGTACACCGGTCGCAAGGCCAAGTTCCCTGGCGGTCGCAAGTCGGAGTGGCTGTAGTTTTGTGGCCGAGATCACGGCAAGCTTGGCTGTCTGCAAAGAGCCATTAGAGGAGGGATGCATGTTTAATAGATAGAGAAAGTCGATATCATCACACACATTGGCATTTCCTTTGCGCTAGTAGAATGTTCTCACATGGTTGATCCATTCTAAAACGCGGTCATCTTCGTATCTTCGATTAGTCCCTCGGAATTCTGCTCACTCACCACTTGGTGCGCTTCTTGATGTCGTCTTCTGGAAATATGCCTGCTGTCCGCACGTATCTTCTCCCTTCGACGTTGTCTCTGATAATCTTTCACCATTGGATGCTTTCAAACCCTGAACAGCGTCATGCTAAGGAAGAGGCAAAAGTGCATTCCCGAGGCCACTTTGCGGCATGGAATCGAAGTCTACATATACCTCCGAAGTCCCACTAGTCGACTTACGTGTAACATTTGGCCGCCTGATCAGATCTTCCACAACAAAGCTACAGACGATTTCTGCGCACAGCGATGTCACTTGGCGTCACTGGAAATCTCGTGTAAATATTCATTGACGTGGATCTAACTGAAGCATAGCAAAGCGCACACTCATACACACAGCTTGTTCCGCTCCCGTGGCAATCGGTGCGGTCCATCGAGCTTTTCGGTGAAGTCCATGCTACTCCCTTCACTTGAAACGGACAATTGGCGCCATACAATGGCCGGCCGAATTTCTGGTTGGCAGGCTTTGACGCAAAGGCGAGATCGCTCAAACTTGAGCATAACGCAAAATTTGGATGTTCTGGTGGTAGTGTTCGATGCAGTCGGCGATGCCACGGCCAGGAAGGACTTCAGCAATAGCCGCCCACTTCATCAACGAGGCCGCCGCAGCCGTCAGTGGCACGCCATCAAGTGACGTCAGTGCTGGGCCTGCATGCACGTCTTTGAACCTCGTGAAGAAGACGAGCTGTTCGAAGTCGGTCCAAGTGTCTGCGTTGTTGGAAGCGGCTGACACTTTGGGAGAAGGCACAATGCGACCAGTGTCTTTGTCTCTGGCGAAGGTATCCTGGACGGTTGGAGATGGGGTCGTAGCATATTTGCATCCTAGTGCGCACACAGACTTGTGGTCTACAATGCGATTCGGAAGTATATCAGATTCAGGTGACTCAGCGACAACAGGGCCAGCATTAACGGCCAGTAACAGGTCTGGGTATGATGATGCCTCAGTCTCGAAGGCCTTCAAATCCTTTGTAAAACGATCGGCCATCTTATTTTCTGAATCCGTGACAAGCAGTTGCTCATCCGTATTGTTGGTCTTCTTCATCGTTCTGAACTTCATGGCTCGACCAAAAGCGCCAGCTGCTCTGTGTATCGCTAGAGACGGTGTCCGATATTCGGCATCTGTGACTGCACCTTTGATGCCAAGAGTTGCTTCACGAGATTTGCGTCCCTGCCAAGTCATAGAGTTGACAAATACGCTCGCGAACAGAGTGCGGAAGACGCCATTCGGGTTGCTGTGGTAGTCAAAGTACGCTGTAAGCAATGCTCGTGCGCAAAGCTCGAGGAGAAATCGATCGCTTTCCGGGATCGCGCACTCATCAGTGTAGTACGTGATAGTCGGCCTCGACTTTCGTGCAAGACGCCTGACATACTTGGCGCAGTACATCATTGCTCTCTGGTGTGGATGATTGAACTTGACGGTGCCTGACCGAATTTCATGGTAATACTTGGCACAGCTGGCAATGATCTCCGCTTCTTGCTCCCATGGCGAGTTCAGAAGGTCCAGGGCGCTTGCCAAGAGTGGACGTATGTGTTGGTTCTCCATGCACTGGCGCCTGAACTGGTCGAGTGTCGGGAGCACATCATTAGATGCAAGCCATCTGCACACCTTGGCCTCTTTCAGTTTCTCCACCTTTTTAATGCTGAGAGTCAAATTCGTCAAGTTCAGTAACTTCATGCGTCTCTCTATTCCCAACGAGTTTGTGCGCTTCCCCATCTTCGGTTGGAGCTCACTTGCGTGTGGCGTTGTGTCGATCCAAAGGGCAGCAGTTTGCCCGCAAAGTTGGCGAAAATGGTTGATGGCATGGTCGATTGCCGAGATCTGACTGACATGTGTCTGGACTGTTGGTACACTCGGCGCGATCGTCGGAGTCTGCGTGTGTGTAGTTGCCGTTGGCACCGCCGAATCATTGCCATAGTTTCCCGCTGTGCTTGTTGTGGGCCTGGAAATGCTTACCGCAGATCCAGGCCCGATCGCGGCGCTCTGGGTCGCAGTCAGAGAGGTTGAGTCGGTACTGTATTTCGCTTTCTTGCTGCTCTGCTGCATGTCCGGGGCGATTGGCAGCTTTCCATCGGTCGAAGGTGTTGCGATCTTCCTCTTGAGCGGTCTGGAAGTGGCGGTAGCGTCTGATTCTCTATCAGCCTGCGAATTGTCTCCCAGTGAGGCTGCGTTGCTGCCATGTGCATAGTCCCCGTTGGTTGAGCTGATCTCGTTTACGTCAGTGGAGATGAGAGGCGTCTTTCCCGAGGAGGTAGACAGGCCATCATGCGATGTCACCTCTGGCAAAGACCTAGTACCAGCGGGATCGTCCAGAGAGTCGATTTCGTTCGCCGAGGAGACCAAATCTTGACTGCGCGGACTGTCCGGGTCAGGAGAGGCGCCATCGGTGGCTTTGTCAGGAAAACGGGAGTGGTTTTCCGAAGAAATGGATGTGGAAGTAGACAGTTGCTTCTGATCTGTGATGGAGGCGATATCATCAGGCGTCTCCAGAAGGGGCGACTGCTTCGCCTTGGAGGGTTGCTGGTCGGCATGCGGAAGATTCTTCTTGGTAGTTGCGCCAGTATCATCGGCGATGTCGCGAGCTGCCGACATCGTGGCCGGCGAGTCTGGCGCCGCCGTCTGTGGGTGCTCCTGCTGAAGGCTGCGACCAGTGTCACCGTGCTCCTTGCGTGGTGGAGGCTTCATGTCTGAAGAAGGTGGAGCCATTGTTGAGCGCGGCGGTATGGATCTCGTAGGAACTTGAGCAAGACGTGTGGGCGAAAATGGGGTCGAGGGACTCGGTGTCGTGTCGCGTTGCGCCAGACCAGTGCTAGGAGAGCAGCTGGTTGGAGGGGAAGCTCTCCTCTGACGCAACTCGACGCATTCTCCATTCACTTCCTTCGCGAAAGCTGCTGCCTAAAGCCTTGGCAGCGCGAAGCCACCAGTGCGCACAAACCAAAAGCCAGAACACTGCGACAGTCTTTCTCGCGCGCACCAACGCACCGCATCTTTTGCAAAGCGATCCTCCTTCATCTTTACCTTCTTCCCTCCCAGCTTTTACCCCCACGGCACTTTTCTTGTTTGCCGCCACCCGCAGACCTTGGGCAGAGTTGAATTCCTGATGAAGGACTATTTCAGCGACCTCAATCAGGCCTTAACTCTGCTCCCTGCGCAGCCTTGAGTGGACCGCGAGTCCGGACTCCCCTCGATGTCGTTGGTGTCCGTTCCAGAGTTCCTGCGCGCAAGCGAAGGCTCCAAGCAATGATGCACGGACAACATACGCCTTACGACACAAAGGGTTTCAGAGACTCATGGCTGCACGCATACAAGCCCTGGGCACTTCGGTCACGGCATGCCAGTATGGTCTGCGGAGAATGGCACATTCCGGCAGTCACTTTTGAAGTAAGAGACTACAACGCTCCGAGCGACCCACTCCTGTGTACTGCCGCTGACTCCAGCCAGAAGTACGATCAGTCATATCCGTCAGCAGATCCGGTTGAAGTCGGGTTCTTGTCGAAACAGCTGTCACAGCATTCCACTTCGAGAGGCGGCTTCATCCCCTGCGCAGACACGAGTGAAGTGCGCATGTCGTATCTTCGAACTCCCCTCGAAAAGTCGTTTGTCGTCCACGTGGAGGCTAGTGCGGTGTCGCGCCCGTGCACCGCCACTTGCCAGTAACATGGTAAGGGGCGGGAGTGCCTCATTCGGGGAACCGAGTGGAAACATACGCATCCGACATAAAGGGTTGAGGCTCGTGGCTGTGAATCGGCGTTCTTCCGAGAATTGACGAGTGCAGGCATACACTGGCCTACAACCCACTGTGTGTTAGCGTGGTCTGTGGGTATGACTTGTGAGTATGATCTTCAACAGTATATTCGTCAGCAGATCCGGATGAAGATGGGTTTTCGTCGAAACGGCTGTCACAGCATATCACTTCGAATGGCGTCTTCATCTCCTGCGCAGACACGAGTGAAGTATACATACTGTATCTTCGAACTTCCCCTCGAAGTCGCTTGTCGTCCATGTAGCGGGGCAAATGAGCCTCATTCGGGGAACCGAGTGGAAACATACGCATTCGACACAAAGGGTTGAGACTCGTGGCTGCAAACCAACTCGGGGTTCTTTTGAGAACTTTCGAGTGCAGGCATACACTGGCCGGACAACCACTGTATGTTCGCGCGGTCTGTGAATATGACTTTGAGCATGGTTTTCAAAAGTGTACACAAGAGGTGAGTCTTCCCACATCTTTTAGCAGGCCACCTGGGGCCTGCTATGTCTGCTGACTGGTATCCAGATCGCCACGGTTTCGAAATATTCCCGCAGACCTGGGGGAGGTCAGGTACTTGTCGAAACAGCTGTCACAGCATTCCACTTCAAGGGTGGCCTCCTTCCTTGTGCAGACATGAGTGAGCTGCGTACGCCAAGTCGCATGCTCGAACTCCCCTTGAAGGAGCCTGGTCGCCCATGGAGGCGCGGTATTTGAGATGAGTCTCAGATCACGGGTCAAACCGGAAGCGTCATTCGAGTAATTTCGAGTGGATACATGCGACTTATGGCGACACAAAGGGTTTAAGAGGCTCATGGCTGCAACACAACTCGAAAGTGTCAATCACGACACTTCTCGCATTCTCGGCTTTACGCGCAGGTCCTGCAGAGCACTCGGCTTCGGTCGAAGGTACTCAGAATACAATGTTTTGTCGAAAGGCAGAACTTGTTCCTGAGACCGCTCCCCGGGTATGACTTCGGTCGTTTATGCTGGCTGATCGATGTCGTCGAGTGGTTCCCTTGTGGAACTGTCGAGTGCAGGCATGCACTGAGCAACCCATTCACTGCATGTTAGTACGGTTTGCGGAAGTTTCCTCCTGGACACACTCTGTGTGTGATGTATACTGGTCTAATGGCACTGAAGGTGAGTCTCCTCTATACTATGAAATAGGCGGCACCGGCCTGTTATTTTCGCTAACAGTTGGTTGGTGTGACCTGCAGACCATCAGTATCTTGGCTCGGGCCGGGATTTGGAGGTCATCCATCAGTCTGTCGCAATCGCATTCCATCGTCACGTCTGTTGAACTTGCGAACAGATCCATGCGAAGCAAAGGCCGTTGTGGCTGAAGTGTGATTGTGTGAGAATGATGGTAACATGTGAAGTGTGGATATTGTTTGATGGAGGGAGCGGCCAAGTCTGACATCATCGCAGAACAACTGGTATCAGCACGTGACGTTCATCGCCGCCAATTGAGTGAGTGCTCTCAGGAATTTGGCTGCATAACATAACAAACGCATGTTTTGTTTGTAATGGCAAGTCTTTAGTTACATATCGTAACCCATCATACTGCTATCAGTCATTTTCCACACCAAACAGAGTGCATTCATGCATTACCAAGACCACTATCTCTGGGCGTCCCCGCTGCTCGGCCTTGACGCCTGCCTCAATCGGCTTCATTGCTTGACCAAAGGCGTAGACGAAAACGTCGGACAGGAGACTCCGATGCTCATCTTGAATTCTTCGTGCCATTGGAATATCGCCAAGGTGATCTTCCGGTCCATCTATGCCTGCAAGGTCTGCAGACCGGTGACTTCCGCTCCGACGTCGGGTCATTTTAAGTGGTTTCTTGGCCTACGATGTGTACGATTACCATCAGATAGGCTCTGGAGCAGGCCGCGAAGCTATAAGATGGATTGTGTAGCTTGCGATGGTTGGCATCAATATATGCCTGCGAGCTTCGCTCTTGAAGCCACCAAGAACGCCGATTGCAACATTGCCGCAAGTTTCCCGAGTGCTATCGTCCTATAGCCAGCCGGTCTCGTCTTCTTTGTTACCATGAGGGCTATCTACACGGCCCAAGCAACCATCTTGTATGTTGCAAGCGTCGTGCAGGCTCAGAGCGCTGGTTTACGGCCTCCGCCCACTTATGGTTCGCTTCCACCCAATCGCCTCTCAAGTTATCAGTTCTAACATCATAGGCTGGAACTACTCGCCCATCAGCAAAGACAACGAAGCCATCTCCCTAGCATACCAGGATGTTGATGTTGAGCTCTTTTCTCCTGCCTTCCTCAGACCAGAGACAGTTCCCACCGAAACGTTTGCAAATGGAACGTCTGGCCCAACCAATGAGACAACACTGGGTATGCCAGGCTTGAACGGATACATACAGGGTGAGGCTAATGTATTGCCAGACGACTTTCTCCGTGATATTGCAAGTCGCCACGATTGGTTCAACTACCAGATTGCAGACTTCAAGTCCGAGCAAGGGCGCCCGATCTTTACCGCTTTCTTGAGTGATCCCAAAAGCAAGCCTACGAACTCTACAAAGCTTCGCGTATGGTTACAAGCTGCTATACATGGCAATGAGCCAGCGGCTGACCAGGGTGCAATGGCGCTTCTGGGTAAGATGGACGCCAACACCACTTGGACCGCAAGCCTTCTAGAGAAGATGGATATCTTTGTCATGCCCAGATACAATCCAGATGGCGTGCACTACTTCCAGCGGTACGGTCTAGCAAGCTACTACTGGCGAAACAACAATAACTAATGTGAGCTGCAGTGAGTTCGCCTCCAACATCGATCCCAACCGCGAGCACACGAAACTGGTCAAACAACATTCGCAAGATGTCAAGCAGCTGTTCTCATCTTTCGACGCTCACATCTCCATTGACATGCATGAGTTCGCCGGCCACAATGTGTACAGCGGGCGTTACCGCCACGGTCTCGATGCGATGATTGGAGGCGGCAAGAACCTCAACATCCACCCCCTCATCCGCAACCTCAGCGAGGGCACCTTTGTGGCCAACATGGGCAGCTTGCTTGAGTCGCGTGGCATGCGCTGGGGTCCTTACGTCCTGGGCGACACAAGCGATGTTGAAGGCTCTCCAATCCTCTTCGAAGAGTTGTCGACCATGCCTGCATCTGGCACTAACAACTACGGCCTGACGCAGACCGTCAGTATCCTGACGGAGGTCCGTGGCCAATGGCTAGCGGACCAGCATTTCCAACGCCGCACCGCCGCATCCCTGACCATGGCCGAGTCGATCTTGGATACCGCACGAGACAACTCGGAGGAGGTTCTTGAAGTTCTCAGCGCTGCAGCTGAGGACTACATCAACAGCGACGAGGAAATTATCTTGACCGATTCTCAGCCCAGCTCCAACCGCACATTTACCATGGTCGACATCCACAATGGCAGTGTCGTCGAAGTCCCAATCGAATTCAAGACCACGACTCCATCTCTAGCTAACATGACTCGCCCCCGCCCTGAGGCCTACCTCATCCCACGCAACTGGGGCGCTGTAGCCGATCGACTTCGCATCATGGGCGTGGAAGTCGAGGAGCTGAAGTATGAGTACCGTGGGACAGTCCAAGCTTATAACATCACATCGTCAACTCTCGACACGGAAGTTACTGAGGGCACAGTGCGCAACACTGTCACAACAGAGCCCTATGTCAAAGAAGATTTGTGGCTGCCGGCTGGGAGCTGGAGAGTCAGCTCGAGACAGAAGAACGCGGCGCTGGCTTTCGTTACTCTTGAGCCGGAGACTTTTGCGTCGTTCACGTACTTTGGCATTCTGCCTGTGGGAGCTGGGTACGAGTATCCGATCTTTAGGGAGGAGCGAGAGGTGAAATGATCACGCATCTGTCTAGGGGTCCGGTAGTTTTCTATAGGTAGAATGCTTCGATTTCCAATCAATAGTCACATATTGTATAGTGATATTGCTTCGTTTCGCGAAGCTTTTTAATCGTGATAAGGGAGGTAAGAATCCGTGATTGTAGACATAAACATGGTTAAGTATGTGGTTTAATAGATTCGAATTGCTTCCGATCTCACTGCGGGCTCTTTAATTTATACTAGGAACATCACAACTGCTAGATGTGATTAAGAATGCTACGTAGAACCCTCTTCTAATTATAAATCTACCCAAGTAGCTCTTAGAAAGCTCCTATGCGTTTTATCTCAACAAGCCTAGCTGCTCTCTAACGTACGACCGTATCTCCTCAGACCTTTTGAGAGTCAGGCTTGAACTGCGATCTTATTCGTCGAAATAGCCTCACGGATAATGATTTCGTACAAATGTACATGCACGTGTATGCGCATGATCGGCTTTTCATCCTGAAGAGGGTATGGAGTATGTTGCGAGCTGAGTGTGGGAATCAAAGCATTGGTCAAGGCTGGGTTATTGGGAAGATGTTTTTGGTCATGAAGGGCTCGAAGCCAGTTTTTAGCCAGAGACCGCCTGGTCCCCGGCTAGGTATACATTGCTCGTTTGAATGCCAGCTACCTTATGCTTTTACACCCGTTACCCCGTATGCGCCTGTACTGTACTGTTACATTCGCTAATCGAGCACCCGTAACACTGTTTTCCTGTGTGATATTCCTTCGTAATAGCGGCACGCGTAGAACGACGCCCGGTTGAATCCCTTCCTGAACGCAAGACTTGCAGCCTCCGCACGCTTTCTAAGATCTGGCGGGGGCGTTGCCGTCGCCGCGAGGACCACGGCCACGGCCTCCGCGACCACGACCTTCGCCGTCACCGCGGCCTCCACGGGGACCGCCACGACCGCGACCGCCACGTCCACCGCGGCCTCCACGACCCTCGCCTTCACCGCGACCACGGAAGCCACCACGACCGCCGCGGGACTTACCCGCAACCTCGTGGAAACCATCATCGGGGGTGCCGTTGCTCTGAGCAGCCTCCTGGCCAGGTGCCTTGGTGTCCCAAGACTCGCCTGCAGCGTTACCGGCAGCGGTATCGTCGGCCCAGCTGCTAGTGATTTGCGGCTGGGACGCCTCGACAGGTGCAGCTGCCGGGGTGTCGACCTCCTCGTTGGGCCTGGGAACGACCTCGTAGTTGTCCTCGATGTTCTCCTTCTCAGCACCGGTAGTTGAGTCCCAGCTCTCGCCCGCAACATTGCCCTCGGTCTGGGTGGCAGCAGTGCCAGTCTCTACGGTAGCGGGAATGCCGTTAGATTGAGGCTGCTGGAGCTCAGTCAGGCCAGCGTGGGTGGCGGTAGGGTCGGAGCCATCGGTGACAGCCTCGGGGGCTGCTTCAGTGTAGGCCTCTTCGGCGGAAATAGGTGCGTGTTCGAGAGCGGCTTCCTTGACACGAGAGACTGTGGTCGAAAGTTAGCATTTTACCAGATACAAATGGAATGGCATAATGGCCTGGAGATTGTGAGAACCTACATCTGACAGGGAGGAGTGTGCCTTCTATGCTGGTCACCTGCTCCTCGGTACCCTCGATCAAGTTCAGCGCCGTGTCAACAGCCTTCTGGTCACCGCCGTAGACGAGCAAGAGGGTGCCCTCAAACGCCCTGTTCTCATCCGCCTCTGAGTCCTCCTCGGCGTTCCTCCTGGCAGCTGCAGCGCGCAGGAACTGGGAGAAGATCAAAAGCTTGCTCTTAAGCTCAGCCTGGCTGCGGGCAGCGGCCTCAGCTTGCGCCTCCTTCTTGACCTTCTCAATCTCCTCGCTGTGGACGGATGTGAGGTCGGACTTTTGCTTCTGGAGCTGTTGCTGGTATTCTGCGTCGAACTTCTTGTACTGCTGGACCTGCTCGTCGAGAGTGACGAGCTGGGCTTGGAGCTGTGGCTTCTTGAGGGCCGAAGCCTTCTGGTCTTGGTTGAGCTTGCGCTGAGCGACAAGGTCGTCGAGAGAGACGTTGGGGTTCTCCTTGATCACGGCGTCGGTCTTGGCCATGCCGCTGAGCTTCTTGTTGATCGCGCGCATTTGCTTTTGAAGGCTCAGGATGTAGGGGTTCTCAGAGCTGGCCTCTGTGGGCTCGGGGCTGGTTGCGGAGGCCATTGTGAGTGGGCGATGTGTTGATGATGTACGGTGAGTGATGGGCAATAATGTAATGGTAAAGCTGGAAGGGAAGTGTTTTGGTGTTGCGTGCTTGTCTGTGTCACTTGTTTGGACGGACAGACGAACAGCAAGCAAGCCAGCCAGCTGCTTGTGCTTGACAGAGCTGTCCGAGCTCGCGTGCCTCGAGTGAGCGAATAAGCTCAAAGTTTCGGGACTACGCGGCGCTTAGATAAAGCGATAACGAACATTCACATGTCGCCAACAAGAGCATCATCGCTTCTCCATCCTCCCGCTAGCAACAGCGTACACAACTCACAATCTCGCCATTTGGCGGAAGTACTCGGCAAGATGGTAGGCTCACCATCTCAAGCACTCGCCAAGCGGTCGACAGACAATGCGCTCATGCCACCACCGCCACCACCGAAGCGACAAAAACGACCTGCCAGAGTACTGGACGAGGATGTGTATACCGATGCACTTTCGCACATCATAGCGCGCGACTTCTTCCCTGGTCTTATTGAATCAGAAGCACAGCAGGAATACCTTACCGCGTTAGACAGCAAAAACAATGACTGGATCCGCGAAGCAGGAAGGAACTTGACACAAGTCATGACACCAGGTCCTGATGGGCGGAGGAGACATGGGAGAGGAACCAGCTTCACGCCTAGGAGGAGCACTGCAGGCGGAGAGACACCTAGAGGATGGACTGGGACAACCCCGGGCCAGACACCCATGACAGAAGCTGGCGGTGACCATTTTGCGCCTGAGGCGAAGCCGGAAGTGGATGTCAACATGTCGCTTGGAGCTTTCCAGGCGAAGTACACGAGCGAGGACAACGAGAGCTTCAACGCGCTTCTGGACAAGCAAAATGAGAAACGGGCAGCCAACTATGCTTTCTTTCACAATGGGAATAAAATACCTACAAATCGCCAAATCGCATACAGGGAGAGGGAGCAGAAACGATTAGAGAGTGGCGAGAGTGCAAAGTCGACAGCGTTGATCACCACAAATGCTGATGGAGAGGAGCGTCGCTTGCTCGCTGCAAACCGACCGTCTCAAGACCTCGCTGCTAGACCCGCTTCGGTGGACTCCTTCCCTAATCGCACTGGGCCACGCAATACTCTCATGTTTGGCCCCGACGGTGTGGAAGATACGGTGGAAACACGAGCCCAACTGTCGCAATTACGTTCAAACGCTGCTCCCAGAGCCACAAACTATGCCGGCACGCGATTTGCGCCTGAAGCTCAGCCATCAGCAGACATCGTTCCGCCGAGCCCGTCGATGAGTGCGATCGACGCCGCTATTGCTGGCCGGCCCAAACCCACGGACTCTGAGCCAGGCTACACTGGCGCCGAGACGCCTCGTGTAAATGGATACGCCTTTGTGGATGCCGAGCCTACACCTTCTGAACTTGGTTTACCAGTATCTGACGCAGAGGCTGACGCAGCGGAACGCGAAGCCGCACTTGCTTTGCTGCCGAAAGCCGACGAATCTGGACCAAACCTCTTCAAGATCCACGAGCGCAGCAAGCGCGAGGAGGTGCACCACAGGCTCGTGGAGAAGGCCGATCAAGCAAGAAGGAAGGGTGGCAGAGGCAGGGTGGAGGAGCTGGCCAAGCTGGGTATCACACCAGGACGTACGCCCACGCCCAAGTTTAAGAGTGCCGCGGGGTTGACGAGCGGTAAGAGAGCAATGACGCCCGCGGCGAAGAGTCTGGCTGAGAAGCTCAGAACACCGAGGAAAGGGTGGTGAGCTGCATTTGCGAGCGTCCGTTGCTGTTACTTTATTTCTAAGATACCCCATACTGTTTGCAATGTACTCTTTTCCTGATTGCTACTCCTGATCTCTGCGCCATGGTCTCCGCGCTTCTCAGCGAGGGGTCAAGAGTGAAGAAAGTATTACACCGACCGCCAATAGTGACCACACTGGTGCACTCCGCAGGCCCCAGGCGCACCAGCTGGGCTCCTCGTATCCACCGGAAGCCCGCCGACCAGATCAGATAAGCTGGATAGCAAGCTCGATCTTTGCCAGGGGCTTGACCTGGCTGGCGATCTGACACCATCTCCGCAAACCCCCGGACCATCGGGAGTGAAGATGTCGTGCATTAGCGGATATCTGCAGGAACCGTTGTTTGTGGGGAGTTACACCACTCGCATGTTTATTAGGTGATCCTGGGTAGAACTCGAGGATTTAGGTATGTGTTGTGGAAGAATGGCTCTACTATAATTGGCGGGAACGAAATTGTTACTCTACGGACGAGTGGTATAGAAGGCACCACGTACGGTAAATGCAGCGCACGTAAATACTAGATATGATGACTTGGCGTGAATAGCCTGATTTTGTCTGCTTGTAGAGGAGTAGCGCAGTGTCAGACTCTTGTAGCAATACTGGCGTAGGGTGCACGACTGAGTGGGAAAAGGGAAAGTCGCAGATATGGTATCCACAGAGTCATAGATATCAAACCTAATATACAATCAAGCGCACCAATTTACTTGCCTCAGCAGAGCCCGCAGAAGTTTGCAAATTAATAAGAATCAAAAGATTATCCGCCCACGTGCCAGTGGTTCATTATTATTCCAAGCTGGTTGATGCTTTATGGTTCATGCTTGCCTCAGGCTTGCAGGCTTGTCTGGATGTGGAATGGCAACAGCGAGCGAGCGAACTTGCTCCTGCCGCCCTGATCTCCTGCGTCACTTTCACCTTTCCCTGCGAACCTCTCGACTGCTGCACTGCACTGCACCGCTACTCTGCTCTGCCTCACGCCTGTGTGTGATGCTGCCACACGCGCCCGACTGAAAGCGCCCGACGCATCCTCACAAACGATCAACATTCCTAGCAAGCGAGTTGCTGTCGCCACCACACCACCACCACCGCCGCACCGCACCGCGTCTCGTCTCTCGGCGACGCCCGCCCGACCCAGGGACTGCGACGACTCGAGCTTGCAACCACAATCCCACCGCGCACGTGCGCTCACACCACACCTCTGCCTGCGCATTCACCATGGATGATTCAGGCGACATCGAAATGGCGACCGCGAACGCTACGGCGCCGCTGTCGCCTGCACCCCACGACGACCCCAAACCCACGACCGAGACCGTCGCCGGCGCAAGCGCAAAGCCCGCGAACGCCCTCACACCACCTACTTCTGAGGAGATGAACCACGAGACGAAAGACTCAGATTCGGAACTGAGCGATCTGGATTTGAGCGACGACGAAGATGACGGCGAGCCGATCGAGCCCGACCATTACTGGGACGGAGGCAACATTCCGGTCTTCAAGCCGACAATGGCACAATTCAAGAGTTTCAAGAAGTTTATCGAAAAGGTGGACAAATACGGCATGAAGTCTGGCATCGTCAAGGTCATCCCTCCAGACGAATGGTGAGTACATTGTGGATTTATGCGTAGGAAGCGCACGTACTGATACTGCGTCATCAGGCGTAACAAACTCCCAGATCTTGACGAGAAGGTCAAGCGCATTCGAATCAAGAATCCAATCACACAGGAATTCAACGGTACCTTTGGGACTTACACACAACAAAATGTCGAAAAGATGCGTTCGTACAACCTCCCGGAATGGAAAGCCCTCACGCACGAGACCCAGCATCAACCACCAGCTCGACGTGGAGAGCGTCGTCGTAACCAGGAGAAAGTCGTCAGAGGTGGCGGTGGGCTCCGAGGACGTGCTGCAGCGGCTGCCGCCAGAGCTGCCAGCGAAGTTGGAGACGATGAAACACCGGAGAAGCCAAAGGAGAAAAGGAAGCCTGGAAGACCCAAACGCAACGTTGTGATCAAGGATGAAGCCGATTCGGACGACTCTACCACAAAGAAGGCGACACCAGCACCAGCTGATAAGAAGAAAAGTCGTGGTGGAGGACGTGGGACAGGCACAAACAAGACTGTCACTTCGCGACGTCTCAACAATACGGCAGAATCCGTGGATCACATCGACGACAAGGCTTTCAGAAATTTTGACTATCGAATGGAAGGCCTCGAGGAATTTACTCCGGAGCGCTGTGCAGAGCTGGAAACACATTACTGGAAGAGTCTTGCGTTCAACCAGCCTATGTACGCAGCAGATATGCCTGGTACTCTCTTCAATGAAGACGAGGAAACATGGAATGTGGCCAAACTGGAGAACATTCTGGACGTGCTAGGAACCAAAGTCCCAGGTGTCAACACTGCCTATCTCTACCTTGGCATGTGGAAGGCTACATTCGCGTGGCATCTTGAGGACGTCGATCTTTACAGCATCAATTACATCCACTTTGGCGCGCCAAAGCAGTGGTACAGCATCTCGCAAGAGGATGCTCGCCGCTTTGAGAAGGCCATGAGGCAAGCTTGGCCAGGAGATGCTAAGAACTGCGATCAATTCCTTCGCCACAAGACTTACTTGATCTCACCTGACGTCCTGCAGAAGCAATACAACGTCAAGGTCAACAAGCTTGTGCACTACGAGGGAGAGTTCGTCATCACATACCCGTACGGCTACCACTCTGGCTACAACCTTGGATACAATTGCGCCGAATCCGTCAACTTCGCCACTGAGTCTTGGCTCGAATATGGACGCATCGCTCGCAAATGTAACTGCGAGGCAGACAATGTCTGGGTCGATGTGGCTGAAATCGAGCGCAAGATGCGTGGAGAACCTACTCCAGAATACTACGAAGAGACCGATGACGAATCTGAACTGGAGGAGGAGGATAGCAAACTGCCAACGCCGCCTGCAAGTGTCAAGGGGAAACCTGCCTCAAAGAAGCGCAAGCGCGAGACGAAACAGGAGGCTCCGAAGAAAAAGAAGATTCGCATTCGCATCAAGGCGCCTTCAGCGGAGCCTTGTGTCATGTGTCCCAACGACAACCCATGGGAACCTCTACTGCCAACAGACAATGGCAAGAAGGCTCACAGATCATGCGCCCTCTACACACCGGAGACGTTCATCACGATTGATGATGGCCAGGAGATGGTGCGCGGCGTCGCTAATATCGATCGTGCTCGCTTGGATCTCAAGTGCAACTACTGTCGATCGAAACGTGGCGCATGCTTCCAGTGTTCAGCAAAGAAGTGCGCCCGCGCTTTCCACGCTACCTGCGCGTTGGCGGCTGGTGTACAAATCGATGCTGGGCCTGTACCTACCTTTGACGAGGATGGCAAAGAGTACTTCGAGGAAGGCTTCGACTTTAGGTGCAAGATGCACAGGCCGAAGATGCCGAAGAATGCGACTTCCAACACCCTTGAGAAGGACGAAAGAGTCATGAAATTTGCCAAGCAACTCAAGCTCAAGGATGTCGTGCAAGTGCAGCTTATCGGTCGCGAAGTGTTCGGCGCGCTCGTTGTCGAGAACCGGCCAGCCGAGATGACAGTCCTTGTGGACGTGTTGCCCGAAGGCGAGCGCGTCGAAGTGGAATGGAAGTACATTTGCGTCTTGGACCCAGACCTTTCACAGAGGCCTCATCCATCAGCAAACGCCGTGCCGATGCCCGAAGGCATGAACAAACAGCTCGTGTCTGCCAGCAACCGACAAGATGGCGTGCCCAACCAAGACGAGATCTTCACCGACGATGCAGCTTACAAGTGGCAAGAGTTCTACAACTTGGATTGTCCTCCGGGAGGATACCGGTTCAACAAAGACAAGCTTCCCAAGGTCAAGGTCGATCTCGAAAAGGCCGATCAGTTGTACTACTATCTCCCGACGAGATCGACGGAAGCCAAGTGCTTCTTCACCGACAAAGTGGGTGGTACAGAGCATGCGCCACGCAGCAACTTCCTGGATCGTGTCGCTCCGCCAAAACCCACATACTCGTACACTGCGCCTCGTCCCTCGCTGGCCGCAGCACCGCCTGTGCCTCGCACTCAGCCTACCTACAGCACGATGCAGACATTTCAACAAGCTTTGGACAAGCCATATGCGTACAAGCCGCGCATACCGTCTCATCCCACCCCGCTTGCCATCGATACTCAGGCTGTGGCCAACCAGAGGAACTTTTCCACTCAAGCTGGACAGCCTGGACCTTACGGTAGGATGCAATCTCCAACACCTTACGGTCAGCCACAATCTCGACCAGGAGGAGGCTCGCGCCGAGGAAGTGAGAGCGAGGCGGCACCGCCGTTGCGCCCGTTCTCCCAGGATCACTACTATTCGACCCGAGTGCTTCCAGCAGCATGGCAGGGTGAATATTCCAGTTTCCAGCGTGAAGTGCGGAAGTCCCAAGGTGCTCAGACTTTGCCACGGCCTACATTCCCACAAGGGAGCTTGCCACCGATGTACCACGCTGGACCACAGCAACAACCTGCTCACGCATATGCGCCGTCTGCTCCCATGGGTCAACCCGTGGGTAGTCTTCAACCCACGATGCAAGCACCGTACGGCCAAGCAGCAAGCAATTCAACGCAGCCTACGCCGTACAACCACTCGCCGTACGGCGCTCCTCCGACTCCTGCTACCACAGCTTCGGAGGCGTCCAAGCAGCCACCGCGTCCACAAAACAGCCAGGACCCTTCGAATTCACGTATGTCTCCTTATTTGCCGAGCCTGCTCTTCTACGGGAAAAATGGTGGCATATCATGATCTCCTAGGACATCTTAAAAGTAGTGGTACTGACAGATCCCAGAAAACCCTGCAGAGAAGCAGCCAGCCATTGCTCGCACACCCTCCCATTCAATCAGCTCTGGATCCAACTCAAGACCAATGAGCCAGCAGTGGACTCCACCTTCGCAACGTCCAGGCGCTACGCCCACATACCAGCAACCTCTGTATCCCCTGCAGCCTCCTCGCCAAGAGGAGCAAAAGCCCAAATGGCCATCGGCCGTACATCAAACGCCACAAGAATTCCAAACCCAGCTTACTTATGCTCCGAGTATTGCTTCGCGTGAGGGCGCGCACTTGCGTGCATTACGTGACAAAGGCTACATGCAACCAGTCTACCAGCAGCATGTCTCACCTTATGCACCATATCAGCCGCCATATCAACCGATGCCCCAGCCACAGCACCGTAACAGTCTGGGACAGCCTTTCGCGCCAGGCCCTGACACGCACGTCTGGACAAGTCCGAGGGCGCCAACCGCCAGCCCGATCTCTGACCCCAACACACCTGGCATGCATCAGCAAAAGCAGCAGCAGCAAAGAGACCATTTCTACGGGTCGGCATTGTTCAACCCGCCGGCCTGGGGCCAGAACCCATCAAGACCAGACCTTGCTCCACTGACTGCGCACGCGCAAGCTCAGAACTCTAATGGACAGGGTCCGATGCTTCCTCAGATGCAGCCTGCACCTAGCAACGGGCCCAGCAATGGACCCAGCCACGGACATGAGGCTTGGAGGTACACCGGATAGATAGGAGCATTGGGTGCAAAGCCCCCGCAATGCGTCCAGTGGCGAAATTCTGGCACTCACGAGCTGAAGGAGAAACGATAGGACCAGATCTCACCTAAGAAAGAGGGAAGCAGGGATCGGTATGGATTAATGACTACACAAAATTAGCAGTGCTGAAGATGCACGCGTCGTTCGCTTTCGTATACACTATTTTGCACGTTTTCGAGGCTCTCACTGTGGAGCAGTTGACAGTAGCTTGCCACTCAATCAAAATGAATCAACCGCCGCTTTGTCCGCACAAGTTGCTCCTTGTCAATGGTATGTAACCCTCGTAACCGTCGGCTTGTACCCAACCTTTCCTCCCATTCGTTTTTGCATCGGCTCGCTCTCTGCGATATTCTTTACAGAACTTCAAGAGCTTGGACAACCGGTGGCGCAGGTGCAATTTGGGACTCGTCATTGAGATAGGTGGTTCTTCGCCTGTGGCCGGATGAGCTTGGTTTGAGGATTTGTTTTTCGGCATCTGACAAAGCTGAGAAGAAGCCCCGGGTTGCGGAAGCGATGCAATGAGGTTGAAGAGTGGCAAACAATTAAATAGGCTATGTTGATTGACTATCGATGCTTCTGCACTTTCAATAGGGACAGCAAACAGCAAACAGCAGCGCTACTCGGCGTCGCTCAGGGCCACTGGCGAGTTTGCTGCATCCGTTGCAGCGATTGTTCCCGTTCATGTACTCCAAACCCCAAATGCAAGCCAAGGCTCAGAACACCATTAATAAGATGTCATCACCGTGTGCCCGGAAATATATATATGTACGCGGTCACAGCTTGCACGTCATCGAAAGCAACCCAAGAAACCACTGTTAAGCACTCATCACCGCGTGTCGAGAGAGGTACGCCTCCATAGCCCACACACTATTGCGAAGTACGCGCCCTCGAAGCTACTCTAGGCTCATACTCACTTTCGTCTCGCTTTTTCTGATAGTAAAGGGTACTGCTCTATTTACCTTCCTGCATCGCAAGCACAGCGAATCCTTCTTTCATTGTGCTTCATGCAGAAAGCAATCTCTCCTCCTCCAGAATGTCAGCGTACACCACGTGGTGTTTGATCATGTGCGGTTCGATTTTCACCGCAATGTACGTCTTCTTGCCCTCCGGGCCAACCCGTTCTGAGCGCAAGAATGCAAATGTCTCATCCTTGAATATCCCGCTAGGCAGTCCGGAAACTTTGATCACCACAGCGGCGAGCTGCGGGAATGCCATGTTGAAGATCTTCTTTGCAGTTTGCTCAACCAGTCTGGCGGCGAATGGTATGTTCGGATTTGGAGCATCTTCCTCCTCGAAAAACATCTGGGTCTTGAGTATCTTGAGCACAGGGAGAGGCCTGATAATGTCCTGTTCGGTAATTAGTCGTGATGGCGATGATAGTTGTTGCAGTAAATATTTACCAGGAATTCAGCCACCTCGGTCTCATCGTCGAGCACCGGCCCAGAGAGCGATAGCTGCTTCAGATTGGAAGCATGCTCAAAGAAGCTGCAAAATTGAGGTTTCTGGTCGGAAAGTCCGGAGGTCAAACGAGTTGCATTGTTATCTTCAAGGCGAAGATATTCGATCGATTGAGCATGTTTCTGCAGACAAACAACATCGATTTGTTTGTCGTAAGGGTAGTCCACTTCACAGAGAAGGGAGATACGTTTTGGTGCAGCTAAGGAAGCAATGAAGTCCGAGATTACCGCATCATCGCGAGGTCCATCACCGTCTCGATCGATGTAGACGGAATAGAGATGTAACTGGAGTTGTGTGAGATGTTCGATGAATGATCCAATCTCATCGCAATCGACCAGCTGGAGAGTCTCTAGACCCTCGAGATTCAATAATCTTGGTAGGAGTTTGCCACTCTGCTCCAAGCACATGAGACCAATGCGCAATTTCTTGAGCCTTGCATGATATCGAGCGTTAGCACAAGAAGTGAAAAGCCCCTTGAAGATCTCGGCATTGGTCTCGCAGCAAGTCAAGTGAGTACGGCTTCCATAACGAGACAACTGTGATTCGAGATCCAGACCTTGCAGAGCTGGAGTATGCTTGAGTATTCTGGCAACCCGCTCAATGTCACTCATGGAGGTGATCAAGACTTGCAAGGTCGTGATGTGAGAAAGCTCATCTCCTCTTGGTGCGAGGTTTCTCCATATAGTTTTGTGGATTTCGCCTTGCTCACTCCAGTGAACACCACCGTACTGGTAGTTGGCGATACGTTTCTGCCTAAGGTGCAAAGCGCAATGAATTCCGAGGCAGGAGAGGTAGCAAGTCGGGATTCTAGGGCGTGGAATGCATTAGTAAGAGCATATTGTAGGAAGTAATCAATAAACATACTCGAAGCGGGTCAGAATGTTCTTTGGCAAAGCGAATATTAGACGGCACAAGATATTGATCTGCGCCTTCGCAAGAAATCCGATCGAAAGTACGCGGACATATGGTAATCCCAGATGACTACCCTCAAGGGTGCGCAAGAATCCTTTGGTGAGCTGTGCGGAACCGAGCTCCATACGATGATACAGCAAGGGTGTCATGACCGCCTGCAATCTCTTGCTGGTGGCGCACACATTTTTCTTGTCGGCGTTGGTCGAACAGTATTCCAAGATCATCTTCTGCAGCTCCACAGGCAAGCGAAGAAGCTTTGCATTTCCGACGTGTGTATCCTTCGCTGAGGCTCTGCCTGGAGCATCGACGCTCTCTTCCCCAACCAGTGCCATTGAGAGTGTGATGTTTGAAGGTAGGTGAAAAGGTCGCTCACTGGGTGGCGGAAGCTGATAAAGTCTGTCGCAAGGAGAAGATGCGAAAGGCGCAAGGTGTAATGTGGCGGTGGTGTTTGCATATGGCAAGCAGGTGGCGCAGATATGAGTTTATGTATTTAGGTTGCTGCTGCCTGGGGCACTCCAAACCTCACTCGATCCACTAACACCTCACTCTCACTGGCCTTGTGCACAATCTCGCATACTGCGCTTAAGGGCAATACCGAGTTTCGTCGGACGCAACGCTTCCGCCTCAAGTCTACTGTGTGTTCTTGACTGAGGGTTTCCGACCTTGTCTTCTCAATATCTCTTGACCCATCCGAGAGCTTCTGCTTCCATTGTATTCTACTTTGATCGGCAAGAAAGCATCTCGTCAGTTCTCTCTTTGCGCCATGCGACACTCGAATTCTCAGTGAAGCGTGTAATTTCAATTTTCACTCGCATACGAGCCTGTCAGGTCCAAGATATCCGAGCAGGGCTCATAGTGCTTGACCATGTGTGTTTCCACGGCCATGCCCACGGTCGACATGTTACCGTACAGATCAATCTGTTGAGCCCGAATGAAGGCGTAGGTCGCATCGCAATATTTGGTCATGATGTAATTGGTACCGTTCCCTTCGTCGTCGTCGCCGTCGTTACCGTCTGAGTTCGAGCGCGAATGCGAGGCTACCAATCTGTCGTCCTCTACCTCGATCACAACTGCCATGAGCTTGGGACAACTGTTCGCAAGCTCTGATAAAACTTTATCGGCAGTGCTTTTCGCAAGTCGTTGTATCCAATGTTGCTCATTGTCCCTTCTTGATCGGAGTTCCACAGCTGTTGGAAGCTGTAAAGAAGACAAGTAGACCACGAGCTTGAGAACCTTTAATGCACGTACTGTGTGCAAGCAATACTAAATGTCTGTTAATGATAGTATTGTCTTAGGCTGGCTGAAGCGCAGACATACAAGGAGGTGAGCAAGAGAACAGGGCCAATATCTGAGCATACTGGGCTCGAGAGCGATGCCTGATATCGAAAGCTGTTGCAAGCTTGAAGCCTTGGTGAAGAAGTGACGAAAGGAAGATCCGTTTTGGTACATAGAGATTAGCCTATGTGGAGATGTGCGATGCACCTTGAGACTTTTGATCCCAGCTGCATGAGCATGGAGTATGGACCAATCGAACAAGCTACCATCCGGTCCAACCAAGTCCGGATCAAGTATCAAACTCAGGCGCTGCAGTGAGTCCATTGACCGAACGAAATCCTCGGCGTGAGCATCGAATTCTGAGCCTCCTTCAAGACCCACTTCACATAGGGTGAAGGATTTCAGCTTCAGCGAAGCCCCCCGAAGCATCACCAAAAAAGGAATGTAATCGCAGCAAAGGATTAGCTGTAGGTGCTCTAAGTTCCGTAGTCCCAGAAGCTGAGGCACTGTGTCATCATCGTGGATAAGGCGTAACCCCTTCAAGCGTAAGCTCCTCAAATGCGGAAGCTCGTGCTCGACACTGAATGTGCGAAGTATTAATTGCCAGATTGCAAGATTGGCGTCGTCGTCGATTGATCTATGACCTTCCACGTCGAGCCTCGTAAGGTTGCGCGTGCAGGCAAGGATATTGCCGGCCTGCTCACACATCTGCTTATCGTGAAGACAAAGTTCGAGATGTCTGACGCAAGCGAGATGCGCACTCTCGTCTCTGAACCCACCCCAGACCTCATCTCGGTCATGAAGGCCAATGTACTGGTAGTTGGCTAATCTGCGTTGCCTGGTGTCTATGTCGGTCATGAGCGCCCCATTCACACGATGCTCATGTGGCACTGGTAATCTGGTGTGCCACGTTAGCCTGATCCTGGGAACCTTGCCATCGAGCATCACGCTCTGGAATATACAGACTCGAGATGAGTAAGGGAGTTCTTCGGAATCGCACGAAGCAGCTGGCGAAGTGCCTCCACTGCTCTTTGACCGTATCTAAAGTCCACGTTGTCTGCTGAGAAATGTATTACGCGAATCGTCTTGACAGGTACACGTGACTTCCTCTCTCGAAGAAAGTCTAGGGTGTGTGAGAAATTACTACTGTAAACGTAGTTCAACACTTGACTGGCGATCACCATGTCACGGTACAGATAAGGCGTTCCAACATCATGTAGCTCTTTGCAGACCAGACAGATGCTCTTTTTGTCTCTATAGGAGGTGAGCTAAGCATTTGTTAGCCTTCTTTGAGATGACCCGATGCTCCGTAGTATAGCCACTCACGTATTCAAGGATCGCCCCTTTCAGCTCGGCTGGCAAGCCTAGGAGACTTGCATCTGCTGCCATGATTCTTCTAGTAGCTGCAGAGGCTTAAAGGGAAGGAGACGGCTGGGCTGGCATCAACGTGTGTCGTTTTGGGGTAGCATTTGTGTTATTTGTCCATGTCATCGTGGTTGGATCGGGCGGCCTGGCACACGGACCTCGAGACTCCCGATGGCATGAAATACCCTTACCCTAGGTTGCAGACTAATGTGTATGTACATGTAAACTTACAACACATTCCGTCGTTGTAATTGCTGGTGATGAACCCCCGTTGCATCTGCCTCTGTCCTCGCGGAGTGCAGTCTTTGTGGTTTGATAGTGCCTTCTTGTACTCGACTACTTGTGAAGAAATCTGGCACAGAAAGTAGCCATTTGGAGAACAAGGATGCTAGCATCATTGATAATAGAAGCCGATAGAGCCTTGTGCGATGTTATCTGACAATTTACGATCGTCAGAGTTCATTGGAAAAAGAACAGGTATACTCCAATACCACAGTGAACGGCATTCAATAAGAAACATCTCCACTTCGAAGCGATGTCCAACTCCAACGTCATTTCAAAGCATCCCTCAAGGCATCACCATGCCTAATAGGACGTTGCCCACCGTCGCCCGACTAATAACCCCTTCTCAATTTCCTTGAAAAGAGTGCATGCAGTGATACCGTTGTGACCATGCTCTGTGGGCCGCTGAGTGCCATTCTTCATGCAAAAACGAATCTGTCAGGTTCCAAGATGTCCGAGCAAGGCTCGTAGTGCTTGACCATGCACAGCTCCACAGGCATACCCACAATGGTGGTGCGCCCATATAAATCGGTTTGCTTTGACTTCAGAAAAGCGCGGACGGCATAGTTGTCTTTGCCATACATCCATTTGGTCTCGATGACCACCACATTGAGCCTGGGACAAGCAGAGGCAAGCGTCGAAAGAATTGTGTCCGCAGACTTCTTGATCAGGTGTTCTCGAAGGTGTGCCATAACTTGTGCCTCTGTGACGCGATCCTCCAGCGATTCGCTGCTGTCCAGTGGAGTTGTGTCACAGTTCATCCAAACCGTAAGTTTGAGGACAACAAGCGAAGACACCGTTCGTACACAATCCTGCAAGTGCATGTCAGTGATGACGCTTCCCAGAGGCAGATTCAGATGGTGACTTACCAGGAACTGCCCGAGACTGCCGTAGGTGTGCTCGTCCTCGGAGATCTTGTTCACCGACACTTGTATCCCAGACATAGACAACTGTTCCAGGCTCGATGCATTTTTGCAGAAGCGACGAAAGTCTAACAAGCTCTGATCAGACGGGTATGGCGGTAGCACGGAGTGGTATTGCACTTCCAACGACTTGATAACTGACGCAAACTTGTGGAGGGTGGACCAATCGAGCAAGGTGGACCAACCGAACAGGACACGTGACTCCTCGAACTCCGAGTCGAGTGTCAGACTCAATCTTTCGGGCGAGCTCAGCGATTGAATGAAATTATTGGCGTCACTGTTGAAGCTTCCTCTGCCAAGGTCCACCTCTTTGATGGCCAAGGTAGCCAGATCTAGTGACAACGCTGTGAGCATCTGTAGGAAAGGACTGTAGTTGATACAACCAGCAAGCTGTAGATGCTTCAAGTTTCGCAGTCCTTCCAGTCTTCGCAGTCCTTGCGGTCTTGGAATTGTGTCACCGTAGCCGTAGAGGTCAATGCCGCACAAGCGCAAGCTTCTGATACAGGGTCGTTGATAATGTGCGCTGAGAGCGTGGGAGACTAGGTGCAGCGTGAAGGGATTTCTGGTATAGCAAACTTCCCCAAGATCCAAGTCGAGGCTTGTGAGCTCGTGCATGCTGTCAAGCACAATTTTTGCCTGCCGACTGTCTGCTGCCTCCCAGAGACAAAGTCTCAAGTGTTTGAGACGCGCCAGGTATTCGACATCAGCTGCGAATTCTTCTTTATCGCCGTATCGATTCCACAGACAGATACTGTCGTACTGATGGTTATCCACCTTGCCTTGCTTAAGACGGACGCAATCGAAGATCTCACGAGCCACCCGAGGACTTGTTGACACAGGCAGTCTAGGTAATATGTCAGCAATTGTATGTACCAGAAGTATTTAGTGAGCGTACTCAAAGCGAGTGAGCGAGTTCCTTGGGATTGTGGAGAGGAGGAGACAAGCTGCTTGTCCTATCCTCGCTGATCTTGGATAAGGGTGCACAATGCGCACTGTCTTCACGCTCGGCAGACCAGGACTTTTCGTCGTGATTGCTTTTTTGAAGCAATTGCTGTCCAAGAACTCGCCAGTCACCTCCATTTTTCGGTACAAGTAAGGCGTGGCAATGAGATTCAGCTGCTTGCACACCAAACAAGCGCTCTTCATGTCGCGGTATGAGGTCAACTGTCTTCGGGTCAGCTTCTTCCCCATCGCTCTGGATGCACTCGGTTGATACGGCTCACGTATTCGACGACCGTCTTTTGCAGTTCTACTGGCAAAGTAAAGACCGCCGGCTCCTCTGAAGCGCCCAACTCGGCAGCTGCTGGGCCGGCGGAAGAAGCTTGGGTCATGGTGTCCCGGCTCGGGGTAGTCGTTGCGCCATCTGCTGCCGAGTGCGACATGGTGCGTGAACCTTGTTTAATTCTGTTGTGTAGGTGGAGCGTGGTGCTGATGGTATTGATGAGAAGGTTAAGAGCAAATAGCTGCGATCTGGTTGAGCGAAGGGCGGCGAGAAGATCGAAGTATTGGTACTTACAAAAGTTGGTGAGCGAAGTCGCGGTCAAGCAGAAGCTTGCGGTGGAAAACAGAAGAGCAAAGGAAAGTGAACTGGACTAAAGCTCGTTGCTGCCTATGCCCGCCCCTCCATGTGCGCTTCACTGCCTGACCTCACTTTGCAACTTTACTGCTCATAATAGCGTCACCTGATTCAGACGCTGCTTGAATGTCTACCTTACAAGCCGCTTTAAAAAAAATCGAATCGAAAAAAAAAAACAGCCGTCCCAATGTCCGCCAAACGCCTCGCTAAAAACATACAGTGTGTAAACCCTTTTCAAGAGCGCGGCGCTCACCCACCGCCTGTGTCCATCCTCGTCGAGCAATCTTCGCATTGCCAGTTCTCCGGACGTCTGGTAAGTCCTACGCAAGCCATGTGATACTGCACGCGCGAGCAATGCTGTAAGTGAAATTAGCGAGGAACAATATGACATGACTCGGGGAAGTTAATAGATACTCACGATATCGTGGCAAGTGACGGCACCACGCGCACTCATCACAGGCGAGCCGCAAGTGCACGTCTTCGTCGCTCCTCCACCTGGACCATTGCTCGTTGCTCTCTGCTTCCCGCTCCTGTGCCCCTCGGCTGTGTGCGAATGACGGCCGTTGACTGCTCGTTCTTGCACGTCTGAGACCAGACTTCTGCGGTCGCTGCAGTAGCTCTGAATCTCGCTGTCGATCAGCTTGAGCTCATGCAGCCTGTTTACTGTTTTCATGAACTCTGCGTAATACTCGTCGTTCCACATTTTGCCTCGATGTTTCCTGGTAAAGCGTACCAGGCATTCCCTAGTAAAGAGGTCAGCAGGAAAATCATCGTCTGTGGCAGCACGATTCCAATCCTGGTAAAATTCCTTTCCGCCTGTGCTGATAGGCAGAGATGACATGTCGTCACGCTTGTGAGCCTGCAGCCAATTCTCATCAACCGATTCATCGCTCTCAGAGATGTTCTCATCTGGTTCGAACGGTCGCTTCGATTTTGTTCGGTAGAATCTGACCCTTGGAACCTTTGGGAGAGGCCATTTGGTCTTAGGCAGGTCAGGGAGATCATTTATATCCGACAACGCCGGCCTGCGTTTGGTAATCACTGGCCCGCTTGAAGAAGGCTGCTTCCTTGCTGCACTGATCTGAGGCCTCTCGGCTCTTTCCACTTTTCTAACGTGGCCAGTCCAAGTGTCTTCGCCTTTCAGATATGCCTGCTCATCGAACGGTACCTCTGGTGCTATCCAATGATCTTCGTCTCCATCCCATTTTGGCTGCGTCATCTTCTCAGTCGGCGCGCTGGACAGCGAAATGTGTATTGTGTAACGCTTCGTTGTCACTCCGGGGGGATCTCCTGTATGATCGTAGCCATTCATTTCTACACGCGGCTGGAAGTGATCATGCCACATCATGATATGTGTATGCAGTCTGTCGAACGATAAGAATTCATGCTGAGCTCGCGCTGAAGGAGCAGTCGCGCATAGCGGGCATTTCAAAGTTTTCATGTTATGAAAGCGCGAGTTCATGAACACCCATGTAATGACATATTGCTGCTTAGGAGTGTTTTCAGATTCATCAGAAGCACTTGGAGTCGGTAGTTGAATTTGATCCGGCACCAGCGCAGCTCGTCTTTGTTTAGCGAAAGCTGCAAGTGGTGAATCCTTCTTTCGGCTCCAGCCCATTGACAGCTCAAGTCCAAACTTCATTTTGATTGAGGATTCAGGTCCATCAGTCCGCGTCAAAGCAAGCAGTTTGCCTGCAGAAGGGCATTCCGGCAGATCGTACCAGGTCGCTCGCAGAGTTGCGTCTTCTTCGGTAAGTGATCCACGGTACTTCGAAGCCGACTTCTTCTCCATCAGTCCCAGGAGATGTACAGCGTCGCTGTGGTGTAGACACTTTATTTCGACATTCAGTTGGTAGTGAGCCGGAATGGTGCGTTTCCAGCGGTAAGTGCCATTGCTGCCCCTCTCAATAGTCACGTAAATCTTCTCTACTTCGATAGAGAAGGGGTCCTCAAGAGTGATGTCGAAGACTCGCTGCTTCGTATTCGCCGTGCTGCTTTCAATAGTGCCACATCGTGTATCGACGTGTATTCTCTCTTGTCGGTTCATGTCCTTCCCCGGGTCAATGAACATCAGCGTGACCAGGCACGGGGCACTGAAGTCGATGCTCGGATCAGGGAGCCAATCAGGCTCGCTCTTGATCTTGTGCAAACGGGGTCTGTCACAAATGTCAGCTCAAGAATCAAAACAATGAAGATCATCAGTATTAGAAACCTCACCCATCAGCCCCGACAGCCTCCCAATGCCTGACCTGCAACGCATCAAGCCTCAACATCGGCCTCTGCCCCTTCAGCAGATCCTTCAACATCTCGGCCGTGGGATAATCCCACCCAGCCTCTCGCCTCTCGTTCGCGCTCATCCCCTCTCCCGTCGCATCAGCGGGAGCAGCAACAGCAACACCTCTCGACCGAGCCAGCAATTCCGCGTGTCGATCCAGCGCGCGATCTAGATTCCTGCGTAGAAAAGGCGGTGGGCGCGAAGCCAGGTGGCGGTATAGACAAGCGGTGCCGACGAACTTGCGATGCGCTGCTACTGATGGCTCGACCATGTCACCTGCGCGGGTGTTTGCTGTCGGTGGCGTTGAATTTCGCTGAAACGGAGATCGAAGACTTGCATGTGGTTGTCGTGGCTCATAGTGGCGTGGTTTGTTTGTATTTTTGGTGAGTTTTTCCCGAAAGCGGTAAGCTGCAGATGCGAAGTAGTGGATGCGTGCTTTAGTGTCGCAGTAGGGTATGTGTATGTTTGTTCGAAAGCCGCGAGAATCCAAACAGTCGTTCAGGATCACGAGCTCACTTGCAGTTCGGCGCGATTGCTCTCATTGAGATCTTGTTCGGTGCTTCCGGAATTGGAAACAATCACTGTAGAGCCATGTTGTGATGCACGAATGGTGTAGCAATCAGAAGTGAGATCAGCGTACTCGTGAAGCCTGCTGGCGACACAACGCAACTTGTTGTTGTGAGGTCTAAGTGAATTCACTCTGTGCAAAGCGCCTAGCCATTTGATTGCGCCTCCAACGCGCCTGCTAGGCTTCCCTTGTCGCGTGTTTCGAGAAGGATGCGCGGGGACGATTAGATGCCTCAGGCCTCAAGTGTGCCTCACCGAAAGGGGCTTCGGGAGATCGCTCTATTATGCACAGCACTTGTATATTACAGTTTGAATATCACTGATATCATCATGAGTGTCCTCGCGGCACATTTGCGTGCTTGATTATATGTCAAGTTCATTGCTAGGCAACAACGTCTCTATCACGGCTTCCCTTTATAACATCTCAAAAACAAAACAAATTCACATCATACAGCAGAGGGCTCTCAAAACACAATTAAGGAGAACAAAATCATCCCGAAATAGAAAACCCTGATTATGCGACTATACTGCCATTAAAGCAGCCAGGAAGTTTAAGAACAACAACCTAGCTTTGCTCGCATTTCTGTGTGTGTATTGGGGGGATTTGAAGTAGAAGTAGTAGTAGAAAGTGCACGTAATAGAAGAAAACGCCGGCCCTGCCCTTGTCATGAACAATCCAACTTCCGCCAGTGTGCTCTCTCTCCGCTGATTGTATCTAACAGCAGCCACCGGCGCTGCCGGACTGCACGCCCTGGCCCTGGCCGACTTGCACGGTGGGCTTGTTGTTGACGGTGGTGTTGCCCATGCGCTCCTTGATCTGGCGGGCCATGGTGAGGAAAGCTTGCTCGACGTTGCTGGCGTTCTTGGCGGAAGTCTCGAGGAAGGGGATTCCGAGGCTGTCTGCGAACTCCTGTAAAAGAAAAAAGTTGTTAGATGTCTGCGACTAGCGATACTGGTGGGGGGTTCTTTCCAGGCTAAACGCACCTTTGCGACGTTGTAGTCAACGACCTTCTTGTCGGTCATATCGCTCTTGTTGCCCACGAGGAGCTTGTTGACGCCCTCTGTAGCGTAGCGGTCAATCTCCTGCAGCCACTGCTTGACGTTGTTGAAGCTGTCCATGTCGGTAACATCGTAGACGACGCAAATGCCGTGAGCGCCGCGGTAGTACGAGCTGGTGATTGTGCGGAAACGCTCCTGTCCCGCTGTGTCCCACTGTAGAAGCGCATCTCCGTCAGTTCCTTGCTCTCCATGTGTCTTTCATTCTTTCCTTGCGCTCTCTCGCACTATCAGGGGAATGGGTGTACGCACGATCTGAAGTTTTACGGTCTTGCCATCAAGCTCGATGGTCCTGATCTTGAAGTCCACGCCGATTGTGGAGATGTAGCTCTCGGTGTAGGTATCGTCCGCGAAACGGAGCAGAAGGCATGACTTTCCGACGCCGGAGTCACCGATGAGGAGGAGCTTGAAGAGGTAGTCGTATCTGCGGGCGGCCGTGGGTTAGTATGTCTTTCGAGAGTGGTGGAACCAGGAGCGGCCAAAGCGAAGGAGTGGCACTCTGGCGGTCTGCGCCGTGGTTGGGCTTGGGGGATAGATACTCTGTGATGCGACCGTCAGTGATGCTCATTCTTGATATAGTATATACAGCGGCATCGCATAAATAGCGCCACCGCCATAAAGGGCGTACTCACGACTCTGGATTCATGGTTGCGGAGTGGTGTCGCCGCGGGGCCTAATGCAAGGTGGAGGTGGTGGGTATTGCTCGGTCGCCTGGCGCTGGCGAAGAAGAAGAGTATGCAGGTGCTGAGTACGGCAGAAGGGTCAGTGGTGGGATATGCGCAAAGAGGTCGCAGAGTGGTTGCAGGTAGCAGGCTGGCGAGAGAGGCAGTGCCGAGTGCAGGCAGTACGGGCTGGTGTCTCGTGGAATCTCCAGATGATGAGAGTCCCAGCGGGCCGCCGCGAAACGAGGAGGGGCACGGACGCTGCCTGTCTCGCTTCTCTGTGATGGTCGGTCTGGGGGCTGCGCTGCGCTCGCCTTCAGGAACCCGAGAGAGAACCTTGGCTGGCGGCTGGTGAAGACAGGCTTGCGCGTGCCTACGACGTTGCACGCTGAAACATGAACTACCTTGCGGACACCCGGGCGAAACTCTGTTTGCCACTTCACCGTCATTTGCCTGCAGTGTGCGTGACTTGTGATATGTGCTAAACGGATTGTATGCTACGTCTTGAGCAAATTGGTATAGTAATCCAACCATCATTCAGACGAAACCGGAAACACGAACTCATTACACAACGCAATCACTCTACAGTCCGAGCGTCGCAAATGTCCACGTATGCAATCGTTGTGATCATTTTGCCTGGCTATCAAATGGAACCACATATAAAAAAAGACTTCAGTCATGCGCGCAAGCGTTTTCATGTACAGTCGTCAGACTTCCTCCACCGCAAAAAGCACGTCACCTTTCTATATCCAAAAAATAGCATGCGCGACAACTATCATCTTCCGTAGCCGGTGTTGCCGTGCTGCTCGTATCCCCCACCGCCGTAGCCTCCAGGAGGAGCGTGTTGTCCGCCGTATCCGCCTTGAGGTTGGCCATAACCTCCCTGTTGCTGGATGTAACCACCTGGACCACCAGGGCCGCCGTGACTGCCTTGGTCATAGCCACCGTGCTGCTGAGGAGGTCCGCCATAGGAGTTCGGTTGTTGATGTCCTCCATATCCGCCTTGTGGTGGTCCACCGTGGGATTGCTGTCCGTATGATTGATTGCCGCCAGGCGGGTTGTACGAGCCAGATTGCGGTGCAAAGCTCTGGGGTGGGGGACCATTGTGAGAGCCGTAACCTGGACCAGATGGGCCGTGGTTTGATTGTCCCTGGGACTGATATGAGTTTGGTGGCGCAGAGCCAGTGTGAGAGCCGTAACCTTGACCAGATTGGCCGTGGTTGGACTGTCCTTGGGGCTGGTATGAGCTTGGTGGCGCAGAGCCAGTGTAAGTACCACTGGATCCTCCTCCTGAAGAGTAGCCGTAGCCGCCAGAGCTACTGTTTGGCTTGCTACCACCCATGAGGTTGCTGAGGAAGCCTCCGCCACTGCTGCTACCGTGGCCTTGATTAGACCCATGTTGTTGCTGGTTGCTGCCGCCATAGCCGTGGTTCTGGTTCGATCCGTGCTGTCCGCCAGACTGGTGGTTGTTGGAAGAGCTGCCGCCTCCCAAGAATGAGCTGGCCATGCCTGCAAGTCCACCAGAGCCTCCCGATGATCCATGGTTGTTGTTGTTGCCAGAGTGTTGCTGGTTGTTGTGGCTGTTTCCACCAAGGAATTGGCCCGCAAGCGCACCAAGTCCTCCACCGCTGGAAGATCCGTGTTGGTTGCCATGCTGGTTGTTGCTGTTGTTGTGACTGCTTCCTCCACCAAGGAACGATTGAGCGAGTCCTCCCAGACCCGAAGAGCTTCCAGACTGGTTATTGTGTCCGCTCGAGCTTCCACCACCTAGGAAAGACTGCGCCATACCTCCCAATCCTGACGAGTTGCTGTTCTTCTTTCCGCCCATGCCTGTGGCCATCTTGAAAGCCTCGGTCTGTGAATAAGCGATCAGCAATCACGCCATCGTCACAGCTCTCACGATATGTCATCAACTCACCTTGAACCCTCTGTCGCCCTCCTGCGCGCCATCAGGGCCGTTGTTCCCGTAGTTGTTTCCCTGATTATCTCCATATCCATTATTGCCATGATCTCCTCCCTGACCAGGCCTCGAGAAAGGGTCCGACATTTGTGCTGGTGTACCTCCCGGCGTGGGAACTTGCGGGGCTGCAGCGGTGGGGACTTCCCAGGTCGATTCGCCGGTACTGATTTGGACAAAGTAGTACTTGCGAGATCTGGACGTTGCTGGTCAGAATGGATAGGACGCAGAGGCAACGAAACGCAGAAATGATCAAGTCGGAAGTCTTCGAAACAAACAAAGAAGAGAAGCCAGGTTGCTTACTTGTTATCCCACTGCGCGATCCTTCAATAGCCGCCAAGTCAGTGCCAAGTCCAAATGTCTCACTCAAGGTCGCGCGGAAGCGGTGGAAAGGTGCAAGTGGAAGCTGTGGTGAGGAGCGCAAGCTGTAGATGCTCAAGTAGGGAAGGGAGAGGCAGGTGAGGCATGTAAAGGGCTGGTGAAGACGCACCACCCGGGAGGTAGACTTGGTGGGGCGAAGTTGGGACCAGCGTCAGGCGTTGTTGGCTCCGCCATGTTGCTGACGTTTCCCTCTATGTCTTGACTGTGGCGGTGAGGTTTCGGGGGACGAGTGCAGAAGCGGTAGCAGAGCGTAAGTGAGGTACAAACACAGCAGTGGTGGTGAGCAGGGGAGGGAACAATTAATCAAAGGTCGACTGGCTCCGAAACAGAGCGCGATGTGGGGCGTCTGTGATATTGGGCAGAGGAAGCGCGAGGAAGGAAGCGCCTCTCGCGAGGGCAGTCTTTCGCCCCGGCAGAAAGAGAGAGCGGTATTTTGGCGCGAATGTGCCGAATGCTGCACTACTGCTTGCTGGAGTCGTTCGGCCACGCGCACAGGCTAGCTTTGTTGCTTGCTTGCGTGCTGACCGCAGACCTGCATTGAGGGGCCAGCTGACTTTTGTGGCTGAGTACTTCTTTACCTTTGCCTGCCGTTGCCTTGCCCTGCTGTGAAGCCGCTCCTATCAGCGCCTGGGCCTAATCTCATATCGCAAGGTAGTGGAGCCACTTTTTGATACACGCATCGTCAAGCGCTGCCTCAGAAGAGACAACGAATCCGCATCGCCTTTCGAGCTATTTGATACGTGGGGTGAAACTACCTCCTAGGCAATTTGTACAGAATGTGGGAAAATCGCTTTCAATTAAACAGTCATGGTGGGTGCATCAAAGAAAAACAGCGCATCCACTGCGGCTTGCAGTTTCAGTAGTACCAGTACCCTAGTAAAGCCCTGCGCTCGGCCAATAACATAATTTTCTCTCGCTCAACAAGAAACTCCGGCTTCACACCTCCAGCTTCACGTCTAGTACTCGGCGTCAAGACCCTCGTCACCCTCGGCAGAGTCGGCGGCGACCTCCTCGTAGTCGCGCTCGAGCGCGGCAAGGTCCTCGCGGGCCTCGGAGAACTCGCCCTCCTCCATACCCTCACCGACGTACCAGTGAACGAAGGCACGCTTGCTGTACATGAGGTCGAACTTGTGGGAGAGAGCAGACCAGGCCTCGGCGATGGCGGTGGTGTTGGAGAGCATGCACACGGCGCGGTTGACCTTGGCCAAGTCGCCGTTGGGCACGTTCATGGGGGGCTGGTAGCAGATACCGAGCTTGAAGCCAGTGGGGCACCAGTCGACGAACTGGATGGTACGCTTGGTCTTGAGGGTGGCGACAGCGGCGTGGGTGTCCTTGGGGACGACGTCTCCGCGGTAGAGCAGGCAGGTGGCCATGTACTTGCCGTTGCGGGGGTCGCACTTGACCATCTGGTTGTTGGGCTCGAAGCAGGCCATGGAGATCTCCTGGACGCTGTTGGCCTCGTGGGCGGCCTTGGCGGCGGAAACAATCGGGGCGTAGGCGACGAGAGGGAAGTGGATACGGGGGTAGGGGACCAAGTTGGTCTGGAACTCGTTCAGGTCGACGTTGAGGGAGCCGTCGAAACGAAGAGAGGCGGTGATGGAAGAGACGACTGAATAAATGTTAGCAGTGGTCTCTAAAAGTTCGCGATTTCAAGTCACATACCCTGAGCGATCAGACGGTTCAGGTTCTCGTAGTTGGGACGCTCAATGCCGAGGTTGCGGCGGCAGATGTCGTAGATGGCCTCGTTGTCAACCATGAAGGAGCAGTCGGAGTGCTCGAGGGTGGTGTGGGTGGTGAGGATGGAGTTGTAGGGCTCGACAACGGAGGTGGCGACCTGAGGAGCAGGGTAGACGCAGAACTCGAGCTTGCACTTCTTGCCGTAGTCGACGGAGAGACGCTCCATGAGGAGGGCACCGAAACCGGAACCGGTACCACCACCGAAGGAGTGGAAGACGAGGAAGCCCTGGAGACCAGAGCAGTTGTCGGCGACGTGGCGGACCTTGTCGAGGACCTGGTCGATGAGCTCCTTGCCGACGGTGTAGTGGCCACGGGCGTAGTTGTTCGAGGCATCCTCCTTGCCGGTGATCATCTGCTCCGGGTGGAAGAGGGAGCGGTAGGTGCCGGTGCGGACCTCATCGACGACGTTGGGCTCGAGATCGCAGTAAATGGTGCGAGGCACGTACTTGCCGTTGCCTGCCTCTAGGTTAGTGCTTTGTTGATCGTGTTCTGCGGAATAGGTGTGGTGGTGTGGACATACCGGTCTCAGAGAAGAAGGTAGAGAAGCCCTGGTCGTCACTGGCGGCCTTGCGCTCCTCGGTGAGGAAACCATCGGGCTACATCTGGTCAGCATGTCGTCCAATTGATTCGTGTGAGGTACTGCACTAACCTGGATACCGTGCTCGAGGCAGTACAGCTACAATTCCATCATGTCAGCGCATGTCTCCTGAGGCTGCCACATTCCGCGGTGTGTCCGGTGTATTCCATCCCATTGCGAGCTCTTCCGGATTCGAGACTAACCTCCCAACAGCTGTTTGCGATCTGGCAACCGGCCTGGCCGACTATACGCGTCAAAAGTCAGCACTCGTTCGCATGTTTCAAGGCGTGGCGGGCAAGACGGGCGAGGCGGTCAAGGCGCGCGTGGGCCAAGGCATAGGGGTAAACAACAACATACCGTTGAGCGAGATGACTTCACGCATGTTTGCGATTTGCCTGTGTGGTGGGTGGATGGGCGGAGGAGTGTTGGTGGTGGAGGTGAGGTCGCGGCGGACTCGGTGGGCGGAGGATGGGTGGTGAGGTGGAGGCAAAGGTGCAGTCGCGAGGTGTTTACTCTGCCTGGTCCGTGGGGTCGGTCTTGCTGCGAGGTTTGTTGTGCGGAGCGGGACTCTCAGCGGCTAGCTTAGCCTTTCAGGGATCCCAGTCGCTCTTGGCGGGCGGTGAGCGTGGGCGAGCTGCTTAGCGTGGCCGTGGCAGCGAATGGCAGCGCGCCTTCCAGTCGAAAGGAGCTGCGAGGGCGAACGGCTCTGCGGGCGAGATGAGGATGTGATGGTGATGGTGCCCGTGTTGACATCGGGCACGAGATACATACTACTACTAATACTACTACAACAACAACAACACCTCTTGTATGCCATGCTCGATGTCACATGACCACGCGCCTCACACATCTGCCTGTATTGAGCTCTAGAGCTGTGAAGCGACTCCTTACAGCACCTTCACTCCCTCCCTCCCTGCCTCCACCTCCACCACCGCCACTACAATGAAGCTGCCTGGCAGCCTGGCCTCTCTGCTTGCTCTGCTGGTCGCTTCAGCGCTCGCAAACACCGAAAAGGCCATATTCACTGCTCCCAAAGCCATCACCTTCACTGACAGCAACCCCTCTCTTGACGTCCTCCAATTGCACGCCATCACCCACAGTGAGAGCACACTTAGGACGTCACTCGACGTACTCTTTCCCAGTGAAGAGACGCCACAGGGCTCAGACCACTGGTTCCTCCTTCGGGACCTGAACCCGCAGCAGAGGTACGAGCTGCGTGTTTGCTGGGCCGCGGTTGTACGTTTGTCCTTGTGCACCCGATATCTCGCTATATTGACCAACACATCCACAGCAACCAACAGAATTCTGGCTGGACGTGTACAACATCTCCGACGTCTTCGACACACCAGACTTGATCCAGGCTCTCGCAGCATACGCCGAAGAGCCCAATAGAAAGCGGCCTGAACCATCGCGATCGTTAGCAAGGAGTAAAGAGAGCGTGCTGTTTCTACGCGTGAGAGCAGCCGCTGACTTCTTCACTACTAACAAGGAGTTAATGTCAAGTCCGCCACCGGTCGACGTTGATTTGCTCTTGGACCCTTACGTCTTCAACGTGTTCCCCAGATCACTAGGTCCAACAGCAGCATATATCGTTGCACTTGCTTTCGTTGCCTGGATTGTCTCGGGCGCGGTCTGGAGATTCTTACAGCCCGATACTGCCACAAAGGCGCACGAAGAGTGATCCCGACATTGACGAGCGTGTTGGAAGAAGCCTTCACATTCGAAATTATCATTCAAATACGACGACATGGCCACGAACAACGCTCGTCCAGAAAGGCACGCCCCGGTACCGGACCACAGCAATCAAGCCTTGACACGTGTGCAACGGATCAGGCCACAGCATCCATTCTACCTGCTGCCTGCTGAGCTCATACTGGACATCATCGATTTTCTTCCACCAGAAGCGTTCATCAACTTTGCCTTTGCGAATTACCCCTTCCTGGAAGCCAGCGGTTTGGCACCTGCTCTTTCGCGAATTCGTATCGAGTACATCCAAGCAAAGACCCGAATACCTGCACTGTTCCCACTGCTCAGGATTCCTGCCGAAATCACTCTGCAAATCATGCATCATCTGAAACCCATGGACATGATGCGTTTCGTCCTAGCCAATTACCAAGATCTGGCACGTCAAGGCATAACGCCTCCATTGACTCAAGATACTCTCTGGCAATTGCGAAGTGCTGTGGGGTTGAGACTCGGTTCGCAGCGACGATGAACACTCGAGCACAGTCAGAAGCAAATAAACCTTTCGAGTCAAGCATCTGCTAGCAAACGGCGTCGCAGTTGTGCACTTGCTGATCGGACCATACAGCGAAGGAAGATGTGATTGATGCATGATGCCGCGCCATCACAACCGAGCACTCCTTTGAAATTAACAGCGTCGCATGATCTCCCGTGTTATGAAGCCGCAAATGATTGGTATTGGATTGACCACGATAAAATAGCAGAGCGGCGTTGCAGACACATTCACAAGTGGTGTCGGGGAAGTTGCCAAAGGCTCAAAAGTAGGTTTGACTTCTCCTATATCAGCAAGCGAAGTTGCGGATTTGTGATGGCCTATATCAGCGGGTGGGTCCGACGAGGCATTGACATGGATTTGGTCACACCCCTGCAAAGCACAGCCGGATAGGCAAGTAGAAGACAATTGCAGAATCACACTGTCTCGCCAACCAAATGTTCCGGAATATGCTCCGTATTGTACTGAAATATCAACAGAGTACGTAAATATGCAATCGGTCGCATCGTATCGTCGCCCTCTTTCGCTACTTCGCATCCCGGCGAAGTGCGGCCAAGGACGGACAGGTGCGGGCGTTGGTCATGGCCATATCACACCACGCCGCCACACCCGCGCGAACTGGTCAATACCGCGTACCACATAACCAGTGAATACTAGAGCTGAACCCAAGTATTTCTCGAGCGTGCTGTTGGCTTCAAATCAAGAACTTTCCAACGCTCTCCCGATAGATCCATCAGCAACAACAACATGGACTTATCAAGCATCATCATGCCTGCGCCCGATCTATCAAATCATCAAACGCAGCACTGTCCAGAGCTCTGCACGGTCTGCGCTGCTCGTTCTCGAAGACATCAAGCAAGAAGCGACAGCATCAGTTCCGAAGACTCCGTGATCAACACCAACACCGCTCCACAAACCGACGACAACATCCAAGCACAGCTCGCCTTATCAGACGAACCCTCAGACGACTCGGCATCGCCGCCGCCACCGCCGCCATACTCCAAACGCCGCCGCTACCAAAGACTCGATGTCAACCCGCCAACCTACAACAACGTCATAACCACCCCTCCGCCCGGCGTAGCGACGACCACCATCCCCGTCACTATCCGCTACACCGAGCTCATCGTCCTCGAAGACGACGGCTACTTCAAGGTCGTCTGCCCCACAGCCCGGAAATTCCGAACGCATATCAAAGTCTACGATTCCATGGATTGGTATCGATTCTGGGAGTGCTTGCGACAGTTGAAGCCTTCTCTCACTAAGCGGGAGAATGCGCTGAAGGAGGTGAAGGGTATGCGGCGGAAGGGGAGGTGGGAGAAGGTCATGTTCACGAGGTTTGGAGGCGTGAGGCTTGATGAGGAGAGTTGGGAGGAAATGCGCAGGGAGATGTGTACGGGGGATGTTGACAAGGTTGTCGTTATGGTGTGATGATGGTGTTGTGAGCGTTGCATGCTGGGTTTTAGCGGTACGTTAGAACAGCATTCACGGCGGAGTTGATGCAGCTTTTACTGGTATGTAATTATAATGTCTACTGTTGATGGGAATTTTGACTCAACGAACTCGCAGCGTCACATTCACCATGCTGCCTCGTACCATGATGCAAATCACATCACACGCACCACGATGATCTCAACCGCCATCGTCTCCATCATTGACCACTACACCACATCCACCGATCTTATAAATGCCCCAAGATCTCGCCTCTGACTCCCAGATCCTTACATAAACCAAAATCTCCATCGCAACTCCACATTGTATCAAAACACCACCACCAACCAAGCCTATTCCTGGACTGAAATTAAAACCATGGACACAAGCCTCATCAACCTAATCCCTAACCTCACAACAGCCCGCCGCTCCACCACCCTCCCTCGCAGCGCCTTCGTCGACCCTCCACCACCCTACACCCTCGCCCCCTGCCCAAGTCCGCAGCGCGAAGACAACACCAGAAGCGTCGGTGTCCCCATACACATCGAACTCCTCGGCGCCGCCAATCTCAACAACGGCAAAAGATCAGTGATATGGTCCAGTGACGACAGCATTGCTCTCGGGCCAGACACCACTCATGAGGATTTCCTTGAGGTCCTGCAACGGAAGCTGGACGACGTCAAACTTTCGAAAGAATCCAAGGCTTGCATTGTGGCTGAGGTTAGGGGGAGGAAGGTGTGGCAGTTCAAGGAGCAGGTTGTGGATGTCACGACGGAGAGTTGGGGGACGGTTTTGAGAGGGTTGGGGGAGGGGAGGTTTAAGGATTTGAGGGTGATATGTTGGAGGGACTGAGGGTTGAATGTGAGAGGATTTTTTTTGTTGGTGTTTGGGGCGTTGCTGGTACCTGGCCCACTGTCGCGGGGGAGCGAAGACATGGCCCTGCTAGCCCATGGATCGTTCGTATGTCAAAATCTGATAGATGGCCGGTAGGGAACGATCTCGAGATCAACATGAGCATCTGATACCCACGGGAGTTGGCTGTTATGAACAAATTACGTGAACCCTTCAAATTGCCGAAAACATATGCAAATATTCGCAATTTATCATGCAAGTCAATCAATCGCTGTCGTCCATCAGCTCAGCCAGCTCATCTTCCTCCTCAGCAGTAAGCTGCGGCTTGCCTCTGCTTTCCTCGCCACTCTCTCCCCTCGCGGCCCTTTCCCGTTCTTCGCTGTACTTCTTCATTTCCGCCTTATCCAGTCCCCATTGTCTAATAGTAGCATCGATGCTCACACTAACCAACGTGGAGCGTCCCACTCTCGCCAACCCAGTGACCTCTTCGAAATGACCTTCATAGACGCAAACACACTTTCCGCTTCCAATGTCCCACACTCGGACTTCCTCGTCTCTACACGCGGTGACCACCAGCCCCAGGTCCTCAAACGGAAGCACGTCGCCGACGTAGTCCGAATGCTGCAGGACGGTGTCAGCCTCCCAGCCTCGACTCCTCACAAGGTGCTTGGCCGTCTTGTCCGCCGATGCAGTCCACAAGTCACCCTCTGAATCGAAGCGCAGCGCCCAGATGCTCGTCTCATGTGGCCGGATCGGCTTTTCGATGGATTCGGACAGCTCGTGAGCACGGTCCAGACTGACATGCCAGCGTCGGATCTCGCGGTCACTGCTCGCGGAGAACAGCACAAACTCACCCGCCGGCTGGCTCGCGCCTGACGGCAGGCTGAGCGGGTCGATGGCCAGGTTCTGCACAGCTTTGACGTGGCCTTTGAGTTTGTGCAGTTGCTTGCCGGAGGTCAGGTCCCAGATAATGATGGAGGCGTCCGCAGAACCAGAGAGCAGGATCGGCTTGCCGGAGAGGGTTGTTGTGAGGAGGCATTTGACAAAGTCGGTGTGGCCGGAGAGCGTCTCTGACTTGCCCGTCTCGAAGTCTGTGCTGTAGATGTTCTTGTCCCAGCAGCCAGAGTACATTCGCTGGCCGTTGGGCGAGAAAGCGAGACTGGTCAGAGGCGCGGTAGCTTTGTCGACTGAGATCTTCTCGCCCGTCTGTAACATTAGATAGTCCCGTCAGCCATCGATGCCATCCCTAGTGTAGCCTCCAACAAGATACGGAGATCTCCGAACCACGCTGCAAACAGCTTCAACCAGAAACACTCAAGAGGGGAAACCAAAAAAGAAGAAACTCACCTCCAAAACCACCCTCCTCACCTCCCCCGCCGCTTCCGCAACATACACCGCACGCCCATCAAACGGATCCGGCGTGACAGCCAGCAACTTGGACGACAACTTGATCGGACGCCCAAGCTTATTCTTGGCTTTGGCCGCTTTGCGCTGGCCCGAGAGCAGCGACTCGGACGTCTGGAAGAAGTGGCCGGCGTTGGGATTTGCCATGGCGTCAAGATATATGAGATCGTTCCTACAGATCTTATGAGAATGACAGCTTCGATCCGGGTTTGACGTGTTCTGAGGCGTCAGCCAGCTGCTTTTTGAGTCCTGTTTGCTGTGGTTGGAGAGTTTGAAAGTCGATGTCGGCAGCTCGGCCCGCGCGCGACTCGATGGGGGATTTTTGGGCTGCAACGCACGCTTTCCGTTGTCGAACACTGCTTGCTTGCTTGTCGCTGGCCGCCGTGACATGTGAAGAAACACGATCTCGCAAGTCGACACCCGACTATATATTCAAATCCAAGGTCTATCCTCGCGTTGCCAAACTCTCCCCTCACAACGTCTCATATTAATAAGAAGCCTCGCAACCCAACGAGATCTGCAGCACACTCGTCCATTTCACTCTCCAGCAGGCAGTGTTAGGTATCAAAGGTTCTTATCTCATCGTCTACTGCGAGGGTATTCCTGGGAGAATCCTGGCTGGGAATGATGATCTTCACTGTCTCAGGCGCCAGGCCCCTCCCCTTACAGCCCAACTATGCAGTGAGCTTTAGGTTGACACTATCCGGAGTATTCACATCGGAGAAAAGTATCATCGTGGAAGAGGATACGCGGAGGTCGCGATCATGCAAGATAATGAGGGTTGGGCTGCGGTGAGGCCCGGTGCTCGGAAGCGTTCGCACTGAGAGATTCATCGTGGTGAGGAGAGTCTGAATTATTGCGATTGTGCAACCAAAAAAAAAGCAGCGAGCGACAGTGAGACTCAGTGCTCTGGAGCATTCAACACGAAGAAAGCGTCACCATGAAAAGAGTATGCGCAAGGTCGCGACCATGCAAGAAAAACGCAGTCAGCCTTGCGTCGACTGTTACCATCTGAAGCGTTTACACACATATAGATCAATCACCGTGAGCTTCGAATCTGCGAGGCTGCCGATTGCTGACACCCAATCGCAGCACGATACTCATCACCACCACGAAGAACATACACTAAAGCCAGAAGAAGGTGAGACTGAAAACGAGGAAAAGATAGAATTTAAACTTTTTATGGGTGCAAGCAACCATTCACACAACCCGTTTTCAAGCAGGCGTGCATCTTTTCATTTCTAAGTAAGATAAAAACGTACAAGAAGAAAGAAGAAAGAACTTCTAAATCGAACCAAAGGAACATGTCATTCAGCATCGAGTATGCAAATCAAGAAAGGCAACAACAAAAAGGCGAACCAGGGCAATATCTCTTCCCGCGCTAAGAAGGAGAGCGAGAATGCCATCTTCTTCAAGAAAGTGAGCACATGAGCTCATGAGTGAAAAACTCCTGCGAATGCATACCATCATACCACCATCCGCTTAGCGGCGGGTGACGTCACGAGCGTGCTTGCCGTCGGCGTTGTAGGCCTTGGAGATGAGGTAGTTGACCCACTCGAGGAGGTCAGCAAGGGTGAAGCCCTCGGGGAGGGCCTTGCTGGGGCGGCCGTCCTCCTTGTCGGTGGAGGAGGTGGCGGTGGGGATGGGAGCGTCGAGGACGGAGGAGGGGAGGGAGCTGGCGACGGCAGAGATGGCAGGGGCAGCAGCAGAGGTGGTGGTGGGAGCGTTGTCGGAAGAGCCGTTGTCCTGCTCGTACTCGCCGTCGTCGGAAGAGGTGTCAACGGGAGCAGCGGTGGCGGAAGGAGCGGCAGAGGTGGCAGCAGGTGCGGAGCCAGTGATGGTGATGGTGGTGGTGCAGGGAGCGTCAGAGGAGCCGGCGAAAGTGGGCTCACCAGTAGCCTCAGGAGCGGAAGAGGAAGCAGCGGCGGAGGTGGCAGCGGCGGAGGTAGCGGCGGGGGAAGAGGCGGCGGCGGAAGAAGCGGGCTTGGGGGAAGAGCTGGAAGAGCCAGAAGAAGCACCACCAGAGTAGACGGCAGGGCCGGGGATCTCGTAGCTGGTCAGGCCGTTGTAGATGTTGAGGGAGATACCGGCGTCGTTGGCCTTGTAGAGCTCAGTGGCGGCGACACCAGCGGGCTCGGCGCTGCCAGAGCCAGTGACCTCAATGTTGATGCACTGGGGGTAGTTCTGGGCACCGTTGGCGTCCTGGGCGGAGTGGAGAGCGATGATCTCGTGACGGAGGACGTACTGGCCGGGAGCGATGTCCTCGGGAACAGTGACGGTCCAGGAGTTGCCGTCGGCGATCAGGTCGTCGGAGGCCCAGCTGTTGGAGGCGGCATCGTTGAGTCCCTTCTCGTCGATCTTGAAGAAGGAAAGGTCACCGGCGGAGACGGAAGTGCAGTCGTCACCGGCGCACTTGGCCAGGTAGTCCAAGACGGGACCGTGGTGAGACTCGGGCCAGGTGTCCCACTGGAGCTTGATGGAGCCACCAGCGGCGACAGAGGCGACCTTGGCACCGGGCTTTCCGTCCTGTGAAGATATTGTTAGGGACTGTGAGTGGTAACGATCATGTTATCGAAAAGTGCTTACCTTGTGGCAGGCAATGTCGGAGGAGGAGTAGCTGTCAGGGCCAACGAAGCCGTTGTCCTGGTTGGAAGCGCTCCAGGCGATGCCGTCAGACTTGCCAGAGGAAGCCTGAGCGGAGGTGAAGCCCTCGTACTCGGTGCCGTCAACCTCGATGGAGATGACACGGCCGTGGGCGTAGGCCGAAGCGGCAAGGGAGCCCAAGAGGGCGGCGGTCTTCATGAAGGACATGTTGATTGATTTGTTGGTTGGATAGAGGGGTTCTTGAAAAGATGCAAGTTGCTGTGACTGATGTGTGTTGTAGAGAGTGAATGGACGATATCACCAGGATATCGAGAATGAGTGACTGTGGTACGGTGACCAAGAAGGCTGCTGCACTGCAGAAATGGAAGCTGAAGCTGGATGAGAAGATTGAATGATGAGGAAAAGAAAAGCCCTACCTTGGGGCTGTCGCAGCAGTCTAATATACCACGGCGTGCAGAGCTCGAGTACTACGGTGCTTCGCTTGTCATCACGGCGACGGCGCCTAAACAGGGCGAAAGATTAGACCCAGCCCTGCGAGCACTATACGAATGGACTGTGCCGCTTGGATTGTGATTGATGACAGCCCACATGGCTCGGCGGCGGTGGCAGCGTGGAGATGGATGGAAGGACGCCACTGCGGTCAAGCCGTTTCACGCAAGTTCGAAGCGACGAGCAACCCAGGCGATGTCGAGCCCTAGCGGATGTCGGCCGTCTTGGAGAGGTCTGATGGCGTGAAAACGCCGGCCGGCTGGATCCTCGATGTCGCAAGTAGAGCCAGCACTGGCCGACCTGGACCAAAGCAGCAACTCCAAATTGCTTGACAGAGGTGGTGGGAGGTAAGCGAGCGGAGGTGTAGCGGACACGCCAAGCGTGGTGTTTATGAAGGGGGTGCAAGGAAGTGCAGGCGAGGTGCAGTCGAGGATGTGGAGACCAACGTCTGAGAACTGGCGCTTGCAGCGAAGCGAGCGTTGCAGAGTGGGTATACCGCAAGGCCAGAGCCGCAGGCAGGATCGCTTGTGGCATTCATCACCGAAGGTCGTACAGTATGTGTTGTTGTATTACCGTTTTTGACTTCGATATGATCTGATGGCTTGTTCGCCATATACTTTGTCTGTTCATTGCATACTTCGTGGTATACTCTGACCAACGGCCTGATTATAGGGCTGATTGCGGGCAAGGTTCGACGCTCATCCAGACCGAAAACCCTACACATTGCTTGCCGGTGTAATTTTACGCGCTAGTCTCCGGCAATCTATTCCATGCCGCCACCTCCTGCAGGTACAGGCACGCAACCAACGCCCCCCTCGCGTACCTGACACAGCAGGAGCTGCTATAGCAAAATAGATGCCGATGCGCCTTGGCCGCACGATCGCCAGCAGGGCGAAGTCACCGAAACTCTGATTTGCGCGAGGCGAAGACGGTCGGACATTTATTATATCATCTGTATATTACCCTGCAAATAGCCGGTTAATCGTGCGTAAGCGGCGCTGTGTGCTTGTCGACTTGTGGTTCATGGAAGCGCTTAGTGTGTCAGAAAGGAAGCGAGATCGAAAGGCATGCTGCAACGTGCGCTGCAGCCGTCTCACTACTACTCTATTTACCGTCCACCCCTCTTCCATCGCCTCCATGCCCAGAGCATCACGAGCGCACCGGCGCCAATCCTACCAATGAGTGCGAACGCGACGGCCTTGCGCACAATGTCATAGTACCTGCCTCTGTCAGTCACTTCTGGCAACATGATCTCTGCGACTGGCGATACCAACCCTTCCAGCAGGGTGGACACAGCGGCCTTTTTACTTTTGTTCTCTCCCAGACCAGTGCCGAGGCCGTGGAAGCCTGTTTCATCTGGTCGTTCTTGGATCGTGGGAACAACCGATTCGGTCGCTGCGCCAAAAGAGCGCCTGCGCGCGTCATCTCTCGATTTAAGGCTTCCCGTGGCAGAATCCGAGTCGGGTGATGGAAGAGTCGTGCCCGCTTGAAGTTCGGCACGCTTGCGATCTTTGAAGCGGTAGGTGAGGAGCCAGATGGCAGCGCGCACATCTATTGGTGTGAAAGTTGGGTATGTCCAGAGAGTCAAGGCATTATGAGGAGGAAGCAGATCGAGGAAATCGGCTACAACACCGAGAGTGAGGCCCCAGAGGAGAAGTGGATGTTCGGGCGCAGGCGTATATGTTTGGTTGAAAGGGTCGAAGCGGATCAGACGCATGACCAGAGCCTCAAGCCTCGAGGCAGTGGTCGCAGGCGAATAGCGGTTGTCCTGTAGCAAAGGTGCAGCAGGTGTCTCGAACGAGTGGACGGTCTCGGTGGGAGCTAGATGAATGGCAGCAAACATCATCTTTCCAAGAACAAGACTAAGCATCCACTTCTTGACGCCAGTCTCTTGATTTGCCAGGCGACTGGAAACATCTTCAAATACCACTGTTCTTTGCGATGGCGCAAGGAGTGAGCGTAGAGGTACCCAATGCGTTGCTGCAACTTCTGTAGGTTGAAGCTTCAAAGGTGGTGTACTGTGCTCGGTGACCAGGAAAACATAAGGGCACAACACCATCAATGGCGTCTTGCCCCAATGTGTTGTGACCAGGCGTTGTGGAAGGTTGCCGCACTCTATAGCATATTTGTTCAGATCCAGGCCTACTTCTTCCCACGTCTCACGTATGGCAGCAGCTTTGTCATCCTCATCGGTAGGGTCGCGCCTGCCGCCAGGGAAGGCAACGTGTGATGTCCATCGATCACCCTTTCGAGATGCTCTTTTAATGAAGAGGACTTCGGGGTCTCCGTGCTTGACCCAGTCCTGTTTGTAGAAGTCGTCTAGGTTCTCAGCGCGAGGTAGCGATGGGTCGGGCCAATGCGAGAAGGATGGACTGATGCGGACGATGCAAGCTACAGAGGCGCGTTTCTTGGTAGTTTCTGAGGTCAGGACAGGGTATGGTGCGGCAGTAAGAGTGGACAGGACTTTTTGGAGGTGCGAGACGAGGGTTTGGGTTTCCGGTGGGCTGTTGGGAGGTGTCATTGTAGCATGCGCATGGCCTGAGAGAGGCTTGACTGTGCAAGGCGTAATGAGGCAGGTAATATAGCAACTCTGTAATTTATTTGTATATGTATATGGCGTGCAAGATGATGTTGTTGTTTGGGTAAAGATGTGGGTAGAATTAATTCATTGTAGAGTCCAGTAGTAGTATGCGGCTGATGTCGCGTGCCTCGGTCTAAACGAGCACTACTCAATGTGAACGCGAGGTGGTATGTCATTGTTCGTTGGATAGAGCAGGTGTAGCGATAGATTTCGTGAGACACGTGAAGAGCAGACGACACTGCCATTGGTCAATGGCTGGTCGACACGCGGGTGGGGCTGGGGAGCGTGCTCGTGCGCTTGCTGCTGGTAGTCCAGAGCGTGCAGGCAGGCAGGCATGCATGCGAACGCCATTGAATTGTTTCTTTTTTGTCCTCAACAAAATAAAACACCACCACCACACCTCACTCTTGACCACCTCCAGCCAAGATGCGTTTCGGCCGGACTCTCGAAAAGTCCATCTACAAGCCGTGGCGCGACAACTACATCGACTACGCCAAGCTCAAGAAGCTGCTTCGCGAGGACGACTCCGCCAGCAACTCGCCCAACCGACAATCCTCCGACCGATGGACCGAGGACGATGAGGGTGCTTTCGTCGACGAGCTGGTGAACGTGCAGCTGGAGCACGTCCACGCCTTCCACAAGGAAACCTACGAGAAGCTGGGCGACCAGACGGCCAAATGCGAGGCCAGACTCGACTCGATTGCTTTGGCCGATAAGGGCAACGACGGCGAGGCGGACAAGGATGCTGAGGGAGGCAATGGCAAGAAGGCTGTGCCTAGCGAGGATGAGAAGAAGACCATCCTACAAGATGTCTTGAAGCAGCTCGACCAGATCACCAAGGAGACCAACGAGCTCGAGACATATGCTCGCATCAACTATGCTGGTTTCCTCAAGGCTGCTAAGAAGCACGACCGCAAGAGGGGCCATGCATACCGAGTTCGTCCCTTGCTGCAGGTTCGATTGGCTGCCCTGCCCTTCAACAAGGAAGATTACAACCCATTGTTGTACCGTCTGAGTTCGATGTACAACTTCGTCCGTCAACACTTGGAGGGCGTTGAGGCGCATCGCGGCCTCAGTACGAGCTCCAATGGACCAGGAAAGGAGGAATACGTGTCGCACAAGTTCTGGGTGCACCCGGAGAACCTGCTGGAAGTCAAGACGGTCATTCTTCGTCGCCTGCCGGTACTTGTTTACAACCCGCAAACATCCAAGGTTGCCGAGGGCACAGAACCCGACCCTTCCATCACCAGTATTTACTTTGACAACCCTGCCTTCAACCTGTATTCCAAGAAGGTCGAGCATGGAGAAGCATCGAGCCTCCGTATGAGGTGGTACGGCCAGTTGAAGGACAAGCCCGAAATCTTCATTGAAAAGAAGACAGTCTCCGAGGATGACACCAGTCGCGAGTCGCGCTTCAAGACCAAGGAGAAGTACATTCAGCGCTTCATCGAGGGCGAATACAAGATGGAGAAGCAGATCGAGAAGCTCTCAAATCAAGCCGGCGCCGACAGCCCCGAAGCTAAGCACTTCAAGCAGTCCGTGGACGAGATCCAAGACTTTATCAAGTCCAACGATCTCCAGCCTGTCCTCAGAGCTAACTACACTCGCACTGCTTTCCAAGTGCCCGGTGATGATCGCATTCGCATTTCTCTCGACACCGACCTCGCCTTCATTCGCGAAGACGCTATCGACAGCGGTCGTCCTTGTCGTGACCCCGAGTCATGGCACCGCACTGACATTGACGACAATGAGCTGTCATATCCCTTCTCCTCCATCCGCAAGGGTGAGGTTAGCCGCTTCCCCTTCGCGCTGTTGGAGATCAAGATTCGCTCTTCTGATCGCAAGCGCATCGAGTGGGTACAAGACCTCATGCACTCTCATCTTGTTAGGGAGTCGCCGCGCTTCAGCAAGTTTGTGCATGGTGTCGCCGGCTTGTTCGAAGATTACGTCAACACGTTCCCCTTCTGGTTGTCCGAAATGGAAACCGACATTCGTCGTGACCCTCAGCAGGCCTTCGAGGAGGAGCAAGCCAAGAAGCGCAAGGAGCGAGATGACGAGTTCGCTGTTGGCAGCTTGGTAAAGTCTCGTCCAAGTCAATCGTATGGTGCTGGAAACGCTATCATCAGCCCCGTCGGTTCCCCGTCCGCTGCCACGATCAAAGCCCGAAGCCCAGAAGACCGTCGCAAGTCACACCTTGCCTCCGTGACGTCTCGCTCATCCGCCCACATGCCCAAACAGGACACCGAGACTGCCGAGGAAGCCGATGAAGATGAGACCGGCACACGCAACTACGGCACCACCCAGCCGGCATCGACCGGCTCTCGCCTCGCCGACCTTCTGCCTTCCTTCAGCACTTCCAAGTATGCAACTGCCCGTAGAAAGGGTCAGCTGCCTCCTGGAGTTGAAGAACCAGCCTTCTGGATCAAAGACTCGGGACCCGTCAAGGTGGAAGCCAAGGTCTGGCTCGCGAACCAGCGTACCTTCATCAAGTGGCAACACGTCAGTGTGCTCCTTGGCTCGCTCGGTCTGGGTCTCTACAATGCCGCTGGTGTCGACAACGACATCGCTCGCGGCCTAGCTCTCGTGTACACCCTTGTCGCTGTCTTTACTGGAGCCTGGGGTTACGGCGTCTACATGTGGCGACAGAGCTTGATCTACGGACGTAGCGGCCGCGATTTCGATGCCATCACTGGACCCGTTGTTGTTTGCGTTGGCTTGATCGTGGCGCTGTTACTCAACTTCGCTTTCAAGGTGAGATATAAATCCTTACTTCAACCAACCACAAGACTATCGCTAACACATTCTGTAGTACCGCGCGGCTATGGAGCACCGAGATCACCATCACCATCACCACTCAGGGTCCTCTTTCGCGAACGAGACCATGTTGCTGCCGCATGGTGGCGACCTGAGGTTGTAAGATGCGTTTGACAGTAATTGTGTGCATAAATGTTGGGAGGATAATAGATCAATGAGACAGTACAGCAATGTACATACCTTACTTTTGAGCAGCGGCGCTGGGTGCATATATTTGATAGTCTACTGAACAGCATGTGCTTTCACCTTCAACCATGCTCTACATATCCATTTGCCTGATCTCATCTCGACACTGTTCCGCAGTCTAATATCACAGTTGAATATAGATGTTCTGTAAACCAATCGTTGTCATCGAGGTACCAAGGAGCAACAGTGCGAATGTATCCATAGCACTACCATGAAAGTCAAGATCTAGGATCCCGAACCCTTGCCATCGAGATGCTATTTAAGCCCACATCCCTCTACAGTCTCTGATGCGCTGCTATCATCGACCCGCAGGCCACAGCACGCTCGTTCTTGCCATTGAGATACTGTTCAGCGCACACGTTTTCTTCGGTATCTAATGCGGTGCTATCATCTCGTGTAGAAGGATGATACACTTGTTGTTGCCGCTGAGATGGTATTCGACCTGGCTTCTGTGTTTGTTGTACAGTGCGCTAGTACGTCTAGACGTAGAGGAATGACAGATATCGCTGTGCCGCTGAGATTTTATTTGACCTAGATGCTTTGTCTGTTATTTTGTGTGCTAGTACCGACAGGCGCAGAGGAATGGTACGCCTATCCATCCTGCTGAGATACGATCTGACCCGGACGTTCGTCTGCTTTCACTATGTGCTAGTACTGTTCAGCGCATAACGATGCTATAGCTTGCCGTGCCACTGAGAGATTGTTCAGGCTCAAATCTCATTTTTGGTCTACTGCGATAGTACCATAAGATACAGAGCTATCATACGTATTGCCGTGCCACTGAGATGATATCTGCCCTGGACGTTCATTTTGTTTTCGCTGTGCTAGTACTATCAGGCGTAGAGCCATGATAGATCTTGTCGTGCCACTGAGAAGCTATTCGATATAAACGTTCCTTTTCTATCTTATGTGCTAGGACTTTCAGACGTAGAGTCATGATACGCCTGTCCGTACCGCTAAGATGATGTCTGACCTGGATCTCCGTTCAATCTACAGTGTGCTAGTACTATCTCACACTAAGCTATGTTATATATGTCCGTACCGCTGAAATGATATCTGACCTAGACATCCGTTCATTTTACAGTGTGCTAGTGCTATCTCACACTAAGCCATGATGCACCTGTCCATGCCGCTGAGATGATATCTGACCTAGATATTCGTTCAATTTGCAGAGTGCTAGTATCATCTCACTCTAAACCATGTCATACCTATGCGTGCCGCCGAGATAATATCTGACCTGGATGTCCGTTCATTTTACAATGTGCTAGTACCATCTCCCACTAAGCTATGTAATACCTATCCGTACCGCTGAGATGATGTCTGAGTTGGTCATCCGTTCGTTTTACAGTATGCTAGTACTATCTCACACTGAGCCATGATACACCTGTCCGTACCGCTGAGATACTATTGACGACTTCTTGCTCCCTCGAAAGCTTTGGCGCTAATCTCATCTTTTGTAGAAATTTAAAACGCTTTGCTTGCCACCGAGACGTCTATCTTACTATCATACATTTCATCTCACACGATGGCTCGCGGCATCCCCATCTGCGCCTGGGATCTGCTCTTTCCAACAGCCTTAAAGAACTTGATCATCGCCTGCACAAGAACCCCCACCTCCTCATCCGGGTCCGAGTCACTGTACGGGTCGAAAAGCAGCATGTATAACCTCAGCGCCTCCATATCCTCCCTGCCCTCGATGTCGGCGTTCCGCTCCACTTTGTAGGAGAGTGAGACTTTCCGCCCGGCCTTTTCTTCGGCCTCCCTCCACTCAAACCACTTCCAGAGGCGAGCCGGCTCGTCCTGCCTGTCCTGAAGCCACTCTATGAACCCTTCTTCGCCTTCTGCACGAGTGAAGAAGGACTTTGTGATCGTCAGGCGGACGGTGATGGCGCCGGCGCGAGCGTTGAAGTACTCGCGGTGCGAGTCTTCGAAAGAAGGGAAGATCTCGCGGGTGAGGGGCGAGAAGTCGAAGTCGCGGACGTGCAGGACCAAGGTTGGGATCTTGCAGCTCAGGACTCGGGATCTGAGCTCGTTGGTATACTCGGTGTGCAGATGGTAGCAGGTTTTGAGCAGGGGGTTTCCCGAGGTGAAGACCAGTGAAGGCTCGATGGAGGTTGCCGTTGGGGTGACGTTGGCGTCCTGAGTGAGTGCTTTGGGTATGATGGCAATCTTTCGGAGGCGCTGCATGTGGAGCTTCATGATTGAGAGGCGGAGTTCAGGCGGGAGTTTGGTGAGGATCGAGTCTGCGAGGCCGTTGCGGTCTACTTGGGGTTTTCCTGCTGCGACGGGCGTGTCTTCTTGGGCCATGGTAGCAGGAAGGGTGTCATCTTGGGTGCCAATTGGGTCGTTTTGGGAAATTGATGTGTGCATTTGGGCCGAGAGGGTCTTCTGTGCGGCCGAGGAGGGTTTCTTTGCCGTCGAAAGGGTTTTCTTTTTGATGCCGGTTGGCTTTTTAGGCGCAGAGGAGGTTTTCTGTTGAGCGCCGGTGTTGTGTGCGCGGCGAGGGTAGCGCATTTTGATTATGAAGGACTCGAGACTCGAGTCAGGTTTGTAGAGTGCTGAGATATGTAGTACTGTGTGAGGTTGCGGATGTTTTCCAGATCTTGTTGCGGCGGTGTGAGTGTGTTGTGTGCAGACAGGCGGATTGAGAAAGGCTGAAGAGTGATCGGAGGGGAGGGAAGGTGAAGGTGAAAAGCACGTGCGTCGGCTGGTCGCGCGCCAAGAGTGGGAAGTGAAGTCATGTTGCTACCATCAGACGCCTTTCATTAGCACCAATCGATACCTCTATGCGCAACACCACAACGCTCGCCTCGGAGTCAGAAAGTTCACATTCAGAAATTTAGATAAGCGATGCTAAGCTACTAGTCGTTTGTTCTTCGACAAAAGCCCCACCATGCTCTAACCAAGAGCAAACCTATTTGGAGTGGTAAAAGAGTTCATAGCTATCTCAGCAGTGTCGTGGTGAGTATTTGGAGGCGTGAGGAAAGCTGGCTGAAGTCCACCTGGCGTGAAGTCGACATGGACAATGCCTTGACAGGCCATGCATTGCATTACCACGGCCTCTTGGATCGTGGCAACAGGATCTGCACCACATCTGCAAGCCCGATGAAGCCCATGGGTTACGCGACGAGCTCGATTGACGGCTGTCGAAGGTATTCTGGTTTGATTCGGGCCTTGTTCGATGTTTATGAGGTACGTTCTGTTACGCCTCCTCTTCGCGGAGTTTTGTTTCTTGAATTCCTCCCAGAATTTTTTGCGATGCGGAAGACACCGAGTGCCGTTGTACAGACCTTTCTTCTCGCATGTACATCTGTTCCTAGGCCAATCTTGCATCCAATCCTTTTGGGCTTGTGTCACACGATGTTGCAATGGTAAAAGGTATGGTGCCGTGTTCTCGAGTTGATCGAGCAGTACCTCCTCTCGATGTTCGCAAAGCCTGCACAGTCGAGTGAGGTAGTGGGGAGAACGATTGTGTTCAGCACCGTCTGTCGGCGGGTTATTCATGACTATGTAATCGCGTGCCCGCTGGAACCAAAGCTGTTCTTCTGTCGCAGCGATACAGTATCTGCATACGTCGTGGGTAGCTCCGGGGTGCGTTCCGACGCAGGGCCTGAGCCTGCCATCGAAACGACCGCCATGGGGTGTAAGCGAGTAGTGCTGCGCAAAATTTGGTGTAAAGTTGTGCTGGTCCGAACAAGGCTGACGGTATCTGAATCTGTATCTATCGTTGCATGGTACAGGCGCTGAGCCCGGAACTTGGGCTGGGACGTCGAAAGCGGGAGGCATTTTTCCACTCGTCAGCAAAGCGATGTTCGAATCACCAGAAATGCGACTTACACTTGCATGTATACTATGGTCCGGTACTTCCAATCAGCTGCAATAACAAAGAGCACACCGGATGCGTCAAATAAGTATCGGCACGCTTGCATTGTTCGATATGTGAGCACATTCCAGTTCCCTTTCCGGCAAAGCTTGCGGAATCCGCGTAGCTGCAGTCTTAAAGAACTTTCGATGTATTGTAGACTCATGTACGTGTAGAGCGTTCTTTGAATTATAACCGATGCGTATACATGAAGTCTTAATTGATGCATCGCATTCCTCGAATGCCACCGCATTGTAGAAACATTGTCATGCGGAACTTGAGCAACAAACACCCTTTGCAGGACTGTTTTCTCGCCACAAGGAAATCCTTCTGGACAACGCTGAATGCGGCATTGAGAGGGTGCTGTGCCAGCGGAAAACATTGCTGTGCAAGCAGATGCCTTCGATCGTTCAATCAACTTGTTGCTGGACGTGTGGTACAACCTATGCGAGTAAAATCGTGTAAATACAGGTCTGCTATTGCACTTTCGCGTTGGTTTGCCGTCCGACTTATAGCTTCAATATAGCGCCATCGGTCCATCATACCGATCCTCCAGTCGTTTCATCGCCGGATCCAGGAGGTAATTCTGCACGGACACTCGCATGCGTGGAAATTGGCCGAAGTTGTAATGCCTATATCCCAATTCTGCTGCCGCTTATGATGTCGAATCGATGCCTTCTTGACCTGATGATCCGCTGGCTTCTTTTCAGACGCTTGCAGCGCAGATTGGGCGTTCTCCTCACACGGACTCAGTTTCCGTCTTGGTCGTTTTGGGCGCTCAAAGCCTCAACCCCATTGTCGCCGTATCATGGTGGCTGGAGCAAGAATTCAGAGTATCTTCTGCACTCATGGGTGGCCAGGATGTACCCAACAAATTGGGGTGAACGCCGGCCATTGGCACCCCACTTGAAGTCTGAAGCCATTATTGCGGCGACGTGGATGAGTCGGGTAGGCATTTCTATCGTCCAAAGAACCCGCCAAACAGGCTGCCTCCTGCACCGCCCTTGCCTTGTCTTGCAGCTTCCGTTTCTATCCATTTCTTCAAGAAGGCTCGGTTCTTCAGGTCATCGAGCCTCGAAACCTTGGTCTCTTGCTGCGGCTCCTGTCTATCGAATGCCAACAATGTCGGGATCGAATTGATCATGTATCGCAAAGGGATGCCGCCCACACCACCGAGATCTGGGCTGTCCATTTCCACCTCCACGAACGAAACTCCGCCTTCTTCTTCTCCGATTCCATCTTTCTCCACCAGCTCCCTGATCAAGGGCGCGACAATCTTGCACGAGCTGCACCAATTGGTCTTCCAAAGAGTCAAAAGCGGCGTTCTAGTGCTCGCTGACATGAGCAGAAGAGTCTGCAGCTCGTCCTCGGAGCGTACTGGGGCAGGAAAGATGCGGTTCTTCGCTTGTGATGCGCGTGTGGTGGAGAATTGTCTGGTCGCGGTTCTTGCAGGTGATGCGCGAAGCAGTCTTGAGGCTAAGGAAATGTGCTTCATGATGGGCGCTGGGGTGAGATCAGGGTACGGCAGGGTTTGGTTTATACAACATATACAAGCACGAGGATGGTGTCTGTCGCAGGAGCCAGGAGCATCAATGCGTTCAGGTCTCCAAGGGCAATGACGTCGGCTTGAAAGCTTAAACCAGACCCCTTGGACCAAAGATATGTCATTCTTCTGTTGTACAATATACATGTACACAGGCCGACAATATATCGGCCGCTGTCGGTCTTCTGACTACACCAATCATGCGGCAAATTCATGACGATGAACAACGTACGATCCTCACCTCGGATACATTCACAAGATCAGTCTTAGTTTTGCTCATATATTAGGGTTAGAGTTGGGGTGCAGTCATTAATGCTCGGATTTGCAAAGATACACATTACGGACACATCAGCACGTTAACTCCATGATCAGAAGGTAATGTATGCTCTTCTTTTGTGCCATGAGGCTGCTTAAGGGGCATGGGGTTCTTTTGGTGCCAAAATCGCACATTTTACGATTAATTGCGCGAAAGCCCACAAGGTGATTGACACAGTGTGGGAATAACACGCTTATCTCTTTCAGATGCCCATCAATTCGCGCATCCCTTCCATTCGGTAATCTTCCACCGTAGTCTTCCAGTCGTTTTGAAGAAGTCCGTAGGTCTCGTTGTCGTATTTCTCTGGTTTATGTGGATCTGTGGGAGGTGTCAGCCATCGATCTTGCGAAGGAAGCATGTTCTGGACCGCCTACTCAGTGCCCAGTATCCAAAATCGGCGTCGACATCTTTCAAATACTTCATGAGATGGTTCCAGTAGTGCAGATCACCCTCGCCCCCTCTGTGTGGAGCACCGAACTCGCCCACCCACACAGGCGCAGTGTTGGAGCGCAGGAGATAGCCCCAGTTGTTCTCCATGTCCTTCGCAAATGACGGGTATGGGCGCTTATGATACGGCACCATAGCTCCCCAACCCGACCAAGAATAGACGTGGCTACTGTACACCACCCGGTCTGGCACTGAAAGCTTCACAGGTCGTGTACGAGCGCCGGAGCAGTCATTTGCCGAGCTTACACCTTCAACAAACATGAGCCAGTTAGGCTGCATTGCAAGTAGAGCTTCAGAGGCTTGCTCTGCAGCCGTCGCCCACGCTGACCACGTCATTGTACCCCATAGACCGCGAGGCTCGTTGCGCAAGTCGGCACCAATAACGAACGGATTATTGACGAAGGGTTCCATGATCGTTTTCCAGTTTGCGATCCAGGATTCTGTCGTTTGGTAGATCTTACAGATGGGGCCATAGTGGCTGTTCTTCCAGCTCGAATCACACAAGTTCATCCCGTCGCACCAGGCGGCATTGGTGATGTGGTTGTTGGGGATGACAGCGAGACCCTCTTCGGTCATGGCAGTGACACAAGCGTTGAACACATCTAAGGCACGAGGTCCCCGAAGACCTTCATTCAGCCGGGTTTGATCGACCAACTGGCTCTGCTCATGGTATGGCTCCAGTAAGTCTAGGTTGGCCTGAAGATGCTTTGGGTCGATGATCGGATTTTCCAGTACCATTTGATCCGAATATGGAAAACGAACGCTGTTGAAGCCCATTTCCTTGATGGTCTTCGCTATCTCCGATCGATGGCGTATGTCAAGCCCCATGGGAACGAAGAAGATGTCGCTGGCGCCATACCAATTCACAGAAGCGAGCTTCAATCGCTTACCATCAGCGTCCACAATGTGCCTGCCCGCAGTCTGCAACGGAGGCGTGAAAACCGCATCGGCCCTAGTAACTTCGCCCATTGGCCCACCGATCTCGTAAGGGTAGTTGGATAATGCTGGAGGCACTACATGGAAGGCAGTTAACAGTAATAGAACGAGCGAGAGTATTATAAACACGCTCGATCTCCGTGACTTGCGTATCATGGCAATCGTGAGATCAGGAAGTGCGCGGAACAGAATGGATCAAGCCAAAAGTGAACTACGACATTGAAGGGAAGAGGAAATAGCACTATTATACATACATCTCGCAATGAGATCTGTCACCGGTCAGCTGAATATCCACATCCGACGTGTCCGGCGGTGCGGCGTCTGCAGGCGCCAGGACTCTATCATTCGGCTAAGCAGAAGGAACACAAGCGGAGAGACGTACTCAGCCTCACTCACGCGACGCTTTGCCCGATTGGTTGGGGAAAGTTTTGTAGTCATGCAAGTATATGACACGAGCTCAGCCGCCTGGGAGGTCAAGGACACCTGTTATTCATGAGCTGAAACCAGCTGTATGGGTCCGTGTAGCGTTTCGTATATGTACGTATGTATGTAGAGTAATATTGTTAGAAAGAAGTGGAGGTGTTCCTTCTAGGCCGCCCTTGGCCTGGAGCCGTCCCGTCGCCGTTTCCGGGGGATCGGTAGCGAGGCCTAGCTAGGACAGATGCCGTCATGTTGATATTATGACCGCGTGAACGCATCATGGACAACGTAGACGATGTGATTCGACGAGAGCGCGTGCCAGACAATGTTGGCGGTATGCGAGTATGCGTGTTGAGTATATAATGGTGGTGTTCAAGCTTAGAACCTCAATTCATTCTTTGCAATACAAAAAGTCCAACTTTAAATTGAAGCTCTTGAACCTTCTAAACAATAACGCCACAGTCAATCCAAAATGGAAGCAGTCAAAAAAGCTCTCGTCGAGAACCTCGGCGGACCCGCCCACAACCTTGCCTCTGGCGACCAAGTATTCACCCTCGAGCAAGTGCCCGATCTGAAGGGCAAGGTCGGCGTTTTGACCGGCGGCAGCGAAGGCATTGGCTATGGATCCACGCACACCTTGCTTTCTCACAACATCTCTAAGCTATTCATCCTCACCAAGACCGAGTCGAAGGTTGATGATGCACTGGACGCTATCGAGAAGGAACTTGGCGCCGAGGCACGCAAAGCAGTGGTCTGGAAACAGTGTGATCTTTCAGACTGGCAAAGGACCTCCGATGTAGCCGGAGAAATCTCCAATGAAACCGACAGGATCGATATTCTCATCAACAACGCCGGTCGCGGCATCATGACGCAGCAATTCGCTGACACCAACGGCATAGATGAGCACATGGCCGCAAACCACTTTGGCCATGTTGTTCTCACGTCTCATCTCCTGCCTTTGCTGAAGAGAACTGCCGATGCAGGCAGTAAAGTTCGCATCGTCAACTTGTCATCGAGCCTCCACAATAGCTGCCCAAAGGAGACTGCATTCAAAGACGTCGACGAACTGCAAAAGGACTACGGCCCTGAAGCACAGTACGGCCGCTCCAAACTTGCAGTCTTGCTGCACGCAAAGTACCTGGCGCGCCACCTGACGTCTGAGCACCCCAACATCCTCGTAAACGCAGTTCACCCTGGAATCGTGGAGTCTGCGCAAACAACCCAGCATATTCACGAGCCATACCCACTGCTTGGATACGGTATGAGCGTCGGATTGAAGCCTTTCCGCAAGAGCCAATTCGAAGGTTGCGTCAGCTCCATGTATGCCGCCACAGCGTGCATGGAAAGTGGCTTGTATAGTAAGTCTTCCTCCCTCCGTACCCCTACTCGGGTGAGAAGTAGTGTTAACATCTCTTGCAGTCGCACCGCCGAAGATCCCCGAGGAAGGTAGCCCTAAGGCGAACGACATGGATCTTGCCGAGCAGCTGATGAAGTTGACCAAAGAGGTCATCGACGAGAAGACACATGCTCGTGCAAAGGGATGCCCGATGCACGCAGCTTCTGAGCATCTATGACTCCTATGACCAATGACGATAAAGCGAATCATGTTTCAACTGCCCAGAAAGTATCTGTGTCTCAAAAGTTGCTCTCGCGTGAAAATTGTAGATATATTCTCACACAAGACAAGGCTGTCATCATCGTCCAGGTGCCTTGTCTTCCGGCGCTTCGCTTGCAGCTACGCCTCGCGCCTCGCTGGTTGTCCCTTCTGTTTTGCCTGGTACCATTGTTGACTCAGCAGAAGGTCTTCTTGATGGCTCGTTGCTCTTCTCGGAATTTGACTTCTCGACATCGTGTTCCACGGCAGGAGTTGTAGTTCCTGGAGAGTCCTCTTCGCGAATAAGTCCGCGATCCCTGACGAACACGCAAAGAGCGAGACAGAGAGCGTTCAAAGGCGCACAGAAGATGAACACTGCTCTGCTGGCACTGGCGTATGCACTAGCGATAGCATCTTGGTCTACAATGCTGAACGTGGAAAGGTCGGGAGCAGAAAACGTGCTGTTCGCCACATATGACAAATGCTCCGGTAAAGAACCACGCAGTACATTGGCGAGAATTGCGGAAGAGACTGCGAGGCCGACAGCACCGCCAGAGCTGCGTAAGAAGTTACGGTTGGATGTGACTACCGCTCTTTGCATCTTCGGAGTCTGTGCTTGCAGTGCCACTAGCGTCGGCTGGAAGACCATTCCTGTGCCCGTACCTATGAGGATCAGGAAGAATGATAACAAGCCAACATGCAGACTCCTGTTCGCCAGGATGAGAAGACCAGATCCGCAAAGCCAAATTCCAAAGCCGCCCCACAGTAGATAGCCATAGAAATTGAACTTGGACATGCAGAAACCAGAAATCGTGGAGCTGATGGCCTGGGTAACCACGACTGGAAGCAGTAGGGCAGCGGAGACCAAGGGCGTATAGCCTTTGACGTTCTGGTAGCTGGTAGTCCGTGTAAGTATACTGAAGTCGAATTTACAATGGGGATGAGGCGGTCGACCACTTACTACAAAGGAAGGAAGTACAAATACGAATAATAGCTGGCTCCAAGAAAGAAGCTTTGGGCCAACATAGCAGCGACGGAAGGGATCTTGAACATGCTGAGCGGCATGATGGGAAGACGAGCCCATTTCCACTCGACAAGGAGGAATGCAATGAAGCATAGACCTCCAACGCAAAGCATCGCGATGACTTTGGCAGAGCCCCATGGTGTTCCGTCATGCCCTCCTTCCGAGATAGGAATGAGTAACAAGATCACTGCAGCTGTTCCTGTGAAGAGACCCAGGAAGTCGATCTTGCCTATCGTGGCTTTCCAGTCGAGCTGAGGCATGTTGGATGGGAGGTAGGTCGAGCTGAGGCCGACGACGAGCATGATTAGCGGAGCGAGTAGGTAGAACAGTCCACGCCAAGTTGCGTGTATGGCGAAAGCAGATGCAATCAGAGGACCAATAGCATTGCCCAATCCTACCATCGATCCCAGGATGCCCTGGTATTTGCCTCTGTCTTGTAATGTGACTACATCGCTAACAATCATCATGGTCAAGCTAGTGATGCCGCCATTGGCCACACCAGCCAGACCTCTGAAGATATACAGCATCGTCGGATTCACGCTCAACCCGCATGCTAGATCACTGAGACTGAGCAGAAGCAGGGCGGATACAAGAATGTTCTTTCTTCCAAATAAGTCAGACAAACGGCCATACAGGACTTGACTGCAATGGAGTCGTAGAGTCAGCAAGATGTTTCCATAATAACGTTGATCCGTTAATCTGTACGCACAAGACGGTGTTGGCAATCAGAGCAGACGTGCCGGCCCACGAGATCGACGCTTGGGCATTGAGATCGCGCGCGATTGAAGGTAGGATGACTCCAATGCCATTTTGGTCGATGAAGCACACTAGAAGGCAGAGCGACAGCAGGGCGAAGACGAAGATAACGTTCTTCTTGTCCAGAAGTTGGGTCTGGTCGTGCAGGGTGTCTTCGAGGTTGCCAGACTTACGGGCCATGGCTAAAGGCACGTTGTTGTTGTAGTCGTCGAGTCAATAATGCGTCGATCGTCTGTTGACTGGCCCTGTAGGCCATGGGAAGGACCAGAGTCCGAAGGGTATTTTTGCTAGCAAGCTAGATCGTCGTTGTCGATTAACGTCTGTTATTTTTTGCAAAAATGCTAGTGCGATTGCAACAAGTCCGTCGAAAGCACAAAATCGTTTTTGCTGGATTCCGGAGAATAGCGAGATTCTGCGCCTGATTTTCAAAAGTCCGAAATGCCCAAAATCATTCGATGGCGATCCGTATGAGTTCTTCTGGTGTTCAAAGATTTTGGTCGTACAAGCAGAGACAATTGGGGATTAGAAAAGTCAAATTGACCAACAAATCGACTAAAAAGGCGTGAGAAAATCACCTACCGATTCAAGCAACAATATAGATAAGATATCTTTTCGGGCAATTCCCACTCGGACCTTTGCCGAGTAGGCGTCAGTAGTACGCCCGCAGCTTGCGTGCCGACTTTTCCGTGTCGACATCTCGAAATTTGCTACATCGGACATGCGAACGTACTCGCGTCATGCGGTCGTGCTCCGGTATCGGTCCATTCTGGTATACAACATCTGCTAACGCCGACGGCGATATGTGATTCTAGATGTTGATGAAAGACGATGGTGAGGAGAAGTGGAGGCGGTGGAAAGCCTTGGTTTTACGAGAGACTTGGAGACGGGAAGGCGGAGGCTTTGTTTGGCTGGAGAGCTGACGTGCCGCCCAGCGAAGTCGGCATTATCTCCTGTGAGGTTCTTTGTGCCATTAAAGATGATGTGTCGCGGGCTCGATCGTACTCGTCAGCAATAATGTCAGTGTCGAAAATGGCACTGAATTTGGCATTATTCATGTGTTATATCACAAAACGTATGTTTTACGGAAATCGGCCTTGCGAAGCTTCACGTGTGCTATATGTATTGTGTTTCCCACGCCCTCTAATAACTGCAACCCTGGTCTCATCGATGATTACACAAGGTCATATGATGACCTCGCTGCATTCCGCTCGCCAGTAGTAAGTACATTTTACACCAACCAACGCCTCGCTAAAACAACATAAGACTGCATGACATTTCCCGCCGAACTCGGAGAGAGCTACTTGAGTGGAACAGTAAAGAGGGCTGGCTTCATGTTGAGCTTGCAAAGCTTAGCCACGCAGCCTGCTAATTGGAGGTATGTCTGCATGCCCTCCAGGATGCGCATGTGAGTGAAGCCGATCTCGCGGACAAACTCGAGCTTCGTATGCTCACTGAGGGACGGGATCGTCTTCGTGACCTTGAACATACTGCTGATGATGTCGTGTGAGGAGTAGCCAAGAGTCCTGTAAGTCATGTTAGCAAGATGTAGCCACCAGTCCAACGCGTGGTCGCTGTGTCGTGCTTACCAGAGGTCTTTGAGGATGTCAAGTGCCTCGTCAATCTTCTGTTCCTGGCAAGCCTTGATCATAGCCTGAACCTTGACGGGGTGAGGACTGTCAACCACGCGGAAGACGTTGTCACCGCTCACGAAGCCGAACCCGGCTGAAGTCGACTGTAGATTGTTGATAGCTTGACGCATGTCTCCCTCTGCACTAAAGACAAGTGCAGCAATGCCGTCGTCACTGTACTTCACATCCTCCGCCTTGCAGATCTGGTACAGCCTCTTTACGACCTGGGCATCTGTGAGGCGCGAGTACCGCAAGATTGCGCAACGTGACTGTAGCGGCTCAATAATCTTGTTCGACTGGTTGCACGCGAATGCGAATCTTGTGGTTCCCGAGTAGATCTCCATAGTTCTCCTGAGCGCTTGCTGCGCACCGCTTGTCATGCTGTCGGCCTCGTCAAGGATTACCAGCTTTTGACGGCCTGGAGGCAGTGTGACCTTCTTTTGCGCAAAACCCTTGATCCTGTTCCGGACCACATCGATACCTCGCTCGTCGGATGCGTTGAGCTCTAGCACAGCTTCCTTGTATGCGTCTCCAAGTAGTTGACGCGCCAGGCAGAGTACCGAAGTGGTTTTGCCGATACCAGGCATACCACTAATGATGACGTGGGGCATGTTGCCATCTTTTGCGATGATTTTTAGGCGCTCGATCGTCTCGGTGTTGCCAACAATGTCGTCAAGGAATACTGGTCGGTACTTCTCCACCCTGTGAGGCTCGTTAATACGTGATCTATTGAGCAATCGAAAATGTGCTTACCATGGCAGTTCGTAGTTCGACGGCGCACCTTGGGCATTTGCCTTGACACCGTTGTTCTCAGCATCCTTTGAAGATTCTGCGCGCGCCATTGTGTCGAGTGGCGTGGATGTATCGAGTTGTGGGAGCAGTGTTTGGGTTGGTCAACTATTGAGGACTAATTGACGAACGCGAAACGCGTTCTTGAACGTGGAGAGCTCACGCCTGCTCACGTGATGTATGCTTGAATGTAGCATGCCTCTCAGCTTTCGGTCCCGCGGCACGTACTAAGCATTCTTGCTATGTACGCCTTACCTCTGTATAGTGGCCCAGTGACTATGGAAGGAGGGGCTTCTCCTTCGTGAATCACATGTTATCTTTCTATTGGAAACATCGAGGTTTTCTTCAGTCCTCTTCAGGCGCGCTTTCCACCCCTTAACTCAAATATATCTTCCCCTACACGTAAGCCTCGATGCACTCGGCTCTGCTCGCACGTCGACCATTTGCCCACGCGACAACATGTTCTCCGTCCAGCGTTATGTCTTGTACTTTGCTCTGGCGGTCTGCATCCTGATCACTCTGAACTACTATCGCTCCGACTTCTGGTCGCCGTCGCTCCATCATGCTCACTTCCCAACGTCTGGAGCAAATTCCAAGCCACAGCACCTCGGAGCCGGTTCAGCCGACAAGAACTTCCAGTGGCAAACCGTCGCGACTAACTACCCCGTGAAGAGCTTCACGCCACTGCCGACTGATAAACCGCTGAAGCTCCCGAAGGTTCAGTTTGATTTCCCATTAGAGAACCAGGAGCAGGCTAAGAAGCGTAGAGAGCGACAAGCAGCAGTACGCAAATCATTCGAGCGAGCGTGGAAGGCTTATCGTCAGCATGCTTGGATGCAGGATGAATTGGCACCTTTGTCAGGAGGGACCAAAAACGGCTTTGGTGGGTGGGCTGCTAGTCTGGTAGACAATCTCGACAATCTCTGGATCATGGGCTTCAAGGACGAGTTCGAACACGCACTGCATGCATCGATGGAGATAGACCTCGGCTCCGCAACTATCGACTCGGTCAACGTCTTCGAGACCACCATCCGGCACCTGGGTGGCTTTCTGTCGTGCTATGACTTGAGCGGCGACGAGCGATGTCTCCACAAAGCTACCGAGTTTGGCGATATGTTGTACAAGGCGTTTGACACACCAAACAGGATGCCGATTACTAGATGGAGTCTTAGCTCGGCCACTAAGATTAAGCAGGAGGCTGACAAGGTGGTTCTCCTTGCAGAGCTTGGATCTTTCACGATGGAGTTCACGCGTCTCTCGGTCCTGACGGGTGATCCAAAATGGTACGATGCTGTCGACCGAATTACCAGACTGTTGGCAGCACAGCAAAGTAAGACCCACTTGCCGGGTATGTGGCCAGTGGTCGTCGATGCGAGGACTCCGGATCTTACTGGCGATACCTGGTTCACGCTCGGAGCGATGGCAGATTCAGTGTACGAGGTAAGTCGGCCGTCCAAGCGAAGCTCGGTTGCAAGCCAAGTTCAAGTCTCCAGTTAACACTCGATGCAGTACTTTCCCAAGATGCACGCCTTAATGGGTGGAGTTGACGCCGTGTACAAACAATTGTACACCGGAAGCATGTCAGCCGCAATAAAGCACACCATCTACCGACCCATGACACCCGACAATGCTGACATCCTCGTTGCGGGCGGCGCTCGCTCTCAATCAGAATCGTCTGCTTTGCTTGACCCACGTGGTGAACACCTGGTCTGCTTCACAGGAGGCATGTTCGCGCTGGGCGGCAAATTATTCGACATGCCTGAACATGTCGAGATCGGTCGCAAACTCACGGACGGCTGCATTTGGAGCTATAAAGCCTTGCCACTGGGTGTCATGCCTGAGGTCTTCCAGATGGTCCCCTGTCAGGACAAATTAAACTGTAACTGGAACGAAACCCTATGGCGTGAGGAGGTTTCCAAATATGTCAGTCTAGGGTCTGACCAAGACGTTGACGAGTACATCAAGAATGCTCGGATACCGAAAGGCTTCGCGCAGATCAGCGACCCACGATACATTCTTCGACCAGAGGCGATCGAGTCCGTCTTCATGATGTATCGCATCACAGGCGAGCAGAAATACCAAGACGCCGCATGGGACATGTTCACATCAATCATCCAATCTTCGGAGACCGAACTCGCCAACGCGGCACTATCTGACATCACCTACACGCGCGAGGCATTAAAGAAAGGAGGTATCAATATTCAGATGGACAGCATGGAATCTTTCTGGATGGCGGAGACGCTGAAGTATTTCTATCTCATTTTCAGTGAGCCTGATATTGTGAGCTTGGATCAATGGATGTTCAACACCGAGGCCCATCCTTTCAAGCGAAATTTGCAAGCGTGAAAAGATTAGCATATTTAAGCATCAGTGAGAAGACATCACGTAATGAAGCACTGTTTGCTTTCTTGCCTATTGTGGTTGCTAAGTGAAAATCACGTTCGAGCTGGCTTGCCAGTTCTCGTCCAAGAATCCCATCGCGAGTGCACCTTCGATGCCTTTCCAGAGCATTGTTGTGTCTGCAATCACAAAGTCCGGCACGCCGACTCCTGTCATCATAGGCACAAGCCTCACAGCAGCTTGTAAGTTTGCTCCGTCTGCAGCCCACACGACCAACTCAAGTCTCTCCTCGGGCAAAGGACGTAAGTAAATTGCAGCTAGACCGTTCCCTCGAGACCTGTAGACACGTTTCGAACCTTGAGGATCTCTGACCTCGACTCGGCCACCATGCACTCTAATGCCATGGCCAGCTGCTCCTGTCTCGTATGGCTGCGGTAGGACGTCCACGCCAAGGTACACACTGATCACGTTCCCTGTCCTATTGTTGACTGCCTTCGACATGTCGGCAGTGATTTCGGTATCTGCGTTGAAGTATTGACACAGATTCCGCGAGATCTGCAATGCGATTTGGCCGACTGCTTCGGCATGCTCAGAAGGATGACTAACGATCTGGAATGGTCCCTTGGTACGCAAGATAGAGTCGACAGAGCCCAATTGTCGGCCGTGACGAGTTGCTGGTAGCGTGTAGTTGATGTCCCTATCCGAAACGAGCCAGGTTCCTTGATGTGCCAGTTCGACGACTGTGATGTCGTCTCCAACGTTGAGATTCAGCATCTCATCATCAATAGATACTGTGGAGTCACCGTCGAAGGCGTGTGCTGAAATCTCGAGCGCCCGAACATTGCTCGTGTATAAAGAGTAAGTGCGTGGTCCCTCAGGTAAGACCTCGATTTTCCCCAGCTGGCCAGGTACTGCCAGTCCTAGGATGCGGATGCCATGCAATGGGCCTGTATCAGCAGGGTTCATGGTGGTGATTGTGAATGGACGATGGATCTTGCTAACATTGCCATCTTGGTCCGCGCCCATCACGAGGTAGTGCTTGAGAAAGTCGGACAAAGGTTCTGTGGTCATGACACCGTCCCAGTAATGCGGCTTCCCCTCCATCTCATGATACGTGCTATGAGAGTCGCTTTGTGGCAAAAGTTGATGCATCAATCGACTATGATACGCAGGCACATTGTCGTCGGCGCTTCCGTGCTGTTGCAGGATTGGTATGTCTTTGGTGTTACTAAGCAAGAGCTCGTGACGGTAGTTTCCTAGGCTTGCCTGGACGATTGCAGTCTTTCTTGGGTCCGCCATGTGCCAGAAATGGTATGGCACATAGTTCTGGATACTGGAATAGCCACTGAGAGGCGCTGCTGCGATGACCTTGTCAGGTCGATGGGTGAGTACGTGCCACGTGCCTTGACCTCCATTGGAGTGTCCAACGACAAGCCATCGATCAGTGTCAACGCCAGGACCAGTCCAAGAATTGTGCTCGATCCATTCGGATATCGCTTTTACAGCAGCTTCGACGTCGGCCAAGCCCCAAGTGTGCCAGTCATCGCCACTCCAAGGAGTGACACCCGTAGGAAAGAGCACCCAGGCGCAGAGATCGGACAAAGGATCTAGCGCGTGCCTCACAAGTTCGTTGTCTGCTTCGAGACCTGCTCCATGCAGAGCAAGTAGCACTGGTAGTTTTGCGTTTGTGGTATTACATCTATCCAGCGCAGTAGGTGACGGTGGACGCAAAATTGCATATGAGACCATACCGCCTGGGTGCAAGTAGGTGAACTTCTGCGGTTCATGCTTCTTCTGTACAGACCTCGGAAATGCAGTAATCCGGACCTGAAGCCTCTCTTGTTCTTTTGAGGCTACATGATAGAACACGTCAAGGTCTATGATCTTAGATGCCCGCAAACCAGGTAAACAAGCTACTCGGAATGCTACGGGTCGCGACTGTCCAGGTGCAATTTTGAGGGAGGTGTTGTAAGCCGAGAGCGCCTCACAGACATTGCGTAAGGGTGGTCTAGGCCAAATGCTCTCAATCCATATGTCGTTACGTAAGTTATTGCGCAGTACGACCGAGCCAAGATTGCTGGCGAGCAAACCTGCTGCTTCTTCGATACGGTCGGCGATCAGAACTTGACCTGACTGTTGCAGGTCACCTTGAGAGGCTTGCAATTCAAGCTTAACATCCACAGTAGGATTATCGGTGATGCCGCCCATTGATCGCACGTCTCTGACCAGGCGAACGTCAATCCTATGGACACCAGGATTGAGACGCACTACCGCAGGAGCTCGACCGTAACCGTAAAAGTCGCCACCAAAGTACTGCTTGTCATCAAGCCAGAACTCAATGATGTTCTCAGAATGAAGGGCAAGTGTGGCGGGCTCGTCTGACTGCACGATGATTTCGCCACGAGCCCAGCCCTGCCACTGAAGAGCTGCCCAGCCGTAGACCTGCTGTAGCAAAGCCCAGTCCACCTCTCTATATTCTACACTGAGTTCTGCACTGGCAAAGCGTATGTCGGGATCTCCAAGCTTGGCCGTGGTATTTGACCAGGAAGTGGTTGCATTGAAAGGCAAAGAGCTTGGAAATCGACTGTGGTCATCGAAAGTCAGGTTTCTGAACCCGCCATATTGCTCCAAGGGATCTGCACCCCATGAGGCCTCTCTGGTACCGATTTGAAAAGGGCCCAGGAGCTGCCAGTGCTTGGAAAATGCGAAGGATGGGAAATGTGGCGCTTTGTCAAGGGTGGGTAAAGTCGTTGGCAAGCTCGTATGCTCTATCATGGCCGCTGCGGTTTGAAAAACATGCTGTAGGAGCTGTGACGGCTGCATATTGACCTCCGTCTTCCCATGGGCAGAAAGCAGTAGTCAACGTCGTAATGATCACTCAGGACATCCGGCTATGGCACATATGTACATGTAATAGGAATGGTTTTATCAGGCGAACAAATGGCGGGACGACTTGCATACACCCTTGTAGATGACGACTCCGCTAAGGGCTGCACGTGGGAAGTTCAAGCGGTCTCCTGGGAGAGGGAGGCAGGAAGTCCGGAAGCCTCAAAGCTTAATACAGAAGCCGATGGCTGATGCACCTACGCTACTTTGACGCTCTCACGAATACAATTGATACATACTCACGAATCTCTCTCTTACTCGACACGACCATTGTGTGCATATACGGGCAACTACAGGATATTTGACCTTGCACCGGACCATGTGCGCCACGAGATAGAACACAAGTGCGCCCACCTCGTACACAGCAGCCACCATCTGGAGTGGATCCCGAGGACACGACACTCCTTTCGCCTTACTGATATTGAAGTGCATCTAAGTAAAGGCGCATTGTCATGGATGAATAACGACATCAATTCTTAACCCGACGAACACACCAACGAGAAATGGCCCCTCATGCGACAGCAGATGACGCTCGACGACGCTCCTCCATAAGCCCAAACCCAAACGGCACATACAAGTTCCCAGACCTCTCGCAAGACGCGCTCGCCGAGGACACATTCGAAGACTTCTCCAGAGATGATAAGCCCAAGCCGTTACCGAAGGGACTTCCGCATGGTATGCACTCAAGCGAACGATGGGCCGCAAGGAGAGCATCGAATGCGACCAACTGGAGTTCATATTCAAATGGCACACCCGGAAAGACGAGACATGGCAGACAAAAGAGCTTGACAGAGGCGATAAAGACAGTCCGTGGGCGGAAAGCAAGCATCAGCGAGAACGCGCATGAGATTGCGGAGTCACTAAAGGCGCCTGTGAGCTGGAAGCTGGTCATACTCTGCGGCGTGTGGTACACAACCTCGATCATGACGAATGCATCGTCCAAGGCCATCTTGACCGCGCTGAAGAAGCCGGTCACGCTGACCATTGTGCAATTCCTCCTGGTCTCCTTCTGGTGCATTTTCCTGTCCTGGGTGGCCAAACACAATCGCACACTGAGGGAGATCGCACCTTTTCTTAAGAATGGCATTCGGAAGCCCAGCAAAGATCTCATCCTTGCGACACTGCCTTTGACAGGTTTTCAAATAGGAGGACACATCCTAAACTCAGATGCCATGTCCAAGATTCCAGTCTCACTCGTCCACACCATCAAGGGACTGAGCCCACTGATGACTGTTTTGGCCTATCGCATCTTCTACAACATACGCTACAGCACACCTACCTATTTGTCACTGATTCCTCTTACCATCGGTGTCTGCATGGCTTGCGCTGCAGACACCACGACCAATTTCTTCGGACTGCTCAACGCCTTCGGCTCAGCCGTGTTGTTCGTGACGCAGAACATCGTGAGCAAGAAAATCTTCAACGAGGCCGCAAAGTCTGAAGCCGATGGACTGCCCTCGAGTCGCCGCAAGCCGGATAAGCTCAACTTGCTCTGCTATTCGAGTGCTCTAGCGTTTCTGATCACGGTGCCAATTTGGATCTTCAGCGAGGGCTGGGCTCTAGCAGAAGACTTTATGCAAGACGCCTCGATCACTTTGCGCGAGAAGCCAGGCTCGCTTGACCATGGTGCCCTGGCGGCCGAGTTCCTCTTCAATGGCACCTTCCACTTCGCCCAGTCACTGGTAGCCTTCGTGCTTCTCGGACTCACAAGTCCTGTCACATACTCCGTTGCCTCGCTCATGAAGCGTGTCGCGGTCATCATCTTCGCGATTGTCTGGTTCGGTAATCCAATGACATATGTTCAGGGTGCCGGTTTTGCACTCACATTCTTGGGCTTGTACCTCTACGACCGCACCTCGGAGAATGAGAAGGCCGACAAGCGCGCCAGAGCCATGGGCGAGTCTAAGCAGCCACTGTTGCCCGTGAACATTGGTGATGATAAGAAGAATGACCCAGCTCCGCCTATGTACACGCAGAGTCCAGTTGTCGCAGAAGACTCTGGACGCATGTTCAACGGCGCAAGTGGGTATGCTCTTGGCGACTACGGCCAGGGCAGAGCCAGGTCAGGCAGCCGGCCCAGTCCAGCGCCAAATGGACAACCATATTCTTTGCCAGTAGGGACGAAAGCGGAAGAAACGTGGCGGACGGATGTGGACACACCACCACCACATGGGATTGGTGTACGATAGGATTTCTGCCGAACTCTTGTATTTGTCTATATCTTATATATATACTTGCATCTGAACGATAACGATATAACACTGCAGTAGTTCCGATTATCATGCATACTACGATGACTGCTATTGCATATCGCTGCCGTGCCAATGGCGGCATTCTCCAATACGTGCCATAGGTGCGATGGTCGTAATATATTTCGTTGCCCCGCCACCACAGGAAATCAAGCCATAGTCTAGGCCCACTTTTGAAGACGTCACTGGTGACTGTTGACACTCTATTTGGTGGCATCCAGAAAAGTGACATGTTCGTGTGACCAGACGAGGAGTTCTGACACGCTCAATTGAATATCGCGGACAGTATCGTGTGACTTTCGCAGTGAATGCCAGTGCGTGAAAGATTTATTAATTATTCCGAGACACCGTGAGTGCCTGAGGTGGTCATGATATCAGATCAGCGGTTCCTGCCGGAGACAACGCTAAAGGGGGTCGAGTTGTGGGATTGGGGGCCAGACGCTCTCTGGTGTGCTGGTGTGTTCCTCTACTCACTGGCTCGCTTCGCTCGTGACGTTGTTACCTTTTGACACCCTGTCTCTTTGTCTTTCCCTTCCCTTCCCGCTGCACCAATCCCGGATTGTGTGGCAGCCACCCGCCGCTCTCCCGTGTCCTCGAGGCATCGCCAGTCGTCAGTCGATATCATGGCCTCCCTTTCACCTCCCACCGGCGGCCGCCCTGTAACCACCAACCGCTCGCCTACCGCGCCCTCTGTCCTCACCATGAACGGCCACTTTGGCACTGTCGGGGACAACCCATCTAAGGAGTCCTTCGAGCATGGCATCCAGGTCATCGACGAGGAGAAGGTGTTTAATCCCACCCTCCCGGCATATCTCCAGCAGGAACAGGTTACACGATCTGGCTTCAACTACCACCTGATCTCTGTGTTTGGTAGCCAAAGCACTGGCAAGAGCACCCTGCTCAATGCCCTCTTCGGCACGCAGTTTGGCGTCATGAGCGAGCAGGAAAGGCGGCAGACGACAAAAGGTATCTGGATGAGCAAGAACAAGAGAGAGAGCGTGGAGATTGCGCCGGGACAGAAGATGGCTGAGAACATTCTTGTCATGGATGTGGAGGGTACAGACGGAAGAGAAAGGGGAGAAGATCAGGACTTCGAGCGCAAGAGTGCGCTCTTCGCGCTTGCGACAAGTGAGGTCTTGATCGTGAACATCTGGGAGCACCAGGTTGGATTGTACCAGGGTGCGAACATGGGCCTGCTGAAGACAGTGTTTGAGGTCAACTTGCAGCTCTTCTTGAAGGACACCAAGAGCGTGCCGCGAAGCTTGCTCTTCTTTGTGATCAGAGACCACTTGGGCACGACTCCTCTGGAGAACTTGAAGAACACTTTGATCCAGGATCTCTCGCGCATTTGGGCTTCTTTGTCCAAGCCTGCTGGTCTTGAGAAGAGCAAAATCGAGGATTACTTTGACTTTGCTTTCGTTGCTCTGCCACACAAGATCCTGCAACCCGAGAAGTTCGTCACGGAGGTTGAGAAGCTGGGTCTTCGTTTCAGAGAAGGTTACAAGGACCCGAAGAGGGCTGGCCTGGTCGACGAGTCGACCGAAGCCATCCTGCTTCCTGAATACCACCGCAGGATCCCCGCAGACGGTTTCCCTATGTACGCTCAGGGCATTTGGGAACAGATTGACAGCAACAAGGATCTTGATTTGCCCACCCAACAGGAGCTTTTGGCCCAATTCCGTTGCGACGAGATCGCAAAGGAGGTACTCGTTGCATTCGACACTATCGTCTCACCTCTTGAAGAGCAACAGTCGGCTGCAACATCTGCTGGAACACCCACTATCCTCGCTGCGCTCGGAGCATCAATCTCGACAGCAAGGCAGGCTGTGCTCGCAGACTTCGAAACGGAAGCCAGCCGTTACCATAAGGGCGTGTTCAAGGCAAAGCAGGCTGAGCTCGCTAGCAAGGTTGATGGCAGACTCAAGGTCCTATTCCAGGGACAGCTCAGCTCAGCACACAAGATCGGCGTTCACGACTTCAGCGAAGCTGTCACAACTGCTGTGAAGGCTGGTCAGAAGAAGGGTGGAAATTATGATTTCTACAAGATCGTTTCGTCGGAAAAAGAGAAGGCTTTGCAAAAGTACGAGTCTGAAGCAAAGGGATCCCTCGTCGAAGGCACTCCCTGGAGCGATTACACGCAGCAATTGAACCTGTACCGTAAAGAGCTTGACGAAGTGAGCACAAGACTGCGCAAGGATGAGATGCGCCGACTTGCTACAAGATCTGAGCGCTGGGTCCGTACACGACTCGGCGAGCTTGTCGGTCTGGAGTTCAACAAATTGGGCTCTGGTCGCGGTGGATCAGGTGCTCCGGCGGAGGGTGAGAAGCCAGCCACCGAGAAGGACCTCTGGGACCGTATCTGGAGGGTGTTCACCGACACTGTTTCGCACGCCGAGACACGCTTCACAGACCGCGCACGCAGCTTCGACGCTAGCCCTGACGAAGTTGAAGTTGGCCTTTGGCGCTTGCGAAGGAAGTCTTGGGGCGCACTCCGCGACAAGATTGACGAGGAGATGATGGAGGGCAACCTCATGCTCAAGCTTCGCGAAAACTTCGAGGACAAATTCCGATATGACGAGGAGGGCGTGCCGCGTATTTGGAGACCGAGCGACGACATCGAAGGTCTGTACACAAAGGCCCGTGAAAGCACTCTCGAGCTCATTCCGCTTCTGTCTCGTTTCAAGCTGTCGAGCACTTCCTCGCCTCCTCCTCTCGATGCTTGGATTGGTACACCGCCGCAAAATATTACTGCTGCTGATGAGGAAGACCTAAACCCCATTGGTGGTGTTGACGAGGATGAGAGCAAGACTCTGGAGGAGGAAATGACGATTCTCGGCGACGTGAAACGTCAGGACCTCGCTACGAGGTTCAAGAAGACAGCTGACGGTGTTTATGTTGAGGCGAAGCGAAGCGCCATCGGTGGCGTCGCGCAAGTGCCTCTGTACTTCTACGGCCTGCTGCTTGCACTTGGTTGGAACGAAATTGTCGCTGGTAGGGATCCTTGCCCATACATTAAACTCTTGCGTTCTCGTTTGCTGACAATATTTTAGTCCTTCGCAACCCTCTCTACTTTGTGTTCCTCATTCTTATGGGTGTTGGCGCTTATGTCACTTATACACTCAACCTTTGGGGACCTATACTCCGCATGACCAACGCGGCAAGTTCTCAAGGATTGGACATTTTCAAGGAGAAGCTGCGCGAGTTCCTTGAGACTACCGACACCGGTAGACAAGCTGTTGGCATGTCTGCGAGGGGTTCATATAGGTGAGTGACCTCATAAGTAACTTTGACCATGGCCTCAGACTGACCTTGTTGTTTCTCACAGCATGGACACATTGAACAGCAACGGCACGACGAAAACGAGGGCTTCTGCCCAGGATGATGACGACGTTGACGAGATTTAAGCAAAGCATTGGATAAGCGGATACCTATTTGTGTAGTCAGGGTTTGTATAGACGTGAACAGAAATTGACGACATCGTTCTCCTCCTCGAACTTTCTGTGTTAATCAGTTCCCACAATCAATCGGTACGAAAACTCGACAGATCTCCTTCACGCCTTTCTCGGTGCCCTTCTCTTCGTCCTTCGTCATGCTTTCGGCATAAAGCGTTGTCTCGTCCGAACTAGGGCGATAGCGCTCAGACACAGGAGGGACATCGTTCCTTCCCATGGAGCCGACATCAACGTCAGTGCGACGCGTGAAGCGACGTGCCTTACAGCACCAAACGCTTCCTTGCAAAAACGTAAGAAGCCAAAGCACAAGCCCCAGCAAATCGAACGCAACAGCAGCTTTCATCCCCTCCAAAGACCGAACGCGATCTTCAACCGCCAAAGCTTCACTGCTGCTGACTGCCAAATATGTTCCTCCGTATGTCCCCGCCAGAGCCGCGTACAGGACGCACATGACAAAGTCCCACACGATGTACGGCACGCGCTTAATCGTTAGGAAGCAGTGCAGGCCTACGGTGAACACTGACAGCAGGCCGACGACGAGGGCATAGATTTCGTTTGTGATCGGTGTGTCGTTGTGGTTGCTGCGGTAGTGGAGTTCGCTGCCGTAGATGCCGATGATGATGATGGCGGAGGAGAACTGGAGCGTTCGCAGGGCGGCGCGGAGGTACACGCCTGTGAAGCCGCTTTCGTGCCAGTATTGTTGGATGGCTGCGCGTTTGGGGTTGACTGCTTTCGAACGCATGATGGGAGTAGTCGACGGTGGATCCTCCAGAAATGTTGCAAGTATCACGCCGAGATGCTTATTGGTTCGTGTGATGATGTTTGTGGTCGAGTGTTGATGTCGGTTTAGTATGTTGGTTGGGGAAACGAGTCAGCAAGGATCAGAGGTTCGTTATCATTTAAAAACAATTGTTTCGATCACGGAGAAACTGGCACGGCACTATCTTGTTAGGAACTGTGCCCTATCTTGATGTGCGTAACTTCTGTGTAGCCGTATAAGTGCCGCCGCCGTATCCTATACGGCCAAACCTTAATTTAAACTTTACCGTACTCGATACGGTCTATGTATAGACAGTCCGTCGAGGGTGCTATCATGCAAAAAAACCCCATTGACATCTCAACACTCTTTTGCGTGACGATTTGAGATATTACATTTCGATCCTTGTCTTTTTTTCTGCATTTCAGCATCACGTATCCAATGCAAACGTACTCCAAACGCCACATCGTCGAACGCGAAGTCGCTGGCGATTATTGTCCGGATTACAGCAACTCTCGACTTCACAAACATTCATTTTCTGGAAAATCTCAGAAACACTGAAAAGTCCAAAACTTGTGATATTCAGGGTGGAGCGAAACCATCCCAAATGGAGACTAAACTTCAAATACCACGACCTGAACGTTCACCATCAATAGCATCTTCACACGCGCCACCACCATCATACATATCGCGAGTGGACGATACCAGCGACAGTGAATTTGAGTCAGAAACACAGAATCCAGATACCCTCGGACTCGACGTTCGCAACGATGGCCGAGTCGACGTTAACTGTCACGCTCCCTTAGGCCGCCGTCTCTCGCGGCTGCTCGGAAACGAACGAACGAATTCACTGCGAGTAAGCAGTTCAACACATCAAGTACAAAAACCGGACGAGGTACCTCCACCCAAGTTGAACATCGTGATCCAAGTTGCTGGTAGCCGTGGCGACGTTCAACCTTTTATAGCACTAGGATGTGCTTTGCAACGCGACTATGGACACAGGGTTCGTCTGGCGACACACGCGACATTTGAAGAGTTCGTCCGCTCGTCCGGTTTGGAGTTCTATCCTCTGGGAGGCGATCCGGCCGAGCTCATGGCATACATTGTCAAGAACCCTGGAATAATACCGAGCTTTGCCAGTATCAAAGCGGGAGATATCGGCAGGAAACGCGAAATGCTCGGTGAAATGCTAGAAGGTTGCTGGAAGTCGTGTATCGAAAGGGATCAATCGAAAGGAGCTCCATTCGTCGCAGAAGCCATTATTGCGAACCCTCCAAGCATGGGTCACGTTCACTGTGCGCAAGCACTATCTATTCCGTTGCACATCATGTTCACCATGCCCTGGAGCAGCACACGATCCTTCTCTCATCCTCTAGCAAACCTCAACATCTCTGCGGACACCAACCTCAGCATGGCGAATCTTCTATCCTTTGACGTGGTGGAGTTCATGATGTGGCAAGGAATTGGTGACATCGTGAATCGCTGGCGGTCAAGATCTCTGGATCTCGAACCCATCATTGAATCAGATGGTCCAAAATTATTGGAGAAGTTGGAAGTGCCTCACACTTACTGCTGGAGCCCGGCTTTAGTGCCACGCCCCTCAGATTGGCCTGAACATATAGGTACGAAATATGTGTCGAATGTAATATACGCCAACTAACTGACTCGTTCGACAGATGTATGCGGCTTCTTCTTCCGGGATCCTCCTGTTTACGAACCACCGGAAGAGTTGACGAGATTCCTGATGGATGGTGCCAAACCGATATACATTGGCTTTGGAAGTATCGTGATCGAAGACCCAAAGGCTTTGACAGACATGATACTGCAAGCCTTGGAACTCACTGGTACGCGTGCTCTTATCTCGCGTGGCTGGAGTAATTTGGGCCAAGGTTACGAGTCCAACGATAATATGTTCTTCCTCGACGACTGCCCTCATGAATGGCTTTTCGGCCGTGTTGCCGCTGTCACTCACCACGGAGGTGCAGGTACTACTGCCTGTGGGCTGGCCAACGGAGCTCCTACATTGATTGTTCCGTTCTTCGGAGAGTATGTACTCGCTTCTCCCGAATAAAGTGGTAGTTTTTGCTAACGATTAACAGCCAACCCTTCTGGGGCAACATGGTAGCTTCTGCCGGCGCAGGGCCTCCACCAATTCCCTACCGCACTCTGACAGTCGAGAACCTAAGTCGTGCCATCGTCCAATGTCTAGAACCCGAGACAAGATCTGCAGCCCAAATCCTTGCAGCAAAGATGAAGGCAGAAAGTGGAGTCCGAACAGCAGTTGCATCGTTCCACCGCCATCTACCTCGAGATGTTCAGTGCCAAATCCTTCCAGACGAAGCAGCGGCGTGGACATACAAGAGCAACCGCACCAGCATCAGACTATCCAAGCGGACAGCGGGTGCCCTGATCAAAGCATCAATACTGAAGCCAGCCATGCTCACACCGTAAGCTGTGCCAAGCAGATCTTGACGCATAAGTGTTGACCAAAGTTCACAGATTCCGATCAAAACCATTCATCATCGAACCAAAAAGGTGGGATCCTGTCACAGCAGTCTTATCTGCTTCCTTCCAAACCGCCGGGTCAGTTGGACGAGCCGCTTCGGAGATGGTGTCCAAGTCGCCAAAGCCATACGGAGTGTCGAAACCACAGGTTACGAATACCGCCATACTATCTCCGAAAGAAGGTAAACCATCAGAAGCGTCATATCCAACGCCGCAAGACGCTGCACTCAGGTCAACACGCGACGCATCTGAGGCTGATCGAGGTGGAATGATATCGACGCCACCGAAAGAGCCAAAAAGAAACCGACAACTGGTGTATGCATCAGCAGCCAGAGGTACCGGCAGACTTCTCCTCTCGCCAATAAAAGGTCTAGTCGTAGATATCCCCTTAGCAGCCGCCGAAGGAATGCGTGCCCTACCACAGCTCTACGGCGACCACTCTTACTCCAACCGTAAGCCAATCACAGACTGGAAAAGCGGCTCAGTAGTTGGCGCCCAGTCCTTCGCTGACGGAATACGGCAAGGGGCATCGGATATCTTCTCGCAGACCTTTGCCAGGAAAAAGCAAGAGGGAGCGAGAGGTGTTGCCAAAGGTCTGGGAATGGGTTTGGTCAGTCTTACTGCGAAGACAAGTGCGGCTGCGATCGGTCTGATAGCATATCCTTGTCAAGGTGTCTATCGAAGTTTGTACACAGCTACGCATCGAGCAACGGCAGATCTTGTGAACGAGGCGAAATTTGAAGAAGCTGACTGGCTACATACACAGGCCGGTGATAGAGCACCCGACATTGTGCAGGCGTTTCTGCAATTCCGGTCAGCGTTGTGAGCAATATCCTGGCGGCCTCGTCTACTTTCTGAGATTACCAGAGGTGCATGCGAATAGGGGTCGTGATGATGATACACATCACGGCAGCGACTCTTGAAGCGAAATGAACTCGTCATGCTACGAGACTTGTCAGCCGCAACCGCTTCCAAATGACAAATAGGCGTGCTTGCATAGCCGCAGCTCAAACGAGAACCAGGGTGTACTGCGACTTCTGACCAGTTCCGTACCAAAAGTTTACACTCGCAATCTTCAGCCATGCATAAGTACATGTCGGGCTCTCGTCTGGTGGATTGGGGCTCTGGAAAACTAGGGACTTGTATTGTATATCTAGGACGTGTATACCTTATATCGAACCAAATCTTGAAAGATCTCTGCGTGGACAGATTCAATTCTCCACAGCGCCGTCGCTGAAACACATAACCCAACCCGATTTATGGGCATCTGGCAATATATCCTCTCCACATGTATATGGCATCTATTTGCTCTTCTTGGTGGACTCCAGACGCTGGACGGTGGCCAGGGCGCTTGCGGACCTGGCGATGCTTTGGTAGATGAGGGCTAGTCAAGACGTCAGTATGATCCTTCGTGCATTTCGCTTAATCTAAAGCGGACTTACCACCGGGGATAACCATCCAGATCGCGTTCATGAAAACGAAGTAGAAGTAGAAGTAAAAGGGCTCGGGCCTAGAGTAGCTCAAGCCGTACACGACGTGCTCAAAGTAGGCAGTGCCGTAGTACAGAACGTCGCCATAGACCTGGCCCAAGCTGACAAGGCCCTGAAGAGGGAACCTCAATGGGTGCCTGAAGATCACCATTGCGGCGACAAGAAGACAGCCCGGTCCCCAAGCAATCGCGGTGATGCTCTCCATGCACAAAACAAAGGCGTTCTGTGTCAGGTAGCGGCTGTCCGAGAACGCGTACTCTTTCCACATCTGTCCAATCCACGTCTGGTGGGTTCCAATGTCCAACACGTTGAAAACGTAGTATCCCTCGAAGAAGATGTGAATCGCGCCGGAAAGGACGAACCACATGGCCGTCAGGAGCTCGACATTGGAAAGATCGGGCTGCAGGCGCTTTGAGATGACCTGGGTAGCGCTGAAGAGGACGGCGCAAGCACCGAAGAAGACGGTCAGGATTTCAGCTACGCTGGCTTCATTGGCGACCCAGCCTTCGATGTTCGTTCCCAATGGATAGTAGGGGTTGGCAGGCTTCGAAAGAATGTCGGAAGCATTGTTGGCGAGGTTGATAGCCATGTTCTCCATTGATGCGGCGGCCATTGTTGCGGGGATTTGGTGTTATAGGTAGCAGGGTTGATGCATGTAGGGGAACAGGAACAAGCAGGCAACCAAATATGGGAAAAAAGAAACAATGGAAGGCCAAGAGTCTAGTATGTCATTCTCTAACGATATGCACTGCCTTGCTCTGCCGTTGCCGGCACGTGTTCTCTTCTCCTTTCCCTGAATAAACAATGCTCAAAGTCGGCGGCCCAGACCGCTGGGACAACCAAGCGCACGAAGTTCATTGACCCTTACGCGGCGTAGAAGTGGATCAAGGGACACACTCCACCATCATCTCCACATTCTCGGCCTGGCTTCAAACTTCACTTCACCTCAATGTTCACGTGTCGTCACATGCGTGACCACGTACCTTGGCCTAGTTCGCTTGCACGCTGGGAATGATCTTCACTATCGCTAAAGATTTTTGCGTGTCTCAGCAATCATCCTAAACATCTACACTATCGGACATTGAGTCGATAAGCCCCGCCGTTGAGATAGGAGACCGAGATGGCAAGTAAAACTGCGTGGAGGAACATTATGGCTAACTCTAGGGGATTGCACCATAGACAAACCTCCAGTATACGGCCGCATCGTGCTAAATAGCTGATGGTCTGCGTAAAGAATGATGTTAGCGAAAGACCAAATGACATCGGTATACACCACCAGTAATCGAGTACAACTCACGGTGCAACTGCAGCTTCACGAGCTGACCTTGCTCTTGGTGAAAGCGTTTTCGTGCTATGATTCTCACCACCCGAAAGCATGACGGCCACTTATCTACGAGGCCCCCACATACCTTCTCAACGACAAAGGACTTGCGTCTTACGCAGCAATCTGGAGAGAGCGGCGAAGTTCCCGCACATAATGCCGGCGAGCGACTTGCAAAATCAGGCGATGACATCTCTGCAGAGCATAGAGTACACTGGAGTAGTACAGTGTGTCCTCACGGAGCGCTGAAGATTTGCATCGAGACACAAAGCGATTGTCATTCGTAATCATGAGAGGCATGAAGAGAGTTCAACATGCAGACAAAGCGATTGTTTTTGTACCCATGACAGGTATTGGGCTGAATTGAACAGTGACACCGACCCCGTTCATGATTTGTGAATCTGCGGCCTGGTGGTTGAGCGTTGTCGTCCTCGTGTCCATAAGAAGTGCCTGCTTGTTTTCCAAATTCTGTTTCTACCACCAGACCTGCAAGTAGCAAGCTCATACAGACATCATGGGCTTAGACTACTTGGAACCACGCACTCCCTCGAGCTGCCAGCTCGGCTTCAACGCGAATCCTGTCTTCTGGCTGGGCGGCGCTGATACGTTCATGAGCCCTGAGGAGATCAACGACTGGATCCATTCCGTCTCCTCGTTCTTGCAGGACTGGCATGACCACTGCTTGTCGAAGCCAGAGCACCAGCACCACTTGCGAAAAGTCCGAGATAACGTTGATGCCTTCATCAAAGACATGCATGAAGCGACTCAAGAGCAACACCAGCTTGCGAGGCAAGACAACAAACTCGTCTATTGCCCTTCCCACGATCTCCTCTCCGCTAAAATCTCCGGCGCACTCGGCTTCAGACACTACACTGCTGCGACTGTGTGCTTGATTGCTCGCTACGGCATCCGCGGTGGAAAGTTTGCGTCCCGCGACGATGAGGGCGCATGGCACCTTGCTGCGACCATGTTGCTCGTCACCATCATCCTCGACCTTGGAATTGGCGATCACTTCGCGTCGCAGTTCAAAACCAATGCTCAGGCCATGGCTGATGCAAAAGCCCGCAAGAGTGCTCTGGCCGAGGCCGATAGTGCTGTCGCGACGCTCGCACAACAGCTGCATGAACTCACGATGCAATCGGACAACGGGTTTAGACCCGAGGACGAACAGATGGAGGCTATGCGACTCGGCCTTTCGTCCATCAAGCTCTCACAGTGATTGCACTTTCCAGTTTTCTATAAGCCACGATCACCGAAGAGCGTTTCTGACGACCAAAACTTTGTACACTAGTATTGGAGGAGGCTTCTGAAGAGCACGACGAGAACGTGAACGTTCAGAAAAAGGCAGCTACCGTAAAATCAGTTTTGCTGCGGTCATCATCAAATCAACATTCATAAATCATTACCGCCAACCCAAATCTTCCATCTGTGCTCGTGACATGCCCCAACTATGAACCTTCCTCCCATGCATCCATTGAAATCAAGCAAGTCAACTCGTCGCAACTACCTACCAATGATGGACTCGGTACGAATGTCGGCTGGAAGCTCGAGTTCCTCAGACTCGTACCGTCAGGACCCACAGCTTCCACCATTACCCACCGATGAAAACCGTCTGCCCTAAAAAGGGTCTCAAATCCTTCTTTGCCTTTGCTTCCAATACTCACAAACTCCTCTCCAATCGCGTCTGCGGCGTAGAAGTTCCAATTCGCGACGGTGGTGGCACCGTTCCAAGAGACGTAGATCGCGTTCGCCGCCGTTTCATCCTGGGCGTACGAGTATACATTCGGCTTGGTGTTGGATGGTGTTGATTGCCATTCGTAGGAGAAGGCTCGATAGTTCATTACCGAGCCTGGCTGTGTGACGTCTGCGAACGTGGCGAAGAGTACAGTCTGGTAATCACCATTCTCGTCCGGAGCATGCTCGGAGATTGCGCCAATGCTGCCCCAGCCGTGGAACACATGGTCGTCAGCTAGGTGATGGGAGTTGGCTTGAGAATCTGACAATATGCCACCCTCGAGAGGAGCGAAGGTCTGCGAGAGAAGTGTCGCGGTGCCTTCGTTGTGATCGAGGCTGATGACCATGCCGCACGACTGCGGAGCGGTTTTGTTGAGACCATTTGAAGCGTTGTCGAAGATGGATATCACGGTGTGAGTGTCATTTTCGCTTCTGAAGCGTGCATCGTGCTGAGAGGAAAAGTTGAAACCCTGGCACTCAAAGTCGCTCGGCTGATCTCGATCGGTACCTGGGCAACTGAGTCTCCAGATGATGTTCTGGTCTGAGGCATTGATGTAGTAGAGCGAGCTGGTATGGCGAGCAGAGATTAGATAGTCGCCTGTACTCGTAGACTTATCGACAGAATTAATGTGGCTATGTTGCATTAGTATTGCATGGCCTGATGTTCCCACACCCGCCACAAAGAACTCACAAGTAGTCAAAAGGCGTACGCGGCGTCCACCCGTCTCCACCGACATCAGTAGTGTGTGGCATGATCCGAGTGTCTCGAATGTCAACATGGTTCGAAGAGAACCACTCGAAAAGCACCCGTCCAGTAGCGATGTCAATCTCTTGGAAGACACCTTGTGTCAACCAGCCCTGCTGATCCATCACATTGTATGGTGGATACGACAGATCAACAGGAATGATATTGTACGATGTGATCAGAGCCGTTTCGCCGCCTTCGGTCAGCCAAAATTCGTGCATGTCGACTGGAGTCGTGTTGTCGCCTGATTGCACAGAGGCAACGATACGGTAATCGCTATCGACAATGATGCCCACGCCAAATGCATACCCTTTCTCCTGGTTTGCGACGATCATACAAAGATGATCGGAACCCTGATAAGGGCATACGTGAAAGTTGTGAGTGTTGGCTGCGCCGATGAGCCCATAACCATCCCAGACCAGGTTGCCGAACTTGTCGTAGATGTATGGACCTGATGCTGAAGCCTGGTATGGAGACATGAAGATGTAGCCATGGGAGAAACCATTCTGGATTGTTACGTTCAAAGCTGGTGCTCTGGCATGAGGTCGCTAGTCTTGTGTAAGAGAACTTGCCGATATTGTGTCACCATACATGTATAATCGTAGCTTACTGTTTTGAACGTCGAAACAGGCGAGCTGCTATTATCCTGAGCGAGCACGACATTGCTGCAAACCGCTGCAAGGTACGCTGCTGCACGTAAGACGGACCGCATGTCGTCAAACGTACCTGCAGTTGGTCATTCGTTTCTCGTTTCGGTAGCTTCTCTCGTATGACCTAGCGATGAATCAATCCCCAGTGAGAAGAGTAAGCAGGCGTAGTAGTATCATGTGGACAAGACCGAACTCATATAGATTCTCTCACTAAGAACAAACAAGACCATATGCCAGCTATGCATAGGGCTAGTCCGGCTGGCGGCATCAAGACCGTGCCAAGTCAGTGGCAGTGACGACTTATATGCCCGCTCCAAGAGATCGTCTCGGACCCATCTTCCGAGGTGACAATGACGCCCGCGAAAGTGCTCCAGGCAAGCCGGATTGTTTGCCTTCGCATTCCAACGCTTCTGTGGCACTGATTGCGGGGAAACACCAACCGCGCAAACCTTTCGCCTCTACATGACAACGTTATCTTCACGTCTAACGCAGCTTTAGCAGCCTTGTCCGCCTGTGCTAGGTTTTTCTAAGATGTGAACATGCACATCGCCCCCGCCAGGTCTGATCCTGCAAGCGGGCTACTACCGTAGATGCGATGGTCATTGAGGCCAGTGATGACTGCAGTGGCGCCAGCACAGCGTGAGTGGGCACTTCAATTCTTTGCCTCGGTCATACCTCTGCCCGCCAAGAAGCATTTTGGAAAGTAGAAACCTGATTGTATGCGTCATGTGGGAGTACTACTGCATGGCCATGATATTATGTGGATCTATGAGTCTTCGGGAGGTCAACCCAGGAGCTTCGTTAGTAAGTATTCCTTGTAGGCAAGCAGAATCAACTTTGCGAATAGTCTAAGTACCTCCTTCCGGCTTAACGGCGAGCATGTGACCTGGTTCTTTCGGCGTGCTCTCACCGGGTAGATGGAGTAGTGAGGGCATTTCTGCAGTGTTGAATTCTGAGGCTGTGGACAAGTGGGAAAGGTGATCTTGCATTTGTGATTTAATGATTTGTTCACCCAATAGCTTCGAAACATATACCTCGTCATTGATACATCTCGTGCGTGTCATCGTCACCATACAACTTCATTTGCAGCAGCTCGCTTCACGCTTGGAGCCGAAGGCGCTCCACTGGTTTTCTACGCCTGCACGAAGACACCTCCGGGCCCTGTGACAACATTGCCTCGAAGTAGCCCTTACTCGGACGACTTGCACAATGCGTGGTGGTGGATTGAGAGTCATCGATTCGGTGATAACTCATCTGGGTATAGGTGAAGAAAACTGACGAAGGCCGACCTTCTAGGGCGGCCTTGACCAAGCATGTATTTGCTTTGCTTGCGTGTGAAAACCATCCAACCGTCACTCCTCTCCGTCCCCTTCTCTACATCTGCAGCCTCCACGTCCCTGCATCAACTTCTTAGGTGACCCGATGTTTCACTTGAGGGTCAAGGCTCGTCGTATCCAGTTGTGTCATGCTTTTTGTCGTTCGTTTCATGGTCGTTCATGAAAGGGTGGAAGAGTTTTTGGTGGCATGCCGGGTCATGTCAGATCGTTATGTTGTGTGCTTACTGGGGGCAGGCGGCCTGGACGTGGCCGGGCTGCTTGCAGCGGTAGCAGACGCGCTCCTGGGTGATCTCAGAGGGGCAGTCACGGGAAAGGTGACCGGTCTCGCCACCTAGTAAATGATTAGTACGAGTCCAGCGTCGCCAATGAGTCTGGTTGTAACATACAGTTGTAGCACTTCTGGCCCTGGGTGCAGTCGCGGCTCATGTGGCCGAAGCCACCGCAAGAGTAGCAGGTCTGGCCGCCCTGCTGGCCACCGAATCCACCACCGAAGCCGCCACGGCCGCCGTAGCCCTGCTGCTGGCCGTATCCGCCGCCGAAGCCAGCACCGCCCTCACGGCAGTTGCGGGCGATGTGACCGACCTTGCCGCACTTGTAGCACTCCTGGCCGCCGGAGGCGCCACCGAAGCCACCACGGGCACCGCCAGCAGGGGCGGTAGGGCACTCGCGGGAAAGGTGACCGGTCTCGCCGCACTGGTAGCAGGTCTTCTCCTTGGCGGGCTCAGTGCACTCGCGGGAAAGGTGGCCCTGGTTGCCGCAGTTGTAGCAGGTGGGGGTACCCTTGGAGGGGCACTCGCGGGCCTGGTGAGAGGGGTCGCCGCCTGTGAGTGATGGTGTCAGTGATGGTTCGGGGATGTGATGCGATGCGATGCGCGGTCGCATTGACTCGTGCGCGCGTCTAGCTCAGTCTGCGCACGCGACAGGCGAGTGAAGCGACCGATACAAACTCTGCATGGTGCGTGCAACAGTCTAGCGGCGCAGAGCAGTGGGTGGAAGGGCGTTCTCACAGTTGTAGCAGGCGCGGCCGCCGGTCATGGGGCCAGGGGCAGGTGCTCCAGTGTTGTACTCCATTGTGTTGATGTGTGGGTGTGGGTGGTGTGTGGTGGTGATGATGGGATTGTTTGCGGTGGTGATGTTCGTGACAGGTTTTGGAGCGGCGAAAGCGTTTAGTCGGTAAACGCTTGGAAATTCGATTCCCCACTCAGCGACTCAGCGGAAGGCTCGCTTGCAGATCCAAGTGTGCAGAGTTGTGGAGAAGGGAGCGAATCTCTCCGCGGGATGATTGTTGTAATTGTTGTCCGAGTGTGATGGATGGTACGTGTGCGATGTGTTGTTATTATCGTCGTCAGGATATCGATATATTCACGTCGTGCCGGCCAGTCGGTTTGCGTGTCAATGATCACCAGCCAGCGCAGTGCAATGCGCTTTCCATGCCACGTGCTTGCCTGCTGACTGAGTGCCTTGAAAGTTTTCCTGAGGCGTAAACGTTGCCGCTAGTGCAGCGTGCCGCTCCCGCCGAGCCCACTTCCAGGGTCTGCTCTCTCGAAGCACGGCATTTCCAGAGTCCAGAATCAGATCCCGGATAGTGCTGTCTCCTTGGTCATGCTGTCTCATACCCTCCCATGTATGCATACAGCTCATGATGGGGAATTGAAAGTCCTCGCTGGTTCGCTCTGCTCTGGGTTCGCAAGCGCGGCGCTCCAGAAAGTTAGCGAGCAGCGTCCGGAGAGGAACGAACATGTCCAGGCAATCAGCGCACACATTCATTCTGCGTCGTCCATTCATTCATTCATCATCGTCATCATGTAAAGTCATATACAACTAACGCCTGCCTCCCCTGACTCTGCTCCTTGAGCACCACCACATTTTCCTCGTCAAACGCAATCCAGCCTCGTATCAGTGTGAGTTCGTCCGGGTCGTTGTCCGGGTCGTCGCTCGGCGATGTTCCAGTAGATTCGTGGGTGGCGGATGGTCGATTAACAAGATCGAGTCCAGCCTGGGTACCATCCGTGGTGTCCGTTTTCGCAGTCTCGGGCTGAACACGCACGCTCAGATCACCAACAGCTAGCCTTTTACGCGCTGCTAACGAGCCAAAGCCCCCCTCAAGCTCCCAAACGCGCAATTCATCGCCCCGCTTGCTAACAGAGACGGCTTTGCCCCTGCCTCCTACATGTGCTCCAGAGACAGACGAGGTATGACCCCAGAGTCTGCTGCCGGCGCTGATAGACAGAGAGTCGGCCGTGGAAGAAACCAAATAAAGCGTGAGAGTATTATCGGGATGGGACACCAGCAGATAAGGATGTGTATACGAAAGCGAAGTCGGCTTCGAGTGAATATGGCGAAGCTCCAGAGCCGTGGAAGTCGCGAGTCCACTGCTCGCTGGTGTAAGATGCGGTGTCATTGGTTGAGACGCAAATGCGAGTGGGCGGTAGTGCTGGTCGATGGCCGAAGAGATCCTAGATTCAAGTAAATCACCGCCCTCCGAGATCTTGACTTCTTGTACTCCCACAGTCCATCCAGAGAGATATGTAGGTATCGCATACGCGATGGAGACCACGACTGAGCCCGAAGTAAGCCTTAAAGAAGTGGTCAGAGGAGGCCAGACCGTATGTGACTTGAGAGAGTGTAATAAACGTGGATGGCCAGGCACGCCGCCCGCGGACTTTGAAATGTCGCACTTATAGAGCGATAGAAGCTGTGTTGCCGTCATGGTCACAATGTAAGGCCATGCCATTGCTACCGAAGAGACCACTCCGTTGATTGATGGCTCGTGGCTGTAAGTATGGGCAAACTTGTTAGAGGTGTGGTCCAGAGAGAAAATGGCAAAGGAGCCATCCTCAAATCCTACAACAACGCGTGATAGCTTCGCATCATTTGATGCTCCATCAACAGCAAGTGATGTAGGAGGTGCGCGTTGCTTTTCTCCAAAATGCTTTTGTGCGAGCAACCTTCGATCACTTTTGGCCGACCAAGCCCGCAAGCCGTCGTCAAGGCTGGCCATGTAGATCACACCATCGTGCATCTGCACAATGACAGGCGGGACTGGCGCCTGCTCTGCAACGTGTATCTCATTGACAGCACAACTCCCCTTAGTCCAGTTGTGCCGCAGCTTGTACTGTCGCTTCCAATTTGTCCGACCTCCTCTTTGAACGAGATGCTCATCACCTAGCCACTTCGAAGCTTTTGACGCAAAGTGCAGGTTCTTATCGGCGGTCGCAACGTCTTTGAGGCCTGGCAGACGGCTCGCTCGAGGCCTGACGAAGCGGTCATAGTAGCGCTGCTTCCAGAGCTGACCATCGCCAGCCAGCACGCGGTATTTGCGCGAGAGTCTACATGTTTAGCACGGAAGTAGCACGATGAGCCGCTGAAGACTTACCTCTGACATATCGCAAGCTGGGAGACAGGGAGGTAAGACAGTACACGCAAGAGCAGTTCGTCGCTGAGGTGTGAGAGATGGTCTCTCACGGCGGGACGAATGCGCTTGGCCTCATGGTTGGCATCGACATCGGCCTCGTCTGCGCGCCTCTTCACCATCACGTCTGAAGAGTACGGGACGAGTAGCAGTCTTTTTCAACAGACACGAGCGAGGAAGACGACATGGTAAAACACCTTAGTGGCGGCTTTGTTGCGAAAGCGGGTCAGGATGGCGTGCACGCCGCCCAAGCGGTGCAAGGGTTCGGGAGGGAGATCGATCGACGAACTTTTGACTGCAAGTGCCGAAAGTCTGCCTGCACCTCAGGCTGGCACTCGACTTCGCGACTGCACGCGTCAATTATTCGGTCACATTGAATCATTGCATCTTCTCGTCTGATATCGCGCGTCGGAGCCTTTGGTAATGCTGTGACAGATACGTGCGGCAACAACATGTCCGCGGCAAAATTCACACGAGGTTTAAATGTCACGCCAGTTTCCACGCCTCCAGGTCCTCAGCCGTCCGATAATGCGTTCCGGACCATTCTGGCCAAAAGAGCAGCCCGGATTGATGAACTCGAGATAGAAAATGCGGAACTCCAGGCTCAGCTCGAGGACGCCTTGTCGCGCGTCGAACATGACACTGGCGATCAAACCCATCCTAATACGACAGTCGCCACTGAGGCCAGAGCCGACGACGAGTATGCAATTCTGAAACGGCGGTATCAAAATCTGGAGACACGCCACAAGAAGCTGCAAGCTGATTATGATGCACGCGAGAAGTACGTGGAGGCGGCCACGAAAAAATACAGAAAAGCGAAAGAAAGTGCAATGCAGTGGCAAGCTTATATATCGAAGCACCTCAACAATCAAGCGGGCGAGCACGCACATCAGACACCGCGTGGTGCGAATAAGATTTTACCAGTTCCGCCGCCGCCAATACCTCAAGAAGTCAGCGATATCGACGTCACGCCAAAGCCTCAACGTCAAACCTCACCAGAGGCGGCTGAACTTACAAATGAGGCACCAGAAACCAACCATCCCGTTACGGGCTCATCCAAAGAAGCGGAGGCTTCAAGTGCGGCCATTGAGAATCCACGCTCTTCACCTTCAAGCTCACATTCCAAGCGAATCACTTCAAGCCAGACAACAGAGGATGACCAAGCTGAGGTCAGATCGTATGCGGTCAAAGTCGAACCATGCAGTGACGATGAACCCGTGGTAGTTCGGGAGAACATCCTGAAACGTCGAAGAAACGAATCGGCCACTGCTATGCCTCCCCCACTTCGAATCAAACAGGAGCCCGAGTCCCCCAAAAGACCTGGCTCTGCAGAGGAACCCATCTCGTTGAGATCAGAAGAGTGGAGCAGTCCCACCACCAGAGCGCGTCCATTAATCCGCATGGAGACTTCGGATTTGGACGCTATGCGCGGCACATTCCAGACACCCCGCAAGAGAAAATCAAGAGACGAGTCTCGAGCAAGATCTGAAGAGCGATCGAATGCAACATTACATCCACCGCGGCACCTTGCCCGCAATTCATCGTCTCTTTCAGATAGTGATATTCCGGATCTTCCTGCACTGCCAGTTGCTTTCGAGCAGGCAGAAGATCCTGCGAACATACGCCAAGCAGCAACACGCAATACACATACTACACCAAAAGAAAGATCGTATGGTCGCCAGCGCGGAGCTCTTTGCCCGCTGAGTCCCAATGTTCCAACGAATCCGCAGACGGCTAAGAAACGTCGACGTACTTCCGAGGAAGATGCTGGTAAGGTCGGCATGCTAGCCGAGGACGGCGACGAAAGTACCAGCCAAGTCACACCAAAATTGAACAACATCGAAGCAAAGACTCCAGCGAGCAATCGTCTCGAGTCCATGCTTGAGAACCCGACTCCTGGGAGACAGCCTCTCAGTGCGCGTCGCTTGGCGCCTGATACATCGAAACGAATACGTCCACAACGACCCCAGCATAAAATAGAACCGACAAATCACATCAAGGCAGCAGTGTCTTCATCATCCAAGGAACTCGAGCGACTAGACCAATCGAAAAGTCACACCAAGGCCGCAATCCCCTCAACATTGAAATACCGTCGTCCACCCGGTATCGAAAAGTCACCACCACCCATAAACCCCGACTCCGAACCTCTACGCTCCAGACCACTACAGCAACTCCGCCCCCACAACTTCCGCATCAACCCAGCCTTCGCCGACAGCGACTTTGCCTTCTCGGACCCAATGAACAGGAAGACCAAAGCCGCCCGCCGCTGCCTGCCAGGCTGCATCAACCCAGCCTGCTGCGGCGAGTTTCTCGACGCCGCCCGCCACGGCTTGCTCCCGCCCTCTTCAAAATCCGACGCCCAAGTTCTCGAAGACATGTTCGGCTCCTCCTATGCCGAGATCATGGCCTCGTACCCGCCGCACAAACACGCGGAACTCCTCATCCAAGCGCGCGCGCAGGAATTCGCCAACGAGCATGGAAAGCATCGCAATACGTTTGAGCGCGCGGCGACGCCGCCTGGGTTTTGGCGGACGGAGATGCCGAGCACGCAGGAGGAATTGGAGGATCGGCGGAAAGCTGAAGAGATGGAGAGGATGAAGACGGAGGGCATGTGGAGAGAGGCGATGCGTGGTGGTGGGCGGTGGTTGTTCAGGGACGAGTGACCAGACTGTGCTCGTTAGGGGGCCGAAAGGAATGGGCGACGAAGTGTTTTCTATTTTACATGTACCTATAGTCAGTCGCGGGTGTCACGCAGCACACTCTTCTGCCATCAGCATGGGAAAATCCCTGCAGTAAATGATCTAATTGGCTAAGAACGATATCTACACCAGGCAGAAAAGCAACAAAACGCTCCAACCGCCTCCCCAGCCAGTTCCTTCACGCAGCCCACTCCGATCCGATCCAAGCCACGCAGCACTCCAGCCTGGCCGCAACTTACACACCCTTTTACGTACCCAGAGTACCCCCAGCCTCCCCTCAGACCCTGTCGAAAAGCCCGGACGTCGACAAACTCCTGAGGCTGTATGTCTCACTCCTACGACCCAACGGCCACTCGTTCTTTCGAACAAGAATAGCCGAGCAACAAACGGGTAGCCGAAGGATCCTAGTCAGTCGAACACCCGTCTGCTCGCTCCATCACATTCGGGACGCGCGTTGCGCATTTCGAGGCTGACCTTGCCGTGATGATTTTCTAGGTTCGTCGGCTTGCGCGCGCGCACGTTTTGTGGTGTGTCTATCGTGTTGCTTTTCTCAGCTGGGGAATACAGTGTACATGGACGTGCATCGATCACCGACAGGGATTGGGGATTTGGTGAGAGCTCACCGCTTTCTGCGGGTACATGGCCTTTTCGGTTTTGTCACTTTGTGATGGGAGGACATTGAGATCGAGGGAAGAAAAGGGTTGAAAAAGGAATTGGATGGGTCATCGCAGAGGAATGTGGACGAATTGTGGACGAAGTGGTGTTACTTTATGTTGGATCGTTCAGGAATTGATGGCGAGAACAAGAGGCGTTGGGCGAGCGCCAGAAGCATCAAAGGAGACAAACCGCATTTGATCAGAAAATTACACCAGCTGTCGCACCCAGAAGCGGTCTTTAAATGTTTTCATTCACTATCTTATCGGAACTGATATTCGTTCTCTCTGCAAACCATCTCTTTCCTCGCGTGAGCACATGCACGCTTCCAATGCCCACCATTATCATAACAGTCTTCTTTTCTGCCAATATAGTTAGGATGAGAACCTGCCCGCCCCATTTGATCGTGGACTCCGTCGCTTGCCAAAAAACTATCATTTCGTTCCATTTCCATTAACCCATGAATACCGTACCCGGGAGTTGCCTTAGCCGTGGCTAGGTCGTTCCTGTCCCATGCTCGTTCCAAGATAAGCCCTCCTCGCAAGAACCATGCACACTAAGGGAAATATAAAAGCAAGAAGCTACCTTCTCTGTGATATCGCGTCAAAGCACGTCCCACGAGCGAGCGCCGTGCTGCCAGAGAAACAAACGACAATAATTGCTTCCCGTGCTCGTGACACATCATCAGCTCACGTAGCCTCCGGCGCGGTTGCCGCCTGCAGTCTGCAGAGTGGCACTATACCAACGCTGAAGGTCCTCGACCCTGGCACGGAGTTCCTTGACCTCGTCGCGGAGAGCGCTATTCTCCCGCTCGACAGCGCCGATGTGTTCGATCGCACCGTTGAGGATCTCGCACTTGCTTGGCTTGGCGCCGTCTGACAACAGAGCTACCACTGGGGTTGGCTCGCTTGCGCGGTGGCCAGATCCTGGTTGGTGGTGGTTGCTCATCAAAGGGATGGCGCCAGACGTGCGACGTGAAGCCAACGAAGGGACCGTCTGGCGAAGCCTTTCCAGGTGGGCGTTGAGATTCTCACGATAGCGGCGTTCAACCGCCGTGTGAGGGATTCGTTGGCGCTTGCGACCACGATTCGGGGCTGTCGTTGCCGGTTTGGAATTCTGGTTCGATTCCGACGGGACGAAGTCTTCGTCGCTGTCGTCGCTGCCAGAGGCTTTGATGTTCGCGGTCTTGCTAGGTTTGCCGGGAAGGCCTTTGCCCGGATCAGTCTGTGAACGAGACATCGGTGGGCGATCGACGCTCATCTGCTCGGCGGAATCCTGGTGAGGGCTGGTGATGGGCGCGTGGGCGTGCGAATGCCTGACGTTGCCCGTGACTCTCGGTGGAAGAAGATGGGCGTGATTCGGCTGATTTGGAACGAACGCTTCGATGGGTTCCTGCGGTGAATCGAAGTTGGACGGCGTGTTCATGTCCATGTCGGACCACGTGTTGTCGGCTGAAAAACAGGGTGAAATGAGGTTATTCGACGCGACGGTGCTGCTGAAGGCCATATAAGGCGGTGTCTCGTCCGGGAAGTAACGTCGGTCGATACCAGCCATACCGAGCAATTGTTGGTGTTGCTGTGGATTTGACTGCGGTTGACTCTGCGGTGCCCATTGATTGGTGAGCATGGGCATGTGCGGAATGTAGCTGTTTGATTGTTGACTGTGGTGGTGCTGGTGCTGCCAGTCCTGGTCTGAGGTTTGGTCGGGCATGGTATCGAAGGGCCCGTGACCGTGGAAGGAGGGAGCAAAGCTGGAGTGTAGAGCTGTCATTGAGTAGGAGGATTGGACGTGCAAGGGTGAACCGGCAGGCCGGGACGCAGATATGAGTGGGCGCTGCGCGCTGATGTATCAGACTGGGTGCCTGGTATCAGAAGCTCGCCGGTGTTGACGGACTGCCCGATGACTAGCCAAGGACGCTAGTCTGGCTGAAGATGGGGGTCACGAGAAACACAGACGGACAGGCTCAGCTGGTATTGAAGGCAGTGATGTTGGTATGATGGAAGCGTGTAGCTCTGAACCTCAGCTGCAGCGACCAGACGAAAGCAAAGACGACGATAGAGACAACATCGCCAAGGCTAGCTAGCAGGACGTCAGGGGAGAATAGCTAGGGTAGGCAGTGGGGGAGATGTGCACGATCGGGTGCATGTACCGGGAGGAGGTAGACGAACGGTGGCTACGACGACACCGCCGCTATGGCGGTGGAGCAGCGTAGGCAGAGCAGAGATGGAAGCAAGAACAGTACGTCCCCGCGCCGCGACCGATCCAGAAGCGCCTGCTGGTATGCCAAAAGGGCAAGGGCGGCGGCGGGAGGAGGGCGGCATCGGAACCGCGATGCGCAGCAACACGTCCATGCTGGATGGCTGACAGGGAAGACGAGGGAAGGGCTACATATCGGGAGGACCCAAGGCAGACGGGGCAGCTGCTGGCTGCCGTGGGATGGGCGCCGGGCGTCACCTCGCAGGGCTGCGCACCTGGCCTGCCTGCCTGCCTATACCCACTTGCTGAGCTTGCTATACCTCAACCTGGGTCGGCGTCGACGGTTGCTGCAGCCATGCGGGCTCAGCCGGCGTCCGGGTCTCGCTGGCGAAACCCTGCGCCAGGCAGGCTCGCAAACGACGGATGGTGAGTGGTAGCAAGTGGTGATTCGTGAATGCAAGCCGGCAAGCCTTGCTCGTGTTGTTGTTGTTGTCTTGCTCTGCCACGCCCAACCAGCCAGCCAGCCAGCCAGCCAGCCTTGCCTGCCTGCCTGCCTCCTCTCATCACCTGGGGGCCGGCTTCTGCCTTTCTCACCATTCGGCGTCTGCAGGGCAAGGCAAGGCAAGACCGCACAAGGCTTCGGCAGCACCGGCGCGCATCATTGGCCGAAAGCAACGGGATGCCGAATTTCACGTGGCTGGCTGCCGGCGCACCGTGGGCTGTGGATTGGAGAGGCGCCGGGAGGCGTTGGCAGTTGCCGCGATGATTGGAAGAGCTTGAACGAGCTTGGAGCCCATCATTATTATTATTGCCTCGCCCAAGGCCGTTCCGCTCGGGGAGCTGGCTTCTTACTCTTCTACCTGCCTGCCTGCGCCGCCACCGCCGCCTCGGACACCGGTGCTGCCTCCTGGGTCAGTGGTCAAGCAACGAAGGAGGGGTGAGAGAGGGCGTGCGTGAAGAGACGAGTGGTCGCGCATCAGCAGGCGTGCGACGGACGCTATGAGCAGCCATGGCCCATCCATGGGACGTGGCCATGTCTCCATATCCGCCAAGGCTGCCGTGGTCACCAGGCGTGTGTGAATGGTCGAGTCGCTCTCTCAGAAGCATACTCGCACACGCAGCCACGGCGCCCATGAACGCACGAGCTGGGAGGCTCCCAAGTCCGTGGGCGGAGATGCAGAAAGCACACGAGAGAGCACAACCACCAGCACATGCCGCCCGGACAAGTGCGACTCTGCTGCTCGGCTTCCGATGTCGATGTCGATGTGTCGAGGCAGGCCGCATCACACATACCTGCTGCAAGAGCCTGCCTACCCTACCTTGCCCCGTTTCTATTCCGCACCCTACTATTGCGAAGCACGGTCGTCGTCGGCCTTCGCTTTGCACCTCTCTGTCTGTCTGTCTGTCTGCCACTATTATTCTGTCTCTCGTGCTGGCAGGCTGACTTCCATTCTCGTGTGTGCCTCGCCTCCCCTCTCAGCTCTGTGTTCTGTGCTGCCCAGCTGCACGCGCGCGCACACCGGTCTGGCATCTTCCGGCCGAGCTCGGTGTCGTCGCTGGCGGTGCCCGTAGACCAGCAGCCTGGCAAGCTTCCTCCCTCATGCTCGAACTGTCGTCTACTTTCGGAGTTGTTGCTCTAAACTCTGTTTCTCGCCAAACGCGGGGCAAACCATGCGCCTTCGCTCGCTTCCGGTCTTGGAACCAGGAATCGGCTTGAACCTACCCCAAGCCACTCACCATCCCTCGCACACATATCTGTTTCGCATATTCTCGAGCCTATTCTCGGCTGTACTTGCGATTTGCTCGTCTGCGCCGTGTCTGTGTCTGACCTTGACAAGCTTCGCGCCCAAAGCACGTGATGGCACACGGCACGTGGAGTCTCAGACTGTCAAACGAAAACGGATAGTGCAAGAACGGAACCTCTGGCTTTGCAGGATAAGGGAGTGCGCGCCAATCGGCGATGTTCCACACATAGTCCTGAGCTGGAATGCCGCTGCCAGGCTGGCACGCGTATGGCTGCTGCTGCGTTTGCCTCGGAAAGTCCCTTTTATTTTCGCCTAATGCGGCTGATAGAGTAATGTGAAACGAGCTTGGACCGGCTTAGCCTCTAAGAAAGTGCTTGCATATTCGATCTGTCCATTCTTAGACTTAGCAAATCCGAGCGAGCATGATGATTTATGATGTACCCATGGAAAGCACCAACAAGAAAAAGAAAATAAAGAATCCCACGGTTTTGCGGGTTCCAGTCCCCCGTGGCCCTCCCGTACTCGTAATCCCTTAGCAATACTCGTGCTTCAACCCAAACGCCGCCAACAACACAGCTGCTCTGTGGTCATCCCTGAGCAGCCACCATTCCACACCTGCCAATCGCCTCCATTCCGTGACCTGGAAGTCCGAAGACGCAGGGTGAGGTCAAACAAGTGAGCTCGTGCCCTTGCTTTGCTCAAGCATAGTGGTCTTGGTCGTTGATCGAGACCGTCTGGTCATACTCGACAGCCACATTGTGGTCTTCGCCCATGGTCTTGATGGTCGAGATGAAGTCGGCAGGTACCTTGCAGGCGAGGCCCATGAAGATGTTATACTCGTGAGTAATCACGCCACCCTGGAAGAGCAGGCATCAGTCATCACGTCTAGGTAGACAGCGCAGCGGGGACCGCAGATAGATTGCGTCCGACTCACCACTTTGGCGATAGCGGCCTTCAACTCATCCATCTCCGAGTATGGGGTGCCCTCGGGGAACGAGACGATGATCGGCTGCTGGTCTGCGTCTGCAGCCATGGCCAGCGCCACCAGGACGGCGACGAGGAAGGAGACGAGGAAGAACTTCATTTTTGGAGACGAGTTACTGTTGATTTTGGTATGTCGAGAGTGTGTGTCAAGTCAAGATCTCTGCGAGCAGCGGCGAAAGTAATCTTCTTCAGTGATGATACCTTGGAAATACGAGGGATAAGAAAGGGATTCTGGGCAAGCCATTCTGATGCGCCGGGCTGATGACGTGAAACCACAGTGACGGAAGGTGCGAGGGAACGGGAACGGCTTTGCAGATCATCCTGCACGTGACTTAGCACGTGAACACGGCCTCCCATCGTGCCTCGGTGTTTTGCGACGACAGGACAGTGCGTTGTTTGCGGCCGTAGAGCTCTGAAGATCACGAGTCAAAAGGAAAAGCGCATCCTCCACAGGCCGTTTGTCATCTCTTAGCATATACTATACAGTAATCAGAACCCACCAAATTCTGAAACTCCCAGCGAAAATGGCGGATACACAGGAACAAAAGCCAACCGTCACTCTCCATTGGTTAGTTCCCACTTCCCGCATGGGCGCCACGAGTCTTACATGCATGGCGATATACCGCTCTATATGATCTTCAACGCTTGCGTATACCGATCACGTCCCGGACATCAAGCCGGACCCACAAGAATAGCTCTTGAATCGCGCAAGCAAGACCGAGAATCGGGTATCTCTAACATGGCACGACAGGCTCGAGAAGTCTCGCTCCCAGCGCATCGTCTGGCTGCTTGAAGAATGCTCCAAGAACACCGGCTACTCCATCGAGGTGTACAAGAGGCAGTCCAACAAGCTTGCACCGCCCGAGCTCAAGGCTGTCCACCCGCTCGGCAAGTCGCCTCTGGTCACTGTCGCCGCACCTTCGCTCGAAAAGCCTATCGTCTTGGCCGAGAGCGCTGCGATCTGCGAGTACCTGTGTGACCACTTTGCACCACACTTGGTGCCCACGCGTTACCGTGAGGGTTTTGAGGGCAAGGTTGGCGGCGAGACCGAGCAGTGGCTCAGGTATCGCTTTTACATGCACTATGCCGAAGGCAGCCTTATGAGTTTGCTCACGGTTGCCATGATCATGGACAGTAAGTTTTCCCCATGAACCATCGGGCCGAAAAAGATTCGTTCTCGTACGATGGGTATCACAAAACAGCACTGACCAAGATCCTCCATTCAGACATCCGCAACTCTCCAGTGCCCTTCTTCATTAAGCCTGTCACGCGAGGCATTGCCGACAAGGTCGACACAATGTACTTGAACGCAAACTACGAAACCCACTTCGGTTTCCTGGACTCGCAGCTCGCGACTTCGCCTGACAATGGCGAGTATCTTTGCGGTGCTTCTCTCACAGCTGCGGACATCCTGATGTCGTTCCCTATCATCGCGGCCAGTGGCAAAGTTGACGCCCAGAAATACCCCAAGCTGAAGGCGTATGCGGCCAAATTGGAGGCGCACCCGGGCTACGTTGGTTGTGTCAAGAAGATGGAGGAACTCACTGGAATGCCTTTCGAGCTGAGGCCTTGAGCTGATTATTGCATGAGGGCGGTGCCGGTTCTAGGATGAGGTGAAGTTTAGTGGAGGTAATTTGAGACTACGATGTCATTCTGGGTAAAACACTCACGGCAAAGAAATCATCCCAACAAGCAGATATTTTCTTGCTTCGACTGAATTGCGAACATGTGAATACGTTTTCATCTTGTGCATACATGTTTGATATACCCCCAAGCGACAAAACACTTATGGTATCTACGCAGTTGGAAAAACAAAAATACGTCCCAAGAAATCATCCAATCCCACCAACGCCACATGGTCATATCTCAATAAGCGTCGCTTTTCGTCACCCCTTCACGGCACCCACACCATGACATTATAGCGAAAAGCAAACACCGAACCAACCGATCTACTGGAACAACCAGTACTCCGCCGCATAAGGCACCTCAAACGCCGCAGGCATACCCTCGCACGTCTTGGGCGGCTGTCCGCCCGCGGTGTTCAACCGATACACCTCCTTGAACACCTGCCCATCGGTCGTAGTCTTCGCGTCCAGACGCAGCCACGCCACCGGCCCATTGCCCGAATTGTACGGGCCGGCCATCGCGGTCGCAGGAGCAGGCGTCGAGTCGCCTTTCTTGAAAGCGCCTGTGCCGTAGCGGTGAGCGCCGGTGTCGAGGTCGAAGTACGGCGTGGTGGCGTCTTTGAAGTAGTGGTGGCCGGACATGCCTTGGTAGATGGGGGAGTTGGTGTCCGAGGATGAGGGAATAGGGAGGTCGAGGGCGATGGGGCAGAGGCGGGAGAGCAGTTCGGGCATGTCAGCGGCCAGGCAGGACACGTTGAAGAGGGTTGCTACGGCGCCGGCGGCGACTGGCACGGCGGTGCTGTTGCTGAGGTCGCAGGTGTAATTTTGGTTGCCGCGGCCGATGGCGACGTGGCCGAGGGTGAGGCCTGCTGCTGGAGGGGGCAGAGCGATGGGTGCTGTTGGGGTTGTTAGAGCGTGGTTCTTAGGTGAGGTGTATTTAATCATTCTGGAGTCGATGCTTACCTGCTGGCATGACAGCGTTTCTCAGATCGCAGGATCCACGTTGTGAGTCGCGGCCACGGTGCCATCTTCTGCCAAAGTCGGCGTATGATGATTCCTTGGAGTCTCCGTCCCATCCATTATAGGCTCCACGGCCCCCATTTGTCTCGGCCAACGAGGAGTCTTCAGAGTCTCCATCCCATCCGTTGTAAGCACCACGGCCTCCATCGGCATTGGCAAATCTCTTGGAGTTTTCCTTCACTTCGTTGTAGGCTCCACGGCCTCCATTGGTATCGACGGATGAAGATTTTCTGGCGATTTCGTCCCAACCGTTGTAGGCCCCACGGCCTCCGGTAGGATCAGCATCGGCAGATTTCTTGGAGTCACCATCTAATCCATTGTATGCTCCACGACCGGTATTGGGGTCGGCGTTGGTGGAGATCTTGGACTTTTCGTCCCAGCCGTTATATGCGCCACGGCCTCGATTGGTGTCGACTTCAGCACATGTGTTGGCGTCGCCACCCCAACTGTTGTATCCTCCACGACCACAATCGGGATGAGGAGCTGGTGCGGCAATAGCAGCTGTTGCCAACAAGGCTGTGTGAAGTAGAAGTCTCATCTTGCTTGGCTTAGAAGACCGTTGTTGTCGAATGCTGTTTATAGTCTCCACTCTCGTGTCGATCAACGTAATATGTCCGCCGTGCTTTAGCGAGAATTAAGCAAAACGATGAGATTGAGGAGGACAGGAGGATGAGAGAGGACGATGAGGAGGATGAGACGAAGAGGACGTAAACAACGTCCGGCGTCAAGCGCCGTGTTGCAGGTTGCTATATACATGGGCTGGGGTTCGCATGCTGTACTACCAAAAGTTGCATGCGTGTCAATGCAGACGCAACCCTGGGCGCGTAGGTCGGCGCCAGAATAGCAAAGATGGTTACTAGGCGATGGCTGGGCTTCGGCGGCTATTCTGGTATATCTCTTGAAGGTGATTGGCTGCTGCCACGGCAGGATGGGCGGCTGGCGCTTCGTCAAAGGCTTGGGTAGTATGCATTGTTATGGTCTTTAGAAGAATCAAGTATTGTAGCATTCACATGACAGACATATTGATTGAATGCATTTCGGTTGCGGTCTGGAAGATGGTTTGTGGCTGCGGCGTGGTGTCGGTTGGGAAGCGACGTCGAGACTTGCTCACATCTCCTCAACTTCATCCTGCGTGGCTCCACAGAGCGCGAGGAGTCAGTCTTGCCTTCGACAAAACCCCGTAAGTGTTGATATAGAGATCAACCTGCTATCTTAAAATAACATGCACGATCTCATCGGCTGCCAGCACCAAAAGCAGCATGCCACGGTTACCACCAGCGCAGTACCAAACCCGCCACCCAATAGCCAGGCATCCGGCGCTTAAATGACTGGCTCAGAACAATCGGGGCTCCACCCCAGTAGCTCCAACCGCCCGTTCAAAGGAACCGTTTGCCAGAATGACTTGCATGACCATTTGCCCAATCGGATTCACTACAAGTGGCCAGACCTCACGTCGCGGGCTGCGCGAGCCGGTAGCCGCTGATGATGATCTGGACGTGTCGCGTGGTTCTTGTGGAGTAGAGCACTTCCACCGGCTTCGATGGTATATGAGAATAGCATTGGCATTTGTTATGACGAGCCTTTGGGGACGATGGACGATGCCATGGCCGAGGAGAAAGGCGATGGGCGCTTGTCGAGCATTATTGTACTGTGTACTTGCTGCGTGACAGACTTGGTAACACCCTTCACGTGGCTCCAGTCTCTTATACCTCACATATGCAGCATGTCAGCCAATGCAGAGCAGCGTCAATGGCGGCACCAGAGCTCGATGTCGTGCCCTTTCATTGGCGTTGGTACAGGAAGACCAGCTGCCATCAATCTGCAGCTATCGTCTCACAGAACGCTCACGCATACACGGAGTCATGGTTCTCGTACAACGTCCAGCGTCCATTACCTACAGTCAATAGTTCTACATAAAACAACCCATTGTCCCGATCAGCCCGCCTGATCGAAGTCATCATGCGTCCAGTCCCCATGTGCCGCTGTCCCGCCCAAGCCTGCAACAGTGGCGCCAGCGCCAGCTCCCAAATTGCTAGCATGCTGCTCAACATCCGCGGAGCCCATCCAATACAGCATGGTGAAGACGAGCAAGTGCAGCGCCAGACAATACATCGCAAACAGATTCCTGCTCGTCCGTGTCTGCAGTACCAGGCGCGTGATCTGGAAAACAGCGCGCTCAGGCAGGCTCATGCGCTTCAGTGCTCGTGTACTTTCTCTGCCACGGAAAGCAGCGAATGGCGAGATGTTGCTTTCGTATGTGCTGCGATAGCGATCCAGGGACAAGCCTGAGGAGCTGTCCTGGGAGACTTGGATGGTGGACGGGTTGGGATTGGCACCGTAGGCGCTTCCTGACGTTGAAGGCTGGGCGCTCGGGCGGTTGTACGTTGATACGTAGCGCGTCTTCTCGTAAAGATTGAGATTGTCCTTTTGCAGGCTGGAGACTTCAGAGCGAAGAGTACTGACGGTCTGGTATTGTTTCTGCAGTTCTTGCTCCAGCTCTCCGATCTTCTTTTTGAAGCGATCGCGCTGAGCTGTTACCATTGGCAAAATACCGGGGCCACCGCCCACAGTCTCACCAGGGCGCAGTGGCGATCCAGAGCCTGAGCTCGGGTCAAATCCACCAATGATGGAGGAAGTTGGCGAAGTACCGCCCCCTCGTCTGCTGCCATAAGCTGACTTGGGGAACCTTGATGTGTACGTGCCTGCGACGGACATGGTCTCAAAAGCGTTGGAAGCTTCTTGCTGAGTCTTCTGCAGATCATTCTCTAACGACGCATTGAGGTTCTGTGCTTTCTCGAGATCGGCATTCACCGTCGAGAAGTCCTCTTGTAGCTCGTCAAGCCTCTTTTGCAAGTCGTTGTTTGATACTCGCAGATCAGTGAGCTCGTTACTCAACTTCTTGTTGCGAGCAATGAGGAGCTGTTCAAGAGACTCTCCTTTCGATTTATCTGCATTGCCGTTCGCGTGAGATACTTCTGGGCCGTCCAGGTCTGCGTCGTCTACTGCGGCAAACTCAATCGAACGCAGCATCTCCAACTCGCGCTTGACTTCGTCGTAGTCACTCCACTTCTGGATACGAGCTTGTAGCGATTCGCGGTCTGCTTTCAATGTGTTTGCCTCCTTCTCAAGGCCACGCAGTTTGCTCTCGAGCGCACTTGTCTCGGCTTCTTTGTCATATCTTGAATTATCAATACGGCGAAGTAGAGACGAGTTTTCGGAGCGAAGGCGAAGATAAGCTGGTTCGTCCTCAACAGCGGTAGTTCGTCCCGAGGACTGGCTAGCAGACTGCGCAAGCTCGATTCGTAGCTGTTCGTTTCGAGCCTCAACATCTGCCAGCCTTGCAGTCGTTCTCTCCAATTCAGAGTTGGCCAGCTCAAGTTCCGCAGCAGTAGCAGCATTTCTGCCAGTGTCTGGTGTCTCCTCGCCAGTCTTCTCCAATCTCTGTGAAACCTCATAGCTCGCCTTCAACTCCTTCAAGATCCGATCTTGGCTCTCGACCTTCTCTTCCAGGTTCTGTTCCTTCGCTGCCCAGTTGTCCTCCTTTTCTTTCAATACAGCAGACCACGACTCCTCGACTTCTTTGATTCGGGAGTCCTGTGAACCCTCGAACGACTGTCTTTTGTTGCGCTCTTCCTCCAGTTGCTTCTCCGATTCTTCAAGCTGCGAGTTCAACTTGTTGACCTGTTTCTGCAAGCGCTCATTCTCGCCTTCAAGCTTCGGGACAACTTCCTCCACAGTGACCAAAGAATCAATCGAGGCGTCCAGCAAAGGATATGGATCCGGTGCTTCCGATAGTGGAGTGTATGCTTGCATGAAAGCCGAATTGATCGTCTTGTTGTGGTTCGTAAGCACATCCACGTATCCCTGGTACGACTTGAGCAAGTCCTTGAACTCCACCAGCTTGGCCGCATCGTCGAGCTTCTTGAAGTCCTTCGTCTTCTGCGCCAGGTCCTTGCGCTTGAGCAGCGAATCGCGCTGTTGCGAGACAAGCTCTGAAGCGGCCACATCAAGTGTTGAGACGAGCTTGCTAAGATCGAGTGTCCGCCATGCGGCTACTGCCTGTTGGAACTTGTTGCCTGCGTCTGCGCCTTCTTTTGCAGTGCGGATGTCGCTGGCAGGGCTTTCGGAGCCGTTTGCTGTCGCCGCTCCTCCGCTTGCTTGTTCGTCTTTGGTGTCGGCCATGGTAGGTGTGGACGCTCAAGGCATGCCTTGGGATGGTGTTGGAGAGATGCCTTGTGGACGCGCGGCGTGAGGCAGCTCCCGGTTGGTATTGTCGGCCAGATGTTCAGGCAGCAGATTTCCCGAGTCTGCCACGTAGCTAGTAGTTTTATATAGACTGCACAATGCTTGCCTCCGGAGAGTTTTGGTCTGGTGTTGTCCGTATACGGGGTTGAGGCTCTGCTGTTACGTACTGTAGGCCGAGGGGTCCAAGGTTCAGCCAGCAGCGGAGCTGTCTCTTGCGATTCGCGATTCGTACAAGCGTACACCCAACCTAATATCAACTCTTATACCAACACCTCTCTGCCTCACGTGTCCCGCCAGACACAATGGTTAGCTGGCTTGACCGGCGATGGAAGTGCAGCATGGCTCCCTGAAAGACGACAGCGACGGAGCCTACGTCCTCCGCGACTTGATCAACGACGTCCCGCTCTCAGCCGACGGCGAGGACAGCGATGTCTACATCACTTGCGTAGACACCTGGAACGGCAATCTCTACATTGGCACTTCGGCTGGAGAGCTGCTACATTTTGTCTCTATACCGCCCGACCCTAGCGACGAATCTGGACAGCCGACGTGGATTATCGCATCAAGGCTGCAGCCGCCGTTCGCTACGGTCCAGGAACCTCCGGACAAGGGCGTTAAACAGATACTCATACTACCAAATGCTGGCAAGGCATGTGTGCTCTGTAATGGCACGCTCACCTTCTACACGCTCCCGGAACTGAGTCCTGCGTTTGGTGGAAAGATCAAGCAGGCGGGATGTACATGGGTCGGCGGATTGGACAGGAATGAAGAGCTGGAAGAGCAAGATCCAGCAAGCAATGGGTCTGTGATTGTCATAGCTCTGAAGCAGAGGCTACGTTTGATTCGCATTGGAGAAGAGGCACGGAAGCTGAGGGATATCGAACTTGGTGGAGTAGGCGCTATACAACGCCGGGGTGATCTTGCATGCGTGGCCGATGGCACTTCCTACTCTTTGCTCGATGTTGTCAATCAGCGCAAAAACGACCTCTTTCCGGTCTCTTCTCTCAGTGAGCCAGAGCCCGTGTCGCAGCCAGCTATAGTGGAGCCACCTCAACCATCTTCAAACCGAAACTCAGCGAGTTTCCCAAGCAGGAGCCCTGTTCGCGCGGGGCGACATGAGCGTAACATCAGCGCCGCAAGCAGCACGTTTGCAACAGATCGTCTTCGTCCTGACAATGCTTCACAATGGCCGGCTAGAGGATCATCGAGAGCTTCTACAGAGTCTACAGAGTCGCCTAGTCGTACAACAAGCCCAGAAAAGGCCGAGAATGCTGATGCGCCACCACCTCCGCCGCCAAAGGATGATTCACCTCGAGAGGAGCGTCCAAGCCGGCCATTGCCTCCCAACATCGCCTCGCCTACCCCGACTGAATTCCTGTTGACCACAGGTACAAAGGCGAATGAACCAGGCGTTGGCATGTTCGTGAACCTCGATGGAGACGTCGTACGTGGAACGATCGAGTTTTCGTCTTATCCGCGTAGTCTCATCATCGATGGAGGTAGGGATGAATCCATGCCCGGCGCGCCAGAAGATGCTTCCGAAGGTTACGTGCTAGCTTTGGTCCAGCGCGCTGTTGGAGATAATGTTCGCCCTGCTATCGAGATTCAGAGATGGGATGTTGAGCCTGGTGAGGCTCACCTGACCAAATCGTGGATCGATCTGCCTGATAGTGATGTTACCATACAGCAGCAGGTCATCGTTGACGGCGTTGGTTTGCGTACTTCGACTACGGTCAATGAAATTGCCATTCCAGAGATCGGCAAGAATCTCCGTCTTCGTCGTCTTGTCCTAGGATCGGATGAGGTTTCGACGGACGAGGCAGAAGTCAAGAGAAACGCAGAGGAAGATAGGTTCACGGCACGGTTTGCGCAGACAAAGACTAGCGTGATTCTTTTCAACAACAACCAGGTCCGCTGGCTCGTACGCAGCTCCCTTCTTGTGCGGCTCGAACGCCGACTCGACCAAGCGGTTGTCCGCAACGGCCGGATGTCTATTGATGCTGCCAAGATACAGAGTGTCACCAACGACTTACGTGGGCAGGAAGCACAGAATGAGCTTGAGTTCTTGACTTTAACTTACATCCGTCAGAAAGCGTCGCTGTTATTGTTCGGTAATCTTTTGTTGACAACTGCAAACGGCGTCATAGCCTACGAGCACGAGAAAAGAGCAGCGGGCGAAGCACTAGTAGAGGGCGAGATTGATCCACGCACTATACTCAGTCTTGTCACCCCGTTATCTGACGAAGTGCGCGTGGGCAAAGAAGGAATTTGGATCTCGCAAGGTCTCGGCGATGTGATCAAGATCCTGCGTGACACGCTGCGCGACACTGAGCTTATACCAGACACTCGTGGACCATACGGTGACAATCTACTGCAAGTCATGAAGCGCTACCTTCTGGTCTGGCGGAGGAAGAAGGGTTTCGGCAGCGTTGCAGACGAGACTCATGTCTTCCAGACAGTTGACGCAGCTTTGCTGCACATCCTATTATTACTGGATCAACATAGTCCGCGTGGTCCTGCTACTGGCGGTTCTGTCAGATCAGAACTCAACGATGTAGTGGACAAGGGCGTGGACTGCTTCGATCGCGCCGTCGAAATTTTCGAGCAGTTCAATCGCCTGTACGTCCTCAGTCGCTTGTACCAGTCTCGTAAGATGACAGGCCAAGTACTCGCCACGTGGAGACGTATCGTTGACGGCGAGCGTGATGCTGGAGGCGAGTTGCTCGAGGGTGAACAAGACATACGGAGATATCTTACCAAGATCCGCGACCAGCCGCTTGTACAAGAGTATGGCGCATGGCTGGCAAATCGCAATCCAAAGTTGGGTGTGCAGATCTTTGCAGACGACAACGCGAGGGTCAAGTTCCAGCCATCAGAAGCGGTCGCCTTGCTCAAAGAAAAGGCGCCCGGTGCGGTCAAAGACTATCTCGAGCACCTTGTCTTTGGCAAGAATCACGTTCAGTATGTCAACGACCTTATCTCGTTCTATCTGGACACTGTTCTACATGAGCTGGAACGATCGGAGGAGGCCAAGTCGACTTTGATCCAGTCATATGAGACATACCGGGCGCTCATTCCACCCAAGCCCACATATCGCCAATTCATCACCGACAATTCAATCGATGCCGAATGGTGGCACAACCGTCTTCGCCTGCTCCAGCTCATCGGTGGCAGCCACGGTGCTGCATCCAAGTACGACGTGCACGCAGTTGGCCAGCGACTAAAGGCGTACAGTAACGAACTCGTGCCTGAGATGATTATTCTCAACGGTCGAGAAGGCAAGCACGAAGAAGCACTGCGACTGCTCACTCACGGTCTCGGTGACTACGACACCGCCATCCGCTACTGTCTCCTAGGCGGCTCATCTATCTTCCACCCTGGCTCCAACCTCCTGCCCGAACAATCCCTCCCCTCCAAAGACGAGCAAGCACGCCTCTTCAAGACTCTCCTGCAAGAGTTCTTCCGTATCGAAGACTTGAGCGAACGCCTGGAGCGGACTTCAGAATTGCTGGAGCGCTTTGGCGGATGGTTCGAGCTCGAGGAAGTCCTGACTAGTATCCCGGATGATTGGAGTGTGGAGCTTGTCAGTGGGTTCTTGGTGCACGCTTTGAGGAGACTGGTCAGAGAGAAAAATGAGACTGTTGTGGTGAAGGCATTGAGCTCAGCACAGAATCTGAGGGAGAGTGTTGAAACTATTGAGAAACTTGAGAAGATGCGGCCGGTGATTGTGAGGACTGAAGATGACCAGGTTGCTGGGGATGTCAGCTAGAGCACAGAATATACATGATACAGTCATCAAAATTGACAGAGCGTTTATTGGATTGAATGTATGAATTCACATATTCTCCTCTTTGGGCTTGGATCGACGGAAATCTGATCGATTTCACCAATGCTTTCAAACATGCAAGCATGAACCACGAAGGCATACTACAAATCACAGTTTATGATCATGAATGGTATACCGTCAAGAATAATTTTGGACGATCATGCCTCCTCTGGGAGTAGCTTATCTCCGTTATCGCAAAAGCCCCCCAACTTTAGCGCATAGCTGCGGTGAGCCATTGGAAAAGTATACTGGCTATTGCGCCTCTTCGACAGACCACTCTCAACACCACAACTCGCGCGCCAGACATGTCAGCTTCTCTTCCCGGTAACAGGGATCTTCCTGCGTCCCAGTATGATCTCAGCACATACTGGGGCCGCGTGCGACACGCCGCAAACCTTTCAGACCCGAGGTGAGACACCATGAGCTTTGCGCCTGCGCGAGACGGAATAGAGGAAGAGATGGTTGGGGAGCGACTCGGCATGGGTCAGTATGGCCTTGCGCATAGAGCGCTGCTGCATGGCATACGGGATACAAGGACAGCGCTGACGAGCGGTATGTAGCACACTCTTCACATCTGCCGCTGGCCTCGAGCGCGCAAAGAGTCTGATCATCCAGTACAAGCAAGGCAAGGTCTTGGAGATGACACCTGAGATGTGGGTAGCGAAGAAGACGGTCGACAGCACACTTCACCCTGGTTCGTATACATCTGTTGAAGGAGAGGCGAGGAAGAACGAGTGCTGAGAACAATACAGATACCGGCGAGCCTGTCCTCTTGCCCTTCCGCATGTCTGCCTTCATCTTCTCCAACTTGGTCGTGACTGCTGGTATGCTTACACCAGGCATGGGCATGGCTGGTACTGCAGGCTGGCAAGTGGCTAACCAGTCGCTCAACGTCGCCATCAACTTTTCCAACGCCAACAAGTCAACACCACTTTCTACTGGCAAGATCGTGCAGTCTTACTTCATGGCTGTTGGTGCGTCGTGTGGTGTCGCTCTAGGTCTGAAGGCTCTCGTTCCGCGCCTGAAGGTCAGCCCTGCTGCCCAGAAGATCATGGGACGCCTAGTGCCCTTCGCAGCTGTTGCAAGCGCGGGTGTGCTGAACGTCTTCCTTATGCGCGGCGAGGAGATCAAGCACGGTATTCCTATCTACCCCAAAGAGTCCATCGCCGCGCGCGCAAAGCGTGAGGCTGCCGACGAGGCTCTGCAGCCTTTGGGCAAGAGCAAGAAGGCCGCTACCCTTGCGGTTGGCGAGACTGCCATCTCCCGTGTACTCAACGCGACACCGATTATGGTGCTGCCTCCCTTGGTTCTGGTCCGCCTGCAAGAGACTGCATGGCTTCAACAGAGGCCTCGCCTGGTGACGCCTATCAACCTTGGCCTCATCTTCGCAACTTCCATCTTCGCCCTGCCGCTTGCGCTCGCCGCGTTCCCGCAGAGACAGGCCGTACAGGCTACCAGTCTGGAGAAGGAGTTCTGGGAGCAGGGTGGTGAGGGTGGCCTGGTCGAGTTCAACAGGGGCATCTAAGAAGCTTACAACCATGGGAGGATTCTTCACACATAGACCGTCAGGAGTTACGGACTAGGATCTACAGCAAGGCGCTCAGGACTTGAAGCGATAGATTGCATATGGCATTTACACGGAGCATACTCGGATTTCTTGCGGTGTCGAGGTGGCATGGTGTGGCTTACTGCTTGTAATGGTCGTCCGCTAGGGGCTCATACAACAGCTTTTCTGATTCTCTGTGCTATTAGCGTCGTCTGAAGGTACTGAAATAATTACGGCAACCATTGAGACCTGATCATCTCTGAATCTAGCATACTGATACCGGCAATTGTGGCGTCTGGAACGAACCCTTCTTACCATTGAGACACAAAGACGCTTTGTCATCCTATTCATCGAGAAGCATCGCACACCTGACGTGCTGATGAATTATGTAATTCAAGGCCAGGAACTAGCTCGCACCATATTCAAGCCAGTTGATCGAATCGCAATTTTGATTGTGCTGACGGCTATGTGGACAGCCACGTCGAACCACCTATTGATACGTTGGGATGCTTAGTCATACACTTTATCAAGAAGCATCACAAACTTGACGTGCTGGTGAAATACGTCACTCGAGGCCAGATACTAGCTAACATCTTACTCAAGCCAATTGTACGAGTCGTAAATTCGATTGTGCTGACGGCTGTGAGGAGCGCCGCGCCGACCACCCAGATTGACTGGTGAGTAAGCGAACGACGAGGACAGCAATACGTGTGGTACGAGTACAATGCAATTGACTTTGACAGGCACGAATTGCTATTGACCGCCATGGGTGTTCATGGGCCAGTTCTCTCGCGTTTCTCTGCTGTCAAAGATTATCTTCGGTTCTCACTAACGCGACACTTGCATTTGCATATCAATTACAAGGCCGACCCGAGAATCTATAAAAAAAAACAAATATGCCTCCCATCACCCGCGCTGCAGCCAAGTTGGCCAAGTCAAAAGATCCTGTGTCGACCATACGTCCAAGAGTTCCGTCTAGACTGCTGGACCTGTCCGCCACCCCCGAGTCTACTATTGCGGTCTCTGAGCGCAATCAAAAGGAATCTTCTCTGTTGGCTTTACCAGCCGAGATTCTCAACAAGATTTTACAGGAAGTGGTCGCCGACCAAATAGTCCACATTCTACCAGAGGGCAGTCGCAAATATAAGACCCGGATCTGCACGTCACCGGAAGATTGTCCTACGTCGGAGTCGCCGAGGATCCATCTCGCGCGAGACGACAATTCTGTCAGCGACGGCATGGAGGACGACAGTTGCTTCACCATCCGTCACGAAGAGTGTGCCAACAATGCCACCGCAAAGGCTGGCCTGAATCTGGACGTCTTGCTTGTCTGCCGCCAGATCTATCGCGCAGCTTCACTGCTGCCGTTCGAAGAGAACACGTTCGTTTTTGGCTTGCATGCTCCTATCGAGGGCCCGCCTCCCACTATGGCTGGCTTCGTGAATCGTCTCAAGCGCGAGCAGCGTGAAGCCGTACGGCATGTCACAATTGCCAGCGGCAAGATTCGGATCGCCGAAATCAAGAGCCAACTCGGACAACTTCGTGGTCTTCAGTCACTGCACATGCTGGTAGCTCCCAGTTGCAATGCCTTGGAATTCCTCTGGGCGCTCCCCAACTGCTTAGCCTTCGCGACCACGTTTCGAACGAGTTTCCTGCCGCTGAAGAAGTTCCGGACGAGTATGGAAGGGTTCCTTGACAGAAGAGGCCTCGACGCCCTTGTATTTCAAGCTCCCGAACTCGGCCGTTTGGTAAGATACGTGGAGGCAATGTTTCTCCATCACAATTCACACCTTGCTGATGCTGAGACTGCTTTGCTGGAGTTCCAGGAATTTGGGGATTGGGGCAGATATTTCAACGTACGCTTAAAGGAGCTTGGTAACGAATTGGAGAAGATGCTCGATGATGCTGTCGCATTCTTGTGATAAGGAGAGGGTGGATGCATCCAGAGTTCACTGCCTACCTTGCATCATCGAGCGTTTTGAAACAGAGGCATACTAGTTCCATTGAGCTTCACTGAGGTTGCTTTGCGATGATCCGCTTTCAACGCGGATGTTTTGCGACAAGAAAAACTGTCAATGCTTTGTTCGAATTGCTGTTTATCGCGGAGCTACGATGACATGGGTTGTGCTGGATCTTTGAACCATAGACAACAGAATGGAGACAAGATTGGACTATGAGCATATATGCATCGCTAGGATCTTCGGTTCGGTGGATCCACCACATATCTCTGAGGCTGACATGCTCGCAAGATCAGGCAACGGGATACCGGACACTATGCTTGCCGTTGAGACGCGGTGAAAGTCTCGCCAAGAGAGGCTTGTTCGACTTGCCCGTACCAGGAAGCATGGGCATTGGAATGAGCATGCTGCAATTGAGAAACAATGGTAGACAGGCACGGGCTGAGAGATCGTCGTGTGATGGCTCGATCGAGTTAGATTATGCTATACACAGTTCCTGTAATGATATCTGCACCTCGTCCCGCTGTGACTAGTCTTCTGTGAGGTCTACGACATCGGTCTCAGCGCTCCGTTTTACAGGTATCAATGGCGCTGGGAATGGTCCGAATGGTCCGTTGCCTGCTCGCATTTGCGACTGGACCAATTCCAGAATTTTCCGCCGTCTCTCAAGAACTGAGTCCATCAGTTCTTGGGGTATAGAGGGTGGGATCTGATGCTCAGGCACGTCCACGGCAGGAGTTGTGGCTGTTTCCACCGGGTGCATGCGCTTCAATCCTTCCAGACTGTCACCTAGCATGGCCTGCATAGTGGCCTCTGGCAGAGTCTGGAGGAACTTGGCGTCGAGTGTTTTCTTCAGGACATCTTCCGGTATGCTGAGCAGCGCTTCTTTGACGCTAGCCGCTCTTTTGGTCCAAATCTCACGTTCTCGATTCGCACGAGCGCCGGGTCTCTTTGTCACGACAAGAGAATGGGGCACGCCGGCCCGGTGCGTCTCATGAGTTACCTCGCCCGAGTGGTACCTATCCAGTTGTATGTGCAAATGCTGACGCCTGTCTTTGCCAGCGGGGTACCTAAGCTGCCTCTGTTGACCGTCTGAGAGGAACCTGTTGAGTTCAGAGCAATCTCTGCAAGAGCAGCCCACAGGCTTCATTGCGAGACTTGAGTCTGGAGGAATTGGTCTAACGAAGCAGTGCAATAGCCATGACAACATGGAACGGGAATTTGCGTAGATACCCGCATTGATTGCTTCATCATCAGCGCCATCATTTTGTCCAACAGAACTAAGCAGTTGTAAGACAAATGGTGACACCAATTTAAGCCATAGCGATGGCGCCTTTTTTCCTAGGCTCCGTGTCGATTCGAGAATTCTGCGGAAAAGGGATTTATTAATCCCTGTCCCTTTCTGCGAAGCAGTGTGGTGGTAAAGCCGAACGAGCATTGTTGGGTCAACCAAACGCAGAATCCTCGCTTCTCCGAAAGGCGTGCCATCCGAGTCGAATCCATAGCCCATTAGAGTTGGATCTGGTTCCGACCGCCAGCGCGTGTAGATCCTAGGGTCCTTCGCGACTTCGCCGAGTCGAGCGACTTGACATTATGTACCACACTCGTAAGATGTAGTGACAATGTTAATGGCGTCTTTGTGGAGGTCAGCGCGCTCTAGGGCGACGCTGTCTGTCCCAGTACGGCAGTGGTCGAAGAGCTCTGTCGCGAATGCAAGAGAGAACCATGCTTGCGACGCATATTTAAGAGCACAAGGTACAATGCTATAGTATCCGTCAGTCTAATGTGGGCGATGTGGGCTATATATTAGTCTTACTAGGTGTTGTGGAAATCTGTTCCGTAATGGCTAGACATGCTCATGAGCGTTTTGGCGTCGACCGAAGTCATCTCTGAGGTCGTTTGCAGGACTTTGATAAGCACCGCAGTGGACCACTCGGTGAGCTCTGTACTTTTGCCGTCCGTTCCCAAGAAATCTTGCAAGCATTTCCAGACGCCGGTGATAGACCCCATTTGGCAGAACGCGTCTAGCAGTAGCTGGCGGAACCTGGCGAAGTCGGCCATGAGAGGCTCCCGGAGATCGTTGAACATGTCACTTGGTACATGGCCTTCCATAGTCGGCAGAATCTTTTCGCATAGCTTTTCATCTCCCAGCCAGATGCCACAACTGATCAGCAGCACTTTGAACTCGGGCGTGTGTGTTCCGACGGCTGGGGCTTGGAAGCGCAGATAGGAAGGTAGCCGTGCTTGGCTCGCAGATCCATCAAGCATCCCGTTGGCTACTGTTTCACAGAATGCTTGCAAATTAGATCGTGCAAGTAGGTTGCTGGTGTCTCTCTTGTAGTCTCCAAGTAGTTGTTTCGTTGCGTCGACGCCCGATGCAGACCCTTCGATGACCCGCCTAGCAAGGAAGGAAATCCATCTTGACTTGGGCATCATGACTAAGACCTAGAATATTCGATTAGCGCGGATCGATCTGATGTGTTTCGCGAACATATCCTACCACTTTGCGATACCACAGAGTCTTCTCGGCACCAGCGTTCCCTGTGTGGCCTTGGAATTCTTCGTCATCCGGTTCCTCGCGAGCAAAATTCACATCTTGCACGATTTGGTTCTTGTTGATGTCCACGTCCGTGGCAACTACGTTGCCTTCCAGATCAACCATTTTCTGCAGTTTCGTATGAGAGTTATACTGTTCGTAGATCCTGGCACTGGCATCGTCTTCACAGCCACCATGAAGCATATATTCAAAGGTTGCAAGGAACAAAGCAAAGTCCGTACGATCAGCCGCCCGAATGACTTGATGCAGCAGTGTCTGGTCTCCTCCTACCAGTCTCGACATTCGAAGGCTGTCTTGCGTGTACTTGTGGTCCAGGAAATGGCATAGAAAGTCAGGGGTCGTTGCATTTTCATTCCAGCATTTAAATATCTGGGCCAGTTCCCTATCTGACCGGCTAAAACTTGATGCCGTCGGTAGTTTGACGAGTGCTGGTTGCGTGTTGATCACGTTGTAGGTAAGTACCAAGCGATGACCTCGGGAGACAGGCTTGACTTCATGCGTCACGTCAGCATACCTATAGCAGTCAGCAAGGTCAGAAAATGTGTTTGTGCATATTGGCTGACGCACCACGCTGCCACCGATACTTTGAAAAGAGATGATGCGGAGCTGTTCCACACGAGTCGCTCATCGCCGAATTCCAATACAAGATCACCTCCTTCGAACTGCGACGGTAGACAGATCGCCAGTGTCGCGAACATGCCAGGAGCTTTCTCTGAGTCGCGATGTGGTTTAAAGTGAGCGCCTTCCTCGTAAAGCAACAGTTTGTACAATTCCGCGTGGATGTATGGCCTTGTTTCGAGCGGCAGTCCAAGTTTCTCAGCGCAGATGGGCAGAACACTGTACTGAACCCATTGAGCCCACTTGGGGTTTCTCAGATTGACGTCGCACGCATTGATTTCCCATGTCTTCCTTATCGACTCTGCGAATATACTTTAGCTAGCTTTCCGTGTAGCACGAAATCCAGTAGCCGGTTTTCATACCATCGATAATTGTCTCAGAGCCCTTGCCAAAAGGGGCTGGGTGACTTGCTTCTTTGATGGCATTCGCGTCGCGTGAAGATAATGGCAACCCCACCGTGCCTGCACCTTTGAGCTCCAATGCCGGATTTGGAGATGTTGAGTAGGAATTAGAACACATGATGACACCTTTGGGAGCGCTAGAATCGAACCAGCCGTCGAGCCGTTCACGCAAACTTGTGGTCTACGAACCCATCCTCGATATACTCGGATTCCGGCATGATGTCGAGATTCTCGAGAGCAATTGGTCTCGTCCGTTCCTCGGTGTGCTGTTCGCCGAATGCTCAGACTCCAAAATGAACACCAGGTCTCAAGAAATGTTAATAAAGTCGAACGCGTCGTCAGGGACGACTGCAGGGGTTGGTGTGGGGTGCAGAACGCGTCCATGTTCACTTTTCGTGACACCGCGATATTCATAGCCCTCCGACCTCCGGTGGGCAAAGATAGTGACTGTTGTTCGACATGTCTGCACATCGTCCCACATCCAGTAATAGTGGCCCGGATCATGTCTGTGACCTCAGGAGAGATCGTGGAGACGGGGAGTTCTTGCTGGAACAAATTCACATATCGCGAACGGTGCTTAAATTCTTCTCAGGCTAAGACGAAATTAAATACTACTCCATACCTACCTAGGTACGCGAAAGCACGCATATACATTTTCTAGTGGACATTTATCGTACATTGCACCAGGTTCAAACATATGTCAGTGTTTGTATCACACTACTACTTCCATCGCGTTGTTCTCTTCAGCATCATGTGAGAACAGGGTTCGGGTTGGGGTGACAGATGGAGCATATTTTAATGTACATTCACGTACTGCAAATAGAATACTCGTGCGATACTCTTGGAGCTTGGTTCGTATCTCAGCACTTCGTGTGCTGGTGTTGTCGAACGCAGTTTGAGACTGATGCTCCTTACCACTGACAAATATCAAGGAGGCGACCACATTTGTACGCGAACTTTACAGGTGGTAGATGAGACCAAGGTAAGCATTTCCATTTTTCAACGCACATTTCTGTTGCCTTCGGCCCTCAATTGTGATCGAGCCAGTCCTCGCACGTCGATCCTAGACACATTGCTACATTGAACACCTAAACGCCACATATAATCCCTTTTCCATGTTGAGCTTGTCAGTCTTCGTGACTGTGCTCCCTATATGGTACCTCCTTCGCCCAAATATCTGTATACAGACGTGGTCTGTTAGTCAGATGGGAGGCGTAGTGTTACTTGTGCCTCTACCAAGGAGAGGTAAGTAGTATCCCCTGCTCAGACCTTCATGACTTCCTCGCAATAGTCCTGCGCGCCTTGACAGTAGCATCGTAGAGGATGTCCTTGAACGCGAACAGGAATGCCGCAGTCAGAACAGACTGGGTGACCTTGGGTGCGATGCCTGTAAAGTGTTAGATTGCGATGAACAAGTATTCGTGATCATTGGTAACGTACCACCGTAGAGCCCAGACACACCCTCCTCCCTCACAATACGCTTAAGGCTTGCGGTCATGCCCTCACGACCCTCGCCCGTTGCCACATGGGCACGAGACTTGACGGTGATGTATGGGTAGGTGATGCTAGTAGCAGCAAGCTTGCCCAAAGCTCCGAGCAGGAAGCTGTCTCTGGCGGTTACCTTCCTGCGCCTCTCCAGCACTTGCTTCAGTTGCTCGAAGATAGTGTACTGGAGGATGGGGTTGATGACCAGGACCAGAGCGGGCAGCACGCCGGCGAAGAGGCGTGCAGGACCATCCTCGCGGATGATCTTGAGGAACGTGGACAGAGTGTTGGGTGCACGCTTCTTCTCAGCAATAGCCGGGACCTCACCCTCCTTTGTTGGCAGGACAGGCTCGCTCGTCTCAGACTTGCGCGCAGTCATGCGGGTGTTGACAACCCAGATGGGGTTAGTGATCAACACGGTGGCGGAACCAGCAATAGCACCCGCAGCCATAGACTCGAGAGTGGTCAAGCGGGACCTCTGCATGGTCCTGACGAAGTAGTCTCTGGTGAACTCATACCCTGAGAAGTGTCAGTGATTGTCATTGTCTTGGTGAGGCTAAAAGATGCATACAGTAGTAGTAGACGAAGTTCGTGACTGTGATTCCAAACAAGGCACTCTCAAGGCCTGCGTACAGACCGGCAATGCCCTCGCGCTCGATGATTCGCTTAACAGCTTGGAGGGTGTTGGTGTCGGCCTTCTTAGACTCGACCTGCGCTCTGGTCGAGAGCGTGATCAAAGGGTAACTGTGATCGCCTCAGCATGATGTCCTATCCTAGCAGATTTTACCGCGGGCACCCACGTCAAAGCCATTGAGAGCAGTCCTCCTCCAGCACCGGCCAGCGCATGGGCTACATTGTCACTCTGTTGCGCCGCGACGGCTTGTGCTGCGGGCGATCCTGACGGCGCATTCTGCGCCTGCGCCTGCGGTTGGGTGGAAGCAGGGAGCGGGTTGGAGGGAGTAGGAGCGGCAGTCTTGTCGGACATGTTTGCGGTGTTTTGCAGAGTTGGAGGGGTATTGATGGAAGTTGATGAGGTTGCTGGATTATGGCAGTGTATTTCAAGTAGTCTACAGAGTAAAGGAGCGGGATAGACGGCTACAGATGGCCGCTTCGGGGGTAGTAGGGTAGTAGTAGTGGTGGTGCTGTTTGGTGGATGGATGGTTTGGCCGTGGTAGTCGGCTCCTTGTGATCGCGCGCATGATGCCTCGGCATTGGTCGCGCCCGCCTGTGACGATGATGCTGGAGTGCTTGCTGTTGCTGCATCGGGCGAAAGCGGCGCCGGATGGCCAAGGGTCGCGGGGAAGGAAGGAAGAAGCATCACGCTCGGCAGGCCTTCCTTGCACACGCATTTAGGGGATCTTTTGCCTGCATTTTTCTACTTATCCCCCTTTTCCGACCCACTTCCATACCATTTTGCACCCTTTCCACCGCACAAATCCTGGCTAATAACCAGATCAGACGGCAAAGTATATCGTGACTACCAATAGAGTGAACAAACAGACCACTGGACGAATCGTTCTCACGGGCGTGCACTCGTTACCACCGGCCACTGCAACACCATGCACATGTATATGTGACAAACGCTTCCTCACCACGCTAGGCTTATCACTCGATCAAGTCCTCGCGGCGAACTTCCTAACGCGACTCGAGAGTCCCGCCTCTCACAATGAACCCGACCTTTCCATACCATCCGACGGATCGCTCGTTACCTTCCAAAAACGTCAACGCGGACAACATCGAAGATGCATACGTAGCCTTCATTCTGTATTGCAATTCTCAGTTTCCCCTCGACGTTGATACGAACACGCTTCGGGCTCAATTCAACACTCCACCTCGAAGCGACAACAAAGAATTCGAGACGTTCGCTCTATGGGAGCTCATCGTCAAGTTCGATGCGAAAGACATCAAAACCTGGGGCCAGCTCGCTCTAGACCTTGGAGTTGAGCCACCGGATACTTCCAAAGGTCAGTCTTCACAAAAGGTACAGCAGTATACCGTCAGACTGAAACGATGGATGCGGGCTATGCACGTCGATGCCTTTTTCGAATATCTTCTCGGCAAAGAGCATGCCTACTTCCTTGACGTCCCGCACCCAAACAATCCGTACCCTCCTAACGGCAGAGACGGCGTTCCGGCTGAGGAAGACACAGCCCTCAGAGCCCTTGATCCGTCCTTCAAACCGAAACGTGGTAGACGCAGAGCCTCTGAGACCGAACAAGATATAATAGAGGAGAAACCCAAGAATGCTCGTTTGCTGGGTGCATTTGCATCGGAAGGTCAGCCCCAGTCGGCATATCCAAGAGCTGGATCTGCCATGCCCATGAGTGCTCACCCTGATGGGCAACAGCACGATCCTTGGACGGCAGCTTCTGCAATATCACAACAGCAATTCGCTCCTTGGTCAAGTACGCACTCAACTCAATCTGCCATCACCCCATCCGTTCCACATCATCTTAGGTGGCAGGCAAACGCTGGATCATCACTCACACCGGCCACGCCACACCCCATGACCGCTTTGCCTGGCGGCTCGATGGCATCGCATATTGACGCCGCATTCTCTGACGAGCCTAAATCCGCTATCACACCATCTGTCAAAAGGAGGCGTCGACATGGTCCTGCCGTGTCCAGCGCTTGGTCATCGCAAAACGCTCCCGGCAAACCGCGAGGCAGGCCTCCTGCATCACGGACAATCCAAGACGGCCTTTTCTCCACGTTCCCTTCCAATCCTAGTGCTGGCAGCCCATCATCACATCGAGATGCTACATCGGCCACTGGAGACTCGGTCGCACCTGAAATGCAGCCACCACAAAGCGCAACATCCAATCGGCCACACAGACTCTCATTGCAGGTCCCACAGCACACAGGAGGTCCAGTCCGACTAGCAACTCCTCCGCCACCGACAGTGGTAGTCAGTGGAGACCCAGATCCTTCCGACGGTGACGATCGAAGCGCCTCACGCACCCCAGATCCGACACCTATGTCCATATCCCGTCAACAACATCTGGACGCGCAAAGCTTGCCTCCTGCAAATTTACATCAGATCCCGGATCTTCGCTTCGAGACCATCAAACGTGCTCTAACAACCAATCTACTTCGCGCCGACCTGATAGGTAGGCGCGATCGATTGACCGGTGAAACAGCCAAGCGTCTTGCAGATGCTGTTCTCGAGCGCCTCTCCGTCCGCCGAACACCGTCTTCGGACCCTGCTCGTGACAATGTCGCTCTTCTGACCACAGCGTCCTGGCTCGGACTCGGCGACCAACTCAACATCCCTCTTGGGCCAGCGGTTGGACACGCCAAGAAGATCAACCTCACTCGCTTCCGCAAGGATGCTGAAGGTTACGAGGAGATTGTCCCTGCAGATCAGGATTGGCCGGACGAGGAACTGCGAGAAACGTATGATTTATACTGGACGTCTTCGCAAGGGACATGCACCGGTAGCTTTTCGCTCACTTCGATGACCCTCGCGCCGGCTGAGGTCGCACGCCCAGAACGATCAACAGATCCAGATATCCATGATGCCGTGTTACGTGCGGTGGTCGAGACGTCGAGGAAGATCTCTAATCCGCCAGACGAGGAAGTCTTCAAACAGCGTGCAGAGAAGAACATGGACAGGCTCAACGGACAGCCAGGACATCGTGGCGGCGACGAGGACGATGCTATTGATTGGAAAGCGCGCTGCAAAGCTTTGGAGTTCGGAACGATGGTCGCCCAGGGCGAGATGTTTAGGTACAAGGAGAGGCTGATGGAGGCGATTCTGGATGTGCTGCAGTGATACAATATTGGTTGAGGTGAATTGAAAATGCGCTTGTGAGCGGACTTCAACAAATTACGAGCCATTCAACTGTTATGGTTCCACCAAAACTTTTCACCCGATTCTCAATACCCAACCATGCCGGCTCCAAGGCTGGCACCGACCCAGCTCCACTCCATCCACTGTAGCACCTCCAGCAGCTGTTCCGTCGCACGCTGGGCCTCGTTGTACTTGCCCATGTTAGGCAGCGGGACTCTCACACCCACCGTCTTGCCATCTTTCGGCGCCCAGTAGTTCTTCATGTGACTGCGCGCCAGCAGGACGATGATGACGAGGGCAGGCGAAGCTGCGTAGAGCGCAGCAGAGGGCAAGGCTTCCGGGGAGAAAGTGAGGGCGAGAGATGTCACTGACGAAAGTAGGATCTGGCAGGTATCAATTAGTTCATCTAGTCTTTTGTCTGTGGATCAGTAGATTTGGAATGTGGCGCGCACCGCGAGAGCACCCGAAGTCTGGGTGGCGCGAGTCTGGGCTAGCTGTTTTGCTGCTTCGTTGGACCATTCGGCGAGCTTCTCGCTGGTCGCTTCGTAGGCTTGCAGATTGGTGATGGCGTTGTATGAATGGTAGGCGGCATAGCCACTGAGGAAGGCCTGGCCCAGGTGGATCACGCGCATGAAGAGAGACATTGTGATATAGTATGAAGTGAGTGATCTGAGATGAGCGATTTGAGTCGAGGGAGTGAAGTGTAGCAGATTACGAATAGATGTAAGGAATAGCAGTCTTCTATAAACACGAGCTCATAAGAGCCCCACCAAGTATTTGTCCCTTTTGACTTTCTCGAGGCTGATGACGTGAAGGCTTGCTGGTCTCGAGCTGCTGCTGCTGCCGCGCGCTGGTGTGAAGCGTCGAGTGTGGAGTTGAAAGTGGCTGCAGCTTGCCGCTAAGCCTGAACGGGGCAGAAAATCAACAACACCCGCCGACAGAAACAACAGCGGGCGCCCGTGTCCCGAGCACTTGCCCTGTGTCTGTGTCAAGCGCGCGCGAAAGAACAGACGACCAATCGACAATCCCCCACCAACACCGACACACTCTGCGCGCCATTGGGCCGCTGTAACAATTGAACAAACTCCTCTACCACACGCCGACATTGATATCGCCGCCGTGCGCTACGCTCTCTTGGACACAACGCGCCGCGCGCAAACACCGCTCTGCTTTGGAAATACACAGGCCGGCATTCTGGATCCGGAAAAAGAAAACCGCTATCCGCGCAGCATGTCTGCCACGAGTTCGTCACAAGATGCTAGGAAGAGCCTAGGGCGCAATACGCCTGGCCGCAGAGGACGCACGGGAAACCAGTACTTTGATGTGGGCAAGGTTGGCCGGTGAGTCGGGTCTGCGCAAAAGTGTGACACGAGGGATTGATGCTGATGTTGCGGTAGCAAAACTGGAATCGTCCTCATAGACACAGGCGTGCGCGACGAGCATGGCATGGAGCCCATGTCGGGCATCTTCTCGTCGCCCATGTCGCCTGAGAAGATAGCGCAAGGGACTTCGAGCTCTAATGCGATGCAATTGCAGGAAAGTGAGTACAAGGCCGCGAACAGGATTGTCACTTTGTCCGGCAGGCGCAACGAGACTAATCAGTTATTTCCTACAGGTTCAGCGCCAGACGTGGACGAAACATTGAACATGCGCAAAACTCCACGCTTCCCACCACCACGCGCAAGCACTCCAAGGCATACCAATATCGGATCTCCCAAACGCATGTCTTCTGCGCGCCCGCAATCCAGAAAATCAGATATGGCGAGTGACATCAGTCCTAACCGAGCTCTGTCGCAGCCACCTGCGAATCGAGTCTTGAACTTTGGACGCCAAAATGTTCGCGCAGACACTGGTAGTCCTTTCAAGCCGACAAAAGTTCTCAGGCGATCGTTTAGCGGAGTGCAGAGAGCGCAGACCGAGGACCTTGCCATGTCTCCACCAGGAAGCTACAGTAAGCCCGAGCTACCGACAGTGGATACCGTCATGATCAACGAAGAAGACGAAGACGCACAGGAGGCTACCGATCAGGAGGTGGAAGCTGGTGCTGGAGCCGATGTCCATTCGGACAATTCGGACGAGTCTTACGGCGGCGCCGCCCAAGTCTACTTGGAGGAGGACGACCAACCCGCAGATGATGCGCCACCCATGTTCAACGACGGAGACGACTATTACAACACTCAGGTCGACGCAGAAGCAGACGAAGTCGACATCACAGAAGCTTTGGAGCACGCAGAAGTACTATTACAAACTACGCCTACGGCAGCGCCCAATGCAAAGAATTCACGCAGGCACCCAAGGGTGTCTGAGAGGCCGACTGAAGCTAGCATCGTTCAGCAGAGTTCTCCAAATGGTAGCGCGACTTCGAACAGCAAAAAGCGCAGTCGAGCGGAAATCGAAGACGATGAAGACGATCAAGGCAACGAGACGATGCAGAGCATTGAGCAGAGCCAGAACGAGGTCTCTCACGCTTCCGCTTCCTCTCAAAATCCTGCCAAAAAAGCCCGAGGCAGGCCTCGCAAGGATCAGATCACCGTGCTGCAAGATCCAACTGCGCAGACTATGCCTGATGCCGATGAGACGCTTCAAAGCGTAGAAGAAGGCGAAAATGAGCCATCTCAGGTCTCTGCCACGACCGCAACAGACAAGCCAGCAAAGAGAGGACGGGGAAGACCACCAAAAAGGGATGTGACAATCATCCAAGACGACAACGAGCAGACCATCGATCCCGCAGACGTAGCTCATGGCGATTCTTATCTTGCGCCCGTGATCGAGGACGACGAAGCTGAGGCAACACCGGCATCACCAATAGCAGAAACCAGGCCGGAGAAGAAGACCAAAGCGCAGAAGGCTACCAAATCAAAGAAGGCGCCAAAAGAACGAGACCCAAATCAGTCCATGCGTCGCACTCCATCCGCTAGTCCTGGAAAGGTTGACCGCGACCGCGCGCTGGTTCTTAGCCCGTCAAAGCGCGCAGGAAGCGTTAGCAACGTGAATCTGCGAGCCACAACACCGTTTGAGGACGCTCACCAGCGCCTATCTCGTTCTGGGCGTCCAATTATGGCGCCTCTCAAACACTGGGCTGGTGAGAGCTACGTGTGGAAGAATGGTGAGGTGGAAGGCATCATTCGTGCGGATGAGGTCAAGACACCCAGAGGAAGCAAGAAGAAGACTACTAAGACGAAACGCCGTGTACCTCGAGCGGGTAAACGAGGCAATGATCTGGACATCATTGCCGAAGAAAGCGATACGGAGAGCACAGTTCCAGATGACTGGGAAGAGCAGATTGGTGTCATAGCAGGCACCGTTGCTGCTTGGGATCCGGATGCACAACAAGGAAACCCCGAGCTTCCCATACGCGAAGGTATGTTTCGCCCGCAACCTATTCACTGATATCACATACTAACATTTACAGACATCGCATATGCGTCATCGTCCATCGTGACTCGCGATGTGGCTGGATCGGCCTTCCAATACGCCAAGATAATGACTCTCCCCTTCTTCGGCTCTGGAATCGTTGAGCTGCCACCAGATGGCTTCAAGCGGGCGAAGAACTCTCGCAAGATGCAAATGGTGTTCTTTGTACATCAAGGCAAGGTTTTAGTGACGGTTGGCCCGCCTGCCCTTGAGAACGGAGGAGCTGGAAACGACGCTGAGACGAACGAGTTCGCGATATCCAAAGGTGGTGTGTGGGTGGTCCCAAGAGGTATGTTGCTAATCGTTCCTTTTCCCTATGCACTGCATCACAGCAACCCATTTGCGCACACTGGAAGCCACATTGCCACCCTCGCGGGAATATCGCTTCGACCAGAACTTGGAAGAAGAGCGGTCAGACAAGTCTGCCAGCTCATCTTCTAGTCTGCGAAGAAATGCCGTGCAGAAGCGGTGTGTGCGACCAGCCGTCGGAATAAACTCAACCTCGCACCAGAACACCGCACGAGCTGCGTAGCGTTGTACTGCCGCCATCGGGCCCAGTGTCTTCAGGTACTGTGCTGCCTTCCGAGGACCCAACAAGTCCTCGAAGGGTTACATTGCAGATGCCAGCGTGCGTGCGTGTGTTCGGTTGCACGACAGGGCTCTTGCCTTGCAGGCCCCGGTCATTCGGGAGCCGGAATGTCGTGCGACTTTGCGGCGCTTTTGGGTGTGGCGGCTGAGCCACCTTATACCATTTCGAGGATCTGAGGTGAACAACACGCTGACTCGATACCTATCGCAGGAAACAACTACTCGATCTCGAACGAAAGTCGCACGAAGAGCGCCCGCATTTTCTTTGCACAGGGCTGTGAAGTGGAGGCTGAGTTGGCTTCGCAGGAGTAGAAGAGTTCTTACTGTTCTTCGTACTTACCCCTTTGCGTTGTCCGACGAACGAACAACTTGCGAGGATTCTAGATTCTTTCTCTTTTCCTTCTTGGAAAAGGTGGCAACGCAATCTTGGACCACGGATCGTCACGAGTGAACGACGCTTTCTTTTTTGTTGTATTGTCCTATGCCTTGCCTTGCTTGTCGAGCGGAGGCGAATGTGTGGGCTTCCAATCGGCGCATGAGATACCAACTTGCAATCGAATTGATTATTTTGTCTATTGAATACACGCTCTACTTTCATGACGTCCGATTTCTTGATTGTGATGGCGAACTTGTTGGTCTCTGTCAAGCGCGAGAACTCAAACGTCGATCATGCTTGTTGATTGCGACAATAAAAGAATTTTTCTTTTACACTGCAAAGGGACATCACACTGTCGTTAATGCGTGCGCGGTTATGCCTCGTCGACTGCGCGTCGTCACCACCATATCATGTACATCAAATGCTAATCTAGAATTCCTCGTCGCTCGCCAATTCGTCGTCCAAGCTCAGCTCGGGGAAGTCTCCAATCTCGACCCTCTCTGCGCGCAGGAAGACGCCGCATTTGGGAGCACAGGAGAAGTACTTGGTGCCGTTGACGCTGCCGTCGTTCTTACCCGTGGGCTCGTCGAGGGTCACGCCGACCCAGGCGCCGACGCCTGGGATGTCTGGGACTTCGCCAACGAAAGAAACGACGCCGCGGCGGTGGTCGTTTGAGGGGAGGATGCGGCAGCGGAGGTTTTGCTTGATGCCTGTTGGTTGGATTCGTTCGTTAGCCAACTATGCATGATGCTTCGATGAGATTCCTGCGACGAAAATTTGATCGCAAAACGCACCTCTGTCCTCAACTTCCTTGAACGAAGCTTCGATCTTGGACTTCTCGATCTCAGGCGCGTTGGGATCGAAGCGGCCGAGTTTCTGCGCCTTCTTCCAGGCCAGAACACTGTCGGTGCGGGATTCGTAGTCTTCGGTCGTCATGTTGTACTTCTCCACGGCCGAGGTGTCGGTGTAGTTCGGGCGAGCGCCCGGAGGGCGGGTATCGACGATCTGTGGTTGGTCGTAATGTCAGCATCGATGTGATATCGTTGATGATAGTGATTGGTGGAGAGGTGATTGAGATCAAGGGAAATGTGAGGCGATTCGATCGTCAACTCTTGACCAACGTCGACGTGCGTCGAAGGGTCGTGGCTGTGATGATGCCTTCAATATGGCGTATGATCGCGATCCTGATCATACGATTTGAAGGCACCTCGAACCCCCCACGCACATGTATATACCGAGCCACATATCGCAGAACGGAAAGCGCGACCAAAGAGGAAAAAAAGCAGAGATATCGGCTATGCCTACCTTGAGCTCAGCATACGCCTGCAGAGGCCAGGCCGCGAGGATGGTCGTCTCCTCGTCTGCGGCCTCGATTGGTTGCGCGGGTTGCGAGCCAATCTTGAGACTCAACCTCTGGCATGTTGCTGGCACGCCCGTGACCGGCTCGAGACGGCCTTTGAGTTGGGCAATGGTCCAGGAGGGCGAGATGCGGCGCTCAGAGGCGGAGTTCTCGGAGACGATGAGCAGGGGGATGTCTTGAGCGGTGGCCATGTTGTGAGAGGCCGTGTGCGGGTGAAACTTGGCAAGGCTAGACGAGACGATGCGACCTTGCTCTCGCGGTGGCAAGCCGGTAAGTCGAACGTTGTCGGCGAGGGCGTGCTTAGAGTTATTCTAGAAGGATGATTGCGGCGTTGCTAGCTTGCTTGTGTTGCGCGATTGTTCGGGCGTTGGCAGAGATTCGAGGCCGGCGTTTCACAGTCAGACGGTGTGCGAGCTCGTGGGCGGTGCTTGGATCGGCGGCAGATTATATGGCAGCTAATCTTAGTTCGAGCCAGTGCCGGCGTATCACAGTGCGTAGAATGCGAATTGCGCAGACGGGCACTCTGGGTTGTGCAGGCATCTTGAATCTCTGGTGAGGCGAGTAAGAGGAAGTTGATGCCAAGGCAAAACATCGGACCCGACACAGTTTCGCGGTCAGTCAAATTTCAGGTTGGAGTCTGGAGTCTGGAGCGCTCGCGGACACGAGACGCTGTGACGGTGGGCTATTCATGGCGACGAATATGATTGCAGTCGGTCGTCATGATTGTTTGGAAGAATACCACCCTGTATACAAACACACATGTGCATGCACCGCTGGCTTGGGCCGTGTCTCAGAAGAAGATCTAGGGACAGAATGCATGATGTGCCATGTCGCAGTCACAGCTCTGCGACAAGAAGGACAGACAACAACATCACACCAGCATTATTATCTGTCCTCCCCGGCGGAATCATCGCGGATGGCGTTGGCTCGCTGTAGATCAGGCCGACTCGTGGCAATGCGATGCGATGAGATTTGATGGGATGACATGCGATTCCTTGCGCGCCACTTAGCACGCTGCTGCTATGAGATGCGTGTCATACGATGCGCACGAACTGCAGACTGGCGACGGCGGGCGGTCCTGATTGATGCCACACTGCTGCATACCGCGCCGTTGTATATGCCTGCTCGTCACCGTCGCCCGAGACAGCGAGATGGACTCGCTGCATGAGGGCATCGCATGGCATATTGGCAGCGAACGATGGAAGGGGCCACGAAGCAGGCAGGCCTCACCGCTCCAGCGACAACAAGCTCGATCGACCACTCGTCTGCGCAAGGCCCACTAGTCCGCGTACAGTATGTACATACTCGCAAGGCACGGCAGGGGAGCTTGGTCGCTGCGGTCGTGGCGAACATGTTTGGCGCTCCTCCCGCCGCACAATCCCTGAAGTGCATCACTGCTGCTGCTGCTGCTGCTGCTGCTGACGCGTGGGTCCCTTGGTTTTGCTGCTTTCGCACCTTGCTTGAGCCACAGTACAGTACATACAGCAACGACACCTTATTAGACTACCAGTACACATGATGATGTACCGACTGCCAACGCCTCCGTCGTGCTAGGCGCAGCCTGCAGCAGCAGCGATGCTCCCTGAGAGCCTGACGATACATCCTGTGCCTGACCGGGGTCCGCAACAATCCAAAACACCCTTCCACACCCCATCGTCGGTCTTTGTCGGAGATCCCGTGACTGTTGCCTAGCCCACTCAGAGGCAAAATAACGATCAGACTACAGACGACAGCCCTCCCCGCCGTGCGTTCGCCTTCGTTGCTTGCTTTAGCCTCCTTCATGCAGATTCTGGTGGACCTTGTCATGAACGAGCGCTCTGTGCGCCGCCCGCAGCCGCTAGACCCCGGACATGACTTGCTTCTCGACGCTACCCTTGACAATAGCAACGCTCTACCCGCGCCCGTCGCGAGAGTTGAATCGCACAGGGCCGCCTGCCTCACCGCCGCCTGCACATACCCGTTGCCTGTGCGATGAGAATGCCATTGTCCCTCACGTCTCGACGTCCAGCGGGCAGAAACGACAGCGAAACTCATCTCCGACGTCCAACTCGCCCATGGTGAAGGCCCATATGTCTGAGATCGGAGGGGACGCTGCTCACGAGCTAGGATTCACAGAACCACGCGTCAGTCACGAGCCCCGGCATGATCTAGCCCGTCTGTCGTTGGTGTCACAGGGCTATCCAAACGTCAGTGCATGCACACTCTAAACTTCGTTCGACTGCCTCGCTACCGGACATTCTCTCCGGCAGTTCACCGCTAAGTCCCCTGCATGCGCATTCCGATCTCTAGTCCTCTGGTCCTTTGGGAGATTATGCTGCCTCGAGTAAAATAATGTGGGATGTCATGCCTCTTGCCAGTGTTCGTCGGCTAAAACCAGCTTGGCAAATCTGCAAACACACTCGTGGCTGACACGTTCGCCGTAATAGCTATAGCAATCGCAAATGCGCCTTGGTAAGCTCCAAGATGTTGATGCGTGCCAGGCGCATGCAGATCTGCGTTCCCAAGCACAGCAAGCGGTGCCAGATCATCACGCCTGTTCCCGAGGATCTAAGGACGACCAGCACTCAACTACTAGCTCCCAGGCCGCCGCAACGTTCGTCTGCGGCCAATGGCAGACCGTATTCACCGCTTCTCATGTCTGTTGGCGGCGGCCTCTCCGCCCCGAGTCAAGCCGTGTCTTACCACGTCACTTCACTACTTGCAGCCTCCCAGCTATTGGTAACTCGAGGTAACGCAGCCTTAGGGTTGCACCTGCTATTGCTCGCCTCGTTTGCGGTGTAAGCAGTCTTGGCTCACTAATGGCATGCCGACGTCACAGACGTGTGGCGCAAGTGCATGAGCGCAGATCGGCCGCTACCATGGGTGCTTTAGCCGCGCTGTTCGATATCGAAGAAGAAGCTTCATCCCGGCTGCGAGCCCGAACCGCCCTGAACAAAATTATCTAGGGATGCTCCTGCTCCAACGGCTCGCCTACCGAGTACGCTCCGCACGAAGCTATTTCTATTTTGCTGCCAGCACACGCTTAGGCATCCTTGCACTTTCTCCATTCTGCGCTTGTTAAAGCTGCTTGTCACCAATGCGGGCTCGCCGTTTCACCCCTTGCACCTAATGCCATTGCCCGAGCTTTGGAAGGGTGGTCTCCATCCTCACGGCACCCGCCACAATACGCACGGTTTCTCATGCACCATACCCGCAGCACGCACAGGAGGGCGCTCCCGAGCCTGGCGCGCCCTTGCAAATCAATCGCTGCCCATGCTTCCATCCCTGTTGGAGTCTTAGATCCCTTCACCGTTGACTGCTCTGTGGTCTCGTGAGCTAGTGTTACGTCAAGTCTGGCATTCCCGACCGCCAGTTGAAACTGTACTTGCTCACGAGCCTTACAACAGTCTCGTCCATTCCTTGCCTTCGCTGTACCAGTAGTCATCACAGTGATCAAAGCACCTTACAATTTACCGTTTCAGGACTTCTTGCCAGGATAGGGCTGTCCCGCACAATCCTGGACTGTTTCTGACGACACGCGTTCATCAAATCGTCTCACGTCGTTGGGTATTCATTTCGGCATTAACCCAATCACTGCCCGACCTCACTTCACAAAAAGGAACGATCTGCCGGATCAGACCAGTCAAAGTTAGAGCCTATCATCAGCACTCTATATCGGCCAGACACACGAATTACGACGATACTTTCGAGTATCTCTTTCACGCCTCACGACACGCTTTACGAAACGACCTTCAACTTGCCGGAACAGTCAGACCCTGTGACTCCAAAGTATTTGTACGGCTTCTCGAACACATCTTTACTGGCGATCAAGCCAGCCCCAGTCGTCACCGTGGATATCCATACCCTTCTGGAGAGGCCAACCGGTCCTACATCGCCCGGTAACGCCAGTACATCATCCAGGAATTCGTCCGCAAGTAGTACAGGGAGAGACAACGCCACTACATCAACGCAAGCGTCGACAGTGGCTCCCGCGCCTTATCCTGGAACTCCGACCAGTATCAGCAACCATTATCACCATCACCAGCCTCACCCACAAGTGCAATTTCAGGGTCAGCTGTACCATCAAGCAATGCAGGCCGCACAGTATCACCAGCCGTACATGCCTCATCCACAGCACTTCCCGCCTCCAGGTCCCGGCTTCCCCGGGTACGCTCCTCCTGGGATGTCAGATCCTCGATTCCCTCCACACATCCCAGTGACGCACACAGGCACGAGCAATAAGCGTCTGGCAGGACCCCATCCTGCTGCGTCACCTGCGAAGAAAAAGCAATCAAAGTGGACTTCTGATGAGGATGCTTCCATCATCGAACTTCGTGGAAACGGCATGAAGTGGGAAGACATTTCCAAGCATTTGCCCGGTCGTAGCGCGATCAGCTGCCGTCTTCGCTTCCAGAACTACCTCGAACGTCGCTCAGAATGGGACGAGGAGAAGAAGAACAAGCTTGCCAGGCTTTACGAGAGGTAAGTTGTCTCGACTCTCGATGCATTAACTCACAGGCTGACAACTACCCATCAGATTCAAGAAAGACATGTGGGAGAAGATCTCGAAAGAGATGGCTCTACCATGGAGGGCGGCCGAAGCAATGCACTGGCAGATCGGCGAAGTCGAAATGGCCCAGCGTGCCAACGTGCCAGTCTTCCATCTCGCCGGCCAACAAAACGCAAATACCACAACTGGTGCTATGCCCGACAGCAGGTCCAGCACCTCTCCCGGTTCAGTGTCCAGCGGCCCAGCGCACGTACACGTACACGGACCCGGATACTCCCACGCGCACACTCACAACCACAGCCTCCCACAAGCCTCGCACCACCCGATGCACGCCTCGATATCGCCAGAGCAAGTTCGCATGGTCCGCCGCCATAGCGGTGCCAGCTCGCCTGGAGCAAGCTCTTTGCTGAGACACAGAGCCGACAGCGCACGGTCATGCCAAAACGCAGCGTACACTCCTCGATCCGCACCTGCTCTGCCACCCTTGGGTGAAATCACCACGCCACAATCTAGATGCCCTCTGCCGCCTGTCGTCACCTCTGCGGAAGCGGCGAGGAGGTTTTAATGATCGATGATGAAACATGCATGCGTTTGTGACCTTTTGGCCGGGCGTACTTAGATGGGCGATATTGTCAGGCGGGATTTGGGTTTACGGATGGGTCTAAACAGGATTGAACGCTAATGATGGGAACTTCTGGCATGAGCGTCCGGCTTTGATGATATCTGAAACGAGACGGAAAGCATAGCGTGGTTCACGGTTATTGTCTTTTTTTCGCTTCTGCTTCGATTGGGGGGCCTTGGGCATTGCGACGGAGCGCGGGCTGTACAGTACCCGCCGGGCACCAAAGTTTTAACGAGCAACGACGTGAAAGGACCTATGCATCAGAGCTTGCTGTGATGACGATGGAGGAAGGGTTTAGATACCTTAAATAATACACACGTTCTTTTGTTACCAACTCTTCGTTTCCACCAATTTTGAAAATGATGCGGCTCTTGCTTGCAAGGCTATGCACACTTGTCTACAAATGCTTCGGTTATAGACGCTGTGTGGTTGTTGTTTACCTTCCCTTTGGCGATACTGAAGAAGAATAATTCTCACGGAAAAACACGACTCGTTTCCCCGGCACTTGTGCTACTGCTACCCTCGAGTCTGCACGAAGAACAGCGGTACTTGCCAGCGAGACGTTTACACCCAGGGTTTCAGAACGTATTGCTGTACCCTATGTTCCCTTGTGGTCCTACGCGATCGTTTCGCGTCACATGTTATGAGATATTGCCTGTTGCTTTTGTTCTTGTGATGTGTCGTGGGGAATGCGTTCATCCGAGCTTCGCCCGGCCACCCGAAAGTCGTTTGGAGAGGGAGAGGAGAGAGGTACTACTGCATGTAACTTATCGTGACGATACCTTAGTACCTTGCAAGCTATTGCATGAAACTCGTGACAGAACTCTATTTTCCATGGCTCCTTGATCTAAACACCGACCATCTCAAAAAAGTGCAAAACAACCCACCCACCCAAGCCCACAAATGGAGACCGACGGCCTGGACCTGCTGGGCGACAGCTTGCTGCAATGGGTGCGGTCCTTCGAGGGCGTAGGCGAAGTGCAACAATGGCGAGACTTGAGCGATGGGAGAGCACTGTGGACGATCCTGCAAGACGTCGACGCGGACTACTTCACGGGCGCCCTGCCCGAGCCCGATGTCTCGCCCTCGGATGACTGGACGCGGCGGTGGCAGAACCTCAAGCACGTGGACAAGCAAGTCTCGCTGTACTACCGCGATATCTGCAATGGGCAGGAGCAGCTGGGAGCAAACGGGCCAGATCTGAAAGCTATCGCGGCCGACTCGTCGGTTCGGGATTTGGAGCGGCTGCTCATGGCTATCATTCGGTCGGCTATGACGAGTCCGGAGTCGAATCAGAGGATGGCGCCGAGGCTGATGGGATTGGGGAGGGAAAGAGCTATGGCTATTGCTGGTGAGCTCAGGGCAATGGAGGAGAGTGAAGTCGTGGAAGAGTCGGAGCCAGTGAGTCGGGAGGAGTCGGCATATCAGTCTGAGGTGGAAACACCAGATGAGAGCAAGCTGAATGGTTCAAAGGGCAACAGCGGACTATACAGTGATCCTCTGCTGGAACGAGAGGAGGAGCTCCTTCAGGCACAGGCAACGATCGATAAGCTTCAGGCGAACCACGCTGCCGCGCAGCGCCAATTGCAAGAGCTTAGGCAGGACAAGGACAGGCTTCAAGAAGCTTTTGATTCATACCGAGACGATATCGATAGCAGAGGAAAGAAAGTGGACGGAGGCGATGCAGTGAAGAAGCTCCAGCGACAGGCGGACAACGACCGTGCCTACATCGACGACCTCGAAGCACAATTGCAAACTTCAAGAAATGCGGTAGAGAAGTATGAGCGCCAGATCCAAAAGCTCAGAGACGATGCCGAAGCGGGTCAGAAGCTGCGTGACGACTTGCAGATGCTTAAAGCCGAGAACGAAGACTTGACCCAGAAGATCAGGGCGAACGAGAATCTTAAGAAGAAGATTCAGGCCCTTCAAGAACAGGAACGACTCAATGTTTCACTGCGTGACGAACTCAAGACAGCCAACGAGAAGCTGGAAGAGCTCGAGCGCATGAAGCAGATTCAAACGAGTTTGGAGAAGGAGATTATCGAGAAGCGCGGCCTCATCCGCAATCAGGAGTATCAGATCAACGAACTGGGGACCATGAGGAAGCACGCTGTCTATGACTCTGGTGTTCTTGCTCAGAAGCTCGAAGCTGCTCGCGAGCGACATGAGCGTGACCACGAGGCGATCGAGGAGCTGCGCCAAAAGCTGCAGGATCACAACCTTGACGATGAGGACATTGTGCCGAAGACGGACATGAACCGTGAGATAACTGCCAGCGAAGAAGAAACCAAAAAGCCATCACCCAAGACAGATGAAAGCAAACACTGGGCCGAGAAAGTCGAGCTCCTTGAAAAACAGCTCGCGGCTTCAGACACGCGCCTCAAGCAGGCCGCAGAGCGCACAGATGCGCTCGAAGAAGAAAAACGTAGCCTCCAGGGCAACGATGCGGAGAGACTCAAGGCACAGCAGCTGGCACAAGATCAGGAAACTAGGATCACTGAACTGCGCAAGCAGCTCGATGCCGCGTCTAAGCAGCCTCAGACAACTGCGCTGACGCCGGATATGGCCACGCTGCAGCGTGAAAACCGCTTGATGGCGTCGGCTTGGTATGATGTGACCGCACGGCTGCAGAACAACGGCGTGTCGCTTGGAAGGCGAAAGCAAGAGCCGAAGAGTTGGATCGGCAAGCAGCGGGCGTTGGTGGGCCCGGGTAGTAGCATGGTACGCATCACTCAAGCTTTTTGAGCACAGACATTGAAGACTGACTCTGTTCGCAGACATCGCGATGATTGAGCGGAAGACGAGAGAATGCTGATATATTGCATATTTCAGTGAGTGGTATGAGGCGCAGTCGATGCATTTCAGCAATATACCCATCTATGCGATCAACAGGAGTCGCAAGCATAAGTCATGTAAGAAGTTACATTCTCAAGTACTCGGTCTCACGTCTTCTCAGGCCTGCTCCCAGCTGTGAATGCATGATGTACAGAAGTTGATTGAACCGTCGGAGAGTGGATGTTGATATGGGCGAGCAAACGCCACTTCCCTAGCTAGGCGAAAGTGAAGTCGAAAGAGCAACGTGACCCTCACCGCATGGCAGGCACGACCTCAGCCGCTTCCCGACTTCTGCCTCCGGTTGCGCTCCCACCTTCTTGCCACGCTCTCCATAAGTCAACCTCTTGCACCCACACTCCTTTCTCGACCTTGCATCCGCTCCTTAGCCATTCCACGCACACTCCTTTATCACCGTCCCTCAACTGTTCGCCGGCCGTGTACATCTCATTGCCATCGAAACCTCTCGCCCGTCACTACCGCGCTCTGCGACCAAACACGACATCTCCTACCAGCATCGCAAGTGAGTCCGCCATGAGCTCGCCTCAGAAGAAGGTCGCGCGCTCGTTCGACATCCATCATGACGAGAGCGCCTTCGCGACTCACAATGTACGTTGAGAGTGATCAGCGCGATCTTGCCCGCAAACGCGATCTCACTGACACGTGACCATGCAGGTTGAAATGAAGCGCACTGGCTCCACTTTGCCGCTCCCACTCACCACCTCCAAGCTTGTCAACAAGCTTCCTCGCGAATCCCCCAAGGTAATTCACACCCACGCTCACAAGCCGGACATCGCAACTCACTCGCACTCCACAGAAACACAAGCCCGACACCAAAGGTGAAGAGCACGACGACGTCCTAGGCGAACTCATGGCCAAGCTCAACGAGCAGCAAAACACCAAGCACTCTGGCGGCGTGCCGCTTGCAGACGACATTTCCTCCCACGGCACCGACCCGTTCGCCGGTACGCCACCCGCTGGCGGCAGCACCGCCACCTCCGACAGCAACGACACCACTGCCATGGAGAACATGAAGCGTCAGCTCGAGCTTGCTACTGAGCGCATGACTCAGATGGAACTTGAGCTCACTCAGTCTCGTACCCGCCAGTCCTCTGAGCAGGCGGAGCTTGCTCAACCTCACCACCACCGCGCCACCGAGCAGCCGGCCAATGCCTCTTTCCCCAGCGCTGCTCAGGGATTTCCCTTTGTCTCTCTTCCGCCGCAGGGCGCCTACACCAACGTCGACTCTAGGCGCACCAGCCCGTCGGACCTGAACTCTCAGCAGCAGGCTCTCGCCATGCATGGTGGGTACCAGAGCGGCACGCTGGCTCCACCGCCCTTCTTCGCCACTCAGAAGTAAGCTCATCTCAATGACACACTGCCAAATGACTTGTGCTAAAATCTCACAGTGAGGGTGTTGCTCCGATCGCCCGGCCTTCCTCCGCCTACGGTCCACGCGCAGTCCGTCTGACACCTCCGACCACCCCGTTCGCCCAGAACTTTAGCCAGGCCCAGCTGAACCAGATCTATGGTCTGCAGGTTGCTGCTCCTGGCCAGCAGATCCAGGCACCCATCGGCACTCGCCTCTCTCCTACCGCATCTGACTTCGCTGGTCAGTGGCAGGCCATCACGCAACAGTCGGTTGCCCCGCAAGGCCAGCATTACATGAGCACCGTCGAGCCGCTCAACTATCGCCGCTTGCTCGATCGTGACATGAGCTGCAACTGGCGCTACATCGTCGACAAGATCGTATGCAGCAACGACCAACAGGCTTCCATATTCCTTCAGCAGAAACTGAAGCTTGGGACTCCTGAGCAGAAGTTCGAGATCGTTCAGGCTATCATCGACCAGGCCTATCCTCTGATGATCAATCGTTTCGGCAACTTCCTCGTCCAGCGCTGCTTCGAGCACGGCTCACCCGAGCAGGTGGTGTTGATTGCGCAGGCTATCCGTGGCAACACTCTGAACTTGAGTATGGACGCTTTCGGATGCCACGTCGTCCAGAAGGCCTTCGACAGCGTTCCCGAGGAGTACAAGGCCATCATGGTCCACGAGCTCCTGCGCCGCATCCCGGAGACGGTCATCCACCGCTACGCATGTCATGTCTGGCAGAAGCTGTTCGAGCTTCGCTGGAGCGGCACCCCGCCGCTGATCATGAAGTATGTCAACGAGGCTCTGCGTGGCATGTGGCATGAAGTCGCGCTCGGAGAGACTGGCAGTCTTGTCGTTCAGAACATCTTCGAGAACTGTCTTGACGAGGACAAGCGTCCTTGCATCAATGAGGTCCTTGCTAGCATCGATGTTGTCGCTCATGGTCAGTTCGGAAACTGGTGCATCCAGCACATCTGTGAGCACGGTGCTCTTCCGGATCGCAACCGCGCAGTCGACCACGTCCTGCGCTACGCTACAGAGTACAGCATGGATCAGTTCGCTTCCAAGGTTGTCGAGAAATGTCTCAAGATCGGCGGTTCCGAATTCCTTGACCGCTACCTCGACGTTGTGTGCGAGGCTCGTCCTGATCGTCCGCGCATGCCGCTTGTCGACATTGCCGGCGACCAATTCGGCAACTACCTCATTCAGTACATCCTCGCCAACGCCGATGCCCAGCGTCGCGAGGTTGTCGCTGCCCACATTCGCAAGCACATGGTCTCCCTTCGCGGCTCCAAGTACGGCTCTCGTGTTGCCATGCTGTGCTGCAACCCGGCCTTCGCCACACGCCCTGGCCCGCCCACTGGAGTCGGCCGCAACAACAGTCGCTACCCCGAGCAGACTGGCTACGACGCGGGAGGCCGCCAGTACAACAACGGCAACACTGACCGTGGCTACATTGGCATGGGTCGCAATGGCAACTATCGCTGAATCATCTTCCCGCATGATGCAACCATACTCAAAGCGTGAGATACTTGCGCGCTATTCTGGAGGCCTCCATTAAGCTCAATCGATTCATCCTTGACACCATCTCGCATTCTGTCAGCAATCTACAAAGGTGCTGCGGTCCCTAAATCGACCCCCAAACTCGTTGCTTTCTACACAGAAGCTAGCTGGGGAGGGCAAACCCCATGCTGTTGGATTGGAAAAGTATCTCACCGTCTGGCTTATGCTTCCGGCAAGCTCTTACCTCTTGCATTATACTGCCAAACGCTGGCTGCTGCGATCCTGTGTGCATTTTCTGGGGCACATCTGACTAAGTCGTCTAATGTCTTTGTTTTTCTTTTGTTGGAAGCATGATATGTAACATAGCATTACCCATCTCACATGGAAGTGGCAGCGTTGACAATCGCAATCGTAGTTAGTCTTCAGAAAAAATCACAATGGAAGTTCTTTTTGCTTACTGAACCATGTGCATCTTCAAGGTTTCCATTCCAGATATCTGAATATTTCAAACACGATGAAGTAATTTGACCACTTCTTTCAGTATCATTGCATGGACATAAACATACCTTACCCATCGAGCAGTAGAGACAGACTTCTGACCACATGATATGTGGTATCTAAACTTAGGTTCAGCAACTGGTTACGCGACGCTAGAGCCAATCTCGACTTCGCGTTTCCTCCCATCTCTCGCCTCCTCAACTGCGCGTGCTTTCGCAATATCGGACCTCCCGCCACAAGACTCCAGTACGCGACAACAAACTTGCTTTTGGTCAGGTGACTGATAGGACTACCTGCAGACCGTACGTTCTTCCCTGGACACGTTTTCCAGCACGAGGAAACGACAGTGTTGTCCGGCGAAGCAGAGTGAGGGTGGCAGCTTCAACTACTGCAAGTGAAGCGCGTACCATAATCTGGAAGAAAATACACCAACAATAAGCCTTGCGGTTGCCTGAAAAAAAAAAAAACCTCTTGATCTGGCGCATTAAAGTCAGATGTGGTCCTTATTTGCGCCACTGGGCAAGCCCAGCAGATTCCCCAGCATACTATGCAATTATTGGAGATACGCCACACACCGACAGTCGTCACACTTGACCAGACCGTGGACTGCAGAAGAAGATCGCAAGCTTCGCAGTCTCATGCAGCAAGGCTTCGGGACGACGCGTATCGCGAGCGAAATGAGCGATCGCCCGTTCTCTACTATCGAGAACCGTTTGATGAGGTTGAAAGCCGGCGGCAAAGCCCCTCAAATAGGAGGTGAAAGAAAGGAAGCTGGTCGGTTTACTACGGAGGAGAATGCATTGATACTGGAGAAACGGCGGCAGGGCTTATCGAATCAAGAAATTGCGAGCTACCTTCCCAATCGAAGTCCCCCCTCCATCAGATTGCGATTGCTACGCCTGTTGGATCGGCCTGTCTCTACATCCCGGCGAAAAAACTTCACAGAGGAAGAATTGCAGCGCATCTCTGAGATGCGATGGAAAGAAGGCAAGACCTTCGGCGAGATTAGTGACGAGATGCAATGCTCCCCGAAGACGGTCTCGGAGGTGTGTAACCGCCGATGTCCTAGCATAGGCCCAGAGAAGGCGCGTCAATTCATCTATTTAAACAATATGTGGACTCCACAGGAGCAGGAGCATCTGGTGGAGCTGCAACGCCAAGGGACAATAAGCGTCCCCGAAGCAGCACGGCACTTTCCCAGTAGGACCAGAACTGCGGTTCGGAAGAAGATCATGCGCATGCGGCTGACATTTCCCCATCTTCGGAAATCCAAGGGTACCAAGTAAGCTACAATCGAGAGCCGAAGCCTGGGAGGGAGGAATGGAATCCAAAGGTCACAGCGTATGCGAATTTGCTCTCAATCGAAAGCACAACCTTTTGCTAAGGCCCGCAGACCGGTCGCGAACCTCCGTCAGCTAAGCGAGCAGTGTTACGATGCCTCTTCGGGAAGAAGGGCTTATTTATACACCATTGGCCTTCGCCGTCGATTCACAACAAATTTCGGAAGTGCACTGGAAAGCGCCGCCGACTCTGATAAACTCCGGGCTTTGCATCGTATGCTTACAGACGTGGAGCCGCCGTGTGTTGAACATCTCGTTCTGGACATCTCATTCTGGACATCTCATTCTGGACATCTTTGCTTCGCAATCTGCAATCCGCGTAGGTCATGGAGTGTACGCCAATGCTCTGATCTAACGTGATTGTTCGATTGGTCGCTCGAATCTTGCGAATCAGGCATTCATCCGACGTTCAAGCAAAATACGCTTTGTGCCCAGGGCTAGCAGCAGCGCTGCGCTCGAACCACGGGTGTCGTATATACACCCATTCACTTCCATCCCTCTATAGAAAGAAGCAGGAGACGATATGTGTGAGTTGTTTCTACCCAAAATGCTATTTCCGACACCTGTGCTCCAAAATCTTACAAATAGACATGGTAAAGAAGAAGAGTGGAACCTACATCAAATGCATATTGTACAAGATACACAAATTGAACATTTTCAACAAAGTCCTTCTCGGTTTGATGTAATGATGAAAAGTCTATCCATGAACGAATGCATGCATGTATGCGCGCACGTAGAGAACGCGCATCCTCCTAATGATAGTCTAAATACGCCGAACGGAGGATCTTCTTACAACTCATCATGTCCCTCTTCCTTCTCACCCATCGCCTCGCGAACCCTCCTGAGAATCTCCTCCTGGTCGGGCATTTCCCCGTTCTCATCCTGATCCATCCTGATAATCTTAGGACCGGTCTTCTCATCCGTCTCGGGAGCATCGGTCTCCGCCTCAGCGGCAGAGGTGGAAGTCGCAGAAGACTTGTTCTTCTTGGCTTTGCTGGTCTTGGCCTTGGGCTTCTTGCTGCTCGAGGAGGGCTTGGGCTGGCGGATCTTCTTCTGGATCAGCTCGAGCATGGCGTCGCTAAGCTTGGCGGCCTTGGCTTCGAGGTCCTTGATGGTGAGGACGGGGTCTTCGTGGGCGGAGAGCTTGTTCTGCGCTGTGGTCTGCTCCTCGAGCCAGGCGGAGATCTCGGAGTGGAGCTTGCTGATGGAAGAGAGATCCTCGTTGGTGTAGGGCGAGAAGGTGGACGGGGCGGGAGCCTTCGAGGACGAGGTCGAAGTGGCTTCGTCGTCATCTTCCAGACCGTCGGCGTCGACGGAAGCCGTGGCGGAAGCAGCGAGAGAAGAGGCACTCTTGGAAGCCTCCTCTTCGGCTTTCTGGACTTGATCGCGGACTGTGTCCATAAGCTTGTTGGTCTTCTCCAGAGAGTCTTTCAGAGCCGAGACCTTGTCGTCTCTGCCCTCGCTCTCGGAACGGCGCTGCTTGATGGGCTCCACAAGCTTCTTGAGCGCGCTCAGACGCTCTTTGAAGACCTTCTCGGTCGCCTTGGCCATCTCCTTGGGCTCCTCCATCCACTCTTTGGTCTCGCTCAGGAGCTTTGCGATAGCATCACGCTGAGCGGTAGTGCTGACAGGGCTGTAATCGGAGTTGTCAAGGAAGTCACGAACGTGGTAAGTGAAAGCCTCGAGCACGTTCATTGCTTCCTCACGAGCATAGCGGGCCTTGTCGCTGCGATCGAAAGCGGTAAGACGCTCACGCATACGCTTGATCTCTTCGGGAGTGGACTGGCGAAGGCCCTTGGGTGTGGTAGTGAAGGCGACAGTGATCGTCTCAATGCGCTTCTTCGGCTTCTCTGGGACGGCGGAGGAAGAAGCAGAGGCAGATGAGACAGAAGAGGTAGAGGTGCTGGCGTCGACTTGCTCAGTGGTCTCAGTGCCATCCTCACCAAGAGGCTCCTGGTCGTTCTTCTTGCCAAATCCTAGCCAGCCCTTCACGCTGTCTCCAACACTCTTGGCGGCCTGGTCGGTTTCACAGCTGACGCTGCCGGAGACAACCTCGGGGATGCCATCAACAGCGCTGAGCCTGATGCTAAACTTGACACTGACATCATCCTTGTCACAGCCGAAGCGCTCCTTGAGTGCGGTCACAGAGGCGGTAAGGTTGGTTGTTTGAACGCTAGCGACAGGCTGGTCGACCTCGTCGACTTGCTGGTAAAGACCAAAGTCGAAGTCCTCCTTGTTCTTGAAGCTGACCTGTTTCGTGCTTGCGTTGTTGCCAACGGGGCTAGTGGCAGTGAAGAGGCCCTGTCTCCTGTCCTTGCCACCATCGAGGAAAGTGATGCCAGCCGGGTAGCCGGCAACATCGGAGTCGCGAATCTCCTTGACCTTGAAGCTGGGCGAAAGACCGGCAGCCTTGAAAGCAGCGCCAAAGACAGCGCTCTCATCGGCGTTGACGTTGCTGCGAAGCTTGTCGGACTTGCCCACGAACTCTTCAAGCTTGCGCTGAACAAATGGTGTGCGGACTGCACCACCGTGCAGAATGACGCTGTCAATGTCGGCCATGGTCAATTTGGCGGCGGCCAGAGCATCCTTTAGAGGTCCAGCAACGCGGTCGGCATACTCAGAAGCGAGCTCCTCGAATTCAGCGCGGGTAAGCTTGGTCTTGAAGTCGATCTCAGGCAGCAGCTCCTCGAAGAAGCTGTTCGCATCGGAGTTTGCGCTCAGAACGTGTCTTGCCTTCTCGGCATCTTTCCACACTCTGCCCATGAGACGGCCGTTCTTGGCAACGTCCTCGGCCTGGATTCCACGGCTCTTCATGACGGGCTTGGTCACAAACTTGCGAATGTAGTCGTCCACGATAACCTGGTTGAAGTTGTCTCCTCCGAGTGTTCTGTCCCAGCCAGTGCCCAAAACGGCGACTTCCTGAACAGTCTTGTTGTACTTGCCAACATCCTTGACTTTCCTGGACTGGAATCTAAGAACAGTCGCAGTCGTAGAGCCAGCGCCCATGTCGAAAACAATGTGCTGCTCAGGCTTGCCTCCCTGGTTGACTGTAGGGAAAGTCCTGCTCTTCGCGTAGTCCAGACCAACTGCAAGACCATCTGAGATCAAAGCCATGACATTCAGGCCAGCCAAATCGGCTGCCTTCTCAATGGCCCTCCTCTCGTCGGCAGTGTAGAAAGCTGGGACGGTCACAACCGCGTCTTCGACAAGGTTGCCTGCCATACCCTCTGCGTTGTTCTTGACGTTTCCAAGCTCCATTGCGAGCAATTCCTCGACGCTCCATGGCTCTTCGGCCTCATTGAATGCGCTGCTCTTGAAAAATGTGGTTCCCTGCTTTCCACTCTGCTCCACCTGTACAGCAGGGTAGCGGCTTGAGTATTGGTTCACCGTCCCGCTCTGCTCTCCCTTCCAAGTCAGACCAAGAAGCGGCTTCAGGTTCGGGAAGACCTCGCCGGGCATTCTGCCCTGAAGCGCAAGCGCATCGCCTCCGTAAGCCCTCTCGGGGTAGGATCCCAGTTCGGCGATGACATTGTTGGAAGAGTCGCGGGTGGGCTTGAAGGCAACAGCGGCTGCTTCCTTGCGTTTTGAGTCTTTGGTCAAGACAATATCGAGTGGGATACCAGGCTTAACGAGAGAGGCTTTGAAGTTGAGTGTGCCGAAGTCGAGGCCGAGCACGGCGGCGGATGCTGATGATGTGAAGAAGAACAGAAATGCTAGGAGGATGTTCCATGGCGAGGATGCCTTTTGGCGAGAGGGCGGCGCCATTGTGAGATGTGATGTGTGTGTAGTGCGGCCAGATGGCTGGCGGTGTAGCGCTTCGCGGAAGGCTTTTGAAGTCGATTTAATGCAGCATTGGGTGTGGCAAAGGATGTCACGACTGAACGAAAAGTGGAATGAAAAAGAGACGTTTGACTTGATGAGTGATGAGCCTAGTCACAAGCCGTTTCAGAAATGGTGGCGGCAATGATGTTGTTGCAATGTGGCTTCTTATCGTGGGCTGCCTGGCTGGCTGAGAGCTTTGAAGCGCTGCACTCACTTTCTTGACACATGACGCTGTACAGCCAGGTGTCCGCTTTCAGGGCCCGTTGTTCACTCCCACTCCCCTGTCCGCCGCCTACGCCGCCCCACCATGGCAAAGGAGAAGGTGATCGAAGGCGATGACGGTAGGGCTGATATAGCAGGGCGACTTGATATGATATCTGCAACCGTGAGGAATTATTATCATAAGAGGTATATGCCAACTTCCTTGCTTGTGGGTGTTAATACTGCCTCTCGTTGCTGATCAAAGGCGGGCACATGCCAGCATACTTGGGGCGAGGCGACATGCAGCACATTGCCGGCAGTATTTCAATACATCCTATCAATCGGATTGTCCGCACCAGAAATTCAGTCGTCTGCGCCTTTCCGAAGAACAGTCTTCTCAGCCAGACGCGTTGGACTGACCAAAAAGAGTTGTACGGCTCAGACGGCATGCAGATCGCCGACTTCCCAAAGCATCGAACGGAGCGAAACAACGGAGGAAGGCCAATGTGACACGTGACATGCGTCCCAAGAGGACGTCGGCATGGACGACAGCTTGAAACATGATCGATGAGGCTGGCGGGACGCGTTGGCGTCGCATCAACGGCGAGCCAGCCAACGGTGCCGGGCTTGCGAATACGAGATGGACAAGAGATGCAATAGATATGCACAGCAGCAGATGCATATACGATGCATACTAATGGGGAGTGACTTGCAGCATACGACAAAATCATCAGCAAAACGAAGACACGGCACATTCAGGAGAGCTTGACTTCACGCCACTTGGCGTATGAAGCCTTTGCCTTCGTACCTGCAGATCAGGGCCATGTTTGTCCTATTCCTGGCACGCGCTGCTGAGTCGGGTAAAGCCGTGTCGTGTGTCCTTTGAAGCTGTCCGCGGCCGAGGATGGGCGACAATGGGTGTTTGAAGGGGATGGTGAGAGATGGTTGTAGGACAGTATTTGTGCAGACTGATGTATAGGTGTTCGGCCAATATTGCCTGTAAGACTGTATCCATATGTACATATATCATTCCACGCGCAAAGGAGGAAGAGACTCTAAAGAAGACTCTCTCTCCTTCTCCAGTCGTACGTCGTGCACTAAGCTCCACAAAGCCACGCAACCGACGCTCCAGCGCGGGCGGAGGAGGGCAGCGTTAAGCGTCGGCCGTATCCCTGGCCTCACCTGGCGCTGGCTCCAGTCTCTCTGTCGCGACCACGTCTCAAGCCACTCTGCAACTACCACCACCCAACGCCTCTGCTCGCTCGACCATTCAAGCGCATACACCTGCACTGCTGCATACTGACCTCCTCGAGTATCCGCGACCCTCCTTTCTCGCAGACACCTCCACACACCACCACCATCACTGCCATTTGCGCCCTTCGATTATGATAAGCCTTCAATAGCGCCGGCCGCTGACCACGAATCCCCGTCTGTACACGACGACGACGCACAACTCACTGGAAGTACTCCAACCACTATACCTACACCTTCGCGCAAATTCTACCACATACCACAAACATGGAGGATAAATACATCGGCCTCCTCCTAGCCGTCTGCTCAACGATAGGCATCGGCGCCAGCTTCGTGATCACCAAGAAAGGCCTCAACGCCGCCGCAGAAAACCATGGCTTCGAGGGCGATGGCTTTACATACCTCAAGAATCCTATATGGTGGCTAGGAATCATAACCATGGTCATCGGCGAGATCTGCAATTTCAGCGCTTACGCCTTTGCGCCTGCGATTCTGGTCACACCTTTAGGCGCGCTGAGTGTGCTTATTGGCGCTGTCCTCGGAAGCTATTTCTTGGGAGAACAGCTGGGCATATTAGGAAGAGTTGGCTGTGCAATTTGTCTTATTGGAAGTGTGGTCATCGTTCTGCATGCGCCGCCAGATGAGCCTCTGGAGAACATTGACGCGCTGTTGGATCATGCCTTGCAACCAAGTAGGTCACCCGGACGCCTATGCTCAGAGTGCGAGCATGGCACGTCAACAGAACTCCTGCTAACAGAAATACAGTGTTCATGATTTATTGCTTCCTGGTCGCTGTATTCGCGGCTGTTATGATCTACAAAGTCTCACCAGTTTACGGAAAGCGCAACCCGATGGTGTATCTCTCCATCTGCTCGACCGTCGGCAGTATCTCTATCATGGCGATCAAGGGCTTCGGTATTGCGCTTAAGCTTACCCTGGCCGGCAACAACCAGTTCTCACATCCGAGTACTTACGTCTTTGCGATCGTGGTGGTCGTCTGCATTCTTACACAGATGAACTACTTCAACAAAGCGCTCAGCCAGTTCTCGACGAACATGTAAGAATGAAAAGGTCCCGGCACCAAAAACTGCGCAATTGCTTACAGCCTCACAGTGTCAACCCTCTCTACTACGTTACATTCACAACATTCACCCTCATCGCTTCTTTCATCCTTTTCCAGGGCTTCAACACTGTCGATGCAAGCAACACCATCTCTCTACTCTGCGGATTCCTTACGATCTTTGCTGGTGTCTACCTGCTCAACCTCTCCCGTGAAGACCCCAACGGCGAAAAGCTTGGTATCAACATGGGAAACCGCGATGCCGCTCGTGGTCACTACAGCGAAGTCGACGGCATCCCTACAGATGGCCTCGCAGGTCTGCAGACTCGTCTGAGCATGCAAAGCCGACGGAGCGGCGATGAGGGTCACAGGAGGAGCAATTCGTGGGGAATCCGCAGCCCTGCAGTACATTCCAAGAATCGCGCGACTTCCGGGGAATATACGATGCACAGCTACGACGTGGAAGCGAACAACTTGGCCGATCTCGCCGAAGACTCAGATGAGGAAGACGGTGGGAACAAGCGGACCAGCTTTGGCGATGGACGAAGGGGCCTGATGAACGGCCGCAACGGCAAGTTGAGGGCGTAGGCTGGATCAAACGCTGCGTCCTGAAAGTACGAAGCAGCGCTGGTGAGCACCTGTGGGAGATGGCGGCAGCGGATCTTCATCTACGGGATACGTTCTGGATCAACGGCAGCTTGCGATCCGCTATATCGAGGTCACCGCCTCGCGGCAACTGGATAAGCGCTCAGATCACAGCATATGAGCCGAACATTCCCCTATGGGCGACAACACCAAGCGTACAGAAGCCGCATGTTCGAAACGAATGAAGAGGAGGTCACGACACATAAGCACGAAAGAAAAATATTTGTACATACAACAAACCCAATTCGCATGCGGCAAGGCGTTCAAAAGGCGTTTCCAAAAATGGCGGCATAAGCGAGGCTTGGTGTGGGGGTTTGGATCAGATACCTTTTTATTCCTTTCTAGGCGGGCCCTCTCATCGAGAGAATTTTTATCAAAGGGGTGGTAAAACACGAGCTTATGCATCAGGCGCGTCTGGGATTCTGCTTTTGCCTGTTTGTTGGGGATTCATATTATGTACGTTAAGAAGCTGGCAGGAGGTTTTGGCCTCGATAGGCTCTTGTTTACCCGTCGAAGTCTTCCCTGGCACGAACGATAGAAGTCGAACACACGTGTTCGATCTTGTTGATGATCGTCCCATTGCTTTCTCTTGTTTCGCGACGCCGGATTCCATGGTGATCTTCCGATATTATTCGTATCGGGGAGAATGTATGTGTCTGTTCAGAGGTGAACATCAATGCTTGGACGACTTGATGATCTCAAGGTTGCTTTGGCTTGCTTTTGGCTTGCCTCCATACTTGATTGCAAATCCTTGTGACGACTATGGCTCACAAGTGTCCGCCTTGATATTGAGCTTCGCGTGTGTTGATCATTGCTGCCGACAACACTCTCATCTGATCGACGTCTTTGGTCTTCGTGTTTTCAAGGTCTTGGTGGCAGGCAAGATAGGCCAGCACTCTCGAGCGCGGCATCCACCTTTGTCGTACTTCAGGGCGTCAAGGGCGTACATACCACCGCTATTCCGTCTCTGCATTTTACCGAATACAATAACGAGTAGTTCGTTTGAGTGTAAAGCACGCATTGAATACTTGCAAGCGCTTAGGTGAGCTCGAGCCGAACCAATCAGCGTTGCTCGTAGGAAACTTGCTCACGACCGGATGGATATATTCCTCCGCTTTGGCTGCGCGCAACACCAAACCTCGACCATGAGAATCGTATAGGTACTTTTTGCCAGTCGCAGGCCTGCAATATCACGGTGATAGGACTTATCGCTTCGCGCGTCTTGGTGTATGCCCGTGGCATTTGTAATTTGCCTAGAGTGAGTAGACCAGGGCGGCGATGCTATAAAATGCATTCGATGAGTCTTCGATGGTAGCTTCTTTCTTTCTCTTCATTCGATATCAGGTGATTCAGTACTCTTTTCGAATCTCGCTACTCGTTCTGCTAGTAACAATCGATCAATCCGTCCGTCGGAACAACGTATCTGGCCTACTCGAACGATCCATCGAACCCTTTCCAACTTTCCAGACTCATTCCACCATTCCCAAAAGGAGCATCAACTATCAGTCCAGAAGAATAACTCAAGAACAAAAAAACAAAAAACAATTAGGAAACCATGGTCGTCGTCGCCCTCGCAGGAGCAACAACCGGCCTCGGCCTCACTGTCCTCCGGCACCTCGCCTCCTCCTCGAACAACACCAACACCTACATCATCCTCTCCCGCTCCCCCCAACCCGCCTGGACCGCCCGCGGCGTCGCCTTCCGCGAAGCAGACTACGCCTCGCACGCCTCTCTCGTCGAAGCCCTCCAGGGAGTCCACACCGTGCTCTCCTTCATCGGCGGCTCCGCCTCCGCGCTACGTGACAGCCAGCTCGCGCTCGTAGCCGCCGCGGTCGAAGCCGGCGTGCAGCGCTTCGCGCCCTCTGAATTCGCGCTGCGCGGCGGCGGGTACGGGCTCGAGCTGTACGCCGGCAAGCGCGAGGTCTGGGATGCGGTGGTCGCCAGCGGGATGGAGCACACGCGGTTTTCGTGTGGGATGTTCATGGGTTTGTTGGGAACGGGGACGCCCAAGGGTGTCACTGCCGTTGGAGCAGCGGAGGGAGCTGCAAGTGGCGAGGAGGAAGCGCTGGGTGGTTTGAGGCCGTGGAATTTCGTGGTCAACGTCAAAGCCGGGACGGCGGATTTGCCGGGCGATGGGAGGGGGAAGGTGGTGTTTACTGACACGAGGGATGTGGCGAGGTTTGTCGAGGCGGCGCTGGGGATGGAGAGGTGGCCGGAGGAGTTGGGGATGCGAGGGGATTTGATGGATTGGAGGGAGATGGTTGGGGTTTTGGAGGAGGTTCAGGGGAGGAAGTTCTTGGTCAGGGAGAACAGTGTGGAGGAAATGGAGAGGGTTGCGAGGGAGTTCGAGGGGAAGAGGTTCTACAACCAGGTTCGCGTGGCTTTTGCGAACGGCGAGGGCATTGTTGGCGATGAGCTCAATCAGGCGTCCCCAGAGATCAAGCCTACGGACGTGAGGACATTCGCGAGGAAGTGGTGGAATGATGTGCAACTTGGTGAGCCCAAGTGGGAGGAAGATCAGAGCTTCATGTAATGGAGGAGTTGAGCGGTGTGTACGCCACGCCATTCACTTAGCTTGGCCTGACGTCCGCAGTCAGACGAAAATGATAATTGAAGAGATCAAGTATCAGACAAGAAAATGTTTCTTCCCAAGCGCCAGGCCTCCGGCCAGACCACATAAGAACAACCAACTCACTTTCTCAAAACGTCAAACACCTTTACCTGCTACCTCCCACTATCTCACAACTCCATAACCCAAACTCCATTATCCGATCCGTGTATTCGTATTTCTGAGACCACTGCCAAGAAACCCACAACAAAAGAACAAACCAAACACGCGAAACTCGACTAGACCGCAGCGGTGAAACAGAGTGCAGCACTAGATAGATTGAAACTCTACTTTCTACTCTACAATGCGTTGTATGCCAAAGGTAGCCGGGGTCCACGTCCACCGATCACGGCGGTGGCAAGATAGCCCATTGCACTTTGTAACAGAGAGGAGACGAGATGCAAGTTGAAAAAAAAGAGTATTTCCTTTGCCTGTGCGTTCTACCTAAGTATGGAAAGAAGAAAATACAAAATGAGAAGAAACAGAAAACCCCATGTTGCCCAAACTCGCTAAATTGTCAAAAGTGTCTTGTGGAAAGACGTGGTAGTAAACACAAAAGAAAAAATCACTCCCATGAAGATCCGTTGTTGGATGGTGAGAGAGAGAAAAACATGTCTAACAAAACGCCATTTCCGATCCCAAAAAAAATTCCCGTCGGGGGGTTTTACCCGTGTCCGTTATTCCGTTGGTTGCTCGCGCTGAGCCCAGTATGTCCGTACAAGAAGGAAACAAAAGGAGATTGTGAGAGGCAGGAGAGGGTCGAAGCCTGGTTGGTTGCCTGCCGCTCATACTGTAATTTTCCTGGCTGAGTTGTCAAGTCTTGCGAGCAGGACATTCATGTCAAGAGAATCGTTAGTGAAGGCAGTAGAGGCAGAAGAGGAGGCAAGCAGGTCAGCAGGGTCAGGACCCATAGGCATGCTGGTGATCGGGAAGGCGTTGACACTCTGGTAGTTGAAGTTCATGGGTTGTTGCTGGAGACCGTTGATGTTGAGCTTGCTGAAATCGTTTTCAGGGACCATAGCAAGACCGATACGCTGGTTGCCCTGCTGTTGCTGTTGTTGCTGAGCAGGAGCAACCTGGGTTTGCTGTTGGGGGATCTGAAGCTGAGAGGCGTCGAAGTTCATGAACTCAGGTTTGACATCTTCCTGAATTGGCTGAGGTTGGGGCTGCACAGGCGCTTGCTGCTGTTGCTGGGGTTGCTGGGGAGGAGCAGGTACGGACTGTGACGCCTTTTCCTGAAGCTGGCTGATGTCAAGAGCAGAAGGGTTGGCACTGATGTCGTTGATGAAAGGTGTGAAGGCAGGGTGGCGAAGCAGAGTCTCGAGGAGGCCACGGTAGCGCTCGTTCTCCTGCAAGATGCGGGAGTTCTCGCTGCGCAAGTTGGTGGCTTCTTGAGTCTTGAGGGCAATCTCGCCTTCGAGCTGGCCAATGTATTCTGATCTTTTTTAGCACATTTCTTCTAAACATGTTGAAGGATTCATAACATACCCTTTCTCCTTGAACGGAAAGCACGAGCGGAAACCTTGTTCCTAAGCTGGCGGCGTTCCTTACTGGAGAGCTTCTTGCCCTCTTCGGAAGCGAGCAAACGCTCATCTTCGTCCATCTCCTCCTCGTCCTTCCTCATTCTGGCGATCTGAGGAAGCAGGTTGTCGGGAGATCCATCGTCATCAACAGAAGCGGAGCTGTTGTTGCGCATCTGGTTAAGAAGACGCGAGATGGACTCCTCAACATGAGGCTCGGTGGCGTGTGAAGGCCGCTTGCCATTGCTGCCATGGCTTTGCTGCTGAGAGGACGAGCCTTGGCTTTGGCTTTGAGCTGCGTTGGCGGCTTGGCGGTACTGCTGTTGCTGGGCCTGCAGCCTCATTTGACGTTGCTGCATGGCTTGAGTTTGAGCAGCCTTTTGCATGGCGATCTGCTGAGCCTGCTGGGAGTGCATGCCGGGCCAAAGGCGACCATTGCTGCTGGAGGCCTCTTCTTGGCCACCGAGTGTCGTGGGGTTGACGAAGTTGCTGGAAGAGGCATCGGCAGAGAAGAAGATGGGTGGCGGCATGGAAGCCTGCTGCTGAGGCTGGTTGAAGTCCATGCCCATCTCGGCGTCCATGTCGATGCCGGAGGACCAGCCGTTGCCGAAGCCACCGTCCATGTTCATGTCGATACCAGAGTTGAAGCCATCGATCATTTGAGGCTGCATGGGCATGTTGTGGATGCTTCCGAGAGGGAGGCCAACCTGTTGCTTGTACTGGTTGTAGTCGTGGCTGGGTCCATTGAAGACCTGACGCTCCTCAGGCTGGTCGAAGGGTGAGAGCGAGTTCCAGTCCTGGCTGGCCGCCTGCGGCGTAGCATCAGGGCGTGATGCGGAAGGGTTGATGGGCGAGGGCTGGGTGCCGCCCTGGTTGAAGTCGAAGAAGGATTCCATGTCGAAGTTCTCGGTCTTGAGGGCAGGTCTGCTACTCATTGGGGCGTATTGTCGAGCGTCCATGTGAGTAATGTGGGGTGGATGAGAAGTGCGAATGCCTTTGTGGGCGGTCGCGCGGTTGGGAGAGGGATGAATGCGACGGTGGTCGATGCAGGAAACGTCGCGGATGCGCCGAGGGGATGCGAGTCGATGCGATTGAGGTTGATTTTTGGCGGTCACTTATGCGTGTCAAATGATTGATGCGTATGTGAGCGAATGACGGTGATGGTGGTGGTGGTGGTGGTGAGTGTTGGTAGAGTGGGTGTTGCAGTGGAGGTTGATGATGGAGATGGAGACTGGAGGCAGGCAGCGAGATGCGGAGAGAGCGAGACGAGCGAGAGTAGTGAGAGCGAGTGTGTGTGGCAGAGCGAATACGGCCGGGGCTCCTGCGGCTTGGGGCTGCGTGCCTGGCGATGAATGGCTCGTTCGCTCCCGCCGCCCGCCAGGTCTGTGCCAAGGCAAGGGGGCGCAGTGGCCAGGCGACATCATCATCATCGTCTCTCCGTCTCTTCCACATGCACCTGCCGAAGAGCAGGCCAGGGCACGCCGTACTTGAAACGTCCGTCTCCTCCTCCCCTGCGCCCCATCCGCCAATCACACACGCCATCCCCCTCGGCCACGGCGACTGCAATCGCCGGCGCACTCTACAGGTGGGAACACGTGACGTCGCTGCGAAGATTTGCCCTTCCACAGCCCTTCCTTGCTCGACTGCTGCGCGCGCACGTCTCTGCCGCCATTCATCCCCGGTTTCAATCCTGCTGCCCGCTCCACCCATGCGGATGTCTCTGTCTCACATGGCACAAGGAGGGGCAAGGAAAAGTAGTGTCAATCTCTGTTTGTTGTTGTCTGCATGTCATACCTTTACAGAAGCACTATTCCCTACAGCACACCACTATTTCCACAGCACACTCCCTCATCTCTGAGCAGCAACCTCCCAACGCCCAACACTGCCCATGTGCTATTCCTGTCAGACCTTGCCCTGAGCAAGTAATCGCACGCCGTTTCCCGCGGCCCTGAACTCACTCTCTGCGCCCGTGCCAGCAGCGGTCCGCGCGGTTGCACCGGTTGGCCACATCGCAATTTTGCTGCCTCACAGCCTCAGACTTCCTTCGGTGCCAGCTCGGCTCTTCACCATCGTGCAAATGTGCACAGTGCAGCAAGCAGAAACCAGGGCAAAAGGGTCGACGGCCGTCAATGCGGTGATTGTGGACTGAAGCCCTGCTGGCCAGACCTCGCTGCTTGTGATCACGGAGTTCTGCCATGTTAGCTCGCGTGGTCGTCTTGCCCTGAGCCCTTCTTCCTTCTAGTGGAGGGCGGTCAGAACCTGAATAGCAGGCCGACTTTCCGCCATTGGAGTTGCGACACTTATTCTATCGCACATGGCGGTTTCGGGTATATCATAGAGCTTCGCTGTATCACGTCGGCTCAGTTTCTCGCTTTTCTGGACAGCATCGATAGCTAAGACGACTTGTGCTTCGTCATCCTGTTCTCGCATCGTTAAGTGGATACCTTGACGAAAAGAGGTAAAGACAGTAGGTAGATTGTTTCCAGACTAGGTCTACAAGTCGTTGACTGCATCTAACTGCAAGTGCCACGGTAACCGGCGCCGACTGTCGAGTGTGGCCAATAACGAGGGTTCACGATCTGCTTGCACAGATTGTAGAAGTCATCACCACTAATAGTGTTGCCGGGCTTCTGGATACACTTGACGCCATCAAAAGTAGCCTGATTGCATAGGTTAGTTCGGCGTAGCTACTATAGGAATTATAGAGGTACGTGACTTACCACTGATCCATAGTAATCAGCGCAAACGATCCTAGTCCAGTCGTTTACTGGGACCCATCCATCAACAGTTTCCTGACAACAGTTGTGGCTGCTATGGTCCTTGCTACATCCCGAGAATGTCAGCTTTATTCGTAACGACGAATGAAAATGATTGCAACTTTACCCTACTGCAAAGCCGATAAGACTGGCCGCAAAGGTGATAGTAGTAGCGAAGTGAACCATTGTGGTCTTGGAATTGATGTGTGTAAGTGTTGTGGGATGAAAATATTATTATGGTCTAGAGACAGCAAGGTCGGGGTGATTTATACTTGTAGACGTATCGAGAAAGTCGGTGAATGTCGAAACGTATTATTGCATTGTGCAATTAACCCTACTGTATACCTAAATGGTTAACTTCCAATCCTATTAAGCCATGGAAGTCAGTGTCAAGTCTACGCTTGTTCCGAGTCTTTTCTGACTTTTTCTCTTTGGTTTCTTCCCGATCCTCCCTGAAAGCTTGCTACCGTTGTTAGGATCCCTGTTTCATGGTTTGAAACCTTCTAGGTGTGCTCTCAATGTGTGCTGTAGTCAAGATTGCCAAAGCTTGCGAGCTTATCGTGGTCGTACTTCTCGCGTGGGTGGCCCTACGCCCACGGGCGTAGCTTGCCTTTGCCCTTCTCAATACTGTATTCATCGCTGAAATTACCCTATCCCAATCGGTGTTTTGGTGCTGTATACACCACGCAAGGCGAGCTCTGCGGTTGTTTTCCCGTAAGGTGAGGTCTCTTCTTCGCAATCCACGAAAATATATAGTGCTTCCTCAGAATGGTGTTGAACTAGCGGTGAGAGATAGTCGCCACTTAGGTATTCATCCTAACCTGTTCGAACGTCCAGAGTGGGTGAAGGCGCACCTATGCAATCAGAGCATCTTTAGTAGTGGTTCGTATAGATAGAAGGCGGCCCTAGCCGAAGTGCAACCTCATTGTGGCCGCGTGCCATATACTTCTCGATAATCGTTTGTACTATAGGTTTTGGAAGGTTATTCGTAGCTGCAATTTCCCGAAGGGATCCCCCGTTCATCCGGGCACCAATTATTGCACCTTTGAGTTCTCTTGAAGGCTGAGTTCTCGGCCTTCGATTTGGTGAAATTGGCGCGAGGATTGCTGCATAATCCATGAGGTGGTGGTTGATCAAAGGTAGGTAGTCGAATACCTCACCAAGTCGGATTTGGTGGTGGCCTGAGTCATGTGGTGGAGCCGCACGTAAACTCACTTCCAAGAACTGTAGGTGCGCTCTCAATCACCGACGATTAACAGCTTGCTAGAGTTCTCTAATGTGTGCTATGGTCGAGATTGCCAAAGCTTAGAGATACCTTACCATCGTGTGACAGTCGATAAACGAATGAAGCTTCAATCCGTCATGTAAAACATCGTAAAGCTTCAAGCCGTCATGCAAAACATCGTAAAGCGTCAAGGATGCTCATCCTGAAACGAGCATGCCGGTGGAAACCAGCGTGTGGCCAGTGATCATCATCACTTATCGGAACTGCTGTCTCATTCGCCTGCCTTCACGCTTCTCGATGTTTGAGACTTATTGACGTTCCCTGTCGCCTTAAATTCCAGACCATATTACTGATGCCGGTTTTCTTGAAGATCCTGATATTTTTTCGGGTGACCACTTCACAGCGATCGCTCAACATTGCGTATGTTTCGCAGCGCTCTGGCGTTTTCGATCACATCATCATTATTTTCATGTAGCACACAATTCTTTCCGCAACGGTTCCGCTCTTGGCTACCACTATGGCATTGCAAGTGGCCCAACTTCCTCGGGCGCGCGCGCAGGAAGCGTCGTCTCGCCCGACTCTCACAATGCAGTAGTAGGCGCTCTGAGGCGAACCGTCCAAACTATCCTGCTCTTTCACAAGGACCAGAAGAACCTCCTTCAGCGGCCGAAATTATCCCACAAACCACCCATGTCGTTCGTCCTCATCCGCTTGAAGCCGAAACACCGTCCACAGTACAGCTCGAGTACAGTAAGATACTACAGCAAGTAAGTCGGCACATCGGACGTTGCGGACAGCGACCTGCCTCCCCACTCTTGGCCCCAAGAGAATGTACACATCACACAAAGACAGCCTGACGCTGCCGTCCGCCTCTCATTCCATCTTGGTATGATATCACCATTGCTTGTTGGTTGTCTTTCTAAATTCAGAACTGGCTTGCACGTTTATGCCTCAGATCAATAACACAACTTCCCTTCTCTCTCTTCTTTCCAAACCCAAAACCCCAATCCCAACTGCCGCACCTCGGAATCTCAGCCTTACGCGGCCAGCGTTGACGAAACAATTGGAATCTCGAACCACATTTCAATCGCCAGGCTTGCCAACTGCATACAAGCTAAAAAGCGCCACATTTCTCCAGATCTCCGTGCAAGCTCCCATTGTTGCGCCTTCCGTAGCATACGCGGTGCTGTGATGTTCTGCAGGGCAGTGCCGCTACACCCGGACGTTGGTGCGGGAAGTACCTTACCTTTTTCCCAACTTAGGGTAACGAATCTCGAGCATGGTACTACTACTGGCACTGCAGCTGTTCCGAATACGCACGCCTGCTGCAAAGAGCCGAAGCTGGAAAGCACGAGATTTAGGGTCCCGGGAGAACACACAAGCGTAGCCCTCATGCTCTGGTTTTGTAACTTTTCGCTTTGCCAAATTGTTAAGAGGGTAGGTTCGATCGACGAGGTCCGACTTCCGGTTTGGTGTTCTTCTTCACAGTTCTAGACCTTCGTGGAGTTTTTTTGCACGCCACTTTCGTAAATGGCACTTCACGAACCGGCGGCTCGAGAGGTCTTGTCTATGCTTGTCCTTGATTTGACTCTGATGGCGACAAGGGCGACGACGGGCATCACCTCGAGTCACACCATACCAATTTGCCCTCTTTGCACGCGTATGTAGTGGCTGTATCTCCTCGGCTGCGCCCACTATCGACTTGCATGTGTTTGAGAGCATGGCCGAACCCTACACCAGCGCACTGCTCTTTTCAGGCCTCAGCCACGATAAAAATGCGTACGTAACCCAAGTAGCGCGGCTATTCTTGGTGCATTTAGTACTGGAGGATCTGCAACGCAGCACGCATTGTCAGCTACTACTGTACTTACAGTACATTGTATACGTGGACAGGGTACTAGTTGCTACGACTACTGCGTGATCTACGGCGCTGTTGTTCCTGCAGCTAGCTGTGCTGGACTACTAGCTGACGGAGCTCGAAACGGGTTTCCCTGCCACCGCCTGAGTGCGATGCAAGATGCAACGGGGCGGAGCTGAGCTGAGATGTGTGTAAGATGTGAGATGGCGGGGTGCCGTGGGATTCTCATTGTTGTTTGTGAATAGTAAGAATGGCTGTTGTGGACTGTACACGTACATGTATTCACCGGATGAAAAAGCCACTGCTTGTATGGTATGTTGTGAGGTTGAAAGGCGTGACCTCTGTTCTTTCATGAGAGAGCAATATGCATGTCAGATCAAGCATCAGGACCTTACTAGAACATGCGATGAGAACTTGGACGTCTCACACGAGACTTGGAGATCCGGTCTGAGAGAAATCCTGGTCTGACCTGTCTGCAGATTCCAGGCAGTCATATTGTTGTTGAATTTTAATACACATTTGGTCTTTCGTATGCACGGGATCTTAGAACACCATATGCTGCTTGCTCAGCCACACACCATGCCTTCTTTGGGCACTTCCACCTTTTCTGCAGCCTCGTCTGGCTTGTTCTGCTCGTCGCTGGTGATCTTGACCTCCTCAGTCGACCCTCCAGCAGGCAGACCGACGTCGCCAGCCGCAGCCAATTTCGCCTTCTCCTTCTTGCTCAATTGAATGCTACCCTTCTCCATAGCCTCCTTGGGCAGAGGGCGCACGTGCGACTGACAGACCCAGAAGGGACGCTTGCAGCGCTTGACCGCACCATCACTGCTCAGCGCTTCTTCCTCTGGGCTGACTTCTACGAGCGCTTCGGCTTCGGCGGTCTCGTATGCGGATGGATCTTGCTCGTAGGCGAGAATGCCTTCCCGCACCACGGTCTCGACAAGAGAGAGCACGTTCTCGTAGGCTGCCATGTCGCCGCCCTTGCAGCGTGCTAGTGCATCGCGAACGTGCGTGTGAGTGGAGACAAGAGCGCGCAGCATGTGGAAGAGATGCGCTTGGGTGGCTGTCAGGTTTGTATCGCGCGCGGGCTTTGTCGATTGTGTACGCTTTTGCTTCTTTGAAGCAGGGGTATCTTCAGATGCTGATTCGGCTTTGCGTTTGTCGGAATCCTTTTCTTGAGTGGCGACTGTGTCAGGAACAGGTGATGCCGCAGGAGTTGGATCCGAAGGCAAGAATAGAGGTGCGCGTGCTGGAGGCTCCTGGAACAAGACATGTTTGTAGATAATATCAAGATAGCGGCGGAGAACGGCGTCTGCGCGGTAGCCGCCCAGACCATTACGACCTCGCCAGTATTCTCTGCCTTCCTCGCCCACGGGTGGCGGTGGTGCGAAGATGGACGGATCGTATAGGTTGCCTTCAGCACTCATGATGCCATCCACACCTGTTGCGTCGAGGCATTTCTGCAAGTCGCCGTATTGCAAGATGTTGCCGTTCGCGAACATGACAGTCTCCTTCGGCAGGTTGTCGCGCAAGTACCTAATGATCTTCCAGTCCGCGAGTCCTGTCCAGTGTCCCTTTTGATCGCGCTGCCTTCCATGCACTGTCAAGATACTCGCGCCAGCGCTGAGGATCATCTTCGCGTACTCCAACGTCTTCTCTTTTGTGTCCAACACTCTCATTTTGGCCGTGACCGGGACATCCAAATTCAGATGCAGCTTGTTGATCAAGCGATAGATCAAGTCCCAGTCTTCCTGCAAAAACGCTCCGTAGTTTCCCCTCTTAGCAATTCCCTGCGGACATCCCAAATTCAAGTCCACCGCATCGCAGTACGGTTGCACAATCTTCGCCGCCGCCAGCAGGGCTTCCGGGTCGTTTGCGCAGAACTGTACGAACAGCGGGCGATCGATCTGAGGGTTGCCATCCAAATGCGGTTCCGCAGTCGCGCTCAATGCCTTTTGTTGCTCATTGTCTGCTGGTGTCGGCAGAACGACAGGGTTCTTGAGCGGCTTGAAGTGCTCGCTTCTGTAGGCAGCCTTTTCTGAGAACAATTTGGCGTGCAGCATAGGCGAGTATGCGAGGATCGAGGTGCGCAAGTCGGGAGGCAAGAAAGATCTTGTGAGTAGTCGCCATGCGAATTCGCTTTGGTCGACCATGGGCGCGACGATATATTTGGGCGAGCCGAGAGACTCGTAGAATGCGCGGCCGCGCAGTTTGGGAGCCATTGTCGTCGATTGGTGTCGCAGGGTGGTATTTGTCGTGGAGATTGGATGACTGGGCCTGATCGTATTGCTGAGGGTATATGCGCTTTTGGTGAAGGTTTGGCGTAGCATATGTGGTTGAGATATGTGAGATGAGTGGATTTTGTGAGAATAAATTGTTATCAAATCCCATGTGACAGTACAGTCGGAAGGAGTTATCGGCTATTAGCACTAACCCTAAGTGCCATACAACCTCACATGCATGTGACAACTAGGCCTCTCTTTCCGGATGTATTTACATGCACATCTTACCATTTTCAAATTACATACTGGTATGAATACCGCTATAATCCCCCATCTACTAAGTATCTGTCGCATGCTTCATTGAACCTATGGATCGAGGTAGATGAACAAACATACGTGTGCCATCGCAACTGGAGTTCGCTTCACGCAAAAAGAACGATGTGACAGTGGCCAAGCGAGACACTGAAACAATTACTTCATATTGATATAGATATCATCAGGCAGTACAAAAGGCTTCATAATGATGCATTATTCAAACGTAAGATGGATTAAAGAAGGTCCCGTTGCGTCAAAGACCACCTAGAACATCATTTGATATATGTGACCACGAGAATGCAATACCATCGATTGTCTGGTCAAGAGATTGGTATATGCATCTTACCAAGTAGCATGAACCTGGGACCCACAGTCGGCTCGATCGTATGTGATGCAGTCATTGTAGGATGGTCACACAATAGTGTGATATGGCAATTCCACTGCCTGCGAGCATCTCGACGACAACCTAGCACATATCGATATGACGGCAATGGTAGCAGCACGTGCTACCCTGAGTACGTGAAAGTGAAGCAGCATCTCCACACGAGAGCGTAAGTGAATGCTGACAGGCGCAAAGCCATTCACGTGAACGACACTTCAAACTTTGTTTGTGCGTTTGCCTGCCTCGTCACGACTGGCGACACACCTACACTACGACAACGCATACTCAAAACATTTCTCGTACATCAACAGTCGAGAGATACCACCCAACTCTCAAAACATCATCGCCAACATCAGCAGCAACCATGTCTTCCCTCGACGGCATCTTCACCCTCCAGCCAGAAGAGCTGTTCACGACCACCACCCTCGACCGTATCAGCAACCTTTCTGATGCCGAAGCAATCGCCCTTCTTCCGAACATCAACACCATCCTCGCCCGTGAAGCCGCAGGTTGGGCCGACTACTGCACAAGCGTCCAAAGCAAACGCTACATCGCCATCATAACCCAAGCACACGCCCGAGGAGCCGACGTCGAAACCATCAAAGCCATGGCCCTCCACCACCTCTTGACAACACTCCCAGCACGCTTCGCCGTCCTCGCCAAACTGAACAGCTGCGAGTCACTCGAGCCGCTGCCCGAGAGTCTGTCAAACTTGCGTGACGAGGTACGTCGGGATCGGGCTCGTGGCAGCGCTGGCTTTGGCACTTCTCACCGTCGCATTGTCTACGATCAGGCTTTCGCCGAAGCGATCTCGCAGCAGGAGGCCATTTTGACGGATCTGGAGAACATGCGCATGAACCAGCTGAGGCAGATGCGCATGATGCTGTTGGAAGCACGCCAGCTCGCCTTCACCAGCACGAAGCACGTGGCCACGTTCGTTGGGGTCATGGAGGAGCTTGGCATCGACATCGAGGGCATCCTGCCGAGGGAGAGCACTGGAGAAACATGATCAAAGGTACGTATCGAAGTGAAGGAGCAGAGCGGTAAAGCGTGATGCTACAATCGTGGTCGAGACTGGTGGAACACATACGGGATATTCGAGCGATGCAAGCCTGCATCGAAAATCATGGTTTGGTTTGGTGCGGTTCAAGTACTTACTAGTGAGTTTCATTTGCATCACTGTCCTACTCACCATCACTCTCCTCACTGCTCAGATCACTGAAGCCCTCCTCATACTCCTCAGCCATCGTGGCCAGCCCATCATGTACAGCCTCTCGCTCATCAACTCCATACGAAAGCCTTGCAAAACCAGACATGTCGCGCACATGTCTTGCCATCCTGGTAGTTGTGGCCAAAGAAGCCGTCACAGCAATCTTGTCGAGGTTTCCAGCGAACTGGAAGATTTTTGGAGACGAAGAGAGGATCGGGTATAGCAGAGAGGTCTGGAAGATGGTACGTCGAGCCCCAGTTGCGAATCGATCGCGTGAAGTCAAATTCGCTTCTTGAATTTCCAGCGTTGAGTTCCATGAGCCTCGAGCACACTCGGTTCTGGTGAAGATCTTATTTCGCGGAGCAGGTCCTCTGCGGCCTGTGGATCGGGGAAGCTCAGGTAGGAAATTGATTTCGAGAGCTTTGTTCTCGTGGCTTGTGCCATTTGCGGCTCCATTTGATAGTCTGGCATCATGTGTCTTGTTTGCAGGAGCATCACCGCTCAGATTGGCGGGATCATCAACGGTAAGACTAGCGTCAACAATAGGACGTCGGCCATCGCCACCAAGAGTCATCTCGAGCTCGTCTAAGCGTGACCTGCCTTGCTCGTCATCCTTGAGTCGTGCCGGTAAAGTAAGAGACTCGACAACGGCTGCTTGCAGAGCTGATGTGTGCCAGCGACTGCTCGAGTCTACTGTAATATTCGGAGGCAAATGACCAGGCAGCGTCGAGAGTGGGACATAGAGACTCGAATGAGGCACCACTGAGTGCATTGACTGTGCTGCGTTCGAAAGCTGGAGCAGGCGTCTCTCCCTTGAAATTTGCTTGCCTTCTTCAAGTGCGAAGACCCATCGTGAGCACTTTCCAAGTTCATCCCCAACACGCTCCAGATAGCGTGCAGTAAATCCTCCCCAAGCATCATCTGTGCTGGAGAAGATTTGAAGGCCCTGGAGATGGTCACATTCTTCAAGGAACGGCCTGAGATCTCGATCCAGCAGGTCATGCTCGCGGTCTAGGCTTGCAAATAGTTCCTCGCCAGTCGCATATCGCTCGAAAGGCATCAAGCTACTGTTGAGTTCGTACTCATTGAGTTGCACGATGCTCTTGGGGTGGTAGAAGACGTGATTGTAGTCCGACCAGTATCGCACGCTCTCAGTGCTCAAAGCCGGCAACTCAGAGCCAGCATCCAGAGCCTGCTGGTACGGGCTGGGTTCAATTATGGGCAACCGCATCTCTGTCGCTGGTCTGCCCCATGGGTTCTGCTGCAATGGATCGACTTCCTGTTGGATTTCGTACAAGGCATTCTCGCGTTTCAAGGTACCAAAAGCGCCTTTTAGATCGTAAAGCAGTGCTCGTGGCGTGTATGTATCGGAGCCGTCGGGCGCGATTCCAGGTCGGAAGGAGATGTCATGGCTTACAGGGGAAGCTTCTTCCGCAGGATTGTCGGAATATGTGAAGTATGATTCTTGAGTGTTCCAGTAGTGTGTGCCGAGATAGTTCGCTTGTTGGCCAAACTGAAGTGTGATGATCTCGTGCATGGTTGCGAGGTCACTGCAACAGCAGTCTAGTTTTAACGGCTTGTGATAAAGCTTGTATCGCGTATCTCTCTTCAGTCTTTACGTGTGAATATGGACCAAAGTTATTGCGCGTGTGGAGATTGCGAATATGGTCGTGAGCGAGCTCTCCCTGTACACATCCAATTCGCTTTCAAGCTCGGGCAAATTTCATGAAGCTCCGAAGAAGTGGTACTTTGCGCTTTCCTCGTTCAAGCTCGCCATCGTCCACGACACGTCTCGAAACACTATGATTTCCACGTGTCTGGTATCTTCTAATACATAACCGGAGCGTATACCAAGGCCAAATGTGAACGCACCAGCCCATGCCTTGTTCTCGAAATTCCAGGAAGTCATTGAGTCTTTCCATTTCAAGGACATAAGACTTCGTCAGAATATCATCATCCAGGAATTGTTTCGTCGTTCCAACTATAGAGCCGCTACATGGGCCAAAAAACGAAACAAGCACGACCCATTACTAGTCGACTCAGTATGTCTGCACCTGCTGGCTTTATTGAGACGCGCCCATCTGTGACCGGAACCTCGCCAACACCTTTGCGTGCTTCGCAACGTCCTCAGGAGCCCCTCGAGACGGTCAGACTACTGACACGTCCATACTTGGCGTGTTACCGTAACGGTGTCGCTGCTTGAACAAAACATGCATGAGTATATTGGCTCTCGCGTCCAATATCACATGTGGCACAAACGGCCATGCCAAACTCAAACCCCCTACGTCAGAATTGCCTATAAAGCAGCCACACCAAGATCCTCCATCAGTCTAAGCCTCTTTGAGCGTGCTCCATCTTCGATCGCCGACGAAAAGCACGATCCCAGTGACGTACTGCCTTAGCGCCAGCTGCAGTAATACAACCAAGTAACCACCAGCCTCCTCCGTGCGGGTGCTGGCGCCCGATGGAGAAGAAGAGAGCTGCCACCTCAAGTATCAGCCACATCCTTCTCTCGCGTGGTTCCCTCCTGGTTATACTACAAACCGTTTTTTGATCGACCATCGTTCGAGACATCCAAACCTTACCCAGAGCCTCATACATTTTCTTGCGATATTGATCGATCATTCCTTTCGCAAAGCGTCCTACCAGCTAGACTCCCTATCCTCACACACAATGGCCGCTCTACCCAGACAAAAAGAGCTCCACGAGTATGTGCCACAGCTCTCCTGAGCGCCAAAGTTTCCAACGCTAACCAACATCTACAGGCTCCTCTCACACGACTTGGTCGAAATCTACGTCGGAATCGACAACACACGCTGGGTCCTCCACGAGAAGCTCCTCACCCACCGCTCCAAGTTCTTCAAGAAGGCCCTCGCTGGCAAGAACGGCCGTCGCAATGAATACTTCGGCCTACCCGACGAGGAAGACTACCCGTTCAGGCTATTCGTAGCCTGGCTCTACGCCGATACCGTTCCCCCAGCCAAAGAAGAGAAAGACCTTGGCCAACTGCTTGATCTTTATTTGATGGGCGAGAAGTGGGAAATCACCAAGCTGAAGCTCGATGTCATGAACACTGTGCGCACATGGTACCACGAGACAGATTCTTGGCCTGGTCTTCGCCGCGTGCAATACATCTACGCCAACACAGCGCCCGACTCCCCCATGCGCGAACTCATGATCAGCTGCGCGGCGCGCATGTTCGTTCTCGGCGATGGTCTGCCTCCCCACTGGGAGCGCGCCATGCGTCGCGACGGTGCACAACTGGCGGTCGATATCCTGCTGTCGATGCAAAAGTGGAAAATCGATGAGTCCGTCGTACCGGATGCGCGCAAGCCCCCGCAAGTGCCTATCCCACAAGAAGATGAGCTCAGGCGCGAGATCAAGTTGGAGATCAAGGCGGAGAACAACGGCAGCGACTCTAGCATGAGCGACGTGCCAGAGTACAAGCAAAGCGAGTCTGAGGACACTGCTGTCGAGGACAACAACGCATGAGGTACACAAAAACGGCCTATTGGGTATTCCGGCATGGCGTTTGGGTTGTTTTTTTGCATATCGCAGTAATGTTTGCGCCCATATCCCCATTTGTGTAGCGATCATAGGATTCTTGTAAGCATAATTGATGTTTTTCTGTTATCGACTTTTTCGAAATCACAACCTCCACAAATTCCCCAGACGCGTGTGACTGACGAGAGACGACGAGGCTAAGCCATCAAGTAATGCTAAGCTCCAACGTGATGTCAAGCGGTCGAAGATGGAACCTTGTGAATGCTCAGTCCCAATCCACACACTGACCCGTCCTATCACAATCGAACAGGTTGTGTCAAGCCTACAAGCAACCACCAACAGCCAAAATTACACCGATACCAAGAGCTGCACAAGATAGATTCAACTGTCATAACATCGTTACAGTACAGCTACATATAGCCTAGTAGTTCTTGCCCGGGACAGAGCTGCCAGGGATGCTCTCGCCCTTAGTGTCGTTCTGATCCGCGGCCTCGCCCTTTGACTTCTGGTTGTTACCACCGAGGACCTGGTTGACGGGATCCTTGACAGCACCGGCAAGCTTGTCGGCCATGCCCATTCCCTTGTTCTCGCGGCCGGTGACGTCCTGGGCGGTCTTTTGCTGGTTGGCGTTGTCTGCAAGTAGGCGTTAGCATTGGTGTGTGATTGGACGTAATTGGATAAGAGCAGCTTACCAGACATGATTGGTGACTTCGTGAAGATCGAGTTGTTATTGTTTGAGGTGTTGATCTGGTGATTGATTGAGACGTGAAATTTGACAGAGACGGGACGGACACGAGACACGATGGTACTTGTACTATTGGATTCAGAGAGAGCATCTTCCGGGTCCTTCGATTAGATTGCCACATTATTGACGTCCTCACTCAATGCTCTGCGTCACTGAACAATGATGACCTGGTATGAAGTCACGGCACCGGAGAGAGCGGTAGATAGGTGGGGCGGTTTGTGAGAGGTCCTAGGAGATGGCTCCGCGGTGTATGATTGAGAGACTCATTGTAGTGATACATGCGTCCAACAATGGCACAGTCGTGGATTTCGTTGCATAAGGTATATTCTTTGGATAAGGTAGGCATGTAATGTGAATATTGGTGAAGACAGGCCTCCGTTGTGCTGCTGCTGCTTCTCAAGACCCTGACTTCCTCGCGAGCCGTCGATCTTCAAGTCAAGCTCTCTCGTTCACAACACAACACACTCTCGCATGTGCACGACAACAAAACTCAAACACTCCCACAACTATGGCGCAGGATAACACGCCGCTCGACGAGCGCGTCCATCAGGAACACATGAAGAATGTCTGGTACATGGGCCAGCTCGAAAACTCCGAATTCCGCTTCCCGTTCATGGGCGAACACATGCTGCACCACTACTTTGCCGACTCGCCTTTCTTCGACTGGACTACCAAGAACGGCCTCCAGATCCAGCATGGCCGGCAAGATGCCTGGGCTTGGGGCAACATGCACGATCGCAACAGACTCGAGGCCGAGGTCGCGTCGCGCAGCGGGGAAGAATACATGATTGTCGAGGGCGAGGGCATGGAGTTTGACAAGGAAGGGAAGCCGACGAAAGGTGGTGTGTGGGTCATCAGGAAGCAGGAGCGCACGAAAGGTGCGCCGCCAAAGGGCAAGGACAATCTCGAGACGCTCGCGACCTACTACATAGTGGGCGAGAATGTCTACCAGGCGCCGAGCGTGGGCGACATCTTGGGCACGAGACTGCTCTCTGCCTCGACAGCATTGAACAAGTGCTTCACACAGGCTGCCACTCTGCCGCGGTGGTCGCCTACAACCGGTCATACCTATCCAACGACCTCTTCTACGATAGCAGGAGCAAAGCACCCAGCAACATCAGGCTCTACCGCAGGCAGTACACCTTCCGGATCACGCGAAGGCAGCGTAGCAGGCGACTTCCGCGCCGGCTCTGTTATGCCAGCCGGAATGCCATCCTCAACCGCTTCCTCGGACGCACACGCCAACCGCCTCCTCCGCGAATCTCTTGTGCAATCCTTCACCTATGCCGACGACCCCTTTACAGACGAAAACCCACTGCAAGGCGAGCCCGGCAATCTGACTTTCGCGTCCTCCACAGCCGCCGCCAAAAAGCGCAAAGCAGACAATGAAGCAGCCGCGAAAGCGAAAGAGGAAGCCATCGCAGCCGCCCTGGCAGCGGCGGCAGAAGCAGCAAGCAAACCTGCTACGCCGGTGGCCACGAGCCCTACAACGCCTGGGCGGGTCATCAAGAAGCCGAAGGAGAAAAAGAAGAGGAGAAAGAGCAAGCATGATGCGCAGAGTCCGCCCATGTCTCCTGTGGGAGGTACGCCAGCGGCGACGCCCGGTCCGACGCCTGGGCCTGGTTGAGCGACGACGAGGACTTGTGTGTGTGAGTACTTTGGAGCTTTATTCTTGGCTCTACTGTCCAGCCGGTAGACAGTGGTTGGCTGTTTTCGTATAATGATACCCCTATAGAATTGGAAATTCGGAGTCTGTTCTTCTTACAACATGCACGCCTCTTAAGTCGTCTCCATAGAAATCAGAAGGCACACGTGACGACAAGCATCCTTTCGTGACATACAGCATGGGAAACACCAAACAGAAGCCTCGAAATGGGTAAATGGGTATCTTCATGACCAGTACAAAAGTCCGAAATAGAAGGGTTCGCAAAACGCTATCAAGCACTCATCAAGCTTTCGACCTTCCGACCTCGCATCTCAATCTCATCCAGCCCGATTCTCCATCATCCAGCTTGTTTCCTCCTCGCTGTAGACCCGCCCACTCGGCCTGCGTTCCCACATGCCATCAGAATCAGGCTGCTGGAACTGCTGGAACATGAAACCACCGCTCAGGCTCAAGCTTCTCAGCATGTCCATACCATTCTGACTGACACTCAGGCCGCGTGGGCCCATGGGGAAGCCACTTGAAGCGCCCGTAGGGATCCCATTGCCCATGGGAATGTTGATGGTCGGCATGGCTAGCGACTCAGTGGGAAGTGGCAGTGATTGGTTCATCTCGAAGCCGATCAGGCCTTCCATCTTGTCCATAAGAGGACGAAGGTAGTGCGACTCCTTTCCACGGATATTTGATAGGCGCTGCAGGAGGATGTTAAGGTATTGCTTGCCTTCGTAGTGGGACGGGGAAGTGTCGCCCGCGGTGCATTTGAGAACGTCGGCGAGGCAGCCAGCGATGTCGTAGAGTTTCTGTTCCTGTGATTGATAGTTGATAAGTATATGAGCTGTAACGAGGTAAAACGAGACGTGGAGCACTTACCATGCCAATGCCATGTGAGTCCAACGCTTCCGACGTTGCGCTCGCTGTGATCTCGACCACTTTCTTTGCGAGCTCGATAGGATAGTCCAATCGCATGCCGCCTTCGCCTTGACCCCATATCAAGCCGTTACTCACTCCCATCTGCCAGGCAAGTACGTGCAGCCACTCTCTAGTGACAGCGATGTCCAAATGTTGAGTCTCTGACAGCTCTCCCATCACTCTGGCAGTAGCGTCTAGCTCTCTCTGCGTTTTCATCAACCAAGCTTCGTTGCACAGACTCTGTCTTCGCGAGCCACGCCACGCGCTTACAAAGCTGTCGTCTACAGCACTAAAGAGATTGGCCAAGTTGACGAAGCCGTTCAGCAATTTGCCGTCTTCACTTTCGAACACGGTCGGCAGATCCACGCTTGGGGTCAGGCGAGTTCGCTTGCGTCGTTGTACAGCATACGCTCGTTCTGTGATGAAAAGCAGCCAGTACAGCCTTCTGCGCCACTGCGCTTCGACCGAGTCGAGCTTTTTGTAAGCTTCCTCATCATCCAGGTTCAGATTCTCTGCCATAGTGATGCTTTCCTGCAAATAGTACCATGCTCGTTCATGTCGCTCGTGATTGCCGTGATAACAGAACAGAAAGAATGAGGTCATAATCGAGAGTGTTGACGTCGTCATATAATCATAATCTCTTCGCTCGCGAATGCACTCCTCTGCGAAAACGTCGTCCATGGCCTTGCCAGGCCGAAGGGTAGGTGGAGTGGGTATCGATGCATCCAATTGGATGATAGTCGTTGCACATAAGGCGCACAAGAAGCAATAAAGGGCCGGACTCATAGGCGTAGAATTCACGAAGAGCTTGGGGTCAAGATAGACGTTTTGCGGTATGATTGGCATGATCGGAAACATGTGAGTGAAGAATAGCACCACATAGTCGTGAAATGCTTCGTTATGTATTCTGGAAGGCTGATAGTGGCGGTCGGTGCTGTCCGGCGAAGAGATCGAAGGTACAGTATCGCTGGTTGCAGACATGGGAGCTTGGTACGACCAACCCTGGCCCGAGTCTGACTGATAATTTGGAGCCTGTGGGAAGTATGGCTGTTGAAAGGGCACCTGCTGAGGGTTCTGCATTGCAGGCTGCTCGACCGGACCGCTGAAGGCGTGTTGTTGCGGCATGCTCGTCGGCAGTCCATGGGGCATACCTGATGGCGGAGGCATTTGTTGTTCCTGATAGCCCATGGAGGTAGGCGCAATTTTATGAGCTTGCGCTCCCCATGCCCATCCGTTAAAGTGTCCATTCTGCTCAGGACTCAGCGGACTCGTCGGTGTGCCATTTGCCGAGTCATCGATCTTTCGTAGTGCATGCAGCACTCTGGCACTTCGTAATCCCTTTGGCCCCTTCTTCTTAGGCGCCTGTAGGTAAGCGCATCTTATCGAAGCTTTGTTGCAAGGCGAGCAAGGTTCTCCACCGTTGCATCTGACCTTGCGCTTCCGGCAGCAGTCGCATGCTCGGCGCTGAGGCTTGGCGGTCGGTGGCGACACCGTCTCACCAGTTGTATTATTATGCGACTGCATCTCTTTTACCATCCCGGGAGACATCCAGTGAAGTTGAGGCGAGTGCACCTAGATCAGCTCGAGCAAGGCTGGGCTGAGGGAGCTCTCGGACGGTATGTACCAAGGTTGCGCTGGCTAGTCGCACGACGCGGCAAGACCCTAGGGCCGCAGGTGGCCGATTCCAAGTACGACTGGAAGCATTTCTGGATATTGAGTGGCGTGTCGCTTAGGTTTGTTGCAGGAGCTGAAGAAACAGAAGCACGCGTGCTGTCGCCGTCGACGAGATGATCTGAGCGTCCCCGGCCTTGGGCCGTTCCAACGTGCAGCTAGTCGCAGAGCATGCGGGGAAGCGAGGGTGGAGCGGCGTCGAGCCAAAACGAAGCGAGCGAAGCCCTTCCCTGTACGATGACGCTTCGTCTCTAGCGTGGTGTAATCGGTCCTACGTTAGCCTTTCGCCAGCGAGCAGTCGTCGGGCGCCCGTGCTGTGAAGCTGCATATCTGCCGTACACTCTTCGTCCGCGAAGGGAATCCGCGTGTGTATTCACGTCAGAATGCCGATGGTTGAGGAGTCTCTGCCGTCCGCTCGATATCTGCAGCGCTGCTACACTCAACAAAGTCTTCCAGCTCTTCGCTGACCGTCTTCAGCTTCTCCTTGACTGAGGCGACTCCCTCAGACCCAACGATATGCCTTGCGGGAGGATTGTCGTGCCCTCCGATGGCAGCTACTGCATGGACCGTTTCGGCAACTAGCCGCTCCTTCATCGTCTTGCTCAAGGGCGGGTACAGACTGGTGACTTCGTTGCTGTGAAGTTGGTCGCCGGTTGTGGGCTCGGCGCTTCCTTCGAGGCGGTCCAGTAAGCTCGACAGTATGTTTCTCGACAACGGCGCAGGGTTGTTCTCTTCGGCGTACGCTTGCATTGGTGGCGCGCTCGTTATCTTATGTGTCAGGATGTTGATCTCAATGTTTGGTTGCACAATGGTCATCCTGATGTTGAAAGGTGCAATCTCATAGGCCAAGCTGTCACAGTATCCTTCAATCGCCCACTGGCTTGCGCAGAACATGCTCAAGCCAGGCGTACCCAAGTGTCCACTGATTGCAGTCAAGAGTACGATATGTCCATTCTTCTTGCTCCGGAATACAGGCAAGGTTGCCTTGATAATGTTGACGGGTCCGAAGAAGTTGGTCTCGAATTGATCCTGCACCAGTGTCAAGGTCCTCGGACTCTGGCTCAATTCCTCTACAGTGCCCACAACAACCTCCGAATGGCAACAAAACAGGATGTCAATCCGGCCGAAGCTTTGTACGGCTTCAGCAACAGCAGATTGACACTGACCCATGATCCGCACGTCCAGCGCAACCACCCTCAGACGAGCGCGCCAGCTTTCCTTATCCTGATGCGTGCCCACTTCTTCCAAAAAGTCCTTGAAATCCGCGCTCCTGTCCTCTTGCTTCTCGAACTCAACCGGCAACACGCCAGCAGTCACGTAGTCTCCATGCGCCAGCAAGTGGGTGCACAGCGAGATGCCCACTGGGCCATTTGCACAGGTAACGAACCATACTCGCGGGGCATTGTGCGTGGGAAACTTGGGTTCGCGAGGCAGCTTCACATCGTTGGCGGAGGACATGGCGAAGAGAGAGGCGCGGGAGGGAACAGATGCAAGGACGCTGTGGGAGGTGGCAGTGGCAGAGGACCAGGGCTGGGACGATCTCTCGCCTTGGCGGGGCAGATGACCTTCTCTACGCTCGTCTATCGTTTGCGAGCTCCTCAAGGCTGCTGTCTCCCCTCACGCGATGTCTTTGTTGGCGCGCTTCAAGAGACCCGAGAAAGGCACCGTTCCTTTCGTCTGAACCAACGGACACCGACGCTGCCGATCGCTCGCCGGCATTTGCGCCGGCAGAATCGGGCCAGCTTCCACCACCACCACTTTATCGATTCCCGAAGACAACATGATTACGCTTGTGGATACTGTATACTGCATTAGAACTAACAGACGCTCATGTATCCTTCTCACGGCTTAATATTTGTGCATTCAGGCCGCCATCACATGCAAGAGGGTAGATGCGGCGCAAATAACTCGCCTCCGGGAAGAGCCGAGCCCATGACATTTTTAGGGGACTCGAGATAAAATCTATTTGCCATCTGAAGCTTGTTGTTGCAGTCTCGATATCTTTGATCCCCTTTGTCTGCAGCTCCCCCCAAACAACTATGATTATTTGCTGTCCTTGAGACAACAAACTTTCTCTCTATCTTCATCATCCACATCCCATCGGAATATCTTGAATGTCAGGCGGCAAAGTCCTCTTCATCGACGCTTATGACTCCTTCTCGAACAACATCATAAATCTGCTTAAGGATCGCCTCTCGGTTACTGTCGAATCAGTCTTCATCGACGACCCACGCTTCGTCTTCAACGACGATGCTTTCCACGAACACCTTCAACAGTTCGATGCCGTGGTCGCCGGTCCAGGTCCTGGCCACCCAGCAATCCAAGAAGACATCGGGTTGATTGCAAAGCTATGGACTCTCCCGGATGAGAAACTGCTACCGGCCTTGGGAATTTGCCTCGGATTCCAGAGTTTGTGTCTGGCCTATGGTGGAAGCGTAGGCAGGCTCGCACAGCCGCGCCACGGACTTGTAACTCCCATCACACATTGTGGCGAAGATGTGTATGTGGATACTGGTGTTGTTCACGCGACACAGTATCACTCGCTTCATGTTCAGACGGGTCTTATTGGCGATGTCAAATCCTCCAATGGCCATCTATGGACACCAACAAGCTCATGTCCTACCCTGAAGCCCCTTGCTTGGGATATCAGTGATCCTGATAACGGGCCAATCTTCATGTCTGTCAAGCATGAATCCAAGCCATTCAGAGGTGTCCAATACCACCCTGAATCAATCTGCACCAATGATGAAGGACACAAACTGATCGATAACTGGTGGCGAGAAGCGCGTTCTTGGAACAAACTAAATCGCAAGCCCAACACCACCACGCCTGCATCAACGAATGGAACTTTGCATCGTGAAAACGGCCGCATCGGCATCCCTTTTAAACGAGAATGTCTCGATAATACCGTTCATTGGAGATCATCCACGCCATCTCGACAAGTAGATGCTGCTGCTGTACTCCAAGCTGTCCGCGATCAGTCTACTCCATTCGAGCCACTGCTACTGGAGTCTGGCACCCGTGCAGGAGGTGAGCCGGTGAATGCAGAGACAGGCCGCTTCAGTATCATTGGCCTCCAAGAAGCCGCCTCGACCCATGTACAATACTCAACATCGACCCACTTGCTTCGTATCATAGATGGCTCCGACGTCGCGGTCAGGAAATGTGGAAACACGACCGAGGTCTTTGGGATTCTGGAGGAGCTGGTTCAGAATCGACGAGCTTCCAGTGGCCCCTCGGAATCTCCGTTCTGGGGTGGTTTTGTCGGCTTCGTCTCGTACGAAGCTGGTTTGGAGACTATCGATGTGGCACCTTCAAAGGACTCGAAAGAGCGTCCGGATGTCTGGTTCATTTTCGTTGAACGCTCCATCGTGCTCGACCACGTCAAAGGTACTGTCTACGTGCAGAGTCTACGCAGGGACGACGCCGAGTGGCTGGCGAAGACCGAAAGCTTGATTTCTGAGCTCAGCTGTAGAGATGCAGCAGTCAGTGATCGTGAGGTTGCAAAGGCCCAGGTCGAAGTGATCTCCGAACCAAAACAGGCAGAGTACTGCGACAAAGTTCGAACCTGCCAGTCGCATTTGCGTGCTGGCTCGTCGTACGAACTTTGTTTAACGGACTGCATGCACATCAGCAGCACGGAGGATGCATGGTCCATATACCTTCGTCTCCGCTCAGCAAACCCAGCACCATTCAGCGCGTACCTCGACCTGTCAGGCGCCGATCCTGCTCAAACCATCAAAGTAGTTGGCAGCAGTCCCGAGCGGTTCCTCTCATGGTCTAGAGAAGGCGACTGCCAATTCCGACCGATCAAAGGAACTGTCAAGAAGACTCCCACCACGACTCGCGCCATGGCAGAGGCGCAGCTCAAAACGCCGAAAGAGCAAGCCGAGAACCTCATGATTGTGGACCTCATTCGCCATGATCTCAGTGGTGTGCACGGGTATGTACATCTTCTCCGCATGATTTCATAGAACCCACTTACTGACTCTTTCGCCTCCCAGCGTTGAAAATGTCCATGTCCCCCAGCTCATGAAAGTAGAAGAATACGCCACCGTCTACCAGCTCGTCTCAGTCATCTCAGGCTCTTTGACGCCCGAAACGTCGGGACTCCCTGTTCTCGCGGCCTCCCTGCCACCTGGCTCCATGACTGGCGCTCCGAAGAAACGTTCGTGCTCACTGCTTACTGACATCGAGTCTCAAAGACCTCGTGGGTTGTACAGCGGTGTCCTCGGGTATCTAGACGTCGGCGGAGGAGGCGACTTCAGCGTCGTGATTCGAACAGCGTTCCAGTATGGTGGTGGCAATTGGCAGATCGGTGCGGGTGGGGCGGTGACCGTGTTGAGTGACGCGCAGGCGGAGTGGGAGGAGATGGCGGCGAAGAAGGAGAGTTTGCTGAAAGTGTTTGGCGTTGTGTGATTCTGTGGTGTTGCGGATTTAGTGATAACCTAGAGTATGCGAGAACACGTCAAGCTAGCTGTTGCAATTCGTTTCTTGGTCTCAATGTCTGCGTGCAATTCGAGTGGTCCTACAGTAGTAGTACCCTCGCCTGTAGGTAAACAAACCGGAGGCGTTTGACCGCCGAAATACCAGTAGAACTACACGAGGACCTCAAGCGTATTCACACTAGTGCCGTGAGATAGATATCTTGAGAGCACCATCATCACCACTGAGAAGAGCATTCTATTCCATGTGTGAGCTTGCAACATCCTGCCACACTGCCATCACGCGCAGCGGCAAATCTTCATTTTTGTCTTATCTGGGTAATCCTACAGGCGCAGCAGCAGTCTCCTCCGCATGGGCGAACGGCGGAGGGTGCACTCGATGGTGCTGCCGTGCTCGATGTTGTGGTCAGAAAAATGATCACTGGCGAGGAGCGGCCTACCCCTGTGGGTGAGGCGCAGGTCGAGCACCGGGAGCAGCCACGCGTCTATACAGGGATATCAGGTCAGATTGCTGCCATTGAACAAGAGAGAGCGATCAGCTACAGATGTACTTACCGGCGATCATGGTCATGAGGTTCCCGATCACGTTCGGGACCTCGACGACGAGAACAAGTGTCTCGAGGTCGGTGTTGAAGCCTGGAAGTGGTCAGCAAGAGCTGCAAATAGGCTGGGGCTATGAAACAAGGCCGCTGACGTACATGGCTCAACGGAGATCAGAATAATGTCAGGGAAAGACATGGTCAATTGTTATGTGCGTAGATAGGTGTTTGTTTGTGTTTGTACGTGCATGAGTAAGGTAACAGCCGTGCTTTTGAGGACAACACCAAGGCGGCAGAGCGGAAGTGATCGGGGCAGTGACGCCAACCTTTCTGCTTCGCCGGAGATATGGGATCACAAAACAATCGAATTACGCATGAATAACGCTCTGCAACTGCTGAGAATTTTTCAGCAGACTATTGTGACTACGCAGAACCTTGTCCGTACAAAAAAGCAAAAAAGATGATGAGGATCGAACTCATGTTATGTTGATTGTGGTGGGTTGTAGATCTGTGAGTCAAGTTGTGTTAGTATGTTCTTGATGATAAACCACTGTGCCATTCCTCCTCTTGACGATTCCTCCTCTTGAACCGTGGCACACCGGGGGTCAACTTCTAGACATTATAAAGTCTTACCTAGAGGAAGTGCCCCCTGCCCGTGCAGAAAAGGAACAAAAGATGGTTATGACCGGGTGGTATGCCGTGCAAAAAGGGTACAAGAGATGATGAGGCTCGAACTCATGTAATGTTATGGTGGGGTGGTATGCCGTGCAAAAAAGGAAAAAAAGATGATGAGGCTCGAACTCATGGTATGTTGTGGTGGGGTGGTAGAGCTGTGAGGATGTTAGTATGTTCTTGGTGATAGACCACTGTGCCATTCCTCCTCTTGAAGAGATTCCTCCTCTTGAACCGTGGCACAGCTGGGCTGTTTTTGCATACATTATAAAGTCTCACCTAGACGAAGTTCCCTTTCCGCACAACGGCGACAACATGGTTAACAATTAATATGAGGTGATAGAGGGACATCATACGATGTAGCTCCATGTCTTGGATTGTTAATTGAACCATGTGGTGGCCTGTTGTTGAGGTGCGAGGGTAGAGGTGGACACTGGCGGAGGGCTTGGCGCGGCTTGTTCGTTTGTGAGGACTTGGGCAGATGCATGCTGCACAACGGCAAACAAGCTCCATACAGACGACAAAGGGCAATAGCAGAGATCGCACGACATTGCATCGTCAATGTGAACATTGCATCATGATGAGAGCCCGTTGTGGCGGGCTAACGGAGACCCAACCATGCAGCCACCAACAGCCGTCTGCCACGCCCAAGGCTTACTTGCGCGAGATCTCCCATACAGGCCCGGCAACATCTCGCCTACGCAGCGCATTGGAGGATCTACAGGATCATGTACCAGCACTTCGATACCTTCTCGATACCGAGGTAGACGCTCGCTCCTGGGATCTCTAATCTCGTCGTGAGGCTTGTCTCAACCTGTTCCTTGACAAAGCCCTCGGCGAAGGCGACGGCGACGGCGACACCAATGGCAGTAGGAGCTCTCGGAACGACATCTACTTCGGCAACAGCACTATTGTTGTGCCTGAACGGACAGTGACACCATCGAATTGCCGGTTGCAAATGTCAGCCTGGCAGCAAGCAAGCCTAGATCTCAGCGGCAACACGAAAGGACGCCAGCTACACCTGACAACAACGCATTCGCTACCAAGTAGAGAGGTATGCGACCATTGATCTGTCGGCGGTCAGGATGGGATACGTGACAGCGAATACTTTGCTCGACTATCAGCATCCCGCGCGCCAGGACTGCGTCCTTCCAGCAGAAGTACATTTGAGCAGGGTGCGACGAACAGGCCATACATCCGCAGTCGCCGATCGGCAATGCTGGCCGTAGACACATTGGAACACCTCGATCTTCAACACTATGCGGAGCTGCGCATTGGAAGAGCTCAATGGGCCACCGAAAGAGTAGCAAATTGGTGCCCGGAGGCGTGACAGGCGATTTACATGGCGGCGGAGCAACCATATGGTGACCTGGAGTGCCATGCACAATAGCGCTGACGATGGATGCGGGCCGCCAGGCTGCGGAGATACTTTGACAAGAAGGTTGCATCTGGCTGGCGGTAAGACCTTACCCGACTACCGCTTGGACGGAGCCGCGCCAAAGGCCAAGAGAGGAGATACATCTATCACCTAGTTGACGGATGACAAGGCGAATTTGCGGGCAAACTTCCTGGAGAAGACACACATCCAGAAGTGTGAGCACCAAGGATCTCGCGCATGCCCTCCGCCGAGATGTGCTTCGAGAGGACATCTTTGATGGCAAGTCGCTTAAGTCGGCCCACACAGCCATGCAGCACATCGGCCCGCGTTCGTCAATGCTTAGACGCGTGGGCGAATGCTTTAGGGCATCGACGACAGATTTATTGTTGTTAAGGACAACCCAGTCTCTGGATCCCATCGGAAAGAGTATCTGTAAACCACGGTATTACGGTCTAATCCACGATAGCCAGGAGCCGCTTTGAATCGAAGCACATAGCGTCTATCACGACAGGAATGTGCTCGTTTGTATAGCCATCATGCCCGCGATTCTCAGCGGTCTAGTCTGGTGTTGCTCGCGAGACAACGTGATGTGAACTTCCGATGGAGAAGTAGCAAGTGGCAGATGCCACGCTGTCCAAAAGTATCAAGTTTGGAACTCGATGCAAAGCCACCATCCAGACTATAAGACCAGCAGATGGTGGGCAAGTCGTTCATGATGATGACGCCTTTGCGATATGCTGCAAGTTCGGACGATGATGCTTAAGAATTTTGTCGAGAATTGCTCGTAAATTGCACGTGGCATGGCACTACACACGGCGCCCGCCCTGAATATAAAATACCTGCTTGCGGCAGGCGTTCCTCTTCCCAGGTAGGAAGAATTTCATCTCGATCTTCTTGGGGCAACATCTGTCCTTGGGCGGTTGAAGTCGACCTAGACATAAAGTCCCAGTGCCACAAGATCAAGCCGATGGACAGACAGTGGACACCTGAGTCATTCCGTATATTGAACAAGATTGTGAGACATGGCCGACCGTCAAACCTTCCAGAGCTGAGAGGATGGACGTAAGCCTGTACGCTGAACAGACGGCACATGGTGTTGTAGAAAAGCTCGAAGCCCCAGGTTGGTGCAGAGTCGGGGCGAAGAAACTGGCTTCACACTGCGATCCGGGCTTTCCGACATACTTGTTTTGTGCCGGACAAGATGAGAAGAGTGTGGATCCAGTCCGATGTTCGGATTGAATTCTACCACTGCTTCATCTCGAGAACACCGCATAGGTGAGGATAGTGCTTTGAGCTATCTTTCTGCTGAACAATCAAATGTCAAGCCTGTTGACTTTGTGGCTCCATGCGTCCTGAAACCCGAAGATGAAGCGCCCCGAAGGGGTCTGAGTTCAAATGTGTTCATTTCAGCCAAAGCTATGGAGTGATCCTGCTACTCCTGGGTATCATCAGACGGTAGCCTTCTGCCTCCTACCATAAAGCGCCTATTACGCCTACGCTATGCCTCGCTATGCAAATCAAGCTCTTTCCAATACCACCAGTGTTCGGAGAGCCATGTGATCTTTCTGTCGTCGACGCTTCACCAGAAGAAACGCCAGAAGAGGAAAAGGAAGATTATCGCTCCGATGCCGGCAACCGGGCCGTACTGTTTGAGTAGCAGCTCCCAGTTAATGCGGACTGCCGCGCGCTTGTACTTGGCGGAGTCTTCGCGCAAACGGCTGCTCATGTCCCCCATCTTGTCAAGACTGTCACCGCGGTAAAGCAAGTCGTTGATGTTCTTGGTCATGGCTTTGTGTACGTCTTTCAGCTCATCGTTGAGGCGGTGCATGTTGTCCTGGGCGCGGCTGTCTTGGTAGGTTTTCTTTGTGCGCTCGAGGTAACGTTCGAACTCGGCAAAGGCGTACGGGCGAAGACCCGGGTCGAGGTAGTTGTTGGGGTTGTACGAGCCCTGGAACTCTGTGCGGACATCCTCGAGATAGGTGAAGGCGAGTTTCTTGGGGTAGCTGCCTTCGGTAATGCAGATGAACGCTAGGCTGTCGTCAAGCACGTAGCTGCGAGAGGTGGTCAGCTGCGTCTACGCGGCTTCACCGCCGCATACCATGCGCCGGGCGCTGAGGGTCTGTGGCTGCGGAAGGGTGGCCACTTACTGCATGGTGTAGGCATCGCCCTCAATACTTGCGCGCGGCTCTGCCGACGGGCCAAGCTTCTTGATGATTGTGCGGATCTGTTGCTTGAACTCGCTCAGTTGTGCGACGTTGGAGTCGTCTGTGGACGCAACAAGGACGAGGCCTGGGAGTGTCAGCACATCCATGGCGCGAGTAGTCGGTCTGTGTCTGCGTGGGCGGCCCTACCGTCAAGACGCGCGATCTGCGTAGTGTAAATCATGTTGTTTCGCCGAAAGACACCTTCTCTCTGAGGCACAGGGATGAGAGTTCTTGTTGCTGGCGAGATGGTATGGCCGTGGGCGATGTCGTGGAGGGTGATGAGCTCCTGCTGGTGCTCAGGAAGCTCGTCGACCAGCCTGGCCCGCCAAAGACACGCATCCCTGAGCGTCATGGCGGGCCAGGGCAGGTCGACTGCACTTGGGTAAGTGCCATCGTCGTAGTGCGACCAATGAGCGCGCTTCATCTTGGGCTCGGTACTGTCTACCGAGAGTGTGGTAGGGCTGAGTCTCGCGTGGGCTTGGGCTTGAAGGGGGCAGGTGCTGCCAAGCTAGTGCTTGCCTCGATGAGCAGCAGCAGCACCTTCAACAACATCACAGATATGGCTGAGAGACTACTAGAATAGTGCTGAGACAACAGCTCTTCTTCAGCGGCCAGCCAAATAACACTTTCAGCATGGGCAGCGACACTGGCTCAAGCAATAGCCATAGGTAGGCCATGGTCGGCTTCCCAGGCGGACAAAAGCACTCACTTATCTTGTCTTCATGGGCGACGGTCGTAGCACGAGCACCTCGAGACTGTCGGCAATACGTGTCATTTACAGGTAGAACATACCTAGGTACTCAGATGATATGCTATCGAGGGCACTCCACCACTACGAGAAGCATGGCTAGGTCTCCAGGGCCCCAGCCATTGACCGATTCCGCAGACAACGGCAGCGGCGCGGGCTTGTGTATCAAACAAGCCTAACCTATTCAATGAAGCCTCAAATAGCCTCCAATCTTTAAATCTGCGAACGCTTACCAGTGTTGCTAGTCGCATTGAAAGGATGTTCAAGTCTGACTCCAACGTTCCATACATTGTTCATGCGCAATGCAATGACGAGGTTGACACTTCAAGATCGCCCGCGATCAAGAAGACCTGCCACATTGCCGTGTTGGAAGTGGGACTCAGGCGCAGGAAGATCTGGACGTTGCAAGTTTATACGATACGTTCTGTTTGCGACCCGGCATACTCGAAGGACCCGATGGGCTTGGTGCTTGCCTCATATGAGAATACCAGGCTTGACTCGCATGCCAAGTCCAGCACATACTTTCCCCGTCTGCCCCCAAAGGCGCGATTTGTTTTTGTTTGGGAATATTTGGATTTTCTCAAGAAGTCCACCAGAAGTCACATACTAGAATCCTACCCGCAGCTGACGTGACTTCACGCGGTCACAAAGAAATCATCTCTGATATGCCACTTATTCTCGACTATCACCTTCTAGCCCTGGAAAAGGCAACTACAAGGTGGACTGCAATATCTTGTCACTGTCACGAGTCTAACTAAAGTAATATTGTATCCGTTGGTGAGATGTCGGCTTACGATACTGCCTACGTTCTGGTGGACAATCCTTATCAAAGATATGCATCTATTGTGCAAGGGCATTTGCTAGATACAAAAGGTCCTTGCTCAAGCTCGTGCTCAGTTGTTGCGTACGATCATTAACTTAGACCCTCGAGCTATACAGTGAAGTAGTATTTCGATGCGCATGGTAATGCGATCGTTTTGACTGCTTGAGAAGCCGAAGCTAGGATGTCAATAATGGCATGTATACCTTTGACACAAATTCATCGTAGAATATATCGCAGAAGTCATATGGCAAGTGCAGATGGCATTGCCTTCCCCTTCACCTTCGTGTCGAAGTCTTGATGTATGCACTTAGCGATTGGGATCAAATAATGACCCAAATACATTCGTTGTCTAGATACAACATGTAGCCATTTGCGCTCAGTATGAAGCCTCCGTGGGAGTACGGCCGTTCAGTCTTTGAATCTCACAACACCAGCATACTATCTCCTGAGTTTATATGACAGTATGCCAATTGACCTCGTATTCTCCCCTACACCCGTATCTTCAGCACTTGTAAGTAAATAAACTTTAATAAAAAAGAATAGACACTCGAAACACAGATCCCTGCACACATGTAATAGCGAGCGAGATTTGGAAACAATTTCTCCTTGTTGAACTGTTCCGCCAAGCTGAAACTCTGCTGCTGTTGCCTGGCTCTAGTTTGCGTTTGGGACAAACGACTTCCATATTATAACTACGCAAGCCAAAGTCACCGCACCAGGCCAGACCTCCGACTTGGAAACACCACTTCACCTTCGCTACACACACACATCCAAGCAAACATGGCATCCGCGGCCGAGAAGCGCATGCTCACGGCGCCAAACTCCAAGCTTACCAAAGTAGACCTCGTTGTGAGTGACCAACTCCGAGGCATCTCACAGGCACGCTGACCAGGCGAAAAAGCAAATCCTCCGCAAAGAGGGAGCGTGGGAGACCTTGGACTTGGAGACTAGACAGCGCCTATACTCTCTGCTACCGCCTTCTGTCAACGAAGACATGCCGCATAACCTCAACGTCAACCCGCTCCAAAGTCAATTTGGCAAAGGCATAGAGAACGAATTGAGGAAGTGGCAGGACGACCTGAAGGACGGGAGGGAGAGCAAGAAGTGGCGCGACGAAGCGATGCAGGCTGGGAGAGATAGGGCGAGTGGCGCATTTGATGTTGCACAGACTGAAGGCCGCGACGAACGTGGGAGCGGGGAGAATGGCAACGCGGTATGATGCTGCTGCGATGTCGAGACCATAGCGGCTAAGACGAGACGAATGTGATGATCTGACCTGCTCTACAATAATTACATGTGATTTTGCACTGCTGTCGTCGTATGCGATGGTGTTGATCATGAGTTCAGCGATGAGGCACTTGGACGACGATGTTTGATGTTCGTTTGCACTGAAGTTTTGCCTCGACCGCCAAATTCTTGAGGGATTGACTCAATCAAAGACAACAGCACCATTATACATTGACAGGCCTTCCAACTATTTGTGCGACGACTCCTGAAACGTGTCTGCCGAGTATTTGGCACTGGAGAAATCACATTTACCTGCACCACGGTCTGGACACCATCTAGACTTTCTCAATCGCTGCGAACAGATCCTGCCAAAAGATGGCACCAACGACTATCCAACACCGACGGACACACAACATTCTTCTGATCTCCAAGCTCATCAATCAACGCGATGCATCGTCTCCATTTACTCTGGTTCTCGACAACCTGGAGCAGTCAGGGCAGCCTGTTCTTCAGGAATATTCACAGCGAGCCAATGTATGATCGCATCTCACGTGATTTACCAGAAGCACAGGGAACGCGACACTGACTGTAATTATAGGCAGCCAAAGTGAAGATTATATTCCTTGCATTCGAAACTTTGCAGTGTCCCAACGATGTAGACACTTTCATCACGGCCTGGAACCAGAGCCCACAAATATGGCAGCGGGAAGTGGCAAACCACACCAAACCAGTGCCTAATCAGAGTGCGTATCCCTACCTCTACCCATAGCCATATTCCTATGGGGAACGTCACTAACACCACCCAGGAAACCTCATCATAATCGACACCCTCAACCCCCTCGCCACCACCCAATCAACCCTGCTCCCAAACCTCCTCTCCTCCCTCATAAACCCCACAACCTCCCTCCTAGCCCTCTACCACACAGACATGCCCCTCCCCTCCAAATCCCTCGACCCCTATACCCCAACCCCTCTCACGCTCCTCCGCTACCTCGCCACAACGCTCATCACCACGCACTCCCTCCCACATGTCCTCGCCCGCAAAGCAGCCCGCGAGCGCAGCGTCGCGCCACCCACATCAGGCCTGGAAGAAGGCGTGGAAGGCGTGCTGCAAGGGCTCGGCGCCAACGGCAAAGACGGCTTGGTCATGGAAGTGGAGCACAGGCGGAAGAGCGGCCGCGGCGTGCGCGAGTGGTACTTCCTGCCTCATGCTCAGAAGGCTCTTGGGAGTGTGAGCTCGCGGGTGAGGGAGACGGTTATTTTGCTGGAGGACCATCCGGCTTATAAGCCTTCTGTGGATGAGACTGCTGCGGGAAGCGAGGAAGTACCTGAGAGTGGGACTTTCGAGCTCGGGCTTACGGATAGGCAGAGGGAGGCTCGCGAGGGTGTGGTATTGCCTTACTTTGACGCGCAGAAGGGCGGAGGAGAGGGAGGCAGGATTCTGTACGACATGGGTGAGGAGGACGACTTTGACGAGGATGAAGACGAGATCTGATGCTACAATTGTATATACAAAATTACAGATTGATTTGTTTGTGTTCTATTTCTCTCATAGTAACTATGCATGCATCAACGAGATAACTCTCTGTTCACAAGCAGCCGCCACTCCTAACTAATTTCCCAGCCGAAGATGTCAGCAACGCTGGTCACACTCCATCTGACGCCCATGATTGCCACAAGTGCTGCGACGATCTCGACAACCATCATGACCGTCACTCCCATCAGCATGCGAGGCATGAAGATGCGGTACAGCATCAAGTGTCTCCTCAGCCACGCGGCCTCGATGACTGTGGCGACAGCGATGGCAGCATAGAAGAGCATGTGAGTAGCCATGGCGCCCGCGACTCTGCCGAGCAAGCCAGGGTACTTGGGTCTGGTCTTCCAAAGGGGGATTGCAGGCACAGCAATGGCGCAGAGAATCTGCGGGCCGAAAGTGTTGAGAAGCACCACAAGCGGGCTGAAGGGGTATATGATGGTCTTGAAGGGGATGAAAGCCGTCTCCCATTGAATTGTGGAGAGAACTGCCTGGTGGCCGGTTTTGAAGAAGTAGTAGCTGCCAAGGAGTGCAAGCACAGTCGGGCCCAGTGCAGAGCGGCGGAGGTTGTTGGCGTCAATAATTTCGAGCACGTTGAGGATGGAGATCATGCAGAGCGCAAGGGTACCTTGACCCACTGGCTTCTGCACAAGCAGAAGTGCCAGCAACCAGGCAGCCGGCAGAAGGAAGTAGCGTGTGCCGTGAGTGTTGGCGTAACCAAGAATGATCAGCTTGGAGCGAGGCTTTGGTGGTGGGGCGAAAGATGTGAAGATGCCGCCGGATGGGTCCGGAGATTCGATCAGACTCGCAGGCGCGGGTTCCGCAGGTGCTGCCTCTTCGATCACGGCAATCAGTGGCGAAGCACAGATGTAGGTAGCGTAGCCGGCTGCGAAAGCGAGTGCGAATGTGATCTGTGCCAGCGTGACACGTGTGGTCTTCAGAAGGGGTTTGGAGATGGAGGGATACCAGTCACCATCATCGGCGGCGTCGAGGAACCAGTACAGGGAAACAAACACAAGACCAATGCGAAGAGCAATGCCAATCCAGATGACGCCAGAGCCTTGGTAATTCTTGGTGCGGTGATAGAAGTATTGCATCGCACTAGGAAGGCTGAGAGCGACGATGAACGGAATCACCAACTGCCAAGTGGCAGAGGTGGAAGATGTTGCTGAAGCATAATAAGTGGACCTGCAGAAGGGCATCTGCTCTTCGCGACAGAGGCGGAACACGGAAGCAAGTCTCGTCGCAACGATGAAGGAGATAGCGTTGGCTGCTCCCATGTTTCGGTCGGCAGTGTCTTCGAGCCCAAGAGAGGACGCAAGCATGAGCACACCAAATGTAGTAAGGAAGAAGAGAAGCTGCTCATCCTCCCAGATTGTAAAGGAGTTAGAAGCAAAGCCAATGCAGAGCATGACACAGGTGACTGCACTGAGTCCGCCCCAGAATGTACGCGGGTAGGGTACACGCAGTGCCTCTCTTGCGGGATAGAAGCCGAGCGACATACCAATGATACCGCCAAGTGCAGCGCCAAATGCCAAAGTGTGCAAGAAGGTGAAGGATGGCACAAGGCCGGCGAGTGCACCGAGAGCAGCTCCAATGACGGTGCCTGCAAGACCCCAGCCTAGCAGGAGAGGAGTAAGGGCGCCACGATCACTATTGACACCGCGAGCGAACATCGCAAGCACTCCCAATGATGCAACCAAGATCGTAATACCCATGCCCATGCTGACAAGGTCAAATCTAGCCCAGATGCTACGGCAGACTCGCAGATTCTCTGTCTGGTACGCAACGAACGCCTCGTAAGCGGCCTTCCACTGTTGCGTGGAGGGCTTGTTGACCTCCCGGATGCGAGTCCACGCGTCTTGGGCGGTAGTCCACAGCGGGACGAGAGGTGAAGTAGCCAGCTCGCCAAGCTTCCTGACCTTGCTGTACTCGTCTTGGTAGCGGTGGATTTGGGCAGCAGTCAAACGCTCGACTTGTGCGAGGTTCTTGTAGTCGTTGCCGGCACTGCCGATGAAGGCCTCCTCGATAGGTTGACCAAGGTTGTTGAAGGGAATGGGAAGACCGAGAAGAAGTCCAAGAGTAGGCACCAAATCGATCTGTCCGACGGGACGGTCCTTGGCTGTCGCTGGAGGCTGAATGAATGCCTTGTCACTACGACCAAAGATACCCTTCTTCGAGTACATCCACAGAGCAGCCTCGATCTCATCGTCGGACTCGCCGCCGTGATCTCCTTTGATATCCATGCCATGGTCTCCCATGACGACAAGGAGAGTATCGTCATCAAGTCTTTCAATCATGGTGCGGAAGACCTCGTCCATCTGCTTCAGCTTGTCGGCCATCGCAGGGTGATCCGGTCCGTACCTGTGCCCAGCGTGATCGACACCCAAATAGTGTCCAAAAATGACGTCCCATTTTCCATCCATGCTCTTGTCCAGAAGTGGGAAAAGGTGCTCGTTAACTCCATTGTCGACAGTGTGCAAGTCCCAAACGTTGAATGAATCGAAGGGCTTCGACAAGGAGGGCTCAAACTTTCCAGGGAACAGCGCTTCCCATGTATCGTCGCCAAGGTGCACGACCTTCTTACCTGCCTTGACCAACTGCTCAACTAGATTGTCCTCGTCAATCGCAGTTCCGGCAAAGTTGCTTCCAGCATCAATGAAAGTGGGAAGTGTTCCAGTGGTCAATCCCTCAAGTCTCAGCAGTGTGGTTGTAGGCGGGTCGGCAATGAAAGGTCTCAAGAAGGCGTTCTGCGGCTCCCTCACACTCGTCTCGTGAAGTACCGGGAAAGCATTGTGAAAGTATTGCTCCTTCTGGCCCGTCTCATTTCCATTGAAGGGAATTGTGAAGTCATATCGCAGCGCGTCGACTACGACGACCACAGCCTTGTCAAAGCTCTTTGGGTGCCAACAGCCGTTTTCTACATTGCCAGGTGTGAAGCCACTTTGGAGTTTGACAGGAGGAACGGCGCATTCGGATCGGTGTTGGAGAACGAGGCGGGACAGGAGGAAGCCGGAGCAGAAGAGGTAGATACCAAGCGCGTGGAAGATGCTGGATTGCTGGTCAGTTACATGCCCATTCACTAAGCTACAAGGACAACGTACGCTATCAGAGTGAAGAACCCGACCATAAGAGCATGTTGCGCCTTGAACTGCAGCGCCAGCCTCTTGTTCTCCTCCTTGGGGTCTGGCGGCGGGGCCTTCGCATCTGCACTATCTGCCATTGTGCAGGTTGGTGCGCAGGAATAATATTACCGGGGTAAAGTCAAATATTAAATCATAACAAGTGAAAAGGCAGGGACGGTTATAAGGAGCGTCGGCATGTGCCACAAATACCGTGGTGGTGCAGGTAGAGACGAAGTCAATAATTGCTTCCACGAAGACGCGGGCATTTCTCGATGGTCAGCGTTGCGGGAGTGCCCTCCAAGGTCCCAAGCTCCTCCGCCTCAGTCCAGGGGATACACAATGCACATAGATCAGCATATCGACCTGCGGCCATGCATAGAACGTTACATTGGCAGGGAAGTACAAGGGATGAATTGGAAAATGTCACAATAATCATCATCACATTTCACGCAGCAGTATGGTTCCAGACACATGGTCCTTGACATTGTGGTCAACCGTGGCCTTGCTGAGGCCAATATACAAAAGGTATCTATACATACTCATTTTCGAACACCCGCGATCCCAGAGAAAGGAAATAGAGACAAAAAGGAAAAGGAAAGCTAAAGTAAACACGCTGAAGTGCATACGTGCGGTAGGAACATAGCACCTCGGATACCGAGTCTCTAGTCCTCCTCTTCGTCTGTGACCTTCAATCAATTTTGATGGTCTGACTGACTCGTGTGTGGAGCGTGACACTATTGAGCCTCCTTGCCATCTCTGTGGAAGGGTTAGCGTGCCGCGCCCCTGAAACACATTATGTTATGTTTCTTTTCAAAGTGAAACACGCCTGTGCTGACTAGCGACAGAGCGTGAATGCAGGACGCACTGTCTGCATCCAGCTATAATCTGTCGCGAGTATAAGCAAAACAAGCTATGCCATAAAGACAATAATAGAGTAAATAGCCGTCCGTTGGTATTTTTGCCGGATCGGATGATGTAAATGCAGGGTGGTATATGTAGCCGCAGCGCTTGTATAATCATGAAAGCGCGCGCTCGAGTCGGAGGATCGGCCGTCCCATGCCATACGAAAAGAAATGAAAAAATAGGTCCAGAAGAAGAGCAAGTGGATTCGTGATGGTCGTGGCGAAAAACTGCACGCTGAAACCAAGTAGCAAGGACGCCTGGCGCGTCGGTTTAACTCCACTGCTTCTGGTCGGCCTTCTCTGTGAGGCCGCCAACACGGTCGAGGTCAAGCGACTGGAAACGCTCGCCTTCGCTTTGCTTGTAGGCAGGGCATTTCTCCTGGACGGGTTCAAGACCAACGCCGCTTTCGCTGACGCGGACAATCACACAGCGGCCAGAAGTACGCTTGCCGTCTGCGTCGTACTCCTCAGGGAAGGTAAGACGGATTTCGGGAATGCCAGAAGGGCGAGGTTCCTCGGAGTTGTCGAGTAGATTCTGCTTCTCCTGAATGACGTACACTGAGTCGGTGGTCTTGCTGAAAGGACGGCGGATAGAAGAAGCAATCGAGGAGCCAGAGCTGCGCTTGTCGTTATAAAGCGGGAGGCCGTGGAGGGCTTTTTGTGAGCGACGGCGGTGGCGGAAGGCAAGGAGTGCACCGCACATGCATATCGAGATGACCAGTAGAACCAGGAGTGCGATGAGGAGGTTGACGATAGTTTGGCTGAGTTGGGCTTCGTGGTCGCGAGCGACAAGCTGGTGGAATCGCGAAGGCATGACAGGCGACAGGCGATAGGGTCAGGTCGATTGGCAGCTGATGTGGATATGCGAGACGAGATTGAGTTGGTTGGAAGACGGGGTTGCCTTGTGGTGGTGGTGGTGGAGGTGGTGGGGTGTTGCAGATAGTCGTCTCAAGGAGTGTCCTGTAGGGCTGTGTGGATGCGAAACGAGTGGACTGTTGCAAGCGCATGTTAGAGTCGGACTTCGGGCGAGCGATAGTTTTCCTAAAGGACCCCTTCAAACATCGCGAAGAATGGCGTCGTGATATCCCCAGCGGACTGCATGATGCGATATAGCCATCACCTTCCAAGACGTACGTACCTGCGTCAGGTTGAAACCTCCGGGCGGTGGATTTGAACGAACGACACACGAGGCTGGGGCGAGAGAATGAAGCCCAGACCGTCGCTACCAGGTGTAAAGCGGGACGCAAGGGGGAAAGAACGGACGCTCTAGGAGCAAGGAGGTGAAGAATAAGGAGAAGGAAGAGGAGGTTGTGGTAGTGTAGTCGTCGCAATGGGCCGTAACGTTGTTGCACACACACGCTCGCACGAAAGGGCGACAGAAGAGCGCGATGCCTCGACTATGTTCTCCTGGTACGGGGGCGTCGGAGATTGAGACTGGGCCGGCACGAGCCTAGCTCCTCAATCTCGAGCCAGTAGCCGCTGTGGCTTCACGGCCGCTGCGAACGGCGCACAACGCTTCACACCTGACGCGCGCTGTCTGGGGATTGCGATCGTCCGATATTAAACCGTGTGGAGCGCCGCGACCTGGGCCTTGTGATGGGGGCGCCAGTGAGCCTGTCTGCTGTGATGTCTGCCGTCGCTTGTAGGCAGTCGATTATTGCATCTTGCCTATTCAAGAGGGTGTGATTCCCTGTCCTCAAGGGTCCCCTGCCTTGCGATAGTCTTCGTGTCACCAGGATTGCTGCATAACAACCAAGCCCGTCTTCAACGGCAGACCTTGCACTCTGCCGCTTCAAAAATGATATCAGCGGCTTGGGATGTTGACAGGACGGTTGTGCGTTGCTTCTTTTTTTGCAGCACTGCGCTATGAACGTTGCACGCTCATTGCGACACGGCTGATAGGGCCAACGTCGCATCGAAGATTCTATTATTCCTCCACCCTGGGTGTACATAGCCCACTCCTTCAGCGATTGTGTTCTCGAGCGGTCTTGCAGAATACGTGCCGCACAACATTTGTTACTGGTTTACCGCTTGTGCTACCTGCAAAGTTTTTCCCATGTGATCAAATCTATCGACAGGAGCACAAGAATATCCAACCGACGAATTCGACTCTTGCAGACAAGACATTGCATTTCGCATGCAAGACATTGAGATGCAGCAATCAAAAACCCTTGTTTTGCACACACAACAGTTGGCCTTGAAATTCTCAGTCGTTGCCAGCCCGCTTGCTGCTGCTGATGAAAACGTGGAAGACACACCGCAACGTTTAGCTTAGCCCCAACTACTGATTCCCACCCGGGCCAGCGGTGCCCTTCCGGGGTGAAGGGAGTAGATCTTGCTGTCGTCGCTGCGGTGGTTGTTTCAATTGCGTCTCATTCAAGGCCACGAGGGCCATTACGGATGGCCATTCCGACAAGTGTCCGCTGCCGTTGTCTGTAGCGGGAAATGATCAAGTTAATCTTGGAGGGACCTCGACCTTCAGAAAACGTTCGATTCATCGCCAATGACCATCTCCCAACTGTACATGACGGAACCTGTACCATACGTACCAGGTCCTTGGGTGTGCAATTCATCACAGCGTACATGGTGATATTCTCAACAAGTAGAACGCTCTTATACAACAAGCAACGCTCCCAATCAAGCTATAGCTTCTTTATGGCTCTTCATTTACGATTTGTGTCTATTCTCAACCGCTCATGTAATAACAATTCGCCACAATTACAGTTTGGTCGAGGACATAGCAACCAAGGCAATGGCGGTGCTGTCCAATTTACGAGATCGGGAGAGGCTTTGTAGCGAAATGATCCGAGTGGCGGCCACAGCAGCGATTGAGCGCGCGATTGCCGGCTCGATTTCCCGCTTGGGACACGCCCGGTACAGTACGCTTACAACCAGTCTCGCAAATATTGGATCGATAGAATGACTTGTGGTAATCCTGCTATGTAATTATTGATATGATGCGCTCTGGATTATCTGGTCAGATGGTCATTCCAAACGTTGTAGGAGGCACATTGCTCCCAGTGTTGTGCGAACACTGGCGCGGCTATGATCTCCTCGTTGCTCCCTCGCGGTATCCATGCATGCAGTGTGTATTCAGTCGGTAAAGGCTGGAATCTCGAACACATATCAAAGGCCATCTTCTGGTTTCAGCCAGTCGCTGGTGACAACTTGTCTCTTCGCACGCTCCTTCCGATGGACACATCTCAAGCTGTTATCACGTCTGTTGCAACAAAGCGTACCTTGATGTTGTGGGGGCTTTTTGCACCATGGTCAGATCGGAAGAAAATGTCGGTCAGGATGTCGCTCGGAGTACCGTATCACGGACTTAGAAGAAGCTCAAACCAGAATACCGGTGGCGGCTAGAATGTGCCCTCGAGGTTCAAGTGTCGCTGTTTACGCGCCTGTAGCATGAGGATCGAAAAACAAGGTTGTCAAGACGAATGCAAAAAAACATCTCATTTCGCTCAGTGAGTACTGAATTAAAGAGCGTGCTTCAATACCAACGACGAAAGTCAAGGCTGCCATCATCCGTCGCTGCTGCTGCTACGTCCCACGCATCGGGACCACATCATCACATTGTCGCTTGATCCCATGATCTCAGGATTTGAGAGGATCTTTGACCCTGCCGCAATATTTCCGTAGACTCGCCTCGCACTCATCAAATTGTGCATACCGTCTTCAATGAGTTGAGATGCCATTTCACGTGAAGACGCTGCAGTAGTAAGCCGCACAATCGCGAGGCCCTCGTAATCCTTACTGTGCCACGCCGTGTCATTATTGTCCTCGTACCCGTGCTGTACCTTTTGCATGTACTGTCTTCTTGGCCCTTGTGGCTCTGGCTAGCCCGACGCTTGATTGGCCGGGGGTCAGACTCGCTGCGGCTGGTCCGCCCCGAGAAAGAGAACACCAGCAAGCGACCTTTATTGATGCAGCAACATTTCGACGACAGCATCGCCCACCAGGCACGATCAATTGCTGCCTCTTCTCGCATCGTTTCGGTTGCATCTCTGCTCGCGTTATCTCGTCATTCAACTGCACGTCGACGGACTCGCCCGTCGGTCATCCTTGATTGTCCCCGTGAGACAAGACACGGGGCTAGCCATCAAAGGCTGCTCTACACTTGCACAGCAAACACTGCTACAATTTGTTCGCTGCGAGTCGCATCGCGGTAATAATCACAGGTATGTCCCCGTCTGCACACGAGCATCGCGTCTGTTATTTGGGCGTCCCGTCGTCGTAATCACGATGGTTGGTTGCCGGCGTCGCCGCGCCTCCCAAGCTTGTCTCGTTGCGGCTTGCTGGCAACCTCCTTCGCCAGCAATTTCATCCACAACGCAAGCATCAAAGCAACCACGACAACCACCTCGGTGCCTCGTCAGGGAGGCTCCCAGAAGCCGTCGCTAATGACTCTATAGCTACCTCATTGTCTGTCGGTGAGATCGATTCTGGCTGCTTCGTGCGCACGCAACCGCGCGTGGCGATCGCCGCGAAAACTCAAGGTTTGTCCATTCCTTCGTGCGTTGGCAATCAACCGCCAACACCCATCAAAGGATGGCTTGCTAATCAACCCCAAAGATTACTGGGCAACTCTAACACCCTATTATAATGCCCGGTGTCAAAGGAAAGCGTGTAGCTGGCCGGCCAGGCCGCTTTGACCCAACCATCCCTTTACACATGACGACTAGGAGAAAAGCCGCCAAGACCGCGCCCGACATGGATATGTACGGCGACGATGAATATGATGATGCCGACAGCCGTAGGACGTCTCTTGATGAGATTTCTGTAACAACGCCCTATTCCGACTTCGACTCGGAGCCTCCAGCCAAGCGTCAGCGCACTGCGGATGCATCTCCTCAGCAGAGCACAGCGTCGCCTCTCGAACCAGAGAACAAACAAGTCTTGGATATTGACAAAGTTTCGTCTGGTCTGTTCGACGTCCGCGACGGCGTGGCGAACGGAAGTGTGACCTCGTCTGGTAACATCTTCGCGCCATCAATTGAAATCAACGTCAGTCAGGACTCTGTTAATCATCAGACTGCAGATGACAATACTCATGGTGAAAACCACGCTGAGCCTTCTGATGTTCAAATGACTGAAGGCGGAAGTGAGCGCCATGATTATGGTCATGGACCTGACAAGATTCAAGCCAATGACACGCAGCAACAGTACGAAAATTCTAATGGTACTGAAATCAAAAACGAGGAAACTGGCGTCGAATCTCGTTACAATCCAGAAGAAACGCGTACCCAGGTGGACACAGCGTACCAGTCGGGAGACGAGAGTAATTGGGCGGAAGCCGTCGACCCTCTGCCTTCAACAATAGAATCCGAAGTGAGAGATGCATCTGTAGAGAGTTCCAGGTCTGACGTACCCGCTGTGCGGGACTTGCCACTGCCTGAGGGTTCGACTGACGCGACGCCAATGGTCACAAGGCAAGGTTCTCCAGCAACGACAGCGTCGGCTGCTGCCGAAGAATTGACGCCAGCCAGAACCAAAGCTGCCGACACTTTGGGACTCACTGGTTCCGAAGAGGACGACGAAGAAGAAGAAGAGGGCGACGACGCAGAGCCGGCCACCGAAATTCAAGACACCATGGAAAACCTGGAGGACGAAGAAGTCGAGGTTCCGCGCTCCGCTGAAGAATACGAAGAGGACGATGCACCTGTACGAAAGACGACCAAGCGTCGCTTTGCGGGTGGAAGACGCAGAGCAGCGCATGCCAATGCGTATGTCGAGGCTGCGCTCAGGCGTCAGCTGGAGCTCAAACAAATCTACAGGCAGGTCACCAGATCGATGAAAGCCTGTCTGGGCGAGCTCGCACAGATCACCCTTGACGAGTTGGAGACTGATCAGCAGAACCACGCGCAAGCGTCAGAATACGATCTTGTCATCGCCGAGCTCGACGAACAGCTTGCTCGGCGCAAACAGCAATTGCTAAACGCGCAAAAATTCAACCACGAGCAGCTTCTCCAGCGTTACGATGCCGAGAGCGCTTCGAGGAAGAACCGATGCCGCAACTTGCTGGAAGACATCAAAGAGCAGCAGCTCGTCAACTTGGAATATAACATGCTTCAGGTTAACCGGGCCAAACTTCGCGATGAGGCAAAACCGGGCCACGAGACGGAGGATGAAGATGGTGTGATCCCACGTCCGAAGAGAATGGCTTACCGCTTCAAACGTTCAAATGCCATTGATCTGCGTTATGACTCCCGAAGTCGCTTTACTATGGAGACTGAGCGTAGGGTCGACGATCTTCAACGTCGCACGAACATGTGGGAGGCTCTTAGTGCATTCGATCCGGAGGCAATCGAGGCCTTTACTGTTATGGACAGTGCGGCCCGCGAGGCAGCAGAGGAGAGAAGGAGAAATGTGGACATCACGAGCAAACTCGCCGACATTGCTGCAGAGTACGACAGACTGCATAACGCTCCCGCGCCGTTGCAGCCTCCTCTACCGCCAACTGCTGAGGAGCTGGCCCCTTTGAACGCACTCGCAGAGCTGGCCGCCGCGCCAGGACGCTCGCAACGACCTAAGGGCAGACATCTTCCGTCCTCATCGATTGGACCTTTCCAACACATATCCAATCCGTCTCGGTCACCCTTCCCACAACCAGCACCCTTTGATCGCTCGACAGGCAACACGCCAACTCATCCTCATACACAGACGTTCCTCCGTATGGCGATGGAGCAGAGCAGAGCGCCTCCACACGCTTTTGGCCAATCGCCGATCTCCTCGCTCCTTTCTCCCACCATGCGTTCGTCAGAGGATGTCTCTAACAAAGCATCCACTGCGGCGCGTCATGGGATGGAAGGCAGACCACCGCTTGCCGCCAAACCTGTTCCCCAGCATGATCAAACAAACCATGAGCGTCCTCAAGCTACCCACCCTCGTCCTCAGCCATCCACTGATCGACTTCTGGACGAAATCATGTCAGGCCCTCCACGCCAAACCCTCCACGCCGACCGCGCTATGCTCCTGGCGCGGGAGACAGCCAGGAGGATCATGGAAGAGCCAGATGCAACAAATCAACACTCTGTCCCTCCTACCAACAACAACAACACCAGCTATCATCAAAATAGGACAGGAAGTGCAGGCCGCACAGACGCTGTAAGTAAAAAAAAATCCCTAAGCACTTAAACCCATTTACTGACAGACTTCCAGGAGAGACACGCGCATTCTGTTCCGCCTCATCATGCCACCAGTGACCGTGACATCAAGTCCGAGCACGGTAGTGACTCTTGGCGCAGGAGACCATCGATGTCCAACCAGCACTGGCACGGCCCCGTCAGCAGCGTTGCCGAACGTGACGGCGTTTCAAGAAGACGCGCGTCTAGTCACCGTGGTAGAGTCTCCAAGCGCTACCGTGAGTCGGATTCTCACGACGAAATGCGCAATCAGCGTCAACGCGCCTCTACCGCCAGCATTGGTCGCCGCGGCTCACAGTCGGCAAGCGAAAGGGACGAAGAAGAGCTTCGCGCCAGGCTCCGTTCCATGTCACCTCGCAGCAGACGTATCGCAGGTCTCAAGGACGACGATTTTCCTGCCCGTCGTACGTCGGACCAAGACCAAGATCCAGCTCACGGTGCTCGCCGCCTGAGCTCGCAGAGCCATCATGGAGGTCGTCGCCCGTCAGACAGCATTGGAGGCCAGGGGCCTGACCGTCGCTCTTCTGACATGCGTCCGCCGCCCATGCTCCAGCAAGGCCCGGCACGGCAGCCACCGGTTTTCCCGGCGCCGCCGTTCATGCCGCAGTCAACGTGGGCCAACAACCCCTTCTATCCGCCGGCGCCTATGCCGGCACCGACCGCACAGCCGATCAACCACTTCGCCAACGCCCAGGGAGGTCTGGCTGGAGGTGCGTGGGCCCAGCCGCCGTACCAGCCGGGCGCGAACCCACCGCCTCCACCGCCGCCATTCCGTGACATGTTCGGCAGACGTTGAGCGAGGCAGTGCTGTCGAAGGGGTAGTGGTAAGACGTATCGGTGGGGGTCATTTGAGCAAATCATCGACAAAGTGAAATTGAGAAACGCATCGATGAAGTAATTGAGAGATGCATTGGAACTGAGTAGTGGAGAGAAGCAGGTTGGCCAGAGACAATGCAGAGAGATGACGCGAGACAGTTGAACCGAACGAACTTGGAGAAGATTGTAAAATACCCCACGAGAGAAGGACTAGCCTACTTGAGCGCGAGAAGATGATAATCGAACAGTTTTGTATCCTACTACTTCCTCGTTTCAAGGTCATTTGAATCTAGGCGAGGTTTCCAACCCCATTCGTCGCCAGGAACCTACATGACTGAAAACATGAAAAAATGGTACCTTCGCTTCGTCTCAGATGCCACCTTTTATTTGACCCAGCGATCAGTCCGGAATAGTGACACACTTATTTGTGGCTGTACATGGCCCCTTATATTTCTAGACACCTCTGTCGACGACCAATATGAACTGACTCCAGGCAGTAGTGCTTGCAGTTCGTGGTGAAGACGTAAGGGATGCATTGTGTTTGCGATCACTTCTAGGGTTAGTGTTGGGGTGCTTCGATTTTCCTTCTTTTCTCGAGAAAGTGAGATGAATCAATCATTAGACGACACATGACGTTTCATATGGTCTTATTGCTATCTTAAAATGTTACTGTGGTGGTTTGTGGTCAATGGTGTGCGATTTTGCCCATAGTAGTGCACAAATCGGATTTTTGGGATATCTTGGGTATGTCTTGCAACAAGCGTCATGTGCTTCCGTCCTTTCGACAACAGATGTGCAGTGTAAAAAGCCCAAGAAAACAAAAGCACCTCACAAAGAATTCACAGTAGCCAGTATCGATCTAAACGACGCGTAGAGACGCTCATGTGTCGTGTGATTGAGAGCAAACGTGGAAGCATCAGATGTAGCGTTCATGCCATATGTTCCGCGCCAGAGCCATACATACCACTGGACAAATGACCGCTGAACCATGACAATGTCGTCAGATAGTCCCCCACCTAAAGCAGACTCAAAGATAACATGCATGATGCTACCACAGTGAGTGGCAGACACGATGGTACGATACAGGAGGGCGACACTAGTCACGCAAAAAGGAAGGGAAAAAACAGCTGCAAAAGTAGCAGCGATATTAATAAAAAGAATATACAAAAGAGCACATAGCGCCATGTCCCAATGCACTTTGCTTTAATGAATAGAGAATGGGAAAAAGAAACGAGACCCCGCCACCCTGGCATCCCGAGTATATATCCAAGAGGCTTCGACGTCGTAATACACCATACCCATGCGTTCAACGTATGCAAACAATGCAATAACGAAATAAGCCCAATCGTCTACTTGCTCGCCATGACATCAACGTATCTTCCACCCTTCTTCTTGCCACCCTTGACAGTGGCCTTCTTGCCACCTGCGCTAGGAGGCCCACCGAGCAAGTCGTCGAGACTACTTGCGTGGCTTAGCGAGCTGGACGGACGAGGCGGAGGCATCAAGCCTGCGGCGCCGGGTCCATTCAGTACACCCGGAGGAGCACCGCTGATCGACGCTGGCGTTCCGACACGCGAAGGCGGACCAGAAGGAGGGCCGCTTCCCAGAGGAGGGCCTGACGAAGTAGGTGGTCGGCTTCCAGAGCCGCTGGCAGCACGAGAAGGCGGACCCATGGAAGGCGGACCAGATGCAGCCGCGCTCGCGACACGGCTAGGAGGGCCCCTCGGTGGAGGTGGCGTGGAAGCTGCTGGAGTAGCGGCATCTGCGCCTCCCTTCTTGTTGACCCACTTGTTCAGGTCCTTGTCGAAGTAGAACGAGTTCTCTTCGCCGAGCTTGGCTCTCACAGGGCCAGGGCCGGGCATCTGCTCCTTCTTTCCACCGAACCAGCCACCGAACCAGCCCTTCTTGTCCTTGTCGTTCTTGTCGCCTTGTCCACGGGCAGCGTCCGCTTCGGCTGCCGCACGGAAAGCGGCGTCAGCTTGGCGGTCTGCCTCAGACTTGCTCGTTGAGCTCTGTGACTTCAGAGCTGCAGCGCGTGCGATAATGTCATCGTCATCATCGTCGTCCATCATCGGCTTCCTACGTTTGGGCGCTTCCTCTTCCTCTTCAGGTTCTGGCTCTGGCTCGTAAGGCTGGTATGCAGGTGGCTTATAGCCCGAAGAAGGTGGTGCGTAAGTGCTACCGCTTTCAGCTTCGAAGCCTTGAGGCTCAGGGGCAGATTCAGGTAGGTCATCGTTCGCTTTGCTCACACCACCCTCAGGATCGAAGGCAGCAGAAGGCTCCTCAGGGACACGTGGCGAGCCATAGCCAAAGCCATCTTGCTCAGCAAACATGGGTTTGGGCTCATAGCTCTGGTTGGAAACCTGGCTCATAGCGCTACCCCTCCTAGAGCCGTTGTTGTTGTAAGGTGCATGTTGGTCGCTAGCAGCTCGCTCTGGCTCAGGACGTGCTACATTTAGCACCGGCGGGCTTAGTAAGTGAGATTGAGGGGTGTAACTGTTGTATCTAGACGAGCTCGGCCTGCTCGAATCTGAGTGCGCCATGCCAAATCCGCTAGGGATCTGAGGCTCGTACGAGCGGTCGGAGTCCATGGAACTTCTCGAAGGAGCGAATTGGGACGGGACAGATGGCGCATACTTGTTGCCAGCTGGAATAGGCTGAGGCACTGATGCTGCACCGCCAGGAGCATACCTACCCAGTGGCGCGGCCGGTGTAGATGCTGGTGCCGAGACAGGCTGGAAGGCAGGCTGCAATCCGTTGCTAGCCATCATCGGGTTGTACAGCTCCGTGCTCGAACTGTTGCGAGAGATGGTGCTCTGGTTGGTGTTGACTGCGCCGAATGGGCTGCCATCCGCGCCTTGGCCTTGCGCTGGGTTATTGGGGTCAGCCTCTCCCTCATCACCAGCCACGAACTTGGTGAACCAGCTTCCGACACCTGATGACACCTTGTCCATCGCTGGTCTGGTGAAGAACTTGCCTCCAGAACCTGCCGTCTGTGGTGTTTGAGAGAGGAATGCACTGAAGCTTATGAGCTCTTGTGCAAGGGACTGATTGTAGTATCCGCTTGGCTTGGTAGTTGACCGAATAGCCGAGTCGATATGGTTGCAATAGCTCTCAGCCTTCTGCTTCTGACCATAAGAAGCCAGCTGTTGACCATGCATGAGCTTGTAGGCTTGCAAATGGGGGACGTAGCTGGCCACGGAGGAAGGAGCAGACAAGGAAGAGGCATATTCGTAGATCTCAGTAAGGATAATCGAGTCAAGATTGGCGTCACCTTTTGCGTGGTTTGCACCAAGTAGTACGAAAGAGGCTTCGGTGTCATCGGCACCGGAGTGCTTTGCAAGCTGTCGAGCGAACAGATAGCATATGTGAGCGGCCTCACATCTGCCATAGCTGGCAAGAAGCTTGCCAAGAGCAACAAGCGACTGCGTGTCAGTTGGCGTACGATTACTTGAAACGAGTGCCAGTGTCTCCCGCCACTGATCGAGTCCTTCCAATGGGTTGCCAGCTCGGCTGCCGTCTGTCTTGCTCATCATCAAGAAACCGGCACGTGCTGAAGGCGGTACAAGTTCGTCAACGCAGTCTTCCGCACTACCGGCGAAAACTTGATAAAGTGCAGCCAGACTGCGTCCATCTCCGCCACTAGTCCTAACTTGTGATCGAACGAATGACGAGACGATCTGTTTCCACATGTCGGGACCCATCGTTGAAGCAAGCAAGAGAGCGTGACCCCATAGTTTCTTCTCTTCGGCGATCCAGACAGCGCGCTCACGTTGACCCTCGAAAAGAGCTTGACGAAGTTGCACCAGGACAGAAGTGTCTACTGGATCAGGCTGAGCAGCAGCGGATGCAGGGCTCTGAAGGTCGGCCACTTGGCCCATTTGAGCAAGCTTCGGCAGCAAGATTTTCCGTACCTCCTCCTCAATCTGAGGAGATCCTTCGAGTGCGCCGTCGTGCTCCACGTAGACTTTCATGATCTTCCAGAGGAGAAGCTTCTCTTCCGAGCCCTTTTGTACATCGGTAGGTTGGTTGAAGTCCAGCAAAACCCCTTCGGTCTCGCGTTCCAGATCTTCAATCTTGCCTGTCATCCACGAAAGAAGCTCTTTCTTTTTACCTTTGCTTCGTGCGGGCAGTGGGCCAGGGAACTTGGTGTCACGCTCTTTCATTGGCATGAAAGTAGTTGCATCTTCCATAGTGATCGTACCGGGAGTACATTTGATGCTCGGTATGCCGTGACCAGGGGCGAAAAATGTGGACTGCTTCGGGAAACTGTGAATAACAGTACCCGAAGCGCTCCATGTGAAGATAGGATGTCCCTTCCAGCGCTCAAGCGGGTCGTGTGCTCTCTCGTCTTGGGGCACCGCAAATGGTAAATCTCGTAGCATTGTTGGTTGCCTTCTATGCCCCAGTCTAGGATTCTGCGAATGCGGTTTTGTCGTTTGCTGCACGTCTGCATTCGGAAGAGAAGGCGGCAAAGGCGGTCCCACCTGACCAGCGGGAACAGGACGATCAAAAGCAGCAGCAGCTGACCTTGCTGTTTTCATCACGGCGCCAGGTGACTGGGTTCGTGATCTCTGAGGTGGTCCACCGTGGGCAACGCCGTATGCAGGATCACTGCTAGCGCTTGTGCTGGGAGGCGTGTACTTGGCACCAGTGGAACCCCTTCTCTCTGGTGAAAGCAGTCCATTCATGGCGGGAGGCGAGGTAGGAGTGAAGGGCACGTCTTGAGCTTGTTCTTGCGGTTCCTGCTGAGTTCGTAAGGGCCGTCCGTGCATAGCGAGAGGGCTGCTGGTCCTCGGAGCAAATGGCTGGCCTTGAGGCGACCGGCCAAATGCTGCGGGACCTGAGGGCTGGGGGGCTGAAGAGTAGCGCTGTGCCGGCTGTGGTTGAGTCTGCGTCTGCGTTTGCGCAGCCGGTGCTGGAGAGTATCGAGTGGCAACTGATGGCACCTGGGTGGTAGAAGCTGGCGCTGGGGAGTAACGGGTGGAAGCTGCCGGTGCGGCGTTGGTCGTTGGCGCAGGGCTGTAGCGTCCATTACCTGCTGCGTTGGACGCAGGTTGCTGCGCCATAGGCACAGGCGCTGTCGAATGCTCCGGGAAGAGTGGGGTCTTGCCAGGTTGTGTAAGGCCTTGTGGAAGACTTGGTTGTTGTGCCGGAGTTGGTGGACCAGTAGGTCTTGGCGGTGGTTGCATGGGAGCACCTCGAGCAGGGGGCGGTTGGAAGTGCCCCTGCGGTGGTAGTGGTGGAGTAGGTGCACCTGCTGGTTGAGGAGTGTAGGCTCCAGATGGTCTCGCGCGAAGTTTTGGCTTCATAGGAAGGTCGGCAAAGAATCCACTGTCAGTCTTGGGGGTTGTCGTTGAAGACACTGGAGGTGTGGCAGTAGCAGCAACGGGCGGTACCGTTGGAGTGTTGGTCGCACTTGGCATCGGAGGAGGCGCACTGTTGCTACTGGGCGGAGCGGTGGGCTGGTGGAAGCTACTGCTCCTGGGCGGAGGAGTTGGGAATTGACTCGAAGACTCACGTGGCGTTGCTTGTGGGCGTCTTCTTGGTTTTACTACCTCCATTGGCAGATCATAGGGCGACTGATATCCACCTTTAGCCTTGTCGACAAAACTTTGTGCGCTTGAGATGGGCGGTCTTTGGGCGTCTTGAGCAGTGCTGGAGTGGTTGTGAACATCGACGAGGCCGGTCGAAGGAGTGCCACCTGAACGAGACATATTTTGTTCGATGAATGGGGTCCCCGGTGTGCTGATCGTTGGTTGTTGGAAGGAATGCTGCATTGTGCTTGGAGTGTAAGATGTTCCCGTGACGCTCGATTGTTGTGAAAGCATCTGCGATTCGTCCACAGAGCCTCCAAGGAAATCATCGTCATCCAGAAGTCCATCATCGTCATCTCCAAAGAGTGTGGCAGGATCGAGTTCTTCGTCTCCGAGGATGTCGTCGTCGTCGAGCGCAGCTGCAAAAGCCGCAGCCAAGTCCTCCTCAACGGGGTTGGCATCCGCAGCAGGCGCAAGATGGACATTTTCTATTGCAAGTCCTTCTGCTGCATGTGGATCTTTTGCCTGGTTACCCAAAAGCTCCCCAAATGTGTCCTCAGCATCAGCATCTGGCCAGTGATCGTCTGCCGCATTCTCGGTATGCTCGATATTGTCTTCTGCATCAAACGAGGGCGTCTCTTCGACTCTGTGTTGTGCTTGGTCACCCAATAAACCTTCAAATGATTTATCATTGACAGATATCGACCACTCGTCTTGTTTGTCATCGTCCGTCCGTAGTTCATTTCCATCAAGCGTTCCGTTCGAACCCACGTGTGCTTCCTCAGGACCTGCAGCATCCTTGACAATCTCATCAAATGTATCGTCGTCATTCCCAGGCCAATCGGGCTCACTAGCTTCGTTCTGAACAGTAGGCTCGACCAGTAGATTGGTGGGAAGCACTTCAGTGTGCGGTTGCTCCTGCTCTGATGTCTGCTGGCCGTCCAAGAGATCACCAAAAGTCTTGTCATCTCCAGCTGCAGGCCAGTCTTGATCCACGACTTGCATCTGTTCAGTCGTTGATTCCTGACGATCTTTTGGAGGTGGTTCCGTGAAGTTCGTTGTAAACGAGCGCTCAATCATAGCTGGGTGCGGTTCCGTGGTTTCCGAAGGTACGTTGTCGACTTTGCCATCCATATCATCATCGAAGCCATTTTGCCGAGGCTCGAAAGTTGGCGCGCGGCTCACGATTCCAGTCTCCGGCGCAGGTTGCTCGTCGGCCATCAGTGGTGCCTCTTCGCTCTCGTCTATTGCGTTCTCCATCTCAGTGACCTCGCCCTGGTAGTCGTAGTGTTCCTCAGGCCTGTGAATTTCCTCTTGACCAGCCTCCTGGTCCGCCTGTTCCACTTCACCCAGAGCTGGCTCTGCCAAAGCTGGAGGCGCTTCGCTGGCAACTTCGGGCAGGTGTTCTTCTAATCCCCATGCTTGCTCTTCCACAGTCTCGTCTGGGCTAAATACTGCAGCATCCTCGTCGTGTGGCTGTGGCGGACTCTCTTCATCCACAGGGTGGTCGTGGTGACTTATAGGGGCCTCTACGTCCGCTATGGTCTCAGGTTGCATGTCAAGCTCCTCTGGCTCAGCTGCCGATTTCGTGACATGCACCTCCTCTTCTACACTGATGTGTTGGCTTTGCACAGGTGATACCGGAGCCGCTTCTTCGTCATGCTCGTTTCCAGTAGTGAGTTCTATCCGCGTCTCCTCAGGTGTTGACTCCTGCAATCGATCAAAGAATCCATCGTCCTCTTTCTCTGCGGGCTGCGTCGCCGCTGGCTTCACCGGCTCGGTATCAGGTCGTAATGCGGGATTCCAGGATGCCGAGTTCGTGTTCGAGGGAGTGGCTCCAGTGTAGGCGTTCCCGAAGTTGGGAAAGGCATCGTCGTCCATGGTGTGTATTATATTTGCGCGCACGCAATGCGAACGCTCGGAATGAGAAATGATTCAATATTACTGCGCGAGAGTCAGACTCGCCGTCGCGGGCGTGGGCGGAGGAGGAGGAGGAGCAGGCCGCGCGAAGGACAGCTAGCTAGCTGATCGCATGCAAGCAAGCCAGCAAGCAAGCATCCCTTTGCGTGCGGCGGAGGATTATCGAGGGCTCGCTTACCTGTACAGCGCTGCGGAAGGGAAAAGATTGGATTTAGTAGTACACAGCAAGCATCACAGCGGGCGTGCAGGGCGAGCAACAGCAATGCGGTGGCGGTGGTGGTGGTGGTGGTGAATGGCAAAGGGGAGGCGGATAATAGGAGAGGCCATTCCTGCATATGATGCCAGCTCTCTCTCTCTCTCACACGGTACAACGCGCAGTGCACGGCCTCGGCTGGGTGAGATCCGCGTCTGACAGCGGGCTTAGTTCGTGCACTTGGGCGTTGATGAAACGGCTGCTTGCCATGCAGGAGGCAGCAGCATACCGCTACTACTGCTATCCAGACAAAGGACCTTGCTACTCTCAACATCCTCCGCCCTCAACACTGACATCTCTCACACTTCCACCCAAACCATATAGCAAGCCGCATTCGATCAACCACACCGCCATGAACTAAATCCTACGCCAACAATCCTCCACGCCTCCCCAGACCCCGGATGAGGTATGAACCCTCCTAACGGTCTTGCGAAACCGGCCACGCCGGACGACCCTTACGATGACAACGCCTCCGACCTGGACCTCGACTTGAACGAATTAGATCCCGCTCCGTCTGCGGCGCCAATACTATCACGAGGTCAGTCCAGCGCTGCCCGCCAGAGCTACGACTATGGAGGCCAAATACCGATGCGCAATCTTCGCTTTGGAGGAAGGCGGCGCCCTCGAGAGGAAGACGAGGACATGGAAGCACTCCTCGACGATACCGACGGCACGACAAAGCGAGAGACCAACAGCTTCGGCGGTGACGATGCGCCCATGCTGAACGGCAGCTCGCGGCGCATGTCGCAGCAAGGCATGGATGTGTTCCCAGAAGCGACCCCAAGAAAGGGTGTTTGGAAATACATGCCCTTTGCTGGGAAGCGAAGCTCTTCGATCGCTTTGCCCGCGAGTGCTATTGAGGAGGCAGAGGAAGAGCACGATCCATCGGCGCAGCGCATTGTCTTTGCTGCCCAGAAGCAAAGCGCTCGATTCCCTGCCAATGCAGTTTCCCACGCCAAATATACGCCCTGGTCCTTCCTACCACGGACGTTGTACAACGAGTTCAAATTCTTTATTAATATGTACTTCCTACTGGTCGCTCTGTCACAGATTATACCAGCGCTTCGCATTGGCTACTTGAGCACATATGTCGCGCCTTTGGCCTTTGTCATTTGCATCACCCTCAGCAAAGAGGCGTACGATGATGTTTACCGACGGAAGAGAGACAACGAAGCGAACAGCGAGCCGTACACGGTATTGCGATTGGATGAAAGAGCAGCACAGGGTCGCAACGGGGCTGGCAAGAAGAAGGGCAGCAGATTGTCAGATCGAAGAAAAGGAAAGAAGAGACAGACAGATCAAGAAGACCGCATATCCCAAGCAGATCGCGAAGAGCAGGAAGCCGAAGATGTGGATGCACCTTCTGCTGGTGTCACGGAGACGGCCAAGACCTCAAAGGACCTTGCTGTGGGCGATATCATTGTACTAGGAAAGGATCAGCGAGTTCCAGCGGACGTGGTAATACTGAAGAGCTTCTCAACAGAAACGACTGCGTACACAGATGAACCACTCTCCGCTGGACGGAGATCAGAGGCACTCTTGGAGTTTGGCGAGCGTACACCAGAGTCCAGTACTTTCTCGCAGGCCGAGGCGGCGAATGGCCAAGAGCTGGAAAACCTCACGACATCAGCCGATCCCAGTGGAGGAGGAGAAGCTTTCATTCGAACCGATCAACTGGACGGAGAGACGGACTGGAAGCTCAGGTTAGCATCTCCACTGGCGCAAACATTACCCGAGAGCGAGTACGGCCGGCTTCGTATAACTGCAGGCAAGCCAGACAAGAAGGTTAACGATTTCGTTGGTACTATTGAACTTGTGGCAAAGTCGCGCACTGCGTACGACCCTCCAGCAGACAGTTCAGAGAGTGCCACGCCAGCAGCACCCAACTCAAGCCCGTTGACTATTGACAACACAGCATGGGCAAATACAGTACTGGCCTCCAGCACCACTGTGCATGCTGTTGTGATATACACAGGACCTCAGACTCGTGCGGCACTTGGTACATCGGCATCGCGCTCGAAGACTGGTCTCTTGGAATTGGAGATCAACTCTTTGACAAAGATCCTGTGTTTCCTGACTGCCTTCCTGTCTTTCCTGCTCGTGGCCTTCGAAGGGTTCGAGACACACGAAGGACGCCATTGGTACGTTGCTGTCATGCGATTCCTGATCTTGTTCAGCACAATCGTGCCGATCAGTCTGAGGGTCAACCTCGACATGGGCAAATCGGTGTATGCTTGGTTCATCCATCGCGATCCAGGCATTCCTGGCACTGTGGTCCGAACCTCCACGATCCCAGAAGACTTGGGCAGAATCGAATATCTGCTGTCTGATAAGACCGGAACTCTGACAAGCAATGAAATGGAGCTGAAGAAAGTACACGTTGGCACTGTAAGCTATGGCGGTGATGCCATGGAGGAAGTGACCAGCTATGTCAGTCAGGCATTCACAGACAATGGAAACCCCGGCGCTCTTTTCACACCGTCTGCAAACTTCGAGGCACTAAGCGGAGCAACACGGACGAGGCGTGAAATTGGCATTCGAGTTAGAGATCTGGTACTGGCACTGGCTCTATGTCACAACGTCACGCCGACAGCGGAAGAAGATGAAAATGGCGAGCCCATCACTGCGTACCAAGCCTCGTCGCCTGACGAAATTGCCATCGTGCAATGGACAGAACAGGTTGGTCTGCGTTTAGCACACCGTGACCGCAAGAGCATCACCCTACAGTTCTCCCGGGACGGACGAAACGTGGTCAAAGTCGAAGTGCTCAATGTGTTCCCCTTCACGTCTGATAGCAAGCGTATGGGTATCGTCGTTCGTTTCCAGCGCTTTGCCACAGATAGCAAGCATAGCGAAGAAGACGAGATCGTTTTCTTCCAAAAGGGTGCGGACACTGTCATGACGACCATTGTTGCCGCGAACGACTGGCTTGACGAAGAGACTGGGAACATGGCCCGTGAAGGTCTACGCACGCTGGTTATTGGGCGAAAGCCACTAACTAGCCAACAATACGCTGCTTTCTCCACGGCTTACTCTGAAGCATCCCTGAACTTGCAGAACAGAGATCGCGAAATGGCGAGCGTGGTAAAGCAACATCTCGAGAATAATCTTGAGCTGCTCGGCGTGACCGGTGTTGAAGATAAGCTTCAGCCGCATGTGAAACCATCACTTGAGCTTTTGCGAAACGCTGGTATCAAGATTTGGATGCTGACAGGTGACAAGGTGGAGACCGCGCGTTGTGTTGCGGTCTCTTCCAAGCTCGTATCCCGTGGTCAGCATATTCACACCATCGCCGGACTAAAGCGAAAGGATACTGCGCTGGATGCCCTGGCACCTTTGGCAAACCGCCCGAATGCTGCCTTGTTGATTGACGGTCAGAGTCTTGCGCTCTATCTGACTCATTATCGGTCGACATTCATCTCTACAGCGGTGAAGCTCCCTGCTGTGATCGCCTGTCGATGCTCACCCACCCAGAAAGCTAGTGTTGCACTCCTCATCCGTGCTTTCACCAAAAAGCGTATTGCTTGCATAGGTGATGGTGGCAACGACGTGAGCATGATTCAAGCTGCTGACGTCGGTGTTGGTATCGTGGGCAAGGAAGGTCGACAGGCCTCGCTTGCTGCTGATTTCTCCATCACGCAGTTCGCGCACCTGACAAAGCTGCTTGTATGGCATGGCCGTAACAGCTACAAACGCTCAGCCAAGCTTGCACAATTCGTTATCCATCGTGGTCTGCTCATTTCAGTGTGTCAGACCGTGTTCAGCATTGGCTCTGCGTTCGAGCCTGTCGCGCTCTATCGTGACTGGCTTCTGGTCGGCTACGCTACAATCTACACCATGATGCCTGTCTTCTCACTTGTCCTCGACCGCGACGTCGACGAAGGCCTGGCTAACCTCTACCCCGAATTGTACAAAGAACTCACGTCAGGCAAGAGCCTCAGTTACCGCACTTTCTTCATCTGGGTTGGTATCTCAATCTACCAAGGTCTCATCATCCAAGGTGGCTCTCAACTCCTAGTGCCCAAGTTCCACACCTCAGCACCCACCACATCTCATCCCACAACAGAGACCGGCGACACAGGCCCCTTCTCACGCATGGTGCTCCTCTCCTATACAGCCCTGGTAGTAAACGAGCTGATCATGGTCGCCGCGAGCATCACGACGTGGCATCCCATGATGTACGTCACAATCCTGGCCACGGCGGGGATCTACTTTGGTAGCTTGCCGTTCCTCGGCGAGTACTTTGACTTGAAGTGGATGTTGGACTTGGGTTTCTGGTGGAGATTTGCGGCGATCTGCGGGGCTAGTCTGGTCCCTGTTTGGGGCGGCAAGGTGATTAAGACGTATGTGAAGCCCCCGAGTTACAGGAAGGTTAGGGGATAGACAGATAAATTGGAATTACGCACGTGTACGATCTTCTGTTGATCTAGATTGCTTGGACGCGTGACTCGAGATGATACAAGTCTGAAATGGATGTCATCGTGAGCATTTGTCATTTGTTGATGATGCGCACTTCTCTCTGAAAGGGCTACTCCAGAGCATCATTTGTCTTGTGTGACCTCACGTCCAGACCACAAAAGTCTCACCGAACCATGGCCGGCTGTGCTCACGCTGTCGAAGACTCGAGACACATTTGCGTGCTCGTGTACTCACATTGTCGGCATTTGCAAGACACACTTACGTGCTTGACACTCAAGTCAATGTTGTTGTGCCGATACTCGGGCCGAAGCCCTGTAGCCCTGCTGTCTATGCTCCGTACTTCCTCGTGGGCTAACGTGACAGCGTACCAAACAGTTTCGCGAAATTACCCAAAACATCGAGGTGAGAGTTTGTCTCGGCGGGCGGGTGGAAATGAGGTGAGAGGAGGGATGTTGGGTTTCACCTGGAGGGGATAGTAGCTAGTGCTTCTACCTTCGCGTAGAAAAGCGACTCATAAACTGGGCTATGATGCTTGACAATTGACCACACGGTATGCCTGCTCCCAGCAAGCAGTCTACGCATGCTGTGTTGACGATGTGTGCCTTGCGTTGCGCACGTGTGCTGTGTAACGGCTGCTGTCTTCGAGGCTGGCGTGGCAGATCCGCTGGGGGTCCTGTGCGCTCGTGGAGAACAAGGCACATCGCCTTCTAGAGTGTCTTACAGACTCGCACACACTTGTCGGTGTCTCGAGGCGTTGGTTGCTGGTGTGGCCGCTGCTCTTATCATCACTCTGCACGACAATACTATCACCATGGCCGCGACGTCATGGGCAGTGTCGGTGCTCGCTCCGTCCATGTCAGCAGAGACACGTTCGACCCCATCGGCCTCTTTTCTCTGCGAGCGACTCGATTGCCACGCCGGAGCGCTATTTCGCTACCCTTCGTCTAGGCGGCTGGGAGTTGCAGGTCTCGCCAGCCACGGCTCCCAATCAAACAGCGTAGGCTGCATGCACGCCGGCACTTGTGCGACGGCTGTGTCCAGTCTCCTGATGAGATCTATTCTCGGGAATCGCGGACACGTCACGACGTCTGACAGCAGCGTGCATGCAGCGCACTGCTGAAGCGCGAGCCGTGAGAGCCTCTCGTACCTGGCCTAGAGATTAAAGCTGGCGTACCTGCGCTAGCCGGTGATCACAGAGTGGAGCGCGATTGAATGGAGGGCCGAGGCCTCTCGCCCGTTTCTCTATCCCCACTTCTGGCGCGCAGTGCAGACGAACCTGGGAAGGATTCGTTCGTGTAGCTGAGCTTCTTACAACACGTCGCCCGTTTGTGGGCTGCTGAGTAGCCATGACGCGATCCGTCGTCCTCGGACGGACCGACCACTGTTGTCCGCAGCGAACGGCAGTCTCATCACGCCTGCAGGGCAGACGGCACAGCCATTCAACGCTGCTCAGAAGCTTTTCGGCGCAGACCCAGCTGCCAGGATGCACGGCGAAAGACCCCAGCAGCCGTTGGAAAGCCGTTCGCTTTGGCGGGCGCCATCTCACGCTATCCGCGACTCCCGGTCGGGGTCACCCATGCAAAGCGTGGAGCCAAACACTCTGCAGCGCGTTGTCGTGTCTGCGAATGGCAGACACGAGCAGGCGTTGTTTTGGTTGTTTACATCTCCCACCATCCGAGCGTGGCGGCGCGGCAGCCAGGGCTGCGCGAGCAATCAATAGCACCAGGTAAGCTCAGCTCGTGCCAATCAACAAGCCATCCTGTGTCGCCGTGGGTGTTCCCTGCTACGCCCAGCGATCGTCCACGCGAGCCGTTATTCCCATTGCGCGCTCATCTCCACCGTTGCTAGCAATCCCCAACTTCTCCACCGCGTCGCTGAAGATGCCGTGTCGCCGGACGGACTCGTGTGCTCCATTTGATTCGGACATTGACGCAGGTGGAGCACGTGAGGAAGCGCTGTCTCGATTTCCCGGGTCGTCCTGCAAGTCAGTACAAGGGTTACCTGGAACCAGCTTCTGTGGAACATCCGAACACGCCAAGGGCTCCCGATGCGGTTGATATTACAGTTGTCTGCAGCCGCCTCGCTGTCACTCTGCATTTCACTCGGCACCCTCTCGCGTACCGTTCTCGCGCTGCGTCCGCCGCTCGCGTGTGTTGGCCGTCAACAAGGGTCCCGCGACTGGTCTCTGTCTACCCGAGACACAAACAACTACTACGTCTGCCTGGACGATTATCGATCAAGGGTACATTGCAGGATCCTTTCGCCGCCCTTGACCTTGACCTTGACCCTTGGGAAACTCGCTGCAGTTGAGAAATTGTCGATTCCATGAATTCGACGACGCCTACCTGGATCCTGGACGGACCTGTTACTTTTCTGGACTAGAGAGCTGTCACATTTTGTGATTGAGGCGTTCCTCTTACATACAGCTCGCAATGGCTTTTGCTCTTAAAGATGGCACGGCCCAGAAGGCAGCTTTTGGGCTGGCTGTGCTTTCGACTGCTACGCAAATAGCATTATCAGCTATCGTCACTCGTTTGGCAACTATCACACGCAGCTCAAATCCTCTGTTCGGTGCAACGATTGCTGCCGTGGTCTTTGACTTCGTTGTTCTTGTCATTCTCGCCGGCATTGTCGGCTTCACACTCGTTGCTCGATCGAGAACAAGCAGGACTCTTCAGCTTTCACTCAGTGCCACATCGTTCGTGCTCTTCATTACGGCAAGCATATTGTCCATATACGTTTTGGGCCGAGCCTGGACCCCGAACGACTCTGTCAACAACAATAAGTCTTCTACAACACGCGGACTGGTCCTCGCTGGATTTGTCGTCTGGACGATCAACATGGTCGCCCAAACCACACTACACATTTTCCGCTCGCTACGCAAGCGTGAGCAAGCACCTCCTGCTCAAGTTGAGATGATTGTTGAACGGCAAACAACCCCTCGATCAGCCAAGAGATCACTCTCATTCCCTCTCAAATCACTATCACCAAACTCGTCGCCGTTCTCACGCTCGACGTTCGAGGCTAGCTCACCTACCCTCTCTAACTACCGCTCGACCAGCGCCAATTCCTCCACGATCAGGCACTCGATCCAGCAAGTGATCCGACCCATTACTTCTAGGACGAAATTGATGCTCACACATGGGCCCACTCCACGCGACTCTGGCAGCTTTGCCGGCCCACGTGAAACAGACTCGCTTGAGATCTCCTGCCGTGGTGATGGATTCGAGAGCTGGGATACTTCTGCGGTGGAAGAAGGATTCACAAACCCGTTCGTAACAAGACCTACGCTCGGAAAAAAGAGGCTCGAGGCTATCCCGGGTAGCCGCCCAGTGTCACCAGCAAAGCCTCTCGATGGTCCTTTCCCAGAATTTGAAGACCCCGTCACTCCAGAGAAACTCCCTCTACCAGACTCGCCAATGCAGTCACCTGTCATGCTGGCAAATGACAGCGAGTCGATGGTCAGCTTGCCGGTTTCTCCTTCCCTGCGACGCACAAGCTCGAGTCACGAAGCACACATTCACCCTCTATTCCGCTCTCACTCACCCACGCCACCGCCCACGCCATCAGCCGATACGATCATCACTGCTTCACCCTTCGCTGGCCAAGTCGTCCACGGTGACCAGTACATGGCGCCCAGGAGGATGCAGTCACGAAACAACAGCCGACCGAGCTCGCCACACTCTATCGCTTCGCCTCGCTCGGGTAGTGTTCCTAACCTTAGAAGGCCCTCCAACCTCTCGAGCAGGCATCCTCTTGATCTTGAGCCGGAGGACGTTCCTGAGATGCCGAAGCTGTGAAGTTGCACGGGTGCTGAAGACTGCTCCTCCATCCAGTCTGAAGCGACGATGCACGATGAGCGCTCTTCTCTCCGAGTAGGAGTGTTCGATATTGCTTCCACGGTACTGGACTGAACATCGCTCTGACCGTCTCATGAGCAAGTCGGGCGTGCGTTCTCAGTGCACCGTGTCTCGTTCTTGAAAGGGTGCAGATGGCCGTGACTCCATCGTTCACAGATCCGGTGCACATGCAGTGATAATCTCTCGATGCTCAAGTCAGCCATACTTAAGGTTATGGTTGAAAACATCACCAGGCTTCTGAACAACGCGGCAGACAAATGGACTTGCTCTCTCAGTGGTCAGCAAAATATTGGTATACCTCTGGTATCACTGATAGTACCACGCCTGTTATCATCGCAGACCTAGATCTAAACACAATTCGCCATCCTGCCACCAGTCTTCTGATATACCAGCAGATATGACTGAAACTCTGTGCCCTCTGCCCGCAAGAGGACCTGCTCCTTCGTCTTGCTGTCATCGATCTTTTCATCGTTGCAGATGACAAAACCGTTTCCTCCCTGGGATCTAACCATCGCCACGTAGTGACCCCCTGTCAGCGTGTTGCCATCGTGGGCCACAATTCCGTTCAGCTGGTACTTCAAATAGCCATCGCTGTACTCGGAGAGGTCTAGCCGATCGGAGTATTCGACATGGTCTTTCACCTTCACCATCCGCATACCATTCTTGCCCTTTATCATTCTCATGCGCGCTAGCTGGATGACCAAGATCTCTGGGCCACCAACGATTGTGGTCGATCGTTTACGGTCGCGTCTCCGATTGTTACACGCTGTCGAATCGCACTCTAAGTCTTGGGCCGTGTCTCCTTCGAAATGGCTGTCAAGATAGTACTCCAATGTATGCGCGGCTGGGTTTTCGGGCATTGAGAGATTGAGGCCGACTTCTTTGCTGCGCGTTACATGGACCGTATTGCAGTCCTCGCAAGTCCAAGTGGTCTTCGTTCTCACATGGAACAGACGATTCATGGCTTTCGTTCTCAGATGGAAACGGCGCCTCAGCTCTGGATTCCTATGACGATGTTAGTTCTCAGTGGACTTGCAACTCAAGCGTGGCTTCACGGCATATGGTAGCACGCTGAAGAGAATAGAACGACCCTGGGAGTGAGCACTTACCTTATCTGGTGAGGTTTACCATTTTCATGCTTGAGCATGTTGATAAGACCAAGGAGATACTCATGCGCATCTTGCTGGCCCGACCGATTCATATCGTTGACCCCACCCCATGGCGGTTGGAGGAAAGGATACGGTACTGGATGGTTGTTCATAGCGGTGTTGAGGTTATGAAGAGCCGCGTCTCGACGCTGCATCTGCTGGTTCACATCGACAGCGCTCTGTTGGCTTTCGTCTGCGCCGTTCGACCAGTATTCGATAGCCAGCTCTCGCAGAGCGCAGTAAACGCAATTGTCTCCCGGTGTGGCGCATCTATCTCGACGGCCGACTGGACAGCAGAGGTAGCGGTAGAATTCTGGCGTGTGCAGCAAGCACTGCAGTACAGCATTGCGGTAACACAAGAGACGAGGGTTCCGCAATCCTTTGGTCTTGTGTACTCCTGCCGGTCTCGCAAAGGGCCAGCTTTTGCGAATGCGACCGTCGATGACATGTCCAAGGTCTTTGACTTTGCGCACTACCGACATGGTTGTATTGAATCTGTCTTGCTTGTTGCCTTCGTTGCGAGCGGGCACTCGAGCAAAGACCAGCTTTGTCGAATTGCGATGAAATGGGGATGTATTGACGGTTGTGTTGTTGTTTGCAAGAGTCGTACGCACAAAGAGCAATCAATGCTTTTGGTGCAAGGCCAGAAGATATCAGCAAGCAAAGAGAAGAGAAGGTGGATGGAAGAGACGTGGGAGAAGAGTACGAGAGCAGAAGGCATCTCTCTGATGAGGATGCAGGACTCATTTCGTTTTTCTTTTGTTCTGTTCTATTGTCCGATTGTTGTCATAACGGCCGAGTATACGCTTCATGGCTTTTTCCTTTTGTTCGTGCAATGACCCTCACGGCCGCCACAATAGTAGATAATGATAGTATCTATTGATGAAACATCTTTTGAAACACCTCTTTCGAAATCCGCATCGTTGTTGGTGAATCGTGTTGAGTAGGTATGGACTTATCATGTCGCTGGCTAACTGAAGAAGCAATCGAGAATATTCCCCAAGATAGCAAAAAGTTCTTTGTTCGTTGTGTAGTTGCTTCGGATTGAACAAACGAGTGAATTGCGATCATTGTCTGCAGAATCTGCGCACGGGCCATCACACACTTCGAGATGCACATCGCTGTGTGAGGACTCACAACCAGGGTGTCTGCGCCACATCTTGATTATACAACCAATATTGCTGAACGACCTACTGCTCAGCCATAAGTACTACCATGTCTGCAAAACCGACGGGTGAGGCTTATGAAGAAGAGCACGTCCATACTGTGTATGAGCAAATTGCTTCACATTTTTCTTCCACACGATATAAAGTGCGTCGAACCCATATTTCAGCGGCAACAAACTAGCAACACCCGTATGCTGATATCTATTTCAGCCATGGCCGATCATTGAAAGATTCCTGAAAGGTCTTGAACCCGGCTCCGTTGGCCTCGACGTGGGCTGCGGCAACGGCAAATATCTGGCGGTAAATCGTGACATATTCATTGTTGGATCAGACAGGTACGCTTATAATTCCAAGCCTTCCACATCGATCTAAATATGTCTTTGTTCGACGAAAAATCGCACGCTCTTGGGGTTCACTTTTCTGACACGATTTCCTCCAATCCCAGATCGACCAACCTCGTCACAATCGCCTCTCAACACCAACCGCACTCCGTCGCAGTAGCAGACATCCTCTCCCTGCCTCATCCCTTGAACTCTTTCGACTTCGCCATCTCAATAGCAGTCGTGCACCACCTCTCCACCGCAGAACGTCGCGCAGAAGCCATCCAGTCCATCCTCGCCCACCTCAAGCCCGGTGGCAAAGCGCTAGTATACGTCTGGGCTCTGGAGCAGGAGAGCAGTCGGCGCGGATGGAGCGAGAAGGATGATCAGGATGTTATGGTGCCTTGGGTTATGCGGGCGAAGAAGGTAAAGAAGGGAGAGGAGGCCGAGCAGCAGGAGGATAAGACGTTCCATCGGTACTACCATCTTTACAAGCAGGGTGAATTGGAAGACAATGTGAGGGAGGCTGGGGGTGTGGTTGTGGAGTCGGGGTATGAGAAGGATAATTGGTGGGCTATCGCCGAGAGGGCTGCGAGTTGATGGGTCTAATGATATATGAAGTGAATTGCAGCGCTGTTACCTCTGGCCTGAGTTCATTGTGGTTCACGAAGATTGCATAACGCCTTACTTTCCTTCTCATGCTCTATGCGAGAAAGATCTTCTCGAAGGTATCGACCATTCCGAAACGCTTCTTGTCCTCCTCGGACACTACTGCGTTGCCCGGTCTGTCGACAACCAAAGACTTCATGCCCGCGGCAATAGCAGCCTCAACTTCCTTGACATTGTCACTGAGGAACAGAATCGACTCAGGCGCCAGCTAAAACATCAAGTGTCAGCACAACCAGCCATCTTTCAACATCGCAGCAGACAGAAAAGAAAAGAAAAGAGGAAATCCCACCTTCAACTCTCCCGAAATCTTTTCATAGCTGCCCCTCTCAGCCTTCAACCCAGCATTGACGGTATCAAACCAGCCTCCCGAGACCAATTCCTCCAAATTTTCCGTCCCTTTCTCCCCTTTGACGTGCCTCATCAACAACTTCTGCGCAAACACACTTCCGCTACTATAAATCGCCACATCCTTACCCTGGGCCCTCCAGGCTTTCAAGCAAGGCACGACATCCTTGAAGAGGTCCGTGGCGTACGCGCCGCTCGCGTACCCGTCTTCCCACAGGTAGCCCTGCAGGTTCTTGTGGTAGGCGGCTTTGACGTCGCGGGCGGTGAGATCGCGGACGTGGGCTTCGAGGGCGGCGGGCGAGGAGCGGTGCTCGGCCGGGAAAGCATCACGGTAAGGGGCGAAGGCATCGGTGTCCCATTGCGTGGCGAGGACGGTGGGAAGGGCAGAGAGGGCGTAGGGGAACTGTACGATAAGAAGAAGGTGGGATACTTAGTTTTCTTCGTGGTCTTTCGTGGGAACTTGTTGACGCGTCAAAGTGCAAGAGATGGAATGCGTCAGGGAATTGAGCAACGCTTGGGAACCCTTACCAGTGTTTCCTTCACGAATGAGATCGGGCAGATGGTACCCTCTACATGACAAAACGAGCGTAAGCTTTGGAACGGTATGATTGAGAAGACAGATATGACTCTTGCGCAGCTATCTTGGATTTGCGCAAAGGCAGGAAAATAAAGAGATGAAACTAGGAAATGCAGCATCTCGCAGCTTCCACGATTGCTCCATGCCGTTGAGGGCCTAATACACATACCGATATCCAGGAGCACACACTTGATGCCCTCCATCGCGATCGAAGCCGAAGAGAAAGAAAAAATTGTTGGCAGTAGCGGTCAGGGAGCGGCGAAAAGAAGCTTCCAGTACAGTGTTGGCAATTCCCGACGCTAAGGCTGTGATGTCGTCGCCGTGTAGTAAGGCTCACTCGTGAGTGGTGTTGGGCGAGGTCTGAAAAAATCCCGGGAACACACGCGCCGCAAAGAGGCTCGCACTTTTTGCGCTGGGGCTGACACGTGCAGGCAGCAGGCGGAAGTGAAGATGTGGCGGACTGGCGGCGGTGAGTATATTGACGCTAATGTAGGGGAAGGAGGAGGGTAGAGGGTGCCGGTATGCAGGATTCAAGATCGAAATGTGTGGGAGTGGATATGGGATCCATTCGTGGTGTGGATGGTGGGCTTGGTGAGAGGAGTCGAGCGGGAAAGCGGTGCGGTGCGGGTGGGTTTCTACAACCTTGTTTCTGACATGTGAAGCAACAATGCGACGACGTCTGGCGATGCGATCAATAGACTGATATGCTGGACGATGCGATCGGATTGACTGATATAACGCAAGTGAACTTGTGGCGATTCGTTGCAATGGAGCACCCAGGCACTGCCAGTGACGACCTTGATGGAACAAGAACACTGAATCTTTGGAACGTCCCCTGAGGTCGAACCAAAGACGGATGCGAACTATGCGCGACCCTATCAGCGTCAGCCATATGAACCCGTTGCTCTCTCTAGCTTTATCAAAACCTCCTTCGGGTTAATTATTGGAAAACCTCAATGGATTCTTGCCACCCGCACGCGTGCTGGCAGGCCAGTCAACGGCAGGGCTACTGCAAGCCCAGCCCAACTCAAGGCAAATGGGCGCGGGAAATCTTCACACGGGTCTGCAGGCACTATCCGATAGCGATCGCGCGTGCATCTTGCAGTGTCGTACAGCGCATCGCAGCGTGCTTGACCGTGTTTGCATTTCAATCCGGGAATCCCAGCCCAACATACGTGGCGCGCTCTGCACGTTCGCATGGACAACACAAGCGTGTGACTGGGTCATGCAGTGAATGACGGTCAAGAGAATTTTCGATGGGAAAAATCCGGATGCGACGACATTCATTTTAAGGATGACGATGGGATGCAAGTTCAGGAGAACTGGGCAGCCGATGGGTTTGTAAACATGGTCGGTGCTGATGCGGTGTGCTGCTTCCCGCGTAGGAGAGCAAGACAGAGACCAACGACTTTGCTTTCCTGCATTCCCGCTGCGAGCCAGCGAAGTCCAATAGTACTTATGATCATTTATCAACGTCGATGCATGAAGCCCATCTTCGGAGAATTAATGTGCCATTAGAAGGGCATGCACTTCGAATAGCGATCGCCAGAAAACAGGTAATAGGAATTGCGAGAATTACTTGCCGCATGGTGATTTCGCAAGCGCTCGCTCACTCACTCAACCACACCGACAAACGAAGCATCTCAAGTCAACCACAGCTCGTATCAACGGGGAGAATGCAAGTTTCGTCTCGCCTTTGTCTGCCGACATTGCCCATTTCCAAAACGAGTCAAAAATTGCCTTTCACCGCTCAGATCTCATTTCGATAATTAATTCCTGCCTTTTCGCTTGAGCTGCAGGAGAAAATCCAATGCAATGGACGCCAGCGGCTCGGGCGGAACTATCAATTCAGGAACAAGGCAGCGCAGTGCAGCGGGCGGGAGCGAGCGAGAGAGAGGGAACGAGCGAACACATGGACAGGACCAGAGCATAGGAGGGCACCCGTGCGCAGCTCGCCTTTGTTGTTTGGCTGTGCCGGAGTCGTGATCCGTCCACACGTGCACGCCGCATGAGGCACAGAGACAGAAGACAAAGGAAACACAGCAAGCATAGCCGTGGTGGCGGGAAGGGAACAGCTGTCAAAGTTCAGGACGTTGATGGGTGGCTTTCCTGGTACCTTTGAGATAGGTAACCAGAGTTCGCAACGCCTGCCCGAAGCGTCTAGAATCGCGATAAAGAGTTTCGACGCTCTTCTCTGTGCCTGAGCTGGTCGCGTGCCTTGTTGTGCCTCATGTTGGCATGTCTATCTCGGGTAAGATAGGGCAGAGGCGCAGAGGGACGCAAGCACCTGCAAGCTAGGCCCCAGGGCCAAGCAGCCGACTGGGAGCGCTTATGCACACGCATGCTGCACAAGTCAACTGCCTGCAGCCGATGTGCATGAAGACAAGATGAGGGTGGCGTGGGGAAGGTCGCCATTTGCTGCGCGGAGAGGCGATAGCGCTGCTGCGTTGGCGCATTCGGAGCTTAACATTGGGTGTTTCTTGCCAGCCCCGTGGATTGGTATCATTATCATTGTTTGGGTTGATTACTCGCGCGGTCCCTTTGATAGCAGGGCGACTAATGCAGCACTCATATTGCACATTTTCGCCGCAACGGACGAGGACGGAAGGAAGCTCATGTGGAACCAACGTCAGGCTTGTCTTGCCTGGAGAAAGGGGTTGCAGACTCTCCTCATCATCAGGAGGCAGAGTGGGAGGGCAGAGCACAGACTGCGCGAGAGATCACGACTGACGCAGTTATACGTGAAGACCAATAGGTGGCATGTTTTATTGGAGACAGACCAAGTGGGAGAGAGCTCTCGCCTGCTCCCCCACCAAATCGTGCAATCTCCCGCTGGAGGGGCGTCTCGTGGTACAGGCAAATGACGAGCGATGGCGAGCAAATCTTGGAGTCGCGCGTGACGCTGGCCAAGTTGAAACAAAGGCCTCCCAGGAAATCATGGAGAGCTCCGGTTGGCGGATGACAGGGAGATGCTATTGATAAAGCTGCTCCTTTGAGGCGACTACTGCTACGGAAGTACTGGGGGAGTGAGAGAGTTACGTGTTATAGGTGGGTGGGTGGGTAGGTGCGCGAAGGTCTCAGAGCTGACGTGCGATACGCCCGCCGGTGCTGCTGTGTGTTTCAAAGGGTGCACAGCAACAGCAGCAAGCAATTGTGTACCTTGTACATCTGCAGTGTGAGAGTGTGTTACCGCCGGTGGCCGATGTCGCCATGTCTCATGAATGCCAGGCGAGCGTCCGCGAACAAAGGCACGGCAGGCGAGACAGGCTCGGAGGCGATGATGATGACTATGATGACTATGGCCCATCAGGCGACAGTCATGCTTCTTTGTCTGGCCATGCCATGATGGTAGCGTCTCGAAGAGATTGGAAGGGAATGGGCTTGATGGCTCAGCGGATGACGAGAGGGCCTCAGATGCCGGACTGCTGGCTGTCCTTGGTCCGTAGCGCGAGGCAGCGTGACGATGATGTGCTAGAGCATGCTCGTGCTTTGGAGGCGTTTAGTTGGTCCGGCGGCGCATTCCCCTTGGCCGGTTGAGTAATAGAAACTGCGGCTGCGCGGCCTGCGTGTCTCTAGATCGCTGGGGCCCACTTTTCCTTCCCTCTCCACAGCCGAGTAGTAGCAGTGGACTAAGGCAGCACTAGTCAGTCAGTCAGTAGGCCCAGAGGTCCACTCTCGGAGTCCAAGTCGCAACCCTCTCAGGCGCTCGCCTGCTCACTACCGCTCACTCACTCACACCGCCCACTACCACCACCTGCCATTGCTTACTACTACTCCTACTACTCCCCTTCTCCTTGCCATCTATCTATACCTACACCGTCCCAGCCTTTCCTCTTGCGTCCGTCTCTCTATCGCCACCACCGCTCACCCTCGCTCTCGACCTCCGCTGCATCCCGCCGCTCCCGCTGGGCATCTTTGTTGATCGCGCCTTCCACCGCTGTGTTTCAGCGCCCGCATTCCTTGCCGCCCAGGCGACGACGAGCAGCATTGTGATCTGCCTTCGCACCTCACTCCGACCCCCGACCTACCTAATACACCAACAACACCCACCACCACTCCCATACCAGCTCTCCAGTCCACCAGCAGTCAGTCCCTGGCCAGCCTCCGCCTCATCCTCGGTGCGTTCGTCATTGGCTTCCTACAGCCGAGCACCCTGATAGCAGCCGCCGCCCATCTGCTCTGCCCCAGCTCTGCTTCACAGCTCAGCTCTCCTCCACGCACGTGAATAGCCAGCACTCGATCAAACACCTGGCTCGTTGTCCGTCCGTGATACTGCCCCGGCATCAATATCCTCAGGCTCCACCTCCGCCGCCGCCTCCGCCAGGCAGCACCGCCGCCCGTCTCCACCCTCGACTCATACCTCCGAAAGCTCCGATTGACGCAACCCTCCTCCACCCTTGCCTCATATCTACTCCTCGATCGCAACTCGTAATCTTGTAACAACAACGACAACCACACCACAATCACGAACAAGCTCGCCATTGCAACGATTCACAACTGAGCCCGACCATTGGCCTTCCGCTCCAGATCGAGGACCGGACTGATCGCCGTCAAGCACCTCCGACTCATCATCGTTGGACACCACCACATCAACACCACTTGTTCCCATGAGATAACGACATTCTTTACAATTTCATTTTCCTTTTGAAAAGAGGCCTCCTGCCTTTTGGTTTCGAGCGAGCTAGCGAGTTCCCTGCATATTGATACCTTGATCCTGGAGAGGAGTTGACAAGACACTTCACCTACAACGACAAGCACGACACCTTTTGGTTTCTCCGTTCACCCCTGATACGATACGACGACGCCAACCAAGAACTAACCTGCAACTGTCCTGGCTGGTTCCTGCCGACTCTTGTTGCCTACACACATCGCCAGAAGTTCACGAACTTACTTTTGGCACCTCCGGCTCACGTGTTTACACGCAGAAGCCACCTCAACCTCATCGACACAGTTTTGTCGTTGTGCCCTTTGGCCGCTTGAGGTTGCATCCGCATCCTCTACACCTCCACCACACTTCGCTGGCAATCAACGCAAATGGCCTGTTTGAGAGATGGCTTTGAATCAAACAAGCTTCTCGATAACAGGTTCCTAACCGTAGCACCTCTCAACCATGGCTCATTTGGCTTGGTCTTCCGAGCCAAAGACACACTCACCGGCCAAGACGTCGCCATCAAGTGCATAACCAAGCCTCAAGCCGTTGAGAAGTCTGCCTGCCCGGCCAACTACGCTACCGACGACCACTCTCAGGAGCTGGAGATCCACGCGAAGCTTCCCCATCATGACAATATCGTCAACTTGGTGCACTCTTTCGAGACCGAGCACCATCAATACATCGTGATCGAACTCTGCAGCAATGGCGACCTCTACGAAGCCATCCGTGTCGGCAAGGGTCCTCTCGAGACCGAGCACGTGCGCGATTTCATGCTGCAGCTCATCGATGCTATTGACCACATCCACTCCAACGGTGTGTACCACCGCGACCTCAAGCCCGAGAACATCTTCTTGACGTCTTCTGGTTCTATGAAGCTGGGTGACTTCGGTCTGGCTACCACTGAGTCCTGGTCTACTGAGTTCGCAGTTGGATCTGATCGCTACATGGCTCCCGAACAATACGATGCGTCTGTCTACGGCTATGGCTATTCACCTGCCGCTGCTGACGTCTGGGCGATCGGTATCGTGCTGTTGAACGTACTGTTCCAGCGCAACCCCTTCGCCTACCCTACGGACAAGGACCCGCTGTTCACCGACTTTGCTGCCGATCGCCAGAACCTGTTTGATGTCTTCCCGAACATGTCCCAGGACACCTTCAATGTCATTAGGCACTCTCTGGCTTTGGACCCTGCCAACCGTTCGCTCAGCGCTGTGCGTGAGGCTCTCAAGTCAGTGGTCAGCTTCACCACCGACGATGAATCTCTCGATGACTTCTGCACCGAGTCACCTCATCTTGCTCCTGTGGCTACTCACGCTCGCGAGCCTCTTCGCACGCCATCGATCAGCACTCCGATCTTCTCTGGCGACTCCTTCCCGTGGCACCAAGCTCTGCACACCACTCCCCAGATTGCCGTTCGTCAACTCTCCACTATCAAAGACAACGAGTCCGAGATGTTCCCTGGCTCTCTGCAGTCAAACAAGTGGAAGTACGGTGATGCTGACGAGGCTTCTTTGTCGTCTAACCTTGACTCCGGTCTAGGCATGTCGTACAAGTCGTCTCAGTCTATCATGCCCACTGTCCCCAAGTTGAGCAACAACTTCGTTGGCTCGCTTCCCATCAGCTTCACTCGCAAGAACACTTCGCCCTATGGCGGAACTAACGCTTTCTCCAAGAGCTGGAGTGATCTCTGGGATGAGGAGGAGGAGCTTGCGCAAGAGGGACGCTCTTCACTTGAACTTGGAATGGACATTTCACGTGTCAGCACTGCTAAGCCGAGCAAGCCTCAGCTTGCTGCGATCATGGAAGATGGCCGTGGCAGTGTTACGCCCCGTCAAGCACACGCTGTACTTGCCACCACTGCGCCCTCCGGTACCAGCTCGCCTATCGCCCAGGAGCAGAGACCTGAGCTGCCCAAGCAGCGCTCTTCATCAATTTTGGATCGCTGGTCAGTACTTGGCAACTTCCGCCGCGCCAAGCAGCATGATGTGGCGCCAACTCCTGCCACACCTGCTGCCCCTGCACCTGTTGTTGAGGCACCTGTTGCATCCGCGCCTGTCACTGTGGCGCCTGTTCCTGTTACGCCGACGCCGCCACAGAAGAACAAGTACACCGACGCGCTCAGCAACTTCACTCCATTCGGTAACAGTGCCAAGAAGACGAAGCCGAAGACTCGTGAGCGTTCGGGAAGCTGGCGCCAGGGTGCCACTCCAGTATCTGGTCGTCTTCGTTCAGGCTCAACGACTTCACGCAGCTGGGAACGTAAGGATCGAGACATGAGTCCTTCTCAAGCTCCTCCTGTTCCTACGATCCCTGAGTCTTGGTCACTTGACAACAACTGGCGCGATCACAAGCCACGTGTGGCAACGACGAAACTCAATGCCTTCCCGGCCGACGTCTCTATGCCAATCCGCTCTCGCGCCTCTCAACCCAGGAACAGCAACCAACATTTCGACCTGTTCATGGACGAGAAGGAGCTTGAGCTGTTCATGCCTGCATTCGATGATAGCGACGGCGACGACATCGATCTCATGGTCGGCGGTTGGCATTCCGATGTGCACGTGTAGGCGGACAGACACGCAACACAACACTTCGCTTCGACCACCCCAAATCTTATCAACACCCTCGGACAAGATCAATACTTCCGCAGGGGATCCGACTTCAACATCATACTTATTCTCGTTTTACCTCTGGGACGGCGTTTTCTTATTTTCTTTTTTCAACTGGGCGGCTATGTTACCTTTTTTCCTTTTATCATATTTCCAACGGAAACCGGCGCAAAAAACAAACGGCCCCAAGCACGGCCTAGGGCAAAAGAAAGTGTGATGATACCAACTCTACTTATGAACATACCAAACCCCCCAACCAAACAACAACCAAACGACAATTCTTGTTTGCGAGTGGCTCTGGTTTTTGCGAGTTCTCTTTTTGTTTTCTTCTTTTTCTTATTTTATTTGTTCTTCTATTGCGGCATGGGATACGGAACAGGTGTGGCATACATAAGAATGGGAATCGAAGTGGGAGGACAAGCTTTGCTAGGTGGTGGGCACCAGCAAATACACAGAAGGAGAAAGAAATCAGGTAGTGCAATGCCTTAGCTTTAGTCGGCTCGTTAGGTCGAGTCCGTCCTTCCCCTTGCTCTGCTTTCTCTGACTTATCGGAGAAAGCAATGGGGAAGTGGCACCAGAATACAATTGAGGATTCTGCTCGGCATCTCCTAGGAGGTGTCGTGACTATTAGCTAAAATTGTTTCCCGTGCCTTTATTTTTCTTCTCAGGTGCTTAGTGGTGCTTTCTATTTGGTTGGGGTTGCTTTTTTTGGAGACGTTCATATGTCAATGGGTGTTTGTTTCTCTTTGGTAGATACCTGGCATTGTCCGGTTTTTATTTGGGTTTCTGCCGTTGAAATGCTTATGCGTGTGCCTTGCATACATTTACGTGTATTAATCTCGCCCCAACCGAAGCTTGATTGACGATATGCCGAGTTGGCATGTGAATACTGCGGGCAGGGCTATAGATAGAGGCGGAGAACGCGATCCTTTCCGTAAGCGCTGCTGTTGTTGGTGGCGTACAGAGACTTTCAGGAGGGAGTGCTTATGTATATACGTAGTCATTGTTGGTTATCTATATATACATGTACACGTACATGTACGTGTATGAGGCAGTGTTGCGATAATGCTGTCTCTTCACGTTATTTTGAGTCCATTCCTCCATGGGTTAAGTAGGGTTAGGGTTTGTTGGTCACCATCGACGATATCAAGCAAATAACGGGCGAAGAGCTTGCGGAAAGACGAATTTCTACCGTTCGTGGCCTTTCGGTGCACTGTAATGGATGTTTGGAGACTATGGTGGGGCTGCATGGTCGATGGTGAGGCGTAGACTGGGTTTTGTCTTCGTTGCAGCTGACTTGGGATTGAACTTCCCTATGATGTGCGTTGGGTTTCCATGCGATCTGTCCTTGCCAACCGATCCTTATTATATTTCAAATAAAATAACGAATTTGAACACCGAAACGAAAGTCAGACCGACGACACGCATTGAACCGCGGGGGATCTCATGTCAACTATCACGACAACTGCCCCAAGGACTGATGCAGCTGCGCACCAGAAAGGAAGAGCACAGCCAACGCGCAACCGAAAATTGGACTGGGAAATCTGCAAGGACAACATGATTGATGACAAAGGAACGTTCTATTTGGTCCGGGTGGGGGTATCTCGTGAGATCTATATTCGTTTGTTTCCAGAACAGAGAAAAGAAGAATCGGGCTTGCTTCCCAGATGCCGATAGAAAAGGTTGATGCATGACGGTGACGAGAAAACCATCTTCTAACCCAAAGAAACAAAGGCCGGGTTGTCGCCTTCACTAACCAGAAGTCCACCAACAGGCGAGCCAGACACATTTCCTCCGTTGCCATTGCCACCTCTTCCGCGATCATTGTCCGTCTGGCTCTGAGCATTCCTCATCTTCGAGCGCCTCTTTCTCTCCTGCTCTTTCTCGTGCACGCTGTTGGAGTAGAGCTTCAAGCTGCTCACGACCATCATGACGATAATGCCCAGAGTCAGAATTACGCGCCTCGTGAGAACCCACCTCACGCCCTCGACGTCTGACTTCGAGTCTGCCTGCAAGTTCACCGTGATCTTGTAGTTGAGCTCCTGCACTTTGCTCTCCATGTAGCGCTGCTCGTTGCGCACAGCCATCTTGCGGTCGTCAAACATGCCCCTAAGCTCGTCTTTCATGGCCGCCGTCTCCTGGCCCAGCCTCTGCTCGAGGATGTCCACTTCGTGCTGCAGCTGGTCGCGCTCCATGCGCATCTTCTCGTGCAGCTTGACGCGGCGCGCGAAGACTTCGGTGCGCAGTTCTGAGCATGCGGCGCTGAAGAGGTAGGTTTCGTTCTCGACATCCGACTTGCTGACGAGCGCTTGGCTGGCTTTCTCGAGGTTGTCGCCTAGCAGGAGGCGCATAGATTTCATGATTGTGATTGCTTGGGGTTTCGTCCAGTCGCCGGCCTGGAGTCGGCGGACGAGGCTGTATGTGTCGAAGTGGTGGACGTATCGGGGAGCGTCGATGTGCGGTGGGTGTCGTATCGCGGGCGTGTGTTCTTCCTGGACGTTGGGGTTGATCCATTCTAGAGATGTGCTGGGTTCGTGGCCAGGAGGGATGCTGTGGCCTTCTTGCTCGTGTTTCACTGGATCCATGACGGTATCGAGTAATGAGTCTCCGGCTTTCTCTGTGGTGTTGTCTGCTCCTTTCTCGTCTTTGTCGTTCTTGGAGAGACCCTCGGTCGCATCGAACATGGGATCGCCTGTAGCGGGTCTGCTCTGTCCTTGTACTGTGATCGCCTCATGCTGTGTCCCTGCTTCAGACGACGATGTGTCTCTATTCTGCTCCTGCTCTCGCTCTCCAGTCTCACGCTCGCCGTCCTTTTGCAGGTTCTCTCCAATCTTCGGCAGTGGTTTAGCATCCTGGGATTCGGACTGCTGGGTGGTGGATGGTCCGAATCCTTTGCCTCCTCCTAGATATGGCGGCGGCTCGTTGGCCTGTCCGTATCGCCTTGCCACAGGAGCGTCCTGACGTCGGCGAGATGTTGCGTGCAGCGCCCTGCGACGGCCAGCGCTCCTGGACATGGGCGCAAGTTGCTCGGTGGCTCTGAATAGCATGGGCCATAGGAAGGGTAGCCTGGGAGCGGCCATGACTGTGAGAGGGAGAGGGTTGTTTGTTGCTCGCAACAACAATGTTCGTGGCGATGATATCGTTGATCGCACTTATGATAATGACAATAAGAAGAAAGGAAGGAAGGCAGGAAATATTGACTGCATGTTTCCCAAAGACCCCTCGGCGGAGAGGCAGCGGGCAAGCACAAGCACCTCGTCAGTCATCGCCGACCACGCACACGCAAACGAAGCACATGCGCTCGCTGATCATGCTCCACTTTCCACTAACCCTGCAACAGCCGAGGACAAGTTCACAAGTTCCAGACAACTTCCCGACACAGCAAGTCGATGCGAGAGAGTCTGGAAGCTGGAGCTGTGCCATCCACAATCCTTAGGACGAACCATTGATTGAATATATAACGAAGTAGAACGCCATGGCAGCCAAACGCCTAATCAAAGAGCTCGACCAATACAACAAAGACCCTTCGCCCGCCCTGCTCCGCCTCGAGCCCACCAGCGACGACGACATCTTCCACCTGACAGCCGTCCTCCGCGGGCCAGACGGCACCGCCTACGAAGGTATGTAGCTCCCCAAACACTCGACCATATCGATAAAACATAAAACTCACCACCCACCTCTCTCTCACCTAGGCGGCATCTTCACCCTCACCCTCACCGTCCCCCAAACGTACCCCAACACGCCTCCGCAGATAACCTTCAAGACGCCCTGCTGCCACCCCAACGTCGCCTTCACCACCGGCGAGATCTGCCTCGACCTGCTCAAGACGTCCTGGACGCCCGCGTACGGCATCGTCAGCTCGCTGGAAGCCGTGCAGCAGCTTCTGAGTGCTGGCGGTGAAGCGGACAGTCCGTTGAATCTGGACATTGCGAAGCTCGTGCGCGAGGGGGATTTGGTGGGCGCAGAGGGGCTGGTGAGGCTGTACACGAGGATGTATGCTATGGGATCTTCGTGACGGAACTTGGGTCGGAGTTTGGGAGCGGGAGTTCTTGGGATGGTGTTTGTTTTTCATGGGTGTACATGTCACGGCCGTGGAGATGGAAAGAAGAACGCAAAGCGACTACGACTTGCTTGAGAACATCAATTAACGAAGCTGAATGAACACATTGCAGGCATGAGTTCAGAACTGGGTATATTGATATCAGTCTATAGTATTACATGCCGTCCAGCCGAACGCCGTCGCACGTAAAGATGTGCTTTCCATTAAGCATGTCCCTTCTTTTTGTTCCACTCGAATGAGCGTGGTCTGCCGAGGCGAACCGTAGCAGCTTGATGCTGGACTTAGATGATGCTCGTGAAGCATAGGCGGTGGCCATACCGAGGACCTGAAGTAGTTTTCAAACAAGCGAGCACAACGCATAGTAGACGAAGGCCAAGAAGCCACCAAGGTCTTTCAGCAGTCTGCTTGCCGACTCTTTTAACCACTTCACGCAAGCTCCATCTGGCGTGGCTGTGGCTCGTACTCGTACTCGATGTTGGTCTTTGCTCCGCCCTTGGAAGGCTTTTTGCGACCCTTGGATGCCGCTGGACCATCTGACCTCTTGCGTTTGAGGCTGTCGAGCTTCTTCTTGAGCTCCGAAGCATTGTCGTCGTCGCCTTCATCATCGTCGTCATCGTCATCAGCAGATGAATCTCCAGTGCCCTCGCCACCGCTCTCGCCACCCAGCCAGTCTTGGAAGTCCTCGAGATCGTCCTCCTCGCCATCAGACTCCTCCATGTCGCTGACATACTCGACATCGCCGTCCTCCTGCTCGCCCTCGTTTTCGTATTCGTACTCAACGCCATCCTCCTCTTCCTCGTCCTCCTCATCCATATCCTCATCTCTGATACCTTCGTTCTTCTCCAGACTCTTCATAACCTTCCTCCAAATACCCTCCTCAACGTTAAGCGGCCTGTCGCCATATGCGCCACTCCTCAATCTCTCCACCAGCTCCCTCTCAATTGCCCTCTCAATCTTCGCCGCAGACTCGGCCTTGCGCTCCCTCGTCTCTTCCCTCCTCCTGACCTTGGGCGCAAGCCTAGGCACAAGCTTCTCACCCAACCGCTCCTCCTCCTTCGCCAACCTCTGTGCCCGCACGCGCACCTGCGTCAGTCTCGTAAGCCTTTGCTTGCACTTGTGCGTGAAGAACTTGGGCCAGTAGATCAGCCTCTCGTCGACCTGCTGCAGGGCTTTGGTGTAGTTGGAGCTCAAGCGGATCTTCTCCCACCACTTATTGGGCATGTGCGCGCGCTCGACGGTCTTGATGTAGAGGTAGAGGCGACCCGTGGCAGGGTCTGAGCGGATGGTGGCATAGCGGCTGTTGGCGAGCGGGCAGGACTGGCGGTTGCAGAGGCCGGTGACGTTGTGCTCGTTGCGGCAGAAGGTGGATTTGGTGGATTTCTGGTCTTTGCTGGCGTTGCCGGGGAGCTTGAGCTTGAAGGAGCAGAATTGGTTGTTGATGATCTTCCAGACGATTTCGTCGGAGGCCATGGCGGGCTATGTGTGAGTGCGCTTGGTCGCGCGTTGAGATTATTGGTCTTTCTTTTTTGTTTCCGTTTGGGTGTGAGGCTTGCAAGCCTGAGATATGCGGTTTGAGGAGAGAATGCGAGAGTATTGGTGGTGGCTATGTTAAGAGCGGCGTTTGGGTGGACTATCGCAAGTTTTCTGCGGAGCGCCGACAAAATTTAGGCTTTGCTGACCCGAGCAACTTGAGCTGAACCTGAGGCAGGCAGGAGTGGATCGTCTGGGACATGAACGCGATTTATTATGTATGCGACCATGAGCACATGGAGTATCTTAGAACAACGCAATTGTAATTTATTCCATATCTAATGATCAATCGATGATGTAGGTAAAATTGACATTGTTCTGGGTCTAATTACTGTAGAGTGTCGATAGTTGCAGTGAAGAAGCACACGTAGTGCGGCACTGCTATTCACGCCAGTCCTGTATGATGATTATATCAATCGAGATAAGGAATTAAGTGAAGCTTAATTCAAAAAGATAGATGTATTCACTTCTGAAGAGTGCAATATTCACATCTTCACATGTCGAGTTGAGCGCTTATTGGCTGTGCTGAGAACCCCGCGCGAGGGCTCGCCTTCAGGATGTCGCTTTGGTTCAGCAAGTGGCATGACGCTTTCGCTCGCCGCCTTGGTGCTTCCATCACCGGCTCAACATCATAACTCTGCAAAAAGCTGCCTCCCACTCCCACTCACCACTGCAACTGACTACCACCCTCCCGCAACACCCCCAAACCACCATCCTATCCACAATACCCTCTACCAACTCAGACGTCATCGCCACACACCCCAACACACCGCCCTCCCACCAAGAGCTCGCCCGCCATGAAGCTCACCTTCAAGGACCTCAAGCAGCAGCGCTTCACCATCGACGCTGAGCCCAGCGAGACCATCGGCTCTGTCAAGGCCAAGATCTCCGCAGAGAAGGGCTGGGAACCTTCCACTCAGAAGCTCATCTACTCCGGCAAGATTCTCCAAGATGACAACACCATCGAGTCCTACAAGATCGAGGAGAAGGGCTTCATCGTCTGCATGACCTCCAAGCCCAAGGCCGCTCCCAAACCCGCCGCACCTCCCGCCACTCCTGCCCAGACCTCTTCCACACCTGCTGCTCCTCCTGCGCCTGCATCGCAGCCTGGCAGTGCTCAGGCCCAGCCGCCCGCGACGCCTTCTCCAGCACCCGCTGCCGCTCCAGCAAACTACAATGACCCCAACTCTCTCGCTATGGGCGAGCAGCGCTCTGCCGCCATCGCCAACATGGAATCCATGGGTTTCGCTCGTTCCGACATCGACCGTGCCATGCGCGCCGCCTTCTTCAACCCCGACCGTGCCGTTGAGTACCTCCTAAATGGCATTCCCGATTCCGCCCAACAAGAAGAGCAACAAGCCGCTGCCGCACAGCAGGCCCAGGCTCCTCAACAGCAAGCCCCAGCTGCCAACACCGAGGCACAGACCGCGCAATCTGGCGGCGAGCCCGAAAACCTCTTCGAGGCTGCTGCTCGTGCGGGACAACAAGGTGGAGCTGGTGCCGGTGCAGGTGCAGGTGCTGGTTTGGCAGGTGGCGCAGCGGGTGCCAACGCTCTCGACTTCTTGCGCAACAACCCGCAATTCCAGCAGCTCCGTCAGGTCGTCCAGCAGCAGCCTCAAATGTTGGAGCCCATTCTCCAGCAGGTGGCCGCCGGCAACCCCCAGCTTGCCCAGATGATCACCCAGAACCCTGAGCAGTTCATGCAGTTGCTTGCTGAGGATGCCGACGAGGATGTCGCTCTGCCTCCTGGCGCTCAGCAGATTAGTGTGACCGAGGAGGAAAGGGAGGCCATCGAGAGGGTAAGTTTGATACAGAAAACCCTATATTACAACAATTGCTGACTATTGACTCACAGCTATGCCGCCTTGGCTTCGAGCGTGACTTGGTCATCCAAGCCTACTTTGCCTGCGACAAGAACGAGGAGCTAGCCGCCAACTTCCTCTTCGACCAGCCCGACGACCTTGAGGAGGGTGGCCAGTAAGCTGTCGACGTTGTAACAAGCAATTCGAAAAAAATACAAGAAGCTTGCCATTGAATGCTTCGACGCCATGTCGATCAAAACATGAAGGGACGCACCTGGCACCGATGACCTCGAGGAATGAGGCACTTTTGGTGCAACACAGGAAAAATGCATTATCCGGGTTCGGCGACATAGTCGTGCTCCTAAGCGCATTACGATACCAACTTGACGAAATTTCTTCGAGCATGAGAGGACGATCTGCTTGCTCTGCGATTACATAGCAAGTGTACGTAGAGCAATTAATGTTTCATCCCTACTTGTCATGACCTTCAGAGTGAACTGATTCCTAGGCATCGCCCTGCAACGCTCTCCTAGCTTTCCCTCTCCTCATAGTCACTGTAGGCCCCGTAGAAAGACACATTGAGTGCGATGTGCTGAGCTTATGTTAGGACCATGTGCGATACGAAAGTCGTTATTGGTTGCACTGACTTGTCTTTAGTACTAGCATTCCAAGTCAAAGTCCACGGCTGAGTCAAGCACTCCGCGGACAACGGGAAAGAAGCATAGTGTACGACGTGAAACAAAGGTATGATGGGAGAACAAGTAAAGGTTTGATTCTGGCCTAACTGCACAGCCATTTCCAACGCCGTGTGTCGAGGAGGCTGTCACTCAGTCGTCAATGTAGTCAAAGAAAGCATGCTTGATGCTGATGCTGATATGTCCTTTGAAGGGACAGCTTACTAAGCAGCTGCAGAAAAAAATGTTAGTGACTGATCAAGAAGACCGGCACCAAAGCACAAGAGCATACCTCAATGAGCCGCTTCAGCATCCAACGAACTCCCAGCTAGCCTGGATGACACCAGTGCCGAGCGGAGCAAGGACCTCGAACGCCGGAGCCCACAAGTCGAGACCGCCCTGTGGACAGCCGACGCACTTGTCGAGGACCTGCCAGCAAATGTCAGTCAACTTCGATCGCCCACCATGTCGCTGTATACGACGATCAACGAGGGGATTGCGTACCTGGACCTTGACGGTCTTGCCCTGGTAGTGCACGTTGATGCACTTGCCGCAGGCCTGCTTGTCGCCGTTGTCGGCGAGGCTCATGGCGGCGCCGTAGGGCGCGGCGAGGGTGCCGAGGGGCTGCTCGCAGGCGCCGAAGTTCATGTTGGAGGCGTTCTGATTGTCGTAGAAGGTGATGCGAGCATTGTCGACGGCGTGAACGGAGGTGGTGAGGGCCACGAGGGTGGTGGTGAGGAGGAGCTTGAGGGAAGGCATTGTGGTTGGTTGATTGGTTGGTTTGATGGTTGTTGTTATTTGGGTTAGTTGTGGTAGTTGTGTTGTGGATGGTTGTTGGAGGTGGAAAAGAGGAGGTCGAGAAGAGGTTTTATATATGGGCCACTGACTGACAGGTAATGAGGCAGTGGTCAAGGACGCTGCCATTGACGCACAGAGTTGCCCAACATGTGATTACCATGTGCAATAAGCTCTCACTCAGTGAGGACAGTGAGGATAGTTCGGCGCGTGGCTGTCATGTGACATCAACTGACTCTGCTCAAGTGACGACAGAGGACAGCAAACGCTAATACTCATTTCGAGCTGCGAGGACAACGGTTCGGCGATCAGGTGCAGATTGGCTATGAAGCATTGAAAGCTCGACGAACTCTTCAAATCAAACCGCATTGGCCGTTCACAAATGCTCCACCTGCATGACTGCCCCAGTCAATCGAAGCACATGTACGTGACCCTCACTCACTGCTGCTCGTGCACCTCCTCAAATCTCTTCTTAGCATCATCAAACTCCTGCTGTTCCTGCTCCGAAGTAAAGGCTTCCCTCGGCTGGACGATGCACTTGGACTTCATCAGTCGAATGAACGGGGCAAGTCTTGCGCGTTCTTCAGCGGTCAAAGACGTGGACTTGTCGTGTGTGGACGAAATAACAGGCGAAAGTATGGGCTGCTGCGGCTGCAGCTGGCAAGTAGAGTTGAGCTCACCATCCTCTGGGCACATGACAGCTGAATGGGGTATGTCTATGAACGATGAGCTTTCGGACAACCTTTGAGCGCAGGGCGTTTTATATCTTCACGGGTGATATCGGTGAGTTTGATCTGATCACGAAGGGGACCGGCACAAAAAGCTAGATCGCGCTGTGATTGTGCTGCCTGTGAGTAATTGTCCTCAACGATCGATCGTTACGGATCTCGATATCGCAAGGTCTTCTCACACTACAATCACGGCCATTCGATCGGGCCTGGGCCAAGGCTCGGTGGTATCTCTTATACCGCGTGTTTGCAGGAATCTCAATGATCTTAAGATGCGCAAGGAGATATGGTCGGCAAAATGGGCGAACGTAGTTTGCAAGCCCGCTAAGGGTCGATACGTCCTGTGCACGATCAAACCCGGACGCCTTTCCTTACAGACGATCAAGCCGTATAAGTTGCGACCGCGAGTATCGACATAACGGCTCTACTGCGATCCTCCAGTCAATGCATCGAAGGCCGAAGCCTTCTCGAAGGAGGCGGCATGTGCATTGACATCGCGCAGTCTGTGGAACCTCACAAGTCTGGTGAATACATTGAGCAAACGATCAGCTAATAAAGTATTTGATAAAATATTGGGTATCGATATCAGTGTACTGTCCTGGACCAAAACGAGAAGTAAAAAAAGAAACTCCGAAACCCGCCGCAAAACGTGGCGCGGAAGAAGAACCAAAAACATGTGCATGGCCTCTTGGGCTTTTTTCGTCCCCCAATGTTCGTCTTTCTGCTCAAATTCTTTTCTGACCGGGTCGGAATTGATGACAAGGCCATTTTGACCTGACTGTCTGTCCGACAGACATGGCGTCCTGTTGTTGTCGTGTGCTGGGTTTTCTCGTAAGGCGTTGTGTAATTTGTCCGTAAGCATGATAAGGAAAGAAGAAGCTTTAGTAATTCATGTAGTCGTTGAATGGCAGAGAAGTGGCGAGAAAGGTGGGCGGTGCTTTGCAGCATCACATGCACAAGCCATTTCGTTGGCGTGGAGCCCACTGGAGGCTATGCTCGACGGCAAGGCGGTCGTGATAAATAGATCAACGAAGCGTAGCAGCGCCGCTCAAAGGATCGCTCTCCTTACGGCTGAAGCTTTGGGCTCCTTCTACAGCATCGCCGTTCACAGATGGGATGGTGCTGCTTTGCAGACTTTGCGTGTCGGCAGTCAGTGGTGGCGGCGTGTTAGCGACAGAAGCATAATGGCTTGCGTAAGGGATTCCAAGCGTGAAAGCCTGCTGCGGGTATTGCTGATGACCTGTGTGTACGAAGCGACGCATGCGGCTTTCGATCTTGCAAAATGTCAGCAACAGCCGCGTTTGATACACGGAAGAGAGGTACTCACGGCAGCGATTTGCTTGCCGCAACCATGACGTTTGGCATGAGCAAGAGCAATCTGAAGATGGCTGGTGAAGTAGTTGTAGTCTGGCGTTGCGAGCTTGTCCAGGAGTTTTTCTAGCAGTACAGATCAGCATGTGCAGCATTAGTAGATAATATGGTCAACTTACGGATCACGTAGTTGCCGAAGTTGTCTTTGATCATCGATACCAGAGTGGTATCGCCCTCTGACCGGCGTTGGTCGGCAGCAGTCAGTACGTTGACAACCTCCCGCCTCCAATTATCGTCAGAGTACTCGATGCACTTTTCGACCACGTTACTTGCGAACTTGTGTTTGCTGTAGCCTTCGAGACCGGCTATGACGAGCCTGAAAACCTGAACTTTGTCTTTGGGTTCACCTTTTTGAACGACATGCTGGACGACGTAGTTGCCGTATTGATCAGCAATCATGCCCTGCTGCATGCTCGCATGCAGCTCATGCATAATACGAGGTTTTGCGGGGAACCATTCCGGTCGTTCGAGACAACGCTGGATGACTCGACAACCATACGGATGCAGACTGAGATGCTGGACCTGGTCAAGGAAAGCTTTGTAGATGAACCCGATGGTTTCGGGAGCACAGCGCTCGATGGCTTTCTGGATGACATGATTGCCATTTTGATCTTTGACGCACTTCAAGACGTGGTTCTCCAGCTCACCAACAAGTGCGGCCTGTTGTTCCACGAGGATGTGCTCGAGCGCCTTCTGCACAACTCGACAGCCGTACATTTGCAAGCTCAAAGTGAGGACCTGACCTCGCATCTTATTCGCAAGCAGCTTCTTGTGCTCTTGGTGGCCGTGGTCGAAAAACTTCTGGATGACATAATTTCCGAACACGTCAGTCATCAGCGGAATGGAGTTTGGTTCGATTTCCCGGAAGACACGCTCTTTCTCGTCCGAGTTTGCAGTCTCCAACTTGGTCTGGATGAATCTGGAGCCATACTGATCGCCGGCAAACTCTGCAATGTGGTCGAAGATATCGCTGAGCTCCCAGCGCTTATTGTTCTTGCCGGCATTCTTGAAGTCGTAGAGCTTAGTGCTCTGGACTCCATCGCTGACCAGTGTCTCTCGAGGGGGCATAGTATTGTCAAGTCCACCAATGCCGTACATTTGGAGGTAAGGACCAGATCCATTGGAGTGAATGCCATTTGAAAGAGCGTAAGGATTGTACATTGTAGGCTGGTACTGTACTCTGATCATGTGCTGGAGGCGTGGATCAAGTATCGCTTGCTGCTCAGACATGCCACTCAATTCTTTGCCGAGCGCGATGTCCTCTGCATACGATGTCCAGTCAGTTTGAAATTTCATGGGGTTCGCAAAGTCGAGCGATCGTGGGGATGCACCGCCATTCGCGAAGGTGCTACCATGGAGGTAATCAATCGGAGCGGGTGCCTGCCCAAAACGGATGCTGGAGAATCGAGAGTAATCGTTTGACTGAGTCATAGCAGAATCATCTGATGTGATATAGCTCACGCCGTGTGGATCGTTCTCGTCGATATCATCCTTGTGGTTGTTGAAGGAAAGAGACCCGAATTTTGACGGGTATTGTAACGGCCGCTGCACATTCTGACCATTCCATGGCTCGGATGCCTTGCGCAACGCAGAAGCATGTCCATTCTGACCAAAACTCATCGAACCGAACTGGGGAATCATCTGATCGACGCTTGTCTGGAAAGTGCTGTGGTTTGCGTTGCGTTGTGTCGAGAGGGAGTGGTTACGTGTGCTGGCGGGAGTGATGCGGGCGCTTTGCGTTGGATCTGGGAAAATTGGCTCGTGATTTGAGTGCCGAGAGGATGGTTGGCTCAAGTCTCGAGAAGTTGGAGCCCAAGGATTGTTACTGATCTCTTTTGGTGAAAGCGCACTGTCTATCACGGGAACAGACGCGTTGAACTTGGTGAAGAGAGCTGGCGGTCCATCGTGAGTTGAGAACCTGTCGCGTCCCATCCGGGCCGTGAAATCGCTACTCGTCAAGTTGATCGTCGGAGGTCGCGACGAAACCGGCGACATGTTCCCGGTCGGTGACAAGCATGTTTGGTGCGGACCAGTAGCGGCGGGTTGCCTTGTATCTACGCTACTTGTGTCTTGTGGCCGTATGCCGTTAAAAGGACGGGTCTTCGAATCTGCTCGCAAACTCCATGCTTGCGAGCCTTCGAGAAGCGAGCCGGAGCCTGATTTCTTGTCGATGTTCAGCTGCTTCGCCATACCATTTGAACTGTGATCTCGCAGCTTTGAAGCATCAGACTTGATCTCCCTCTTGGATACGCTGTTGATGGACCAGATACTCGGCTCTCCCCAGTTCCCAGTCAGAGAATTGGAATTGCCATTCTTGTTGGAATCGGCGAAGGTGGTACTCGGGACACTGGTAAAGGAGCGAGGCTATAGGAACAAGTCAGCCATAGCCTCGGACGTAATGGCAAGTTGCAACGTGAGCATACATTGTTAGAGAAGACCATGATTGCGGGTCTATCGTACACCGTGCAGTATTAAACAGGATTATGTGGGTATCGTAGAATGTATGGACGTGGCGTCGTTATGATGGCGAGCGACGTGATAAAAAGAACTGTACAATCGCAGTTGCCAACACGGCAGAGCTTCTCGGGCGGCAAATTTTCGAGTTCAACGAGATGGAAGTCGTAGCACGTAGGAGTGGGTAATTCTAAATAGCTGTCAGCAGAGCCGCTAGAGGTGGCATTTAGAGTTGCTCAATCAGCGGACCTTGGTGGAGCTGGCTGGAGCAGAAGCCGAGTGGGTGGGTGAGTGATGAGTGAGACTGAGACGATGTGTCTAAATGCGACTATACACTGAAGGCTATACACTGCATGTACAGCAGGAGCAGGAAGGTGAGCGGTCGAGTCAAGGCTTCTTCCAGGTGCCGGCGGAGGAGGGAGGAAGAAGAGCAGCAAGACTTTGGGGGCGGGCGTGGATTGATATGTACGAGGCGGCAAGCCAGGCGGGCGGCGGACGTGTGCAAGGTCAAGCCAGGCGGCGCCGACAGACTCCTGTGCTCGAGGAGAGGAACGCGCGCGAGGATCGCATGGACAAAATGGGTGCTGCGGCGTGGATTTGCTATAGACAGAGAGTTTGGTCGTGAGAGCGGGAGCGGAGGGTATGCAAGGGACGAGGCAGCCGAGATGGCGTGGAATGGAGCAGCAGCAGTATGGCGCGCATGTACATACACGTGAGGAGGGGAGGGAGGATGAGACAGGTAGACAGGAAGAGAATAGAAGATAGGTAGGTTGGAGTGGTGCGTGTGAGAGAAAAGACGAGATGAGGGTACGATGGATGGATGGATGGATGGATGGAGACAGAGACAGAGAGGACACGGCGGGCTGCTTGTTGGTTGCATCAGGCACCTCCACAAGGCAGCACAGCACACACACTCACTCTGCACCGCAGCGCACACAGCGCAGGCAGACAGGTTCGATATTAGAAAGCGATCTGGCTGGCTGGCTGGCTGGTGGAGGAGGACGATGACATACGCACGCACTCTCACCACAGCCAGCACAGGCTACATAGCCTGGTGCACGGTGGAGAGCAAACGGCTAGCCTAGCCCTCACGAGGCCCGCAACCTTTTCCCCAGACACCCGTGCGAGGGACACCGGTAAGGCGTCTTTAGCGTGCAGTCTATCGCGCGTGAAACACGTCTCAACATAGACATGCAGACATCGCTGACGACTCACCATCTGCCAGCACTTGCCTCGCTCACGTGTCTCTGCATGTCTACATACAGCACGAGAACATGGCGATGCTGCTTCCATTACGTGCTAATCACCGCCCCGCTATCGTTCGCTCCCCCTCTCTCCGTCGCGGCATCGCCCCTTCACCACTGCATATAGCGTAGCATACCAGGTACATGCTACCACTTACATACATACATCGGCCCAGCCCAGGCGCTGATTGCCACTTCATCCGTGCCTGACCGCTACTTCCCATGCCGCAAGGCTGAGCGCTCTTGAGGCACTCTCCGTCCTTCGGGCGGCCGACTGTCCAACAGTGTCCGCCCGCCAAGGCACCTTGCCGCAAGCCCATCCTTTCTTTCGTACGCACAGTCGCACTGCATTGCTAGCACTGGCGGTACATGTTCTCCTTTGTGAGTGCGGAGTCCGGTACCATGCCAAAGCCTGCAGCACGCCTACCCGCAGGCGCGAACGTGAATCATATGCGCAACGAACGAACGGACGTCGGTCATCTCCAGGCAATCAAATCTTTCCTGATACAGTACATGTACAGTATCACTGGACACATGCCCACGGAAGATAGTAAGATTGCAGCAATCGCCGAGTGTTTGCTGCAAACTCCCAAAATCTCTCTCTTTTGCCCCGCCCTGCACTGCAATCACTCGCAGGGTTCGTTTCATCCTGCCCGTATCGCTACCTCCGTAAGGTCGGTGCCCCAGCACGCCAGCAACGCAAGACGCAACCCGACCCGCGACGCCACACGCCAATTCCGAATCCTTGGGAAAAGCTTCCGCGCCACTCACGAACTCTGGTGTGACAAGCCCTCGACCAACCCGGCCGTCCAAGGGTCTCCAATGATCCACTCTCTATAACCGCTGCAGGCTTGATGCTCCTTTGTCACTGATGTGCAGAACCCCAAGTGTCGATCAGATATAGCGTTTTCCTCACAGGGACGTCTGCTTGTTTTGTACCTCAGTTGTGCTCGAATGCTTGTGCCTGTCCTGCGAACTGAGAGTGCTGTCGTTAATAATACTTGGGCGTTTGATAGACAAGCCACCAAAGCGCACTCACTAGTCACCTCGTATCTCTCACGATAGTCAGCCTTCTTCATTTCTGGAACAGCATACGTTTGCTTGAGGTGGCGAACGTTGCCTGCATCCCGTACTCTCCTCAATCTCTCGCTTGTTGTCGATCAAATATCTGCGGTCTGGCGACCTCAATGCTGATCGTCTTAGCCCGAGACCTCACCTAACGAACAACAGCTCAGGCACGCCAATGAACATATCGTTGAGATTCGGACATCGTATGATCGCCTACCTGATGTCATTTCATCACAGCCGAGCATGATAAGCAGAGGTAGTCGACCGCCAACCCGAATGCTATAATCAATTTTCTCGTGCGTTCATCGCCCGTTCAACGTCAGAAAGCGAGTCGATCACGGCAATAGCGATTACCTCTAGTGACTAGCAATCCTCTGATACCTCACAACCTACAGAAGCAGTATCGTATATTCTCTACACAATGCCAGCAAGCCGAGAGAACTCAGAACTCATGAGCAAAAAAAAAAAGATATTTCCGAATCGGGGAATTGAACCCCGGCCTTGTCGGAACTGATCATCTTTCGATGATTGAGAGCGACAAATCCTAGCCACTAGACCAATTCGGATGGTTGAACAGACAATTGAATAATTCCTTGTTCGATGAGTGCATTGCAGATTTGTAGCATTATATAGCAAAAACATTAGAGGCCTGGAGAACAATCCTGCGTCTCGAAGCGTTCACTTACCAACCTGACCGAAAGACAAAAGCGCGACTGTCGCTCCTGCAAGTTCTGATTCGACAATATGACTTTCATTGAAGATTCAGTTAGAGCACATAGTACGAGGTATGAGGAGACAGACTTAAGACCAGTGGTGTTGGGGGTGGAAATGGTCAGGAACAGTTTCGAGAAATAAGCGAGAGGTTGCGCCAGCAAAATGGCGTTCGACTGGGATAATGGAGAAGGTAGTGTGATCAACAACTTGCAATATTCTAGGCCTGAACCCAAGAAGGATGGAAGAACGTCAAGCATGCTCTATCTCTCGTGGGACAAAAACAAGACCAGTAGTAGATGGCAACTAGAATTTCTCGAATTACGATACTGGTAATCCAACATTCGTCGTGATGATTCAGCATCATCCATAGCTCGCCACATCGACATGAGCGAGGATGGCTCATCCGTCGTAGCGCATTGGCAATATGCCCTAGTAAGTCGAGTCACATCTCTCAGCTGTCAAGGGTCGGTGCTAGCCGCAGTGAGCGAGAATTCCGTGACGCAATTCGCAGTACAAAACCTCCACCAAACCCTCACGATCCAGACTCGAAGGGCCGCTTAAGCACCACCGCATCCGCACTACACCGTTACCTCTACATTTAATACCACCGCCTGAAAACTACCAACCACTAACATAATACTCCAAACAACCGCAAACACCACCCACAACTCCGCAATCATGGCTGTCCGCGCAGCATTCGAAAACTCCAACGAGTAAGCGGCTTTGCCCCGCCTTCATCGAGGTTCTTTACAAAGAAACTGTATACTGACTGCGGTTGCGCCCACCAGGGTCGGTGTCTTCGCTACCCTCACCAACTCCTACGCCCTCGTCGCCGTCGGCGCCTCAGAGAACTTCTACAGGTAAGAGAGAACTGCCAACCACAAGTGTGCGCGCGCATGCGCCAGCTAGCCAGCCAGCGAGATCTCAGCCCGACTAACACACCCTCTCCCACAGCATCTTCGAAGCCGAGCTCCAAGATGTGATCCCCATCTGCCACACCACCATCGCCGGCACGCGCATCGTCGGCCGCCTGACCGCCGGCAACCGCAAAGGCCTGTTGGTCCCGACCTCGACGTCCGACCAGGAGCTGCAACACCTGCGAAACAGCATCCCCGACAGCGTCAAGATCCAGCGCATCGAAGAGCGCCTCTCCGCTCTCGGCAACGTCATCTGCGCCAACGACCACGTCGCCCTCGTGCACCCGGACCTCGAGCGCGAGTCGGAGGAGATCATCGCCGACGTCCTCGGCGTCGAGGTCTTCCGCCAGACCATTGCGGACAACGTCCTGACCGGCAGCTACATGAGCCTCAGCAACCAGGGCGGCATCGTGCACCCCAAGACCAGCATCCAGGACCAGGACGAGCTGAGCTCGCTGCTGCAGGTGCCGCTCGTGGCTGGCAGTGTGAACCGTGGTAGCCCCGTTGTTGGCGCCGGCATGGTCGTCAACGACTGGATGGCTGTAACTGGCCTCGACACCACCGCCACTGAGCTCAGCGTCATGGAGTCTGTGTTCAAGCTCGGCGAGGGCAACGCTCCCGGCGCGATCAACACTACCCACAAGGAGGCCATGGTCGAGTCTTTCTACTAGATCTGGAATATACACCACGGATTTTTATTGAACGGACTTTTTTTTTTCTCGACTGGTCTATCATTTCTTCATCGTTACTTCTACAGGCATTGAGCGCGGCGTTGGCATGGGTCAGGCAGTGGCGGCCGCAGAAGGAGATCGCGGGCGATGATAGTGCACGTCCGGTGCGCTAGAGTCGTGGCAAGTGAGAAGTGAGGAATAGCATCTGGCATGGCTTGAAAATACAAGCATGTGCGGCTCCGCGCAGGCAATATTTCACCTGCACGTTGCAGCAGCCCAAGAGTTAAGAGCGGTGGGAAAAGTTTGCATGATCTCATGAAGTTGATAAAGTAGCTACGAGAAAGAGAACAAATAAAAAGGGGACCTTTTGAACAGTCGGGCCAACCAGTCATGGCTATGTGCCTGCTCATTACCACCGAGAATACCATTGGTCTACTGCCTCTTCTGCTTAAAATACCGTCCTGTGTACGCCAGTCGTGCCAAACGTGAGCATTATTAAGCATGCTATCAGCTCATAGTAAACTCGCGCGCCCAAAAGAAAAGGAAAAGGAAAAAACGAATTTCCCATCTTGAACACCTCGCCGCGATCAGACAGTTGCATCAAGGTTCGCCGGATACTTCGAGAGGATTGAAAACTACTCGGGATCCTCGCCTGTAGCCGGCTTCTCCCCACCTTCGATGGAAGTAACGCCGGCCTTCTGCGCCGCCTTCTTCCACTGCTCGCACTCAGACCAAGCGCGCTGACACTCGTTCTTAAGCTTGTCGCAGCTGCGGGTGAGTTCTGAGATGGCTTGTTCGGTGAGCAGCTTTTCCAGCGTCCACTTCTCGATGTTCTGGGTTTCGTTGTCTTTGAGCTGTGTGATGAACTGTACGGCACGCGCAAGGATACTGCCTTTGTTCTTCTCACAACCTGGCACGATCTTTGCGATTTCGTTAATGCCTTCGTTGATGGTTTCGCGGCGGCGACGTTCGACTGGTGGTGCCATGTCAGTCTGATTCGATACTTATAGTAATGATGTTGCTCACCTTCTTTGTGATTGTCCCTGCGCACTTTGTGCCACTCTTCGGATCCAACCGAAGGTTTACTACCACCAGGAGTAGCTTGAGTGCCTGTCGGCGATGAAGCATCACCGTTGGGGCCTGGTACCTCCATGTCACCAAAACTGGCAGACCTCTGCACCCCTGGGGTCTGATCAGCCGGGGCGGCTGAAACGCGGTCACCACCTTCTGTGGGTTGGTGCATGAAAGTATTCTCCGTCGGCTGTGGAACGCTCATGGTGTGGTATTGCGCCAGAGCCGCAGTGGCGGTGTCGGTAGCGCTTGGAATGACACCTTGATTGTGTGAATGTGAAGGCTGGTGATTCGGGGTCTGCTGCTCAGGCTGTTGCAGTTGCTGCTGAGGTTGTGGCGGAGGTTGTTCGTCGATCAACGCGCTCTCATTGTGTGTAGGTTGTCCAAGAACGGAGGAAAAGTCAATGTGGTGGTCGTCATCCTCGGCGTGGTGAAGGTATTGCTGTTCGAACTCGGAGGTATCCTGGCTGAGTCCAGGCGGAGCGCGCATGTCGGGAATATCTTGCGATTCCCTCTTACGTTTCTGCGGTGACATGACAGACATTGTGGCTGCTGGTATGGTTGTTCAAAGTGGTACGATATGGCTAGACAGAGTTCCGGAGACACAGCCCAGTGTGAGCCTACGAGGGAACAGGATCGTACAAAATTGCGTTGAAGTGATTCGAGAACGGTCTATAGGCAAACAATCAGCACGTGTGATACTTGGTGGCATGAATGAGTGTAGTGGAAGCATCTGGCAGCATCACAAGGACGCGCGCAATCGTTGGTGATTGCTGCCAGCTGCGCGTGGTCAAGGGAAGGCCAGCGCGATGCCATGGAGGACAGCACGACGACTACCCAAGGTCGCAAGCGTCCATGGACAGTACCAGCGCATGATTCTTCTTTGCGACGACCGGTACTGGCCATGGAAGCAGATGCGCGCACCGTCGACAGGTACCATGGTGGACGCGACAGCGACTATGCCGTTGCGCGCAACCACCGGGCGCATAAGCTTTGTCGACAACAAGCGCGAGCCAGCAGTGGTGAACATGCGCCTGGTCGACGTCGACGTGCGGTGAAGGGTGAGAGGATATATCATGGCGTACCTGAGGTTCGAATTGCTGCTCTCTGAAGTCGGCGGTCAGGTGATGTCCTGGTCACGTTGTCTGGCAGTCACGTTGTGATAAGAGAGTCGGGTCGTCGGCGGCGCGGTATCGCAACTTGGACCAGCAAAAGTGGTTCTGGCTTCGTTCGGGGCAAAACGTGAGGATTCGCGTTTTTGGCAGGTTTCGAAATTGCAGCGCGTCGGTCAGAAAAGAATCGCCTTCGTTCGCACGCGTCGAAGAGCAGCAGGACGTCGTCGCTATCAAGACACACCCGGCGGATGAGAAGGTCACGAGGTGTACTTGGTAATTGTGGACCGGTCACATGCCCGGGAGGGAGCTGCCACCTGCTTCCCGCGGCCATGCCTCTTTGAGCGGTGCTGCGAGGACGCGCGGGCCAATCACACGCCTGCGTCTGCTTCTGAGGCCTACACGTGCATGTGAACAGTCGGGCGACCTAACGAGACCTGAGGAGGGTGTGTGTGCAGCCGTGTTTCTCCTTCATGCTGCCATCACGCGCCCCATCCTTGTATTTCTGTCACTCTACATGGCTTGCGAGGCAGGCGGTGAGGGAGGACGCCTGGTCTTTGTCTGTTCCATGGTTGATGGAAGGTGGGAAACATCACGCTCGGTGAGGTAGTGTTGGTAGTCTATCAGTCTATGGTCTAAAAAAAATAGGCAGCCCTCTTACGCCTCTCGACAAGTCAGCTCAGGCTATGCAGCCACGCCAAGCGAAAGGACGCCAGATCATCTCGTCATGCTCAACCGGACTCGTTCGGCGCATGAGTAAGAGATCAATGACATTGTTTTCCGAACTTCCTGTCATGGACAGTGTGTCCGACAACTCCATTCTCAATCAAGTTCTCCATACCCCAGCCACCAGGGCCCTTCCACGACCAAATAAACCATCCCTGAGCTCCCGTCTCGAAAGCCTCCAACTCGGCCTCGAAGAATTGCCTGGTGACATCTTTGAGTGGCTTGTTCCACCACTGGATGTCGACATTGCTGGCACACTGGCAGCCGTCGATCGAACAGCTTGTGCCGGCAACTGTGCTGCCATCTGGGTTTGCGCATATGTCGGTAGCAGCACTGAACTCGCCCACAATCACAGGCAGAGAGCTGGCGTTCTGCGGCAGCAAGCTCGTGTGCATCCAGGCACACGCTTTCTTGATGTGCTCAGGCTGTGTTAGAGACTTGTCTGCCTCGACTTGGTTCTGGTAGAGATGAGTGTCGACAACGAAATCTGTTGTGGCTGGGCGACTGTTGTTGCTCATGATTGCATTGCCGACATCGGTCCAGTTGGAGGGTCCCTCGAATCCGTCGTGCATAACGATCACGAGGTCCTTGTTCTCTGTAACGCCTCTGACGCTTTGGTAAGCTTTTTGGGCCCACTCCTGTGTGACTTCGAGCTTGCTCTGGTTCCAAGAAATGGGTTCGTTCACCAACTGCAGGCCCCACACCACGTCGGAGTAGTTCATAGACCCGTACTTGGCGGCCATCGTCTGAAGCACACTAACACTTCTGTTGAGATTGTCTCCAGTCTGCCACAACGCCTCGCCGGAGTGTCCACTATTGTCGAATCCATTCTGCGAACCAGGCGAACCGTGACAGTCGACCAGCACCCACAGCCCAAGCTCACGACACCACTCGATCATCCTCTCGAGATAGACGTCTGCTCCGGACAAATAAGGCGTTCCAGCATTATCGTATGCCCAGAAGCCGATGGGGATACGCACAGCGTTAAGTCCCCACTTCTTCATTGCTGCGAAGTCATCCTTGGTGTAGTATGTGTCCCAGTGGTTTTGCAGCTTCGCTTTTGCGCCGTCGGTTTGGTCCAGAGTATACTGGTCGGTGGCGTTGGTTCCCTTGAACAAGTCCGGTGTCATCCACTTCTCAACAATGAGATGTCCGCCTGCATTTGTGCCGTACAGGTAGGTTGGACGTGGGTTTGTGGCAGGTGCTGTGCCGATAGGGCCGTAGGGTAATGCGCCTGTAGGCGTGCCTGAGGGGACAGATGTATTGTATGGGACTCCGTAGGACGCAGTGACTCTAGGGCCGTAAGGCAAGACGCCTGTAGGAATGCCTGAGGGAACAGGCGGGTTGTACGGGACTCCATAAGATTGTGGTACGTTGGGTGTTGCAGAGTTGCTGCTCAGAGGGATTGATTGGTAGTTGCCGTCAGGGCCTGCTACGTATCCTGGAGGCCCTTGTTGATAGGGAAGTTTTGGGTGAGCTGAGCAGCTCGATATAGCAGTCGTTAGAAGCCCGATGGCGTAAAAGCCTTGCATGTTGGTTGGTATGTGTTGGTGATCGTTGGTGTGAATGATGAGAATCGTAGAGCGTCCGGCACTCAATAGTATCGTTTCAATATCGAATCTTCTCGTTAGCAGTATCTGATTCGGAGCGGGTGAATGCCAAAGGAGTGTGTCGAATCGCGAATTCTTGACTCGAAGCAACGGAAGCAAAAAGAATGAACAATGAGCGTTCAATAAGAACAATGCAAACCAAGACAAAGCCCTATATATTTGGACAACAGAGGTAGCTAGATATACCGATGCTCGCAATCCACCAAAATGAGACTGGTCTTACAAACTAACAAGGATGTCCGGCACAGAATAAATGCCAGGGCCATACTTACGCGTAGATGCCTACCTGTACTGTACTAGCCATGGCAAAATTGTGCCGTTCCCTTGTTGCGTAGCCTGTGATGTTGGGAGCTGCGGGCTTGAACTTGAAACAGGCTGTTGGAACGGCCATTTCGAAACGCGCGGCTAACAATAGGGTATCTTCAAGATTGTTCTTATTGGTACACTGCACATGTTCCCCTATTGCGCTGAAAATCTGTACATTGTACATGTAGCCTTATCCATTCTGGTTGGATACTGAGCTGATGGTGTTGTACTTGTGCTCCTGTTACAAGCCCTCCAAAGTACACCGCCTCGACTGCGGTCGCCGATGTAGTGATGATTGTAGATGTCTTCGATTTCTGAGGTACAGTGACATTCGTAAGACAGTGGAGCATCTGGGGCGTAGATCACGTCTAGACCGTACATTCGAATGCGGCTCAGAGAGAGGGAGCGCATCCCACGATTTCGGTGATACGCTTTTCCGCACCAGCATCCCTGCTATTAATCGATTGAAGAGAGCAGATTGGACATGGAGCCTCAACGTAAGATGCCGCGCAAGTCGGGAAGAAGGAATGGAGTCTCTTGCGACAAGGGGTAGAAACTCAAGCATCCGCCGGCCCGCCACCCTTCGCAAAGCTTAACAATCTCCAGCGGTTCGGAGGCACCTATCATTGTTGTTCTTGTGAAACGATTGAAAGATATAGCCATGGTGGATGCAACATAATGCAGGCGATACTCTTCTGAAGCCAGATGGATATCGAAGATAAGGACTCATCTCCGATTGGCATCCTCCTTGACGTCTGTATTGACATACCATGACGTTTTCATATCGAAGAAAAGTCCCGGAATCGCGAACGCGAGGTTGCATCAGCATGCCTTCATCTTCGCAGTCCCATTTCCATTCCATTGATACTCATTCGTTATTCACTTGCTCACTGTCATGCAAGCCTTCCGACTAGGAAGCAGACGCGTTGCTCAGCTCCCGCGGTCAGCAGCAGCGCTACCAGCAACACTAGCACGCCGCAGCTACGCCTCGCGCATCGATATTCCCTTTGCGCCACCGCCAGTGCCCACGATTGAGAGCTGTCCTGCGCCAACATGCCAGTGTAGAGAAACGCCGCCTGGCCTGGACATTGAGCGCGAGCAAGGCATCAATGGCTCCATGCCCACCTACGCCGAGCAGGTGCTCATATCCACTGGCAAGGACGATTGGACCAGTCGCATAGAAGACGACGAAGGCAGCGCACTCGTTCGCCAGATCAAGAACTTCTTGGGAAGAAACGGGAAATACAGCGATGTAGGTCACTCCTCGAGCATGCCACTGCTGCGATTTTGTTGCTGACCCCGGAGAGACAGCCATACCATAATGTAATGCTCACAAACTCATCCTTCCCGCCTACACCTACTGCCGCCCATCAAACCGACCGCGCGACGCAAACAAAGACCAGCTCGATCCCCGCTGGCGGTCCCGGCAAAGATCCCAGCATTGTTCCTCAGGACGCGCCCGATGCTCCGCCAGCCTCCGCGTTCCTCTTTCCTAGTTTCCAATACCTCCCGAATATCCCGGTTGAATCAACAGCCGTGGAGGCTTTCCTCAAAGGCTTCGTGCTCCCCTCGCGTCTCCACCAGCAGCATGACAGCCTCACTCGTGCACAGAAGAACATTCTCCTGCGGTCGCCCGAGATCCAGCGTCAGTTCCCTGGCGCGCGCAAAGTGGATGAGATTATGATCCTTATCTGTGGACACGGCGGAAGAGATGAAAGATGTGGAAAGCTGGGACCCATACTACGGGATGAGTTTGAAGAGAAGCTACAGAGGCAGAATATTCCTCTGCTGAAGGAAGCACCAGTGGCTGAAGCAGAGGAGATCAAGACTGAAGTCGTAGGATATACGCCTACTGCAAGAGTGGGCTTGATTTCACACATTGGTGGACACAAGTGGGCAGGAAATGTGATCATCTACATCCCGCCTTCGTTCAGCGACAACTCACTGGCTGGCAAGGGTATCTGGTATGGAAGAGTCGGCCCTGAGCATGTTGAAGGCATTGTTGAGAAGACCGTGCTGGGAGGTAAGGTCATCAAGGACCTCTTCAGAGGTGGAATCGGACAGGACAGTGAGATCATCAGAATTTTAGGCCAGCAGAGCATGGCCGTGTAGAATAGAGATACATGTACAGCTAAACCGTGGTAACAGGTCACACGATACCTGAAAAGTGTTTCATCTATGGTTGTATGACGGCCTCTATGTTTGTATAGTGATGCTTCACGTGAGATCGTACATATACTCCTCCGTACAACATTCGATAGCAACTGCTTGAATCTCAGGTAGCCCTTCCATTTCCGTATTCGCTATCCTCAATTATTGCTGACAAAGATGATTTTCATTGTCAGACGTACCATGTCTGTTTTCTACTAGTAGGCAACATCACGACACTCCCTTTGGGCGACCCCGTAGTGTGATTCTGGTATACCTCCCAGATCGAGTCTTTCTTGCCTTGGGACTGTGGCTGCACGTCGACGGTGCCATCGCTACCAGACAAGAGGAAGCCAGGTCGAGTCTCGACGATCTTCCTTGCGGCCTCGTGTCGCTTTTCTCTTGCATCCTTCTTGAACCGCTTGTACCTTGCGTAGTCTTCGGCTTCCTCGGTCCAAGGTCGCTGTAGCACGAGGTCCATGCTCGACTCGCTGGGCAGGCGTTGGAAAGTTATATCGTAGACCATTCGCCCCGTGCTTGGAGTGCGAACAATCGACCATGACACGACTTTGTACCTGATTATATGATCTCAGCATCGATGCACGGGTGACAAAGCAGTGTGAGGCAGCCACACTTACAAGCCCTCATACCGCACACCAGCTCTGGGACTCCAGAAACTGTGCAGAGAATGGCTGCGTAAGATTCGCACGGGGTGACGTGAGTCGATCGTCGCCGCTGTCAGGCGGTATCTGCCTTTGTCGCCATCGCGCGCGCGGTAAACGATCCTGTCAGGAGTTGGGCTCGAGAGCTCGTCGTTACCGGTAAGCAGTACTGCGTATGCACCTTTCGAGTCTGCCACAACGCCGCCGTGGGGATCTGAGGAGTCCAGCATGCCGGCGTTGAAGGCGAAGAGGGTGTTGATCCACCAACTAATGGCTCAGCATCAGCAGTCGCTCGCACAATCCAGGGAACGCAGCCACTCACTCTCCAGGCTTGAAACCCAGATCACCAAATTTCCTCGCTTTGCCCATGTTCAGCCCTCTCAGCACCGTGCTCTCGCGGTTCCCAACGACCTCATCCCACCCATCGATCCTCACGTCCCAGCCTATCCCATCGAGAGCACCATACCTACTCTCCCACACCTGCCCGATAGCCTCAGCTCTCTCGATCACTTTTAAAGGCCATCTCGTGGCTCGCCCACAGATGTCGAGCACGGCAAGGTGAATCCTAGAGCTTCGGAGCGTCGTCAGCGAGAGTCCGCCGGCATTATAGAGTAGGCTGCGGAGGAAAGAGTCGATCTCCAGTAGATCGTTGGCGCTGAGGGCTTCGGGTCCGGACTGTGCGATTTGCAGGTCGAGAGTATTGCGGATCCAGTGAGATTTGGCGGTGAGGTGGTCGGGAGATATCACGAAACTCGTGTCCGTGAAATTGCGGCTCATCGTGCTGTGCTGGGATGATTTCACCAATGGCCATGGCAATAAGTGGAGAGATGGCTGAAGTGCTAGTTGAAGCTGATGATAGACATGTTGATAGGATTGGCAAGCGCAAAGTTGTTACTGCTTGTTATTACAGGACTGCTTTCGAGGTAGTCACTACCATCGACACTGTAAGCCATTGCCCTTTATGAGTGCTCAAGTCATCGTTGTTGTTCAACACGAATTGCACATGTCCTCCTTCCCTTGCAAAGAAGCTCCATGCGTCAGCCACTCAATGCTTTGCCCACGAGCTCCTTGCACTCATCTGTCATCGGCAGCGTCAAAGCCATATCCTGTCCTTCTTTTGACATCTTCCCCCAAGTCTTCTTCACAATGTTCACGATCTTCTCCTCATTATGCTGATCCTTGAAGTCGTCAAATTGGTCGTCCAAGAATACCAAGCAAGCCACATCTTCCAGAATCTGCACTTCGTCCTCGCCCTGCTTGAGTCCCTCTTTCTCAATGAGCTTTTGACACCTCTTCCAATCTTCCTCTGAGTATCCAGTCTGCTCCAGAATCTCAGCCACAAGCTTGCCCTGGCGCTTCTTCAAGAACGTTCGCCATGAGTGGTAGCCCACTTTGGTCCGAGGGTAGTTGTCTCTGGGAACCTCCCATCGTCGAAAGTGCTGGCCGCAGATAGCGAGCTTCAGCACATCTGATGCATTTGGTGCGCGCTTGTTCAAGAAGTTCTCCATCTTTGTGGAGTAATGTGTTTCGTACGGAATCTCCTTGCCGTCTGCTGTGGTATGTTTGTTTGGATCCTCATCGTGGGCAGCGTAAATAAGGCGCCTGGCCTCTTCATAGTTTGATGCGGCAGCCATTGTCAGTAAGCGATTGGGAGGGTCGCTGAGAAATATTGGTATAAAATTATCAATGAGAGATGTCAACAGTACCTACACAGCCAAAGGTGCCATAACATCCCACCCCGCGATAAGATAAGCATGCAATTGCTTACCTACACAACTTACCGCCAAGCAGATCGTCTCGAATGACCATCGATCCGACGCCCGCGGACGCCGAGATCGCTTGCGAACATGTGGGTCTACAAAATTCTTGCCTCTTTGGGGTTCTCCATCTTCCAAGACGCGGTTCGACGTCAAGCAAAGGCTTGGTATCTTGAAGACATACAAGCATCGTATCTATCGTTTGGAACGAACTGTCCTCGAAATGACTCCATGATCTATAGAGGTCTATATATAAGAGACTTGAGAAGCTGCTGATCCCACAAGCTTGAAAAAGATTGGTTTAAAGTACACATTCACGTCCAACCGCGTTAGCCGCTACAGCTCTAAAAGGTAAGAAAACGGGTCATGCCTCTCCAATGACGGCAACGCTAGGTAAACCCTCGTTCCATCGTCGCCTCGCATGCTCTCTTCCGTAGATCAGCCTATGTATATAACACCATGTAGCCTCTCGCCTACTTTTCTGAAGCAGACTTTTTCCAAGGACTTGACCTCAATGCATTATGAGCGCCACTGGCATACCGGGCACCGCTGCTCAGGCTGTTGATGCTCGCCTCGCAAGCAATGATCAACAGCTCCGCGACATCCATGGCCAAGGACAAATCTCACCAGTCTTTGGTGGCGAGAAGCAAGATGTTCAAGTACTGGATTGGGACAGCCCGGACGATCCTGCAAACCCGGTGAATTGGAGCAGGCGACGGAAATGGATTGTCACCGCGTCAGCGTTATTCGCTACTCTCATGGCGTGTCTGAACGGGACATCAATAACTGTGGCCGCCGGGCAGATCAATGAGCAGTTCCATGTCAGCGATGCAAACTTCCCTCATAGCTACTGGCCAATGTGCAGCTGGAGTCTGGGTGGAGCTATCTTCATTATCTTGTTCTTACCTTTGATGGAGGATCTCGGAGTTCGAATTGGCTTTTTGATCAACTACGTTCTGTTCATCATCTTTATCATTCCTCAAGCTGTCGCCCCCAATTTTGCGACCTTGATCGTGACAAGGTTCTTCTCGGGAGGGTGTGCATCTCTGCTGGCCAACACGATCGCGAGTGTCATTCCGGATGTTTGGTCCACTGAGGAGGAACGAAGTGTACCTGTCGGATTATACATTCTTCTTTACCTTTGGGGCAGCACTTTAGGGCCACCGGTCTTTGCAGCTGTCACACAATTTCTGGCATCGACGTCACAAAATTGGAGATGGATCTTCTATATCCAGATCATTGTATACGTCGCCCTCTTCCCCATATTCTGGTTCACCGTTGAGGAGACCCGCGGCACTGTGATCTTGCGCCGAAGAGCAAAGAAGCTCCGCAACACCACTGGAAAGAATATATACACCGATACCGAACTCAATGCGCCGCCGCTTCTCAGTCGATTGGTTCGCTCGTCGATACGACCCATCATGCTACTCTTTACGGAACCTGTGCTATTTGCTAGCACACTCTGGTCTGCTTTTAGTTTTGGAACCGTCTTTCTCTTCACTCAATCGATAGCTCAGGTCTTTTCCTCGCTCTACGACTGGGAGGAATACAGCATCGGCTATTTGCAGGCCTCTGTCGTCATTGGTGAGGGCCTTGGCTGGTTTGCCACGCTCTACGGCACGAAGCTGTTCCTGCAGTCTGCTAGCCGGAATACTGAAAGCCCCGGGCGACCAATACCTGAGGCACGTCTCTATGTCAGCATTTTCGGATCGTTCGTTGGAATTGTGGGTGGCATGTTTGTGTATGCATGGACCTCGTATCCCGATTTCCCATGGATAGCGCCCACGATTGGTCTGGCTATGGTGGGTTTCGGAATCATGACTGTTGTCTCAGCGGTCTGCGATTACATCACTGATGCATATGCTGCTTCCAACTACGCAGGATCAGCTATCAGCGCTGTGGCGTTTGGCGAAAACAATGTGGCGGCGTTTCTACCGCTCGCGGCACAAAGTATGTACACCAATCTCGGGTTTCACTGGGCAAGCACTTTGCTCGCTTTCCTTGCTCTGCTACTGGGGTTGGCGCCGATAGTGTTTGTTTGGAAGGGCAGGTGGTTCAGAGAGAAGTCACCGTTCATGCAGAGTGGCGGCGAGATCATGAAAGCATAAGCGAAAGGGTTTTCTGTAACCATAGCACAGAGGTTGTGCAACAAAATATCGGCGCGCATTTGTGTATACTCAATGGTTTGGTCAGGAACAGTTCTCGTAGCGACAATATATGTGATCGTTCATCACTGCGACTCTACCTCACATGAAATGCCATGATTCACTGGTCTCTACAGAGACTTTGCATAATAGCTCATGGCAGTACCACTGAGATACTCTCCAAGCTGGGCGTTTCTTAAAACATTCAGCTCACTAGTATCGCGAGAAGCAAAGCGATGATACGCCCATTGTTGCCACTGAGATACCGCGAAAGCTTAGTTTGCATCTCAGCATCTGATATGCTAGTAGAGTCATACATTCTTTTTGGAAGAATGTTCATGCGTCCTTTGATGATACTGTTCATGCTCACATTTGCTTTGGTCAATAGTACGCTGCTATCATCGACCATAGACTGTTATACTTGTTCTTACCGTTGGAATAAAGATAGATGATACGCTCACTCTGGCTGCTGAGACACCGCGCTGCTAGTGAGCGCGAAGCGCTTCGCTTCACTGCATGTGCTCACTCACTGCGGTCAAGCAAATGAAATTGCGTTTCCTCACAATTGCAACTGCTACAAAAGTCGCACCATAAGTAGACTCATCCAATCTCTTTCAACCTCAATCTGAGCTTCCATCGCCCAACTCACCAAGCAGCCAGAAGACTTCTGCTCCACATTGCACCAACTACTTCTCACCAGACACGATCATGGAGGACCAGAACATGGCGGCCTACGATCCGCCAGGCCCACCAGAGGCGACTGCGCATGAGACCGAAAGCAGCCAGAAAACCCACCCCAATCACACTCACCATCCCGCGCACGGCCACCACAACAAAAAGAAGAAAAATCGTAACTTCGGAGCTAAGGCTATGAGCAAGCTGGCCGACGCGCTGGCGCGGAGCACTCTGGGAGACGAGGACAACAAGAAGCATGGAAATGGCAAGAAACTCTCCAAGAGGCAACGCAAGAAGCTGAGGGCCCGCCAGTCCGGAAGCCAGAATGGGAAGAGCACAACACGAGAGACTCGCAGCATGAAAGGAATGCTTCCGCTTCCATTCAACAACGTGTATCTCAGAGAGATGGGCGATCCAGAGTCGTTCATGACGAACGACCAGATCAGGGACTGGATCAAGTCGGTCTTCGACCCGCATATCAAGGACTGGTACCACGAACGCTTGAGCGCACCGGAGAACCAACCGCGCGTCGAGGCTGCACAAGACGCACCTTATTCTTTCGCCGAAGCTGTTTTCCAAGAAGCGATGGACCAGCACGGCTCCTCAGGGCTACTGGGATCTCTGACAGGGGAAATAGATGCATGTCCCACTGCTTTTCACCAGCAGAAGAAGCGAACCAACAACCTTACATTCATTCAACACTCAGCCATGGTCGCATGCCTCGTGGTACGTGATGGCCAACTAAGCCATCCGTTTTCCACCAATGCTTGCAGACGTAAGCGCCATCATGCAGCAGCCCTGCTGTTAACGAGCGTCCTCATGGATCTCAAGACCGACTTGGGGTATTTTCCGCGGCTTTTGCTCGCCGAGCAGAAAGCCAAGGAGAGAGAGGCCCAACGCGTCGAAAGACAGGCCTGCTTCAAGGAAGAATCGAAGGTTATCCGGATTACATTATCAGAACTGTTTGGCAGCGTTGGCAGAGCTCTTCAAGATCTACAGCACAAAAGCGACTGCAAGATCAGCTTTCGCAAGCCGGACCTTTCTAAGGACGAGTATTTGGTTGTCCTTGATGGCACAACTGGTCAAGTCAGAGAGGCGGAGCAGAAGGTTCTCAAGACACTTGCGGACAACGCGGTTGATCTGTTGTCTGCCCAAGCGAGAGAATTGAGCATTGAATGATGGGTTTGCAAGGCCCAAGGCAGTGGCTTCGAGAAAGAAACTTCATAGAATAGCTGTCACTCTCAATGGCAAGTAAAAAATCACAGCGTGCAGATGCAGTAGTCAGCAACTTGTGTGTATGGAGATAAGCATTTCCTTGTCGTACAAACATAAGATCATCGGTGATGCGTCGCTACAAAGCCATCAAGAGTACCAACGATTCGCGATGCACGAGATGGAATGCTTGGGTGACATGGACGTGTACCCAGCTCTGTATAAGAAGATGTGATACGACAAGGAGAGATGTATAGAAGCAAAGGGTGTAGAGGATGGCGAGGTGTGGTTTAGCGAAGGAGACACACTAAGCCGCTTCGAGACAGGTGCCGGCACTGGTGGTCTCCGGCGACCAAGCTGGAGAGTCTCACGGGTATCACGAGTATCACGAGCGACAGCAACACAGGCGAGTTTGCTGCCATCAATACCCTCTTCTCTTTTTTGATTTTTCGCGCTTCTCCTTCTTCATCCTGCTTACAAACAACTTGAATCAACCTTTGCCGATACACAGGCCGTCTAGGCACCCTCGCCATCATGCTACCACCCACCATCTCCTCCTACTTCGCGGTCCTCCTCGCACTACCCGCTGCCACACTCGCGGCTACCCTGGACTGCGAGAACATCCGCATCGACAAACAGGACTTCAATCTAAAAGGCATTGGAGGCCCTAAGACCGTCCATTTCCAAGAGTACGACCCACCCTCGATCTCCAACACCACCTTCACGATCGATATATGCAACAACCTGAAGCGCGACGATGCGATCGACAAATCGAAACAATGTCCAATGGGAACGCAAGTCTGCGGTGTCGAGGAGGCTTACCACCTTACGGATGGGACCCACTTTACCGTGAAGGTCCAGCCCATTGCTGGAGAGTTCACTGCAACCCACGGCCGTGGTCGCGCATTGGACCCTCAATGGACTCGTCTGAAGGGTAGCGCGAGCAACGAGGATACAGAGAAAGAAGGCTTGCGTCTGGAATTGCATGGTGGCAAGTACCCGGAGACGAAGGATGGCAAGCCACACAAGGCAATCATTGAGTTCCTTTGCGACGCGGAACTGACCGGCAACGAGGGTTTCGAGGATGCGAAAGAGAAGCGACTCGTCAGCAGAGCGGAGGGTGGAGAGGGAGAGGGAGACAGTGGAGAGGATGATATCACGCTTCCTGACCTGGACAAGGGCAAGAGCATCAAGTTCGTGAGCTTCAAGAACGAAGGCGAGGACCAGACAAAGGTGCTCCGTCTCAACTGGAAGACCAAGTACGCTTGCGAGGGTGCTAAGGCTGCCCCTCCTCCTAAGAAGGCCAGCAGCTGGGGCTTCTTCACTTGGTTCTTGATCATGTAAGGACCTAAATCCTGACCTTTGTTTCTAGAACAGCAACTAACTTGTGATCAGTGTCTTCCTCCTTGCCGCCGCTTACATCATCTTCGGCTCGTGGCTCAACTACAACCGCTACGGCGCACGCGGATGGGACCTCATCCCCCATGGCGACACCATCCGCGACCTTCCCTACATCGTCAAGGACTTTGGTAGCAGCATGGCCGGTCGGGTTAAGGTTGGTGGGGATTCAAGAGGCGGCTACAGTGCTGTTTAGATATTTCTGTGGACTGCATTGGTGTGTTTGGAGTAATAGTAAGTCTCTGCCAAGCCCAAATGGCCGTCCAAAAGGTCCAGCTTGCTAACGCCTTACAAGTGTAGATAGAAGTGCTTTTAAGTAAGCCGTTGTATCATGTACCGTGGCTTTCGCTAGATTCGCAGTTCAAAGGGATCCCCTCAGTTCACAGTCCAGCACTTTCACCCCGCGAAGCAGTCGGGAATCTATGTACATCCCAGTGGCAAGAGTGAAGTGAAATGAGACCATGGCAGCTGACAGCTCCTGTAGCATTCAAGGTTGAGTGAGGCCCTACGCTTCCGTTTTCACGAGATCCACGTGAAGTGCAAGGCAACGACAAGGCAGCACGTGAAAAGCTTGTGAATGACTGCCAATCTTCGTGCATCTAATTCACCCTTCCGCCCCTCTTGCAATTGCAACCTTTTCATCAACTTCTCTCAAAACACCCTCTCAATACCTACCTATCAACACACATCCGTCATACAACAATATCCAGATTATCACACCGCACACAGAGCCAACCACTGATACCGACATCCTCCACGGAAAGCTACCGCCGCTACCTGCACATCCCGTCGCATAACATCCGGCAGGAGCTCCATTGAGCGTGGACCAAGATATGGACCAGACCGACGGCGCGCCCGGAGTCGGTGCCCCGAACGACGCCTCTGTCAACGGCGATACACACCAGCGCACCGTACCCGTAGCTGTGATGCAAATGCCGTCCACTGCGGATTCTGACTCCATCCTGGGGCGCAGCATGCTGCGTACTCCAAAAGCCATTCAACCCCAAGTTCCCCACAAGAGCTGCTCGCCTACGACCAACAACAACTTCTCGCCGAAGTCACCCGAACCACTCGCCGCCGACAAGTATTTGACAGAGTCAGGTGACACTAAAAAGCGCAAGTTCAAAGACGAGAGCATGGAGGAAAAGATTCAGCGCCAAGCATTCAACGAGCTGTTCGTCGGTGCAGACGAGACATCCACAGTGCCTCTCGATGGAAAGACCAAGCTTCGACGTTTGGATTCTACGATGTCCCCAGAGGTTCGCGCGATCCTGTCCGATCTCTCGGCGAAGTTCTCTTCGCGGTTGGAGCAGATAGAGTCTGAGCCTGACGAGCTTCCCGTCGCCCCACAGCATCTCGCATGCAGCTCCGATGGAAAAGTCAGACCTTACAACCCCGCCGACGAGAAGAAGCTCTTCAACGTATCCATTGATCGTCCGAGCTATGGAAAGGCGATCAGGATCCGGGAAGTCATCGACGAGTTCATCTTAGATGGTATGGAGGCTCTCGACAAATTCCACGAGGAGTGGATAGACAACGAGAATCGTGTCTTGCGCAAAAAGTTCCTGGTGAATGCTTCTTCGAAGAAAAGCAACAAGCACGCTCGATCAGTCGGTCTTGTTGGCGATCCAGGCGTGGGAAAGTCGATGCTTCTGAACAATCTGCTGAACATCATGAATGCTGCGCTCAGCAAAAGCAGTCGCAGGAGTACTACTAACGTCAGACACGAGTATGTTCGTACCGATCCGCAGTTTTCTGCGCCATACGTCGCCGTCGTCCATTCCCTCGATAAGAGAACCATCGAGACTAAGGTTCAGGAACAAGTCCGGAAAGTGCTTGAATTCAAGGATTACGACCAGGATACTCCGGCAGACGAATATGACCAGGCTCAACATGACAAGCTCAAACAAGCAAAGAGTACAGCATTGGAGTATCTGGCTTCCCTTGTTGTTGCTCCAGATTCAGAGCTTGGATTTCACCGCGAGTCTTCACTGGAAAGCTACATCATGGGCGATGAGGAGCGAGACATCGTACGGACTCTATCAGGATGTATCGATGCCTATCGACTCTCCCGGGAATGCTTTGGACCTGCAGGCAAAGTCATGTTCAAGGCAGATAGCATCAATGAATTGGTCGCGAAGCCAGGGCTTCGCCAGTTCGAAAACTACACGAAGCATCCTTCAGATGCACGCGCTCGTTGGCGTCTCGTGGAGAAGGTCACTTGCTACCTTGATGCTTTCATTCTGGAACACGATGTGACTGTGATCGATTATCCTGGCACCAACTTGGACAACGATCAGACTCGTGACGAGAACGGGCAAGAGGGCATCAAGTCCTGCGACGTCATCGTTCTCTTGGTCAAATACGAGCGTTCCAGAGACAGCAAGACCTTGGAGGACACTTTGCGCAAGTGCATTCGCCTTGGTAAAGTCGTCAAATTATGCGTCGGTCATCTGGACTCCTTCAAAGACAGTGATCCCTTGGCGGACGAGGAGGAAGAAGACGACGAGCTGGTGCAAATTTGTGCTCTGGAGGATGAATATGAGGCTGACTTTGAAAAGATGAGAGAACTCATGTTACTCAAATACCGGAGGCGCCTCGAAGTTCGCGCAGAATCATATGCGAAAGAGATGAAGGAATACTACAGTGGACTCCAGAAGCAAGAGACTGGCTGCGAGGGTGCGGAGCTGGAAGTCTATTCATTAGCCAGCCGCGAGCACGCCTTTTACGTCAAAGGCTACAACGTCAATGCAGACCCGGGACGACGTCCCCGTGTTGCCCTCGAGAAGACCGGAATCGCATCCCTACTCTTCGACATTTATGGCCTGCCTGCGGAGACGATGCTCAGGGAAGAGCACCGACGCACATCCAACCTCGAGAGTCTCTCAACGGCCGCGAAGCTTTACTGCCTCAGTTCGAAGCTGGAGCGGAAGCAGCTTATCGAGCACTTCGTTAACGAGCCAAGAGGAGGATGTGCTCAAGAAGTCGACAAGCTGGTCGCTGGTCTCAAAAAGGAGATGAAGGAGTCCTTGAATGCAGTCGTCTCTGAGCGCAAAAAAGCCTGGAGTAGAGCTGGCAGGAAGCTCTCGGACAAATGGGCTGCCAAACACCACAGCAACTACCTATCGTTCTGCAAGAACAGTGGCTCGCACGTCACTGCTCGTGTGAGAGAGAATTGGAACGAAGACGTTCACCAGATCATACATGGTGATCTCGTCCGTACATTCGAAGAGCTGTGGGCTATTGTTAAGCGCAGCAAAGAGGACTTCTATCGCTGTGTCACCGATCTCATGGAGGGGATCACTACGAACTTGAAAGGTGAGTCGAGCGTCGCTTTCGGTCTTTCCGCTCACCAGTACTGACGCATTTCTCAGCATCGCCGGAACTTCTGAGCCAGGATGATGAGTTGCAGCCGTTCTACAAATTCGTAGAGCAAAGATGTGCACTACTCCAAACTCTTGTCGAAGAAGCCTTCGAGCGTCTGGAGCGGGAGATCAGGTAAGATGACACTGTTATTATGACAGCTTTGCAATAGCGGCTAACAATCTGCAGGGAGATCACCTCGAGGGCGCTCGATCCGGTTGAGCCTTACCTGGCTGAGTCCATGCAAGTAGCATATGATGGCTGCAAGCGCGAGTCTGGTGAGTATTAGCGTGATCTCAAGACCTCCCACCTCTACAATACTAATCAAGCATTTCAGGCAAGGGCTGCTACGACAGGCGCAAGAAGATCATGAAGGACCATCTCTCGTCCACAGAGACAGGTGTGTTCCGCGACACCATCGACAAGACCATCACAGGTCTCCATAACAACATCGAGAGATGGGCCCTAGACCTGAAGCCCACTTTGACGCTCAACGAGCAAGAAATTCCCGAGGAGGAAGCAGACGAGCAAGAGGGCGAAGTGCTGAAGATCGCGCTCGAAGATGTCTTCGCAGACGTCGAGGCAACCTTCCACGGAAGCTATTTGGAGGAGGAAAGGGAAGAGACACAGGTGAAGGTCGATGCTAAGCGTGTCTTGCGACAGATCATCGAAGCTGCGGAACTGGCACTTCCGATGCTGGCACGCGAGATGGAGAAGTGCAGAGACTGAATGTGGAATGGAGAGGTATTGAAGAAGATTGTGCGGCTACCAGGATACAATTTTGGTCATGCATGGTATCTCATTGGTATGCCTGACCGTTTGGTGTCTGCAGCTGCCTGCATTGCATGAGCAGTTTGAGAGATACAGCATTGTTGTGCAGTTAATTCAGTGGCTCCCTCATATGTACAACAGCCAAAATAAATACTGAGCACTTTCCTGCACACCTGTCAGCGCTTCACGCTAAGAATCGTTAATGTCTCATGTGCACAAACAGATGCGAACCGCACTTGCCTTCTGTTCAAGAGAAAGCGCTCTCTGTAATTCAGCAGACTTCACGATCGCTCTTTGACGGCCTTGACTGCTACAAGCATGCATTTATAAACTGCTGCTCCTACTGAACTGAAAACGTGACAAAACACACAGTCCGGTCACATACGGCGTCCAGGAGACAGACCGCTCCACCGCAATCACAACTCACGTCGTCCATCGTGACAGCCCAGCTCACTTGACTTTCGTGAGTACTTATCGCCACACCACAGGAAACCCCATACGTCAGCTAACTGTACCAAGTGAACACCCAAATACCATCAGCACACAATGTGCTCGATTCCGATGTGGATTCACCCGGGCTGTGGCCATCACACCAAACACCAAAAATTAATCTGCGACCGAGGAAGGCAGAGTAAATGCCGAAAGGTGCCGAAAGTCGTTGAAGATGCACCAAGCGACTTCTTCATATGCGAACATTGCGAGAGGGCGTTGAGCAGAAGCGTCACGGCTCTGTTCCACAGGATGGAGAGGAGGGCTGCAAGGCGCTGAATGGCGACGGGCGCTCGTTCGAGGTATCGCGACGCATAAGGAGCGAATAAGGAGCAGTATTGAGGCTCATTGGCCGTTGGGGAGGAAACATGCTGTTCTTTCAGCAGAATTACTAGTATGTAATGCGAACCGTCCGCGAATGCCAATTTCATGCTTACAACCAAACCCGTTATCATGGCCCATAGCCCATATGTACACATATATATTATTCCAGGCCTTCAGCCGTCCATATCCGGTACCCAAACACCATACACCGCGCTTATGCAATCACAAACAGTCTGACGCTCACTGGGCAGGAATCTTCTCTGCCACAGCGGAGGCAGTTGCTCCACTAAGACCGCTCACAGCATCTGCCACCGCGCCAGTCGCTTTGGCAGCGGTCTGCCAGATGGTCTCGGCAGCCTTTTGTGTGGTGCTTCCGAGCGAAGCGTCGCCTGCCCAGTAGTAGAAAGAGCGGCGCGCAATGATTGTGACGTGGTCGGGGAGGTAGAGTGCGGCGGCGATTCCGAGCATAGATACGAGGAGGAAGAGGATGGAGTCTGTGCAAGTCATTAGTCGGAGGTTTCGTGTGTTGTCCTGTGGTGTGAAAGCACGTACTGAAGACGAATTTCTCGGTAGGCGTAAGCATGTAAAGCGAGAAAGTCACCTCATATTGGTACTTCTTCTTTTGCACCCACTTCGCGAAGTCGGTGGGCTGGGAGAGAAGGAAGGCCAGGGCGGATACTGAGAAGAGACCAATGAGGGTGTATGTGAGGGTCGCGTGGTCGGAGAAGGGCATATTGGCGGTGTTGTAGTGGCTCCTGTATGCTTCTAGGCTGCGACTTTGGAACTTCTGAGCCTGCTCTCGGTCGATTATCCAAAGATTAATTGTGTTTGAGTGTCATATGCTCGCAGGCGCAAGGAGAAAGCGTTGTTTCGCTCCTGACGACGACGCGCAGGGTCCGGATGTTGCGGGCGCGCGGTAAGGTTTCATTTAAGGTTATGTGCGCTAGTATTGACGCTGGATCCATCTCAGCTACCCATCACCAGCGATACTCCTCTCATCAAGCACACAGCAATGAAATGATGCTTGCGCGATGGACTTGCCTACAGAGAGTCGCCCGACCGCAAGTTCTCTCGGCAACACGGCCATTTACTATATCGGCAGCAACCCAAGAGAAAGCATTACCTCCCCGGCGCAAGATTGCCGACAATGAGGTTACGGAGACGTTCCTAAGGGGAACAGGTCCAGGTGGACAGAAGATCAATAAGACGTCCTGCGCCGTTCAGTTGAAACATTTGGCAACCGGGATCGTGGTCAAAAGCCAGCACACACGCAGCCGCGAACAGAACAGAAAGTTTGCCCGTTTGCTTCTTGGTGAGAAGCTCGACCAGCTGGAAAAGGGAGAGGAAAGCAGGACAGCTATCAAGACAGAGAGGGCGAGGGTAAAGAAGGCGAGTGCAAGCAAGAAGACAAAAAGGAAGTACAAGAAGCTCGATGAGGCGAAAGCTGCTGCAGAAGGGAGTCGGAGTGGTGACGAGGGAGATGCGGCGCTCGATGAAGTCGATGGCGTGAGCGAACAACCTTCTGCACCTAGCCAAAACGACAGTTCAGCCACTACAGAGAAAACGTCATAACCTGCGGCGCCTCAGTAGCTTTCGATCACACGTCCTGGACGGGGATCGTTAGATCCAACGCTCCTCACGGCACTGAAGTCCCTAGCCAGGACGATTGCATTTCCCTTGTCAAGGCGAGTGAAGAGATGACTCTCAGCTGGGAAGAAGGCGAGCTCAGCAAGAGCAAAATCATGAGGCTTGCTGAACTCCGAGACGTCTAACGAAATGCTATTATCATGGTGATTAGCCCACACGCGGCCTCAGTCCTTTCAATTAGGATAAGGAGAGAGCAGGTCGATAGACATAGTGGGACAATAGTCCGAGTAGCCTGCGGCGGCCTGACTTGCAAACCATTTGTTGGTGCGCAGCATGTCCGGGACCTTAGTGATGCCGCGGACGTAAGTTCTTCCAGATCCTCGAATGAACAGGTCACTGGCGATGCTCGAATCCAGGGCGAAGCCCCAGATCGTCTGGAGGAGCTCACGAGGCAGCTCCTTGCGCCTTGAGGTAGCCTTCTCCTCGATGTGCGGAATGCGCTCCCATTCGAATGCGTACACACGCTCGTCGGTGGCCTCCTCGTCGAGCAGGTATTTAATCAAAGTCTCTTCGTGCGCGGGCGTGCCTTGAGCCTTGATGCGGCGACAATACTTCTACGAAACTCGTCTCGCTGGTATGCTTCGCCAGTTCATGCGCAGCTCGCACAATGAGCGCTGGGACGGGGAAAAGGATCTCTACACCTTCCCAGGCAAACAGCAAGGCTTGCTCTGTTGAATCGGCGGATATCCGCAATACTGGCACTTCGACGATACGAGCATGGAGAGATTGACAGCCCGCGTCCGCAGAAAGATGATGCCCAAGTTCCCCGAGTACTTTCCGATGACGCGCACCAGCATCGTGAAGGAAAACGAGATCGGGGAAATGATCTACTACCCAGACTTCTTCGAATGTCAACACATTCTGACGTGGATGCTCAAGCACGAGGGTGAGCGATTCGTTCAGCCGGTCACCTGCAAGAACGTCAAAGACTAAGTTCTGATCATACTTTAGGCAAGAGAATCCGCAGCAACGAGACCCTCCAGACTCGCGAAGGCGACATCGGCTTCCGTCCGCGCTACAGCACTGAGAAGAACAGCTCTGACAACAAAAAGTCGCCCACGAAGAACACACCGGGAAAAAGACGCGGCGGGGCGCCAGGAACACAGAGGCTCTTCGACTCCAAGCTCACCGTCACCAATGGCCCACTACTACGAGCAGTTCAGCTTTTCCCGAACTCTGCGATGAGAATGCTCTAGACGACAACGTCGCCTTTGGTATGTTGCACGTCCTTTTGCGTATCTTTGGCACACTCCGCTAACTCGCATCCTTTAGACCTCGACCCCAAACGATTCCCCTTCGCCAAGCTGCAAGATGTCGTAGGAAAGAGCTTCACTCTCGAATCAGGCTACCTGCGCGCAAAGGTCGAGCCGCCTCGCAACGATCTCCCAGAATACCTCGAACTCAACGGCGCCGATGACGATACTGGAGACAACGATTCGCATTGGGAGGAGATCATGGAAATGTTCGAGGCAGACTCACACGATGGTGGCCGTAAGCGCTTCGTTATGGAGTATGTCGTCAGGAATGGCTCGTATGACTGAAGGCTTGATGTCTGAGACGCTGCACTGCTCTGCATTGCTTGGGATGAGACACCGTGTGGCGGCGGCATTGTTTGGGATGAGACACGGTGCGGCGGCGGCATTGGATCACATGGATAGCGTTGCTGTGGTTGTGGATGGCTGGTCACTCTTTTTTTCTTCGCCGTCGTGTGTGGCTCGTGAAAGCCGCCTTCGTGTGTGGCTCGTGACTGCCGCCTTGGAATACAGAATCGGGTAGCCGCAGTGTGGGCTTCGCTAGCCCCCTCTTCCTTCAAACATTTCCTTCGTCCAACACAACTCATTTTGTTACTGAACAACGCCTTCGCAGCTAGCTCGCGCATAGCAGGACTACACGTGAGACACGCACACGACTCCATACGACACGCACACGACTCCATACGACACGCACACGACTCCCTGCGACACGCGCACGACTCCCCACGACACGCACACGATGGCGCCCAAACGCACCACCTCCTCGTCTTCATTCCCAATGAACAAACACAAAGCCAGACGCATCACCGATTTCTTCTCAGCACCGCAGCAGGCTGCGAGTGCCCCGACTCAACAAAATACACAGGCCACTTCAGCTACTCAGCCTCAGCAGCGTGACGGACTACAGTCTTCACAAAAGCTCACCCTGACACCAAACGACTCAATGCTACTAGTATCATCAGCTTGCTGCCATCATTCAGTTCAACGACGTTGTTCGTACTCTGATGGACGTGCTGGCCCCGCTGCTCCAGGCACATCATTGGGACGTTAACGCTGTCCTCGATTCCTACACGCACCTGAAAGGCGACGTGGACCAAGGCAGTGGGTTGTCTCTGACGTGCTAGAAATCCGTCGATAACAACCCATCATTCCTTGCAGAAGAGAAGGAGGTCTTGGGCGCACACCGAACCACTGCGATCGAGGTGTCGTCCCCTCCTCCGCATCTTCGCCGTCAGCCCAAGCAACAGCAGCACACCGATGAAGGGAAGGAAGAGAAGGAGATCTTGGGCATACCTGGTCTATTTGCTCTATCGTAGCTGCTGTTGATCGTTGATGTTGGCGGCGCTTGGGCCGTATGCGGGTGCCCGTGCGCTGTTCCTACTAGCATCAATTCTTCAACAAAAATGCTCGACGTAGCTCCCTATGTTCCATATCTATCGCTCAGATCATAAAAGAGATACGTAAACTAGGTATAACATGCGCGATATCATTTCCATAGCAAGAATAGATGCTTACAATAGACGTGATTAAAATCGAGGATGCTCAAACCACGTGCGCACGAGCGCTTCGGTACCATAGGGATACTAAGTACTGGACATGAGAACGCAGCGACCAGTCTTTAACGTTCCATTTGGATAGGTGTAGAAATGGCAAAAAGACGAATGCCCTAAGACGGAGTTGAACCGGCGACCTCGTCATTACTAGTGACGCGCTCTACCAACTGAGCTATCAGGGCTAATTTGATGGTGGTGTGGCAAACAAATGAATCATAAATGTGACGTCTATTCAACCGTCTGAACTCATATGAACAGCATGTTAGAATTACCTGTCTTTCCTTTTTTACAGATCTTGACATTTGCTCCGACTATTCTCGATGACTATACAATACATAAGCAGTAGTCTACGTACGTACATTCAATTCGTCTGGAACATCCAGTCTTTTAGTGTTAGGGTTGGGGCAGTCTGCAACTGCTCCAATATGATGATCTTGCTCTATTTAGACAGCCGTCGATTGGTGATGTGGGCATACATATCATGTGCGTGTCCTTAAATGCTAAGTTGGTGATTCGTTATGTCTTGGGGCCTATTTATCGACGTAAGGAGACGTGTTGCTGAAATCTGTAATTTGGGGATAACGTCGATGGGATGCAGCACGGGTTACGTTGGATCATCACCAACAAGTTGACAGCACCACACTAAACTTGTTTGCAACAAGGCTGGTTGCATCTAGTACGATAGTAGCGATTACATACTGGCGATTGGACTTTGAATGTGAGCCGTTGAGAACTCGAATTCATGGTCGTTTTTGGCACCTCCAGGACGAGGAAACGACAGAAGTTGGCAGGAATATATCATGTACACGAGGAGACAGGGCCGGAAAAACCCAGCACAATCCGGGTCTGTACTTACCATTGACAAACGAAGAGTGCCTTTGTACGCCACTATCGATGTCTTTACATATCATGTCGTAGTACCGACAATACAACCTACACCGAACAGCTCCAATTGCTTTGCTTCTACTGCACGATGGACATCGAGCAATTGAGGCTGAATTGTCGAGTAACATATCTGAGATTTGGCTTGACAGTAATATGAGAATATTGTTGTACTGATAATAGTCATTCCCTATCTGGATGCGAAACGTACGTGTTGATCCGGGCTCGATGAGACATGATGCTTAGCGACAACATTTCTATGCAGAATGTGAAAGATATGAAGGCGCATTGTCATCGATGCGTGAGCAATCACTCTGCATGCAGCTATTGCTTAACAAATGCTACACTGCATTTGCATTTACGGTCGGAGATCAACAGCCTAAAGTTGCTGTCTGTACAAGCTCCTGTCCTGCGCGTTCGAGGCGTGCTTTGGCTTGTTCACAACCGTGGAACCCCGATAAGATCATCAGAATTGACAGCTCACCGAGTCGCTGTAGCAATCGAGCTTCCTGATTTGCATGCACGCATAAAGTGGTAATACGAGAATCCCCGGTCCGGAGAAACGCGACACCAGGCAGATATCTAGGCGATATCCGCAAGATGGAAACTCGTGAGATCGATTCGGTTCTCTCGTCGTCTCTAAGACAACGCGATTTGATCCGCAGACTCGGCGTCCCCTTGTCGGTCAACTCGGCGCCGCAACGGATGTACTTGGAAGATGTGATTTTCGGGGATGTTTCGCGATACTTGAGGAGAATGATGCCGCAATATGGTGAGCAACCAGTAAGCGAGGCCATCGGCGATGCGAACGGCGAAGCACGCCCAGCGCGATTCCGAGTCGACTCGCGCAAAAAAACGCCATGCCAATCCGTACCACATCAATTTAAAGTTATACTCCCCTGTCTACCACATTGGGCGAGCGGGGCTCGGATGCAGGCCGTTCAACAAAGTGTGGGAGCTTTGCGGCGAGCTGTCAAGCTGCCCTGCCGCAACCTTTGCTTACCTGCCTCAGCCGCCTCCCCTGCCACAGCAACCACCTCAGCACGTTGTAATCACAGAGACGTCTACCCTGCAGTAGACTTGGCAGAGTCAGGCCACTGCTATGGTGCCCGCACAAACCATGGCAAGCCATGAACGACAATATCCTCGACTTCATAGCATCGCCGTTGCGAGGCCAATGATGCGGTGGCGTCAGTCTCGGTCTTTAGAAAGCACAGTTATCCCCAGAATAAGACCAAATATATTGCACATCAACCCTCATCGGGTGAATCATGGGATCCGGGAACAGTCGCCGAGCATCTTGGGGAATCAATAACCTTCGAAGGTTCTCGTGTTCCTGCATAACGGGCAACACGACCGAGCCATTCAAACCACACGTACCTGCAGCCACTAGCAAAGCTTGCAGCAGAGGTGGACGAAGGAGGGGGACATGTTGCTCTCGGCAACCGCTACCCAACCCATCATCATCATCGCACGTAACGACGAAGGCTGGTAGTTCGACTCGGGGAAAATCCTTGCAGTCGACACATGCGCAGCGACGAGGGGACATCCAGTCTTCACGTTCGTGCGACGTCACCAGCGAGTGCGTTGCAGTATGCATGTGTTCAACAGGATGCAACGTCGCCAACGTTGTCCGCTCCAACGGCGACAAGGCGAACGGACCATATGCGATCTACGAAGGCGAGCGATTTCTGTTTCTTGGTGTTGCTATTTCTGACCCCCACTGAATCGACACGCTAATATCTGGGGGATTTTGCGGGCGCGGACGCCGTCGGCGGCGAAAATCGGTAGCGTCTTCTTCGTCCAGTCGACTTGTCGAACTACTGCCATCCTGGGCGAACACGGTCACACGAGCGCGTGGTGTATCGCGACAGGCCTGCAAATGCGCCTCTACCGGCCACCACGACAACAGGCGCGATGCCCTCGTAGCCGGCAGACAGCGATTCTCCCAGACGACAGGCCTTCCAGACTACCTGCAGCGGCACAACCTGCCACTCGTCACGAGGGCGAACCGCCAAATCAGTCCTGTTCCTGGGCGGGCATGGTGGGATCGTCCCCTGTCTGCTTGCCCCAGCGCCAGTCCTCCCGCTATGCAAAGCTAGCTTCCAACCTTGATTCCAACCTTCGCTTGTGCTCTGGCAGCTCTGCATTTGTTTGCCCAGGATCGCTTACTTCACCCGCGAGCTCGTCAGTCCAGAATCGGTTTACTGGCAATGCGATTGGCCCACTAAAGTGTTCGCGTTGATCGCTATTGAACCCTCCATACAGCCATTCACGTCACTTGACAATGTACGTACCTTTCTCTCCCCACTGCACCGCGTCTTGTTGTACACGCAGGCTGGGACGTGCATTAGACCGATGTGATGGTTCCAGGGAATACCGTTCTTGATGGATATATGAAAGGTCGCCCATGCGGCTGACTTTGTTCGTTTTCGCATCCGCAATACATCACTGTTGAGACTCTCTCGCTACGGTCTCGCTGTCTGTCATTCTCATATCGAAGTAATACATCCTTGTTCAAACGTCTGTACCTCATCAGTACCGCGATGTTGTCCAAGGTTGCCATCCTTAGCCTGGCGGCGGCCGCTCTCGCCACCGCTGATCCTCCATCTTACACTGAAGGACCACCTGCTTACGGAGGCTCACCTGGCTGGGGCGATGATAAGCCAGACGACCATGGAGACTGGTCTTCTTCGGTTGCTCCATCTCCGCCAGCGTACTCTCCTCCGAAGTATGAGCCGTCCACCCCCGTCGAGCCTACTGAGCACAAGCCGTCTTCCTATGGCTCTTCCACATCGACTTGGGCTGAGGAGCCCTCTCACTATCCGTCGTCAACCTGGTCCGAGCCTACCGAGCCGTCTCACTACTCGTCTTGGTCCAAACCAGCAGAACCACCGAAATACCCAACTACTTCGACTTCCAGCTGGGCCAAACCCACAGAACCGTCGAAGTATGAACCTTCTTCGTCGACCTGGGCCGAGCCAACCAAGCCATCTCATTATTCGTCTTCGTCGACCACCTGTACGACTTCTACCTCGAGCTGGGTCAAACCAGAGGAACCCTCGAAGTATCCTACGTCGACCTGGCACGAGCCTCCGAAGTACCCTACATCTACCTGGGAAAAGCCTCATGAGCCGAGCAAGTACACGACTGAGACTACCCCTCCCATCTACACTCACCCTGTAGAATCTACAAGCACTTGCAAGTCGAAATCGTCTTCGAGCTACCATGAGCCACCGAAGCCCACCGTGGAGCCACCAAAGCCAACCATTCCGTCACCAAAGCCGTACCCAAGCGTCAACACTACGGTTCCAGTGCACCCCACCGCTCCGCCCAAGGACGAGACTACTACTGTCACGATCGGAACCACGGTATACACGACTTACTGCCCTGTCACGTCCGTTGTCACTTCTAGCCACTCGGAGATCACTTCGACTTATTGGACCCACTCTACTCTCACGACGACCTACTCCACCATCGTCAGCGTCACCAAGACAAAGCCGGCTCCCGAGAAGCCATCTGAGAAGCCGTCCGAGAAGCCCTCTGAGATGCCCACTGAGGAGCCCAGCTCTTCTCCAGTAGTGCAACCGACTGCCCCGACTCTTGTCGTGCCTACACCTGAGTCTAAGCCTCCCGCTGTCCCTGTCACCACGGAGACACACCCGCCAATCTACGAAACTATCCCGGTGGTTCCTAAGCCATCAGTTCCTGCCCCTAAGCCCGAAGAGCCCAAACCCTCTGTACCTGCTCCTCAGCCCGAACAGCCCAAGCCTTCCGCACCAGCTCCTCCTACTTCTGAGGCACCACCAGCTCCTCCTGCTAGTGAGGCCCCGCCAGCGCCGGTTCCTACCACTATGCAGTCCAGCCCGGCTGCACCAGTTCCTGCTCCGACTAGCAACCAGACTACTCCCAGCAACACTCTTCCCCCTGTTGTTGAGCAGACCGGCAATGCTGCTGTTGCCAACTCTGCCCCGGTCGCCATGATCATGGGCGGTCTTGCCATGATGGCCTTCTTGTAAGCCATTGGAGAAGTCTTCACCAACGAAACCACGATATGATACGATTCGAAGCTGTAAATAGTCTTCACTGCAGACGATTGTGACTTTAGAATTTTAATGTTGAACACGAAAGGTAACCCGGGCAAGGCCGGGTAATGGGTCTCTACGACATCACGATCATTAACGCAATTGGAGGAAACAGATTGTCTTTTAACAAAGAACAGAAAAAATAGTGCCCGAGACTGAGTACTTTTGAAGGACAAGTACGGTTCTCTGGTTATATCGTCTTAATAGGAATCAGATATGAAATCTACAAGATATTCTAAACATCATGAGAGACATCTTCCTTTTCTATTGGCAAACAATCCCTTGAGCCGCCAGGTCAAGATGTGCTGAGACTCGTAGAAGTTCTGGTTGTAGATGAGCTCACCAAATTGGTTCTGCACCACAAAGCTGTGGCGGGACACTCGGAAGTATCTAGGGAACTTGTGTATCATCTTCCCACGCACCATGACAGTCGATCTCTCCATTTCTGTGTCGCCGAAGTGCCAGAGCTCTGAGTAGTCGCCGTTGCTGCAGAGCAAGCCCTCCTTACCAGGAAACTTGTACAGAAGATCGTCTCCGTTCCAATGCTCATTGTGTTTGCTGCACATGGAAATGCGCACCATGCCATCGAGGCAAGTCTCACACAAGTGCGGTCGGACTTCCACTAGAGCCTTCGTTAAGCTATCGCTACACTGATAATTACCCTGATCTTACTCATAGACAAACTTTTCCATTACAGTACTATGTGCTAGATACATATACCTCGTACTGATATTCACATAACATTCAAGTAAATTAAAACTCCCGATACACGAGCTCTTCCGTGCCAGCACTGTGGACCAGATATATGTGCTTCACTAGGAGGTTAACAGTCCCCATGTGCATGTAGTCAGAAAGGTTGTTGAGCTCAGTGGCGTGCACAATCTCCTTCAGGCAGAACGGGCATCTGCCTAATCTGTTTGTGCACCGATTTTGATTGCTAAAATCGACTTTCCACCGAACGGAGTCGAAGTGTTTGAATCAAGCAGTCTTGACGTCCTGGTGGCTTTGATGAGCTCGACCAAGAATGCAAGAGATTGTACCTCCAGGAAAGCAAATGCACATAGTGTCGTTGCTTGTGACCATATTTGCACAGCCAAACAATTTGTGGCACGCCTTGCGACTCGAATTGTCGCTGTGTGACTCCCAGATCATGCAGAAGATGTTCGCGCAAGCGCCATTGTCGGCGTCGGCACCCTCCATTGCACAACCGCTTCCACAACCATGACTTCCTTCCAAGTCATCCAGTCTGACAATCTTGTGGCTCTTTGATGAACAATAAGATTGGCCTAACTCTCAATGTCCTGGAAGGAGCCGGCAGCCAGTTGGATTAGCATTTGAGGAGGGGCGCCGCTCTGTTCTTCAAATCTGTCATGCTCCCGACACCAAATCTAGTTAACCACGATGCTCCTTATACCTTTGGTGCTCTGCGTGTATGCTTTGGTCCAGAAGGCTGCATAACCATGTGTCTGCATGAAATGGTCCTTTTCGAGCGCCTGTGGGTTCCTCGAGGCGATTGTCTCGTCGATATTCCACGGAAGCAGGCTATGGTCAGTCCAGCTGACTGGTGAATAGCTGCGTCTGATATGCTGTGACATAGTGGCATGTAGCACTTACTGTAGTCTTGAATGTCCGAAGAAGCTATCAGTGTGCTGATCAGCAAATGCAGAATATTTCCCGCTGAGATGGCGGAAATATAATCTCTTTTTTTATCACACCAAGCATGCTAGTATCGTCAGTTGTCAATCTAGCCGACATTGCGATACCCTTGAGAATGTCTAGATTCTCAGCGACATGAATACTATCATCATCCGTCACAGCTATTGGAACATTCACACCGACCATTGAAAATAGAAGATGCAGGTATAAAGTCATAACATTAGCAGCTAGCTGCAGCATGAGAGAGGTCTCAAGGCGTCCTCTCCAAGTCATCTGCACCACCATTGCTATTTAGTACGACTCAGTTGTCAGAGACAGCCTCGGCGTCTTCGTCGTCGCGTTCGCCTTCACCGTCGCCTTCAACATCATCCTCCGCGTCGCTCTCCTCGCTCTGCTCGTCCTCCTCGTCGCTCTGCTCATCGCCCGGAGCCTCCAACGCACCGCTGTCGCCCCTCATCGCCTTGGACGTCTGCTGCTGCTTCCAGCCACGCGACTTCCTCTCAACCAACCTGCCGTGCTCCCTGTACATCTTGCGGAGGCGGTCGATCAAAGACTGGATCCCCGTCTCGTTGCGAGAGACGCGGGAACCGAAGCGCGCGTTGAACTCCTCAGCGATGTCGCGAAGTGGCCTCGAAGGTCTGTTGCCTTCGGCCTTGGAGACAAGGCCCCAGATATACTGGGTCTCCTCGTTGGTGTAGTCTTCGCGCTTTGTGTCGCGCTTCCTGCCCCAAATCTTCGCACGCTGGTGCGTCTGCTCGCGGTGCTTGTTGAGGGAATTGACCCAGTCCGGGTCGTTCCAGTCCATGTCCTTCCAGTGCCTCCACTTGACCCAGCCACGCGCGCTGAAGGAGTAGAGCTTGTGAGGCTCTACCTTCCCGACCCAGACACGAGAGCGGTCGATGGTGTTCCATCGGCCGGCAGACCAAGCAGTCTCGTAGACAGCGCGGTGGGGATCGCCTGTCTGATCGTGCATGCTGCCCCGAACACCGTTGTTGTTGGTCGGATCATGGTTGGGATGGACGCGGGCGGTACCACCTCCAGCAACATCAGCTGCCGGCGGGGAGGAGACATTTGGGGCAGACACGGAGGTGCGGCGTGCCTTGCGCTTTTTGGGACGGACGGGGATTACCTCTTCATCGGCAGCCTCAATAGTGCCGTCGAGAACAGGGTCCTCACCTGGATCGTCATCCTGCGCGCCAGGAACCCAAACAATGTCGATCATGGCTGTTAGGTCCTCACGGCCGTCCTCGACGAACAGCTGTCCCAGACGGCGAATCTGGCTGGCTGTTGGGTAGGCAGGAAGACCGTGATTGCCGCCGAAGTTGATCGCAGCGAAGCCACGGTTGGAGCTGGGTCCATCGGTTGTGAGGAATCGCCATGCTCCGGATCCCTCTGGCTGCTCGCGTGGGTTGCGGAAGGCCTCATTCGGCCAAAAAACGACGATAGGACCGGCGTTCGGGCCAGTGCCTACAGCAAGCTCTCCCGCCCTCCGAGCGAGAGTGACCAAGTGCGGGTCAGCATTGTTTTCATCGTTGATGTAGCCACTGGTGTAGGCCAGCTCTTGGTCCTGACGGGTGAGGAATTCCAGACGTCCTTGGCCTGGGATGTCCTCCACTGGGTTGATGACCGCATGACGGTCGATGGCGCTTTGGAGAAATGCATCTCGTGGCTGTGATGCAATGTGAAAGGGATGATCGCCCATGATCTCCCTGTGGTAGGATGAGGGGACCAGCTGGCCCTCCTCATAGCGGTCCCATTCCACACTGGTCTCTGACTGGACAGGCATGTCGGGAGACTCGGATTCTGTCAACGAGCGGAGCTGGATGCGCCCACTGGGCAAGACGTAAGTGCGGTATGGGAACTCGCTGATGCTCAATGCAGGGAAGTAGTGCATGAGGCTGGCGCGTGCCCCTTCGGTCCGAAGCTCGATTCTGTAGGTACCATTGCGATCTGGTCTGGGCCAGTGCGGCGGCGCGTTGAAGCGAAGATTGAGGTAGTTGCGTGGTGGGATCGCAGCATACCGGGGGCTCGGAGCGTTTGTCATGCCCAGCCTGAGAGACTCGAGATTGTCGTGAATCATGGCGACATGTCCGTCGCGGAGGAAGTAGTTGGGGAGCCCGAAATGTTGCAAGTAGTCCCTGTACCAATGCTCGGTGTACTGCATAGGGGAAAAGGTGGCTGGGTTGGAAAAGTCATGCTGGCGGCGTGTACGATACCACGTACCATCCGCACGCTGGACTGCTTCGAAGTCGGGAGGCGTAAGGAGAGGTGCTCCGTAGATGCGACCATCGGACGCACGCCAAGTGAAAAAGTAGCCCTCAGGCATGCGACTGAGTTCGGCCAGATCGCGTCGAAGTTGCCAGGCACGGCGGTACTCCTCTAGGTCCTCTGGACCATCGATGGTAGGGTCATCTAACTCGGTTAGTGAGGTCATCAAATTTGGAGAATTCGTATCAATACATACAGCTCAGAGCGTCGTAGAGGTGATCGAACGTGAGGTCGGCGTCGAGAACACCGACTTCAGTAGGGACTGGCGCCTCGGGCTCTGGGGTACCTTTATACGAGTTAGTGGTGCTTGAAGAGCTCGAGAGATGTTGACATACCTTTCTTGTCGTTGCGCTTGCGCTTAGGCGCCATGGTGTGTTCGTGGAGTGATTGAAAGTTTATAAGATGTCTGCTGGCCGCAGTGGCTGGGTGTAATGTTTCGAGTGCGTGTTGTCGCAGTTGTAGTGTTCGTTTCCAAATGCCTGCCTTTGCTCCTGCCTCTGCCTCTGCCTCTGCTGCTGCTGCTCTTTGCCAACCTCGCTCACAAACACAACCGCAAGTAACTTCAACTGGCTCTGCGTTTCAAATTGTACGTACCTTGATCGTAGGCTCGGCGTTGGTGAGGGTATCAGCCCTTTGTATACTTCTGAGTAGGAGAGTGAGTGGGATAGAATGGTGGGTGAAAGACGTCTGCAAAGAGTGCGGAGAGTCTTGGAGGTGTTGAAGGAAGTGCTGTGTTTGGAAAGTCGCGGGTGGTGGCTTTAAGACTTCTAAGGCCGTCAGAGCTGCATCGCGACAGTTGCGCGACCAATGGCAGCTTTGTTACATAAGCGATCAGTGAATGGAAAGGTCTTCTTTTGTGTGACAGGGAAGGGGCGTTTGTCGTCCTTTCACCGGTCGGCTTCTATGACACGACACGACGGCTAGAGAAGGCGAAGTCCATTCAAGAACGTGATTGGACGGCTAGAGCTGGTTAAGGTGTTTGCATTGCTTTCACCGGTCCACGAGACAACGGCTAGAGAAAGCGATGTCCTTTCACAAACACGTGGAGTTTGACATTTGATATCTGACGTGATCGGACATCGGCTAAAGCTGGTTCAGGTGCGTTTGTTGTGTATTCACCGGTCCACGAGACAACGGCTAGAGAAGGCGATGTCCTTTCACAAACACGTGGAGTTTGACATTTGATATCTGACGTGATCGGGAGTCGTGAGATCCGGATTAAGCTGGTTCAGATGTGTTTGCAAGACTTTCACCGGTCTATAAGGAGACGGCTAAAGAAGGCGAAGGTCTATCCACAAACACGTTGAGTTCTGCACACAACATCTGATGCGGTCGGGATGCTATGATAAAGCTAGTTCAGGTGCGTTTGTCGTGCTCTCACCGGTCCACAAGACGGCGACCAGAGAAGACGAAGTCCCCATGACAAAGCCAAGTGTCCGAAAATTGTACTCACAGAGCATGAGGTAGCTAGGTTCGTAGGTAATAGCCTGTTGTTCCTAGAACATTAACATAGCGATTGCTAGAAGTCGGTATCAAACGAATCAGGATAAAGGATCCAATAGGCAAAGGCAAATAAATAGGCAAAAGACATACCTGCATTCATACTCCGGCATGTACACCTCACTCCATAATTTGGTGAGATGACGCTCAGAGTCTTCCGACAGAAATTTGACGTGACGAATACTGTAAGAGGTCGACCGGCGTCCGTTTGTCTGTGGAGAAAAGGACGGTCAACAAGAATGCGCAAGAGTGATCCGAGCAGGAAGAACGCGGACCTACCAGTAGAGACACTGCTATCGTTGACACTGGCAGTTAAAAGGCCCTTGCCATCACTATCTGTGTTGCAGACTAGATATTTTGATATCAGTAAGCCCATGCTTCGTTGGCACTAGCATATCTCTGCTGTACATATCGCGTGAATGCATATTTCTTGTGGCCACAATGACCTGGCCTGGGCGATGCGATAGCTGTTGTAACGATGAGGTGAGGTCAGAAGAGTCGGACTGAAACGTGAAAGCGCCGATCGCCAAGCCATCCTCAAAGCATTTGCAGCTCGCCAGCCACGTGCGTAGATCCTGTGAGCGCCGTAGCAAACGGAGTCTTAGGAAAAGAGAGATACCGTTGTTGTAGCGGTGCTGGTGCATGGTGATCTGTATGGAATTGACATAATGGATATGCTGTCAAGATGTATCCTGGTGCTTTGCCTGCGCAAGTCGCCCGACCATATGTTTCCTCACAGCGGCTGAGATGCAACTTAGGTTCACGATTGACCAAATAGACTCGAGTACAATGCTGCATTCTCTCGGAAGTATTGGAAGAACAATTTTGAATGAAGACGTTAGTCGTGAAGTTCGACCACAAGAGATCTCCTGACCCAGCGTGCTGGCGTAAATATTCCATAGACTGCAAGACTGTAAGCGCACATGCTGAAGGCGATATCTTTGAATTTGTACATGACGAAAGTGGACAATCCTATACAGTCCAAAACTGCTCCCAGATCCAACAGGTTTTATTGTTACAATGCAAGCCCTTGGCTCGTTATTTTACATTATTTGCATTCAGCGTCTACTCGCTCTTGGCGGTGTAGTTGTCAGCCTCGTATCTCTTTCCTCTGAAGCCCCAAACACCGTAGTTGCCGCAGCTGACATCACCAGGATCCAAGTCGTTTAGGTCCCACCTCAAACTCCTAAACCGGTTCTCGCCAGGTTCGATCAACAGATCCATCTCTCCTCGCGCCTCCTTCTTCACCCACTCGATGTCACGCTCCATGTCGAATTGCGTGTATCCAGTGCAGATGATAGGCACCTTCATGTCCAAAAGCTTGGGCAGAGTTTCCTTCCATTCGTGCGAACTTGCTGGGTGGCCGAGACCGGGGTGGAAGCATACTACCGCGTCGAAGTAAGGGTCGAAAGGTCCAAAGTGCTGCGCATCGTAGAGAGTGTGGAAGTATTCGACGTAAGTGCTGATCTTCATCTGACCTCCAAGACGATCTTCGACGATGGCGCCGAAGGGGTTCGACGGTGTGCGAGGTGGTAGAGGGAATTCTGCATCGCGGCCAGACATACTTTCAGGGCCGATGAAGATCAGGTGGAAGGAAACACGCGGGAACAAGTGAGACAGTTGCAGCCAGACCTCGCGAGGTAGAGATGATTCAGCGCGGGCTCCAAGAATGAAGAGACGCACTGGGGGTGGGTTGGGACGGAGGCCCTTGATCGTGATGTCGGCTCCGCTACGTGGCGGATGAAGTGTGTAGCGGAGGGCTGAATATCGTATTAGCTTAGTCATATGAGAATATCCTCTGCAAGTAAACTTACCACTCAGCGACCTCAGGCCTTCCGAGGTCAATCGTCCAGATTTGGAGATGTTGTAAGGGCTCAACTCGTGCAAGATGCTGCCGATTGTGATAGGGTAAGTCAAGAGTCTCGTGACCTGTCTCATAGCACGTTCGTCGTCGATCGCAGTGAACTCTCGCGAGTACAGCATTGTGTCCCAATTTGTCAAGTTGACTTGCGCCTCATCCATTGTTGCACCAGGGTATTCGAATTCTGGGAAGAAGCGTCCCGACACCAAATCGTGATCATCCTCGTTGATCTCCCTAAGTTGATCACAGATCTCCAAATGCGCCTCGTAGTCGTCGGCAAAGTGCTCTTCAGAGCAGGAAACAGGGATGCCGCAATCGGGGCACTCGTAGCGGACATGTGCAGGAGGAAGAGACCCAGTCTTGCGCGATTCAAGGTCATGCGGCGAACTTGGTGCGCGCGTTGCCTGGTGCTCAGGGTGTGGGCAGTATGCGTTTTGCTTCATGACAGCAGCTCGTTGCCGAATGGCCGGCGCAGGCGACTCAGAGAAGGAGTGGAAGAGGTTGTTCGGTTGTAGCATTGCTCTGGTCTCATCTGGTCGTTGCTTGTCGGTCGTCCTCCCTCTGGGGGTCGTGTACGGAGGGACTTCATTTGCAGGCTGGTGTAGCGAGTCCACACCTGGCGCAGCTCTCTGTCGGGCAGATTGGTGGATCTGGCGAGGTCTCGAGGATTGTTTCGAGGCGGAAGATGCGAAAGTCCGGCGGAGTGCTGCATGCTGGGCGGTAGGGCGGGTAGCAGGCAGGGCCGCTATACGCAAGCAGCGAGTACATATGTTTTTGGAAGCCATGGTCTATACCTGTACTTGCACTAGGCGGTGTTGTGCACGCGGGGCTATAGCAGCCTGGGTCGAATGGTTGTCTCGATGTGCCCGAAGGAGATGGCCCGCCCGCCACAAGCTCGGCCTGCAGGCGAGATGGATGATGGGCAGTCGGCGCCGCAGCTCCTCCCCGCCGCCGCCAGCAGCCAGCAGCAGTCGAGCCAAGATTTAGAGGCCTTTCAGACCGCGTCGCCTTGAAGATCGCGTAACCAACCACAGCTACTTCCGGTAGCATTGTACATTGCCACCAACCTCACTTACTTGTGCTTAGCGGGAGCAAGGCAACACTGGGCGCCTGGGGAATCTTACATACCAGTCTGGAGCGCAACCGCTCGGCGCATTCGGAACAGCGCAGGAAAAGTTATTGGATTATACAAAAGCGACACGAACATACTCGACGAGTCTTGTTGGACGACCATCACTCAGACACCTTCGAAGCGCACTCTTGACTGAAGTGTCCTCACTGCGACAACTTGCGGCTTCGACGCGACTGCAAACCGCCAGGACTGCCACTCTTGTTTCACTTCACATACCCGTCACAACGACTTCTACGGCCGTGCTACGAACTTGGATAAATCTACACGCATTTCTTGAGTGAGAACAACCGACCGCAAGCTCGCGCGAGCACCCAACACAATGGCCAACACTCAGGCCACCCAGGCCTTCTACTCGCTCACGCTGGAGGCTGGCTCTGCGCCAACTGCCGCCTGTCTGTGCAATGTCATTCCTGGACTGAAGGCCACCGACCAGCAAATATTTGAGGCGCGTGGCGAGCGTGTGTATTTGCGCCGTCTGGTGACCAACGACCAGGGAGAGGTGAAGGCGGAGACTGTGCTTGAACAGGATGTGTTCAGCATTATAAGAGGTGTAGGCGCATTCAAGATCCCAGGCACAAAAGAAGACTTGCTTGCCATCTCGTCTGACTCTGGAAGGATGGTTATGCTGCGCTACAATGCCGAACGTAATCGCCTTGACAAGGTACACCTGGAAACCTTTGGAAAGTCAGGCGTTCGCCGCACAGTCCCTGGTCAATATCTCTCTGTGGATCCGAGAGGCCGCTGTCTCATGCTATCGTCAATCGAGAAGAACAAAGTCGTGTACATCTTCCAGCGTACGATCGACGGCGAGATCAACATTTCCAGTCCACATGAGGCCAACCAAGCCGGTCTGCTGTGCTACGACACATGTGCCCTCGACACTGGTTGGGAACACCCAGTTTTCGCTGCTCTCGAGGTCGACTACACTCAGGTTGAGAGCGATCCTGAGACGGCGAATGCTCCGGACAAGCACCTGAACTACTACACTGTCGATCTGGGTCTCAACCACGTTGCCAAGTCATGGAGTGGGCCATGTGACCCGACCGCCAACAAAATCTTTACTGTTCCAGGCGGCCAAGAAGGACCCTCAGGTGTCATTATCTGCGCCGAGGGACGCTTGTACTACATGCACAAGGGACAAAAGAAGCCTATCAGCATTCCCATACCCCAGCGCCAAGGCGCATTGGAGCAGACGCGCAACCGCTGGATCGTGGGTGGATGCATGTTCTCCAACAAGAGCAAGCGTACTTTCTTCCTTCTACTTCAAACAGACGATGGTGATGTCTTCAAGCTCACCATGGACATGGAGGTGGACGATAGGGGCCGAGTGACCAACAACGTACAAGCCCTGAACTTGAGGTACTTTGACACTCTTCCCGTGGCACGCCAGATGATGCTCATCAAGAAGGGATATCTTTACGTTGTTGCCGAGAGTGGTCCCAGCATGGTATACCACGTTGACGGACTTGCCGACGATGATGACTTTGAGCCTTGGAACAGCTTCTCGTCTTCTACGCTTGCGAACCACGAGGATCCTCTTGAGCCACTCTCATTCAAGCCACGCGAGGAGCTTCACAACCTTTCGTTGGCCGGCGATGTTCCCAGTCTACACCCACTCACACGCACAGACGTCGATAACTTGACCGGAGAAGACATGCCGCAGATCTACGCGATTCAAGGCAAGGGTGACAAGTCAGTCTTCAAGACTATTCGCCACGGCATGTCTGTCGAGGACATCATCTCAAGTCCCATGGGCAACGTTCCATACGATCAAATTTGGTCAATGAAGCGGGCCGTGGACGACCAGTGGCACTACTATGTCTTGCTGAGCAGTTCATATACCGATCGCACCACTGTGCTAGGTATCGGCGATGATGTCGAAACTCTGGAAGACACAGCTTTCATCACAACCCGTGCTACTATCACTGCCTCTCAGATGGGCGAGAACTCGCATGTTCAAGTACATGCCCGTGGTGTCCGTACAATTCACGCAAGCGGCAAGGTCGACACGTGGGATTCTCCTGCCCACCGCACTGTAGTTGCTGGCGCTGCCAACCACCGCCAACTACTGCTTGGTCTCAGCTCTGGCGAATTGGCGTTCTTCTTCATGGACCACAATGGTGCGCTCAACGCACTTGAGGAGTATCCGGAGATGAGTGACCGTGTCACAGCCATTGGTATCGGTGCGACACCAAAGGGTCAACAGCAGGCCAAGTATGGTGTTGTTGGATGTGAAGATCGCACCATTCGTGTGCTTTCAACCGACATCGAGACGCCTCTTGAGCCTCGCAGTGTTCAAGCTCTGTCGGATGTTCCCGTGAGCATTGAGGTTGTCGAGATGATTGACCCAAGTTCCGGAAGCTCCGTCAACTTCGTGCACATCGGTCTCAAGTCTGGCCTCTACCTTCGCGCTATCATCGACGAAGCTACAGGCGAGCTTTCAGATGTTCGCTCCAAATTCCTCGGACACAAGCCTGTCCGCATTTTCCCTATCGAGATTGAAGGCCAGCAGTGTGTGTTGTGCTGCTCTTCAAGGCCTTGGCTAGGCTTCCATCACCCCATCACCAAGCAATACACCTTGACTCCTCTGGTGACAGGCTCATTAACGGCAGCCGCTCCTTTCATCAGTGAACACATCTCTGGACTATGCGGTATCATCGAGAGCGAACTTCGGTAAGCTTCGACATTCCCACATTTCCTACTCATGATAGCATGCAGCTAACTGACCATTGTGCAGCATCTTCACCGCACCGAAGCTAGGAGGGCGTTTCGTTCATGATAACGTCCAACTCGAATACACACCCCGCAACTTCACTCGCAACCCATGGCATGCCATGTACTATGTCATTGAGGGAGACGCCAACACACTCAGCAAAGCAACAATCAAGCAGGTACTGAGCGACAAGACCGAGGAAGAGAAGTCAGTACCTCAGCTTGGACTCGCGACTGCGCCTTCTCACTGGGCATCTTGCGTGCAAGCAATCGATCCCATCAACTCGAGCGTTACATCGACCATCCACCTCGAAGACAATGAAACCGCTCTTTGCTGTGCATGCGTTCCTTTCGAATCGCGCGAGTGGGAAGTATACCTCGTTGTTGGTACCGGCCAAGACATGAATGTCAATGGTAAAGCTTCTGCTTATCAAAGCCGGGGTGGAGGTTTCCTTCACGTTTACAAACTTCACGACAACGGCACGCGCCTCGAATTCCTGCACAAGACTCGCTTCGAGGAGCCTATTCACGCTATACTGCCCTTCAAAGGACGTCTGGCGGTTGGTATCGGTGCCGAACTCTTCATCTACGACATCGGTACCAAAGCTATGATGCGCAAGTCTCGTGGCGGCCGTGTGCCCAACAAGATCGTCACCATCAACGCCGCTGGTGACCGCCTTGTTTGTGGCGATGTCGCCGAGTCTCTTACGTACATCGTTTTCAAGCCAAAGGCAAACCGCATGATTCCCTTCGTCGATGATACAATCCAGCGCTGGACAACCGCATCAGCCATGGTCGATTACGAGACCGCCGTCGGCGGTGACAAGTTCGGCAACTTGTGGGTGCTACGCTGCCCGCCTCAAGCATCAGCAGAAGCCGACGAGGAAGGCATGAATGGCTTCATCGTCAACGAGCGCCCATATCTCGGCGGTGCGCCCTACCGCCTCGATTGCCGCGCCCACTTCTTCGTCAACGACGTTCCGACTTCGATCAAGCGCACGCCTCTCGTCGCTGGTGGCCAAGATGTCGTCTTCTGGTCCGGCATCAGCGGCACCCTCGGCATCCTCGTTCCCTTCGTCTCTCGCGAAGACGTCGTCTTCTTCCAGAGCTTGGAGCAGGCCCTGCGCACCGAAGAGCCGCCGCTCACCGGCCGCGACCACCTCATGTACCGCGGCTACTATCAGCCGGTCAAGGGCGTCATCGACGGCGACTTGTGCGAGCGCTTCATGGCGCTTAGCTACGACGGCAAGGCGCGCATTGCGGCCGAGCTGGAGCGCGAGCCGAAGGAGGTCGAGAAGAAGGTTGTGGAGATGAGGACTAGGGTTGCGTTCTAAGCTAGAGCAATAGCGATTTTCGTGCCTTGACGATACCCATTACGAGCGAGAGTGTAACACAGAAAAATTCAATTGTTACTTTCAAGAACCTTGTTCACTTCCTTTTTTGATGCCACCATGGACGATGCTGCTGAGAGGACTAGATTATTTGCGATGCTGCGCTCATCATACATGTGGATGAACGAAGATTTCAAGAGAACAGCGGGCGGAGACTCCACGAGCGAAAATCAGGATCTTGTGCAAGTCTGGAAAAATTATAGGTATCATTTGCTTGTCTAATGCTAGTTTAATGTGTTATAACTACTATGGCAAAGCCTTCTCAGTCGTAAAGTACATTAGCTACCCTCGCAGCCCGAGTTTCATCAGCCTCATGCTCAACGCTGTTCTCATCTCCCATCCCGACACCCTTCCTCCTCCCCTCTATGATAGCATTGAAGCACCGTCCCATAGCCTCCAAATCTCCCAGTAGACTGACGTGGCCCTTCTCGCTGCTGACAACACCGCCTCTCGACACCTTATAGCCTTCGGGCAGCATCGCTGCTTTCGCGAGCACGACGCCGTCGCCACTAGCGAACGCCAAGTGGTCGTATGCGTCTGCGTGCTTGATGCCTTCTCGTCCTGCGATTCGCGCGCCGTACACTGTCGGGATGTTACGGCCGTAGACTACGGCGACGGGTGGGTAGACGTTGGCAGCTGCGTATGGCTCGTAGAACGATAGTGATTGCTTGAAGGTCTTGATGGAAGCTAGTGTGCGGGTCAGATATTCGAGAGCTTTGTCGCGTGGGATGGTGACGGTGGTGGAAACTGAGGGAGGGAGCTCGCCGTCGTCCACAGCGCCGTTTTGTGAGGCTGAATAGTCGATGTTGTTGTTGGATGTTGTAAGGGAGCTCGCACCCTGGGCAGTAAGGTCCGCGGCGTCAGGCTCGGCGGCGATCCCGGCTGCCTTCGTGTCTGCGGAGTCCTGTGTAGGGTTGTTGCCGTTCGAAGAGCCTCTGGGGCGGGTGGGCAGGCTGTTCTTCCTTAAACTTGGTAAAGCTTTGGCGATTGTTGACATCGAGCCGCTGAACAATCCTGTAGGCTCTGGCGGCTTGACGAGAGGAGGAAGCGGTCGGGCGAGACACGGCGTTAGGCGACCGTCGATATAGGTTTGCGGGTCGAAGAAGTCGACAGGATATTCTTCACCAGTCTTTATATCGAAAAAGCACCGACCACTCAAAGGAAGAAGGGCGAAAGATGTACGAATGGTAAAGTTAACTTGTGCCGTCAGTACACGACTGCTCAAAAGGACGTCGTCGCCATTGCGCAAGGGCCCAAGGATATTGACACAGGTACGTGGAACACCTGCATAGACGACACCAGCAAAAAGGGTTGGCTGCTGATTGACCGCATGTCTGGTGATAAGACCGCCGAGAGAGTGTGCCACGACTATAGCACCTCGCTTCTCCTTGGGCACTCCAGGTTTGTTGCACGGTAGCCCCTTCAAGAACTCCTGAAGCTGTTTACTGAGATAGGTAGGATCCAGTCTCCAATCATAGCCGTAGTCATGAACTCGCAGCTTCCCCGTGCGGGCATTCTCGCAATTTCTCAGGCGTTTGAATAGTCGTCTGGCGATGTCCACTGGACCAACGTGAGTAAGCATGCCACCGGGTATCACTTTCTCTGTAGCCCTTTCATCGTCTCCAGGCTCAAGGCCAACTTCCAGATCGACTTTGCGTATATTGAGTCCAACTTTGACAGGTGCCCAAAGCTGTCGGTGTGGTGGTTGTGCAGATCTCAGAATGGAGCCTCGGTATCCGCCCAGAATCACAACATCGCCTTCCAGCTGAGATAATGCTTTAAACATATGTGGATGGGTGCTCTCAAACCTGCTCTCATTGGTAGCTGAACGAGAAGTGTTGCGAGGGTGCCCATTCGTTTTGTCTTCTTGGGGAAGCCTCATGTCAGCAGTGCTTTGCGCGCGCTCTCGTCCACCAGTGCCTGCAGGTTTCCTCGTCACCGAACCAGCTCGTTCACGGATGAAATCCGGAGTAAGACTAGCCATCGAGGGCATACTAGGGAGCTTGACGCTCGAGTCCGCCCAAGTGTCCTTGAAGGCCTTCATTCTGGTATTGATCTGGGCAGAGACGTCTGCGAAACGAGTATCATCTCCTAAGGAAGACGCATGGGACATGGTTCGTGCCGCAGTAAGAGAATCGTCAGATGTGGATCTTTGTAGATACGAGTGACGCGAGCGGAAGCTGGCAAGCTGTGGTCTGCCCGGCGGCTCTTCACCGTTGGGGGTAACGTCTTCGGAATCCAATGGTGAACTCTCACGACGAATACGCTGGCCATAGACGCTTTGTCGTCCGCGCCGTGATGAGCTGTCCGACCCAGCATTATTGACGCTTGACCGCGATGACCATTGGAAGTTACCTCCCAGGAAGCTGCCCGAGCGACTCAATCTCTTACTGCGCCGTCCTTCGTTGTCTGCCTCGTTTGCACCATCATGCTGCGAGCTCGAGAATGTTGCAGTCAAGGAAAAGTTCTTCGGCAGACTAGGAAGTGCACCTCGCCAACCTGAAGTTGTGACATCTGAGCCTGAAGAACATCTTCTTCGTGTAAACCGCAGTCCGTCTCTCAGAAATTGCCGGGTCTGATCGGACCGCTGGAATTTGCGCGGCACTGCTCGCCATGGTGAAGGGAGCCGTACATCAGTCTTCGCAGGCGATCTCGTTGTTTTCCTAGCGCTAGCTCTTGTTTCAGCCGCATCTGCCTCTGCCTGACGCCAATCAATGGGCTTTCCTGCATCGTCCGGCCGGGATACTGGAATCGCATCGTGCGCATGTGCAGCAGTCTTCGTCGCAGACTCCCCTCCATCCTCAAGCTCATCCGACTCTTCTTCCGGAATATCCTTGTCCGCACCATCCACGCCGTTTCCAAAGAAGCCTCCCGCCGCTTCTATCTTAGCAGCTTTCTCTGGCGCTGGGGTTTGCGGCGATGTCAAGCGCGATTGCTCCGGTCCAAGGCTGACATCGAGCACCCGTCTTGCGTCCTGCGAGGGGATCCTTTCGAGGTCTGACAAATCTTCGCCAGAGGATGTGTTGCTGGTGTCGTAGATCAAGGAATTGTAGCCAATGTTCTTGAGGGCTCGAGGCCGCCGCTCTGGTATGGCAAGCGTGATGCCATCCTCGTCGTTCGCCATAGGTCCTATTGAAATGAACGGCTGCTTTGCATAGGTGGAAATTGTGAGAGGATGATCGGAGGGACGAGAACGGGGAGAGACCATTGATGATCCACCGGGCCAAAGCTACTGACCAAGTTAGGTTCCTGCTTGATGTGCTAAATCGGTGAAACGCAACGTCTGCTGCCCTGCCACGCTGAAGCGCATCCTTCGCGGACAACAGACCGTATCGCACACGGCGGCGCAGCACGAGGCCGATATACCGGATTGATCATCATTATTGGTAGCGTATCCGGCTCATCCGGGCTGTGTACAATTGCCATCTTCTAGGGCATGGGCAAGGCCACTTCTGGTTCGCGTGCCTCGGAGGCAACGCGAGGGAGGATGGCTGTGGATCTTCACGTCATCATTGGCGCCGGTTCATTGGATAGTGGTAGGCGAGACTAAAAATCAAGCATTTTCCATGACACGCGGGATGCACGGCTACGCTTCCAAGGTTTCCGCTTTGCATTTGTGAAATGTTATGCAACACCAAATCTTGCACCTCATGTCTGTGCTATGTAATTCCTACACGTTAATTGGTATATCCTACATGTATATACCATAGCTATTGATCTGAACACTACATTTCCCCCCTTTGGAACCGAGTAACCGCTCATGAGTCATCAATCACCTATGTCATGACTACATCGCGGTCCTATCAAGTCGATAAACACCCTGCGAGTTCCACCACGACGCGAACCTGATCACATCCAACTCACTGATGAAAACTAAACCGGGGACCCAGATGTGCAGCTGTTGAAAGGCGAAGCATGTTGCTTGGAAGCGCTTTCCTACGAGAGAAAGTGTTCTCACTCTTGTGTCTCGGATGTGCTAATGGAGTGATTAGCCGGACGTATCTACAAGCGCCACACGGTGCCACGATATCAAATGGACTCCTCACCACAGCTCATTTGAGTATCACAGTACCAGCGAAAATGATGTTGAAGCGTGACGCCAGATTCCGCATGCACTGAATGGTTTGAGAGGTGCATTACACAGTAACGAAGTGCGCATGCATGCACTTTTTCCCCTTCTGTCTGGGCCTTACAGTAGGTGAGGCGTACGGTGAGCGAGATTACGACGCGTTTGCGGTGCAATGCGGCGTCGCCGTATGTCGTCGACCTCGAGATATTAACGAGAAGATATGGGCCATCAGCGTGACGACGACGCAAGCGTGGGAACGGAAAGCGCGACTTTCACGGTCGCGCGAGCGACTCTCACTTCATCAGATTAAGAACTGGCGGTGTCCAATGGAGAGACCGGGGAAGGGTGCGTGGTTATCATCCCGCCATCCCGCATGGTATATGGCAGGCTGGGCGGATATGGAGCGCATGTCGCTATGAAGCTCCCCTAACAAGCACCCCGACCGCACCAGCCAGTTTGGTCCATGAAATTGCCACCGTCGCAGCCTGCCGCACTTTACCAGAACACTCGAATAACTTTCGCTTGATATCTCGGGAACCTCACACGACGATCAAATGCCGGTGCAACTGGCAGCGACTTTGGCGGAGATCGAGGAAGGCTTTGCACATGAAGGCGCCGTTCAGTGTCAACAGACCGGCCTGGTCGGCGAGGAGACCCTCACGCGTTTTGACAGCAAAATGTGGTTCGCCGTCCGTGTTGGCGACCTTCTCTGCGACCGATACAAGGTCCTTGGAAAAGTGGCGAACGGAGGGAGCTCGACTATCTGGTTCGTGCAAGACACGCTGTGAGTTCGAGCCCAACCAACGCGACACAACATACCAAGTGGCAAAACAGCTGACTTCCACTTTGACGTTCAGAACTGAGGAACATGCTGTCTTGAAGATTTCCATAAAATCGAGCAGCGAAGACGCTCGCGAACAACGAGCCTTCAATCTTATCAACGAACGTGCCGCCGCAAACGTCACTCATCCCGGCTTGCGATGCCTACAGCGACCTTTGCGCGATTTCATCGTGGAAAGCCCGCGAACAGGCCGCCACCACTGTTTCCTGCTTACTCCATCCGCTTGCCACGTTGAGGATGCATGGCGTGTCCTGCGTGACCTTCCACTTTCTCTCGCCAAGGAGATACTGGTGAACGCTCTCCAAGCTCTCGACTTCCTGCACACCGAGTGCTTCCTCATCCACACCGACATCAAGCTCGACAACGTTCTGTTTGGCTTTGCTGGTGACTTCCTCGAAGAGTATGTGCACCAACTGGAGAAGAACCCGGAGAGGAGCAAGATCCACCATGGCAAGGATGGCGACGAGTACCCCGTCACAAAAGCAAAGCCCTTCATCATCACCAAAGACAGCTTTAGTATTCCTCAACTGAACGACCTCGGCGAATCAGTGAGAATTCCGAAGCACAACCTGGGTTATGCCGCACCACGAGTGTGCAGCCCCAAGGCCTTCCGAGCGCCAGAAATTCTTCTCGGACGGCCCTTCAACGCCAGCATCGACATTTGGATGATCGGTTGCATGACCTTACAAATGCTCACCGGGAAAGTTCCGATCATGCCACACGGAATCAATCAGCCTTGGACTAAGGCATACACACTAGCCCAGCACCATGCCCTTCTCGGGCCGCCACCGCAAGCGTTTCTCGAGCAGGGCGCAATCACCCAAATTTACTGGGATGAACAAGGCAAATGGATTCACCCGGTCCACGCCATTCCCGATATGAGCTTCGAGGGCTTGCTCGCATCGGTGGAGGATAACAAGGTGCGCGAGCTTGCCATCGACTTCGTGAGAAGCTGTATGCAGTGGCTGCCGAGAGATCGCCTCTCCGCCAGAGACTTGGTAAAGCACCCGTTCCTGACCGCCCAGAAAGCTTGTCTCTGGGAAGCTTCGGAGTACGGAAAGGAATGACTGCATGCTTGTTTGGTACACGCCTTGACCAAAGGAACGATCGGATCTAGTGAAGGTGCAGTCTATGACAAACTCATATGCAGCACAAGTGGGAGGGACGGCGAACATAACTTCAGAAATACGGAAGATGGATCAGGTGTGCGAGATGCTTATGTGTGTTTACGAGATTCTCTTTCAGCGAACATGAGATACCCAGCAGCCACACGCGCAAAACAGAATTTCATCATAGTAACCTTGCTTTTCCGCACCCAGATTTCGATAGTGTCACGCATGATACACAGCCTTGAGTAAAAGTGAAGTCTCAAGCCAGGTTGCTTACATGCATTAATGCCTTGCCGCTTGCTTGGCGGACCACCTCAGGCCTGAAGCCTTGATGTAAAGCCAGCTTCGTAGGTTCGTCAAACCTCACCATCCAACCAAGCAAATATCGCCAATCATAAACTCGCAGCGCACCAGCTCGCATCCTCTTCGTTAGACATTCGAGCCATACTGCCATCGCGTAAACGCGACAACATACCTACATAACAGCCAACAACTAGCGCGCCAAAGCCATGGCCCCCACCATCAGAGAGGCAGTTGCCGAGTTCGGTCAAGAATTTCTGAGGGTGGGTAGCGAATGCCTGGACATTACAACTACACAACTAACCATCAACAGGCTTGCGTAGGCAGCGATACAAGCGGCGACGTGACTAAAGCTTTCCATGTTTTTCTCAAGACTCCTGACCTCCCGCCGTACTACAGGTTGAAGGCTTACATCACGCTCAGTGCCGCAGACGACGAGGACGACCCTCTGGAGAACCTGGCCGCGTGCCACTACTACCTCAACGCGGCTGACGAGGCATTGGCCGAGTGCAAGGATGTCTACAAAGATGCCACCGATGTGCATCACTTGCAGACGCTCGAGGCGGTGATCAAGGAGGAGCGTGGCGCGTTGCAGAAGCGCGAGAAGGTCATTGATTGCGACAGTGATGGCGAGAGTACCTGATGGAAGTTGAGTCGAGAATTGATCATGCAGAGCCACTTGCTCTTCGTATCACAGATAAGCCCGAGTGTTTTTACCCCCTAATCATATGATCAATCGAATGGACCTATCTATAAGTCTAATTTCATACACAACACTGGATATGCCGCCGCTGCATATTGTATATCGACATTGAGTATAAGCACTGAAGGGCTGAGAATGAGGGAAAGGGAAGGCACGTGACACGATTATGGGTTGCAGAAGACATTGTATGATTCTAGAGATTATGTACGGACCTCGCTCTAAGATAAACAAGCTTCGACCCTATCATTCCAAAACTGTTAGCAATATTCTTGCAAAATCAAAGTCATGCAGACAGTAGTGATAGAGTGTGTGTTTCAGTAGGAACAATTGGATAATATGTCCTCCATAGATATTTGTCGGAAGGTTTAACGATATTTGCTTTCATCACAACACGAGAGGGAAGAAGGAGTGGATGAGTAGCGTACCTTTTGATGTGAAGACGTTAGACTTTGTTGGTAGTCGGATAATCGCCTGCCATGTGCTTCTCTTTCTCACTGAAGTCTGAATTTGCTGAGTCCGGCGGAGGAGGTCCATCCAAAGTCGTTGCAGCCACGAGCACATGGTCATCGACTTCGACCTTCGGTCCTTTGTAGTTCTTGCGCCCATCGATGAACCATTGTGCTATGCTGATGAGTAGCACGATTGCGAAAGCCACGATGCAGTAATTCATGTTGCTTCCGGTAACAGGAAGCTCTGGAGGAAACACGAAAAGGACTGTCGTGACGATGACATAGGCGATGCCAAGCAAATTGGCGAACCATGCAAAAGGTTCCGGAAGCTTGAAGTGTCTAGCTTCCGGTAACATGCGCCGACCACGCATGCAGTTGATGGCGATTGGGATTGCGTAGCTCACGCCCAGCGCTGTCACAGATGCAGAAGTGATAGCGTTGAACGCAGATGTACTGCCCAGGAAGATGCACCCGAAGACAACGACAACAAGTAGCGTAAGTGACAATGATTCGAGAGGAACGTCCAGAGTTGCGTGCACACGTGAGAAGTACTTGGAGAAAGGGAGGCCGCCATCACGGGCAAATGCTGAGGTCAGATGTTAGCATATGCGAATGCGCACAAAGGAAGGGCGACGTACCATATGTCATGCGGCTGCTAGTAGTCATGATCGAAATCGCAGCGAACACCAGACAGATAAGTGGGAATATTGTCAGGCAGACGGTGCCCGCTTTGTTCCCTGTTGCGTTGTAGAAAATAGCTCCAAGCGGACCGTAAGGCGAACTAATGACTTCCTCGAGGCTTCCCGCTACGAAGAGAAGGACCATTAGGAAGATGAAACCCGTGGTAAGTCCAATGCCAACACAGTAAATCATAATCTTAGGACCTTCGATAGCAGCATTGGGAATCTCCTCAATCATGTGTGCTGTAGCGTCGAATCCAGTGAGGCCTAGGCCACCTTGCAACAGGCCAAGAAGCCAGGCGACTCCGTCAGGCCATCCAGTTTCATTCCTGAAATCCGTGAAGACGAGTTTGGCCGAGTTGTAATCTGGGGTCGAGCACGCCAGAACGGTGATGGAGATGATGGCGAAACCGCTGATAGACCAGATGATGGCAGTCTTGTTGACAAGAGGGATGACGGAGTTGCCGAAAGCATTGATCACGAAAGCTATTAGGTTGTAGCCGATGTAGATCAAGAATTGGTGCCATCTCTGCAGCACGTAGCCCGGCAAATAAAGCGGGATGATGCCAACGATGAGTTGAGAGCCAAGGAGGCCGGCGGTTGCAGTCAAAGCCATCCAGCCGAAGACATTGATCCAGCCAGTGATCCAGCTAAGTATCGGCACCCATGATCTCCAGCTGATGACAGCAACCCAATGGTACTGTCCGCCAGCCTAATTTTTGATTAGCTAAAGGGTTTGGTGTGCCAAAGTGGTTGGAGATGTACGTACAGTCGGGTAGGCAGAGAGGAACTCGGCAAGCGAAGAAGCCAAGCAGAGGTTGCATATGCCTGCCGTCACTAGCCCCCAAAGCACGCTTGTCGAGCCGCCAGAGGGCAGAGCAAGGCTCAGGGAGGCTGAAAGCGCAGTCCACGAGTTGAGGATGGCGAAGGCCAAACCAAGCATGCTCAATGGCGAAAAGTGGCGCTTCAGCTCTTGCTTCTTGCCCATGGCAGCAAGCTGCTCGTCGTCCTGGACGGCGCTGTTCCTTCGACTTGGCGCCATGTTTGTGCCTGTTTTGTCAGTAGTATACAGAGACAGCTGTCAGACGTTGATCAATGGCGAAGACAATGCTGCCTCGACAATAATCGGGCTAGCCGGGAAGCTGGCCACGAGGTGCGACATGATCGGCCTATAGCCTTCTCTCCGCATCGCTGGTACGCTCGCTCTCGTCATCCAAACCTTGCCATGCACACGTTGTGCACGCACCGAGCCGCCCGCGCGGGCAGGTGACTATCAGGAGGCGCCTCTATCAGAAGCATGTCGTGATAGCCGGGGTTCAGCAGATAGCCGGGTTGCAGATAGGCAGCTGACTCCTCTTTTGCGCGAACCAATTCGCGCAGGAGGTGCATGAAGGAAGATAGACTCGTGCCGCGTCTGCGCGGAAAAGAGTATGCGGCCAACGGTAGAATTGTGGGCTTGGCGTGAGATCAAGCACCGGCAAACACCGGGGGGTCATGCTTGTGCATCACTGTTCATCCTGCGGCGCGAGGACTTGCCCCTTCGAGGATCGCTTTCGCTGTATTATCACAGATCAAAGGGCTGGCTAGCTTCCGGAGCTTCCTCACTATGACCAGGCTCCACGGTTTCTAGGAATACTATCTTCGACGTTGCCGGTATTCCGAGTAATTGTTACGCGTCAAGTTTGGTGGCTGGCTCAACGGGCTTATCTTTGGCCGACGGTACGCCAGCGAGCCGATGTCTGATGTGTCAAGGGAATACTCCAAAAGTGTTGATCGGCATGAAGTACTTGTACGCACATACGCATCGAACCGCCCCAACTTCAAGCTCTACAGCACTCTTGCCGACCCTTTCAAAAATAACCCATTAACGATGAGGCGGACCAGGTGCAAACGAGCAAGAACTCTTGTGCATGACTGTGGACTGACAGACCGGAACGCCTGGATACCGCTGCTACTTGTCTGCTTCCAATAAGTGGCTCCCACCACCGACGTCTTTCTTCATAATGTCAGCAATCAAACTGGGGCACGCATTTTCCATCTCCTTCACGTATAGGTCTGCTCCTAGTTAGCGGCCACCACAACAACACTTCCAAGCTTACAACCATGCAAATGTTATAATCAGGACGGCCCACTTACCAAGTAGTTTCCCACATACCCAGCAACTGCCTTGGCCGCATGGCAGATTCCTGAGCCCGCCTACTTTCTTCCCAGGCCCGGTCGTCTTGAACACGAGCAATCTTCTTCCTCTGTCCGCCTTTCGATGGCAAGTCACGAGACGACAATGTGTACGTCGTCCAGGTTTCTGCATATTCACATGCTGGCTTCGCAGATGCTCAGATGCAAAGTACGCGCGGTTGGTTGCGGCGAGGTAGTTCAGCGTTTGCAGTAAGGTGTATGGCATCGCTATGGTGGCTTTAGCTGGTCGTTTCCCGTTCACTATCCACTGGCAATATAACGGTGTGCTACTTATTCTATTTCTCATTTTGTGATGGTGTGTTTGCTCTATCTCAAAGACGCGCATCGCTTCTTTGCAGACGGAGAGTCACGCCTTGAGATTGACAATGCAGACAGCAATCTGGCTTGCTAACGATACTTCTACGAAGACACCTACATGTTTGTCCCTCCTCATTGGGTTCTGCAGATCAAAGTGCAGACTGGGCATGCAATTCGCCTATCGATGTCTCATCTACTCAGGACGATTCTAATGCACATAGATGTAGTCATGACATTTGAGATAAATTCGGACTTGTACACATATACGAAGTAATGCGCACCCAGGTCGGCTCGTTGGTATGCGTAACTATGCACTGATGACAGGTACTTGAAATTAGGAAAAAGCTCGCGTATTATAGCATTCGTAAATTCGTAATTATATGATCTCGTATTTCAAACTTCCTTGCCCCCCTCCTGCATGTATTCAGCTCACATCAGCAACATGTCTATTCGACATCCACCTTCTTGACTTCGACAAACTCGCCATTCATCTTCGGGACGGTGACACGAAGCACACCATCCTCCAGCTTCGCCGTGATGCCCTCAACATCCACCAAAGCCGGGTTCGCTCTGCTTCCAAGTCTGATCTTCCTCTCGAACGCGCCGACCTTCCTTTCGTCCAGAGCCAGCGTTTTCAAGAACTCTTCGTCACCTGGACGGTAGATCACGCCAGCGACGTTGAGCTCAGATTTCTCCGCGTCCCAGTTTACGCCGACATCATCTTTCTTCGCACCGGGGAGGTTGATGTGGATGACGTAGGAGTCTTCAGTGTCGAAGACGTCGGCTTCGGGCTTGAAGTCGTCGGTCTTTCCGGCTCTGGTTTCCTCGTCGTTGTTGTTGCCGCCGAAGAGGCTTTCGTTGAACATCGCGGCTAGATCCTGCATAAATGGGGGAACACCAGCGGGGGGTCCAAAGTGGCCGCGGCCACCCCAAGGTCCACCACGTCCGCCACAGCGACCGCGGCGAGCCCGTCCGTGGTGAGGACCATGTCCATGGTGTGGGTGGTGACCCTCTGGAAACGGGGGAGGTGGGGGACCGTGTCCGTGAGGGCCTGGGTGAGGTCCCTCAAAGAAGGGAGGTGGTGGGCCACGGGGTTCGGATGGACCAGCCTCATTGTCTTCTGAGGGAGTCGAAGTGGGCGGGTCTTGAGCTTCGTGCTCTGCGGCAGGCGGTGGAGAGGGGGGTCCACGGTGGCCACCGCGACCTCCATGTCTTCCACCGCGATGTTGGAAGGGCTGGAATGGCCACTGAGCCCAAGGGTTGTCGTTCGTTTCGTTTGTTTCGTTATCGCGGTTGCCGCCAAAGGCAGGGTGATTGAAACCTTGGCCCTCGAGGTTGGCCACGAAGTCCCAGAATGGGGCCGTGTTGTTGTAGTATCGTACGTTAGGCATGATAATTGATGATGATAGTGAAGATGGTTGAGTATGATGAAAGAGAAGTTGAACAGTAACAGGTAGCTAACGCCACATATATACACTTACCGTAGTACCTGTGTACCCCCCTGCGAATAGGCAGACTTGGCCGCGCAATACACAGTCACCTACGGCGAGTCACTCGCATCTGAGAGAAGCATCGTGAAGGGTGTAGAACATCGCAGGCAGACATATTCCACGTACGCGAGTAGAAAGCAGGGCAAGCTTAACAATCGACTTTCATTCGCCTCCAAGGTGTACGTAGACAGGCCTAGCTCGCCCAGTCGGGACTAGACCAAAGACATCATACGCCACACGGTGGCGATCTCGAGCTGTGGCGTTGAGCTTTGTAGGTCGTCCATTTTCCAGTAGGGACGTCTATCGTCTATCTGAAAGCCAGACATATTTTCTTTCTGTCTGAAGCTGATCATATGTACTAGAGGTATATGCTGTTAGACTCTCGTTGCCAGGGTATTGGTAAGATGCTCGCTCATGGTCTAGTATCTCGCCCCAAATGCTCGAGAAACGTCAGATCCCTTTCGCCACCAGGGCTGAGCTAGTAATACCATACCCACTGAGACGGCTGTGGGCGAACAAACTCATTACTATCGATAGATCTTATGTTCGTTGATTATGGCGGTATAATTGCAGATAATTCCAATCATATATGATAGGTCAGTGGATTACTGACGAAGTATCCACAGGGCTGCTACGAAGAATGATATCATTTGTGTTAACAAGAAATATTGCAGCTCCACTGAGATGCGAATACGAGAGAACGATACTTCCGACTTCACTACGTCGGACGCGATCCATAACACGCTGGCCTCACACACGCACAAACTCATAAGGTTTGGTATACCAATAAGCGGTGCTTTGCATTACTGAGCCTCATCTAAAGAGCGCTCTGTTTATACTAGTCTCCAATCAGTTGAAGTCAACGACATCGCGCTTGCTCCAACCATGCTGCTCGACAAAGCCAACCTCCCTCTGCTTTTCCTTGTACAGCAAGCCGCTCAAGTACTTGTAGAGGTCGAGATTAGCGCCGTTATAGGCGATGCTGTGGTCGCTGTCGGTGTAAGCCCTCCAGCTCATCTTCTCGGGGCTGACGCCGTCGCCGACAAGCAGATCGACTAGCGCAGCAGTGTGCTGGTAGTGCACGTTGTCGTCGCCGAGACCGTGCTGGATGCTGAAGCCTCCGAGCACGGACTTGAAGCCGGTGGTGTCGCGGATGGCGGTGGCTTCGTAGCCAGCGGCGTTGGTCTCCGGGACGCGCATGTATCTCTCGGTGTACATGGAGTCGTAGAAGCGCCAGTCGGTGACTGGTGCGGTGATCAGACCGAGGGTGAACGGTCCGGCGTCGGCGCCTTGAGTCTCGAGGACCTTGGCGGTCAGGAAACCACCGAATGACCAGCCCCAGAGAGCGACGTGGTTAGGGTCGATGAAATCATTGTTCTCGATGAGGTAGTTGGCAGCCCAGATCTGGTCCTTCGCCTCTAGGATACCAAGCTGCTCGGTCACTGTGGAACGGAACTCGCGTCCCTGGAAAGCACCACCACGATTGTCAATGGTGTAGAGGATGTATTGAAGCTCGGGATCTGCGGCAACGAAAAGGTTCCAGTTATAGCTTGTGTAAGCCTTGGTCGCGCGCTGGGAGTTGGGTCCGCCGTACGGGGTGAACAGGATGGGGTACTTCTTGGAAGGGTCAAAGTTAGGTGGGTAGGCGACCTTCACATTCAGGTAATAGTCGGTGTCCGGAACAGGGCCGATTTGAGTCCATGTAATGTTGGGGAGGTTGTAGGTCTGAAGTTTATCAACGAGCGCCTGGTTGGAGGTGACAGTCGAAAGAGGCTTGCTGCTGTTGACAGCATAAAGCTCCTGGTAAGGGACGTTGGGGCCACCGTAGTTGAGAAGATAGTAGCCGTTGTTCGCAGAGAAGGACGCAGACCACCAGCCGGCTTCGGAGTCATCGACAAGGGCCTTCTTCTCGAGGGTGGCGTATGAGACGCTGTACAGATGGCTCTCAGTGCTGTCGCGCTCAGTCGAAGTGTAGTAGACGAGCTGGCGCTGAGTGTCGACTGAAAGCACGGAGCGAACCTCCCATTCGCCGCTAGTGAGAGTGATGTTGCTCGATGCTGGGCCATTGACCGGGAAGAGGTAGATGTGAGCCCAACCCGAAGCGTCCGAAACATCGAGGTAGTATGTAGTGTTTGCGGCAGAGTAGGTGCCGTTCCCACGAAGGTGGCCAACGTACTGAATGTTCAGACCATTCTCCAGCCAACCGTCACTGCCGTCACGTTCGCGGTTGACCTTGGATGAAGCAGATGGCACAGATACTGTGACAAGCTTCTCCTCCGTCTGCACACGGTTGTAGGCACGGTAGATGAGGCTCTCGTGGGTATCAGTCACCCAGCTGACTTCTCCAATAATGAGCTCCTCAGGCGAGAAAGCATCGGTGGCGATGGGCGAAAGGTCCAGAGTCTCCAAATCAAGAAGGGTGATGGCAACCGTGGGGTTCGTGGTACCAACCTTCGGGTAGCGAATATCCAGGTTCTGACTGTAGACAGGTGCAATATCCGAGTCATTCATGAAATATTGAACCGTAAAGGTACCTACACCGCTCTCGTTGAAGCTGAGGAAGCTCAAGAAGCGAGCGTCAGGCGAGAACCAGAGCGCAGAGCGATCGCCAAAGATCTCCTCCTCGTAGACCCAATCGGGCACACCGTGGAACATGTCTTCGCCGCCATCGTTGGTGATCTGCGTGATCTCGCCAGATGCGCCATCTTTGATGTAGAGGTTGTTGTCCCTGACGAAAGCAATGAGGTCACCGGTGGGTGCAAGCTGTGCGTACTGAATGTCTCCGTTCTGATCGTCGACGAGAGGAGTCTGCTCGCCAGAAGCAACGTCGAGCACAATGTAGTTGGACCAGTACGAGTGTCTGTAGTTCTGGGTGTAGTTGGTAGCGAACAGCACCTTCTGCTGGTCGGGTCGGATCCAGTATTCGTAGACGTCTTCGGGGATGTTCTCTGCGGCTACGAATGTGTCGTTCTCACCTGTGGCGTAGTTCTCGAAGATGAGAGCACCGCTGTCTGCTTGGTAGACTACAAGACCATCCTCCTCATCAGGCAGCCAGTCAACTGAGAGGGTTGAAGCGCGGAATGCAGGCTTCACGACGGTGTTGTTGAAGGTAAGCAACTCGTCGCCATTGCCAACAGGCGCAATTGGCGCGCGAGGAGGGTCGATGGCAGCAGCGCTTCCTAGCAATAAGGAAGTCACGCAGGCCAACGAAAGGGAGGCCATGGTGTTGTTTGTGGTGGTGAGTGAGTGAGGCGAGCGGGGCGGAAATCGTCAAACGCTGAGGACTTACCGCAAGGGCTATCACATGCCTTTATAGCATCACGCAAGGCAAGCGAGATCTTCATAATCTGCTATCAATCGATAGTGGTATCATCGTTTTGCTCTATGAAGTACATGTAACCTTCCAGTTGGAGCTAGGGTGCCAATGTTGTTGATGGGGATAATACTTGGCGCGTCCTGGGCGTGGGAGAACCTTGATTTGGATGTCTTGCCGGGTTGCCACGCAGGGACTGCTTGGAGAGTATGGCAGTCAGGTCATATATATATACATTACTGAATCAGCAGCGAAAGAGCATCTCTGCTGACTGCGCTACGCAAGGTACCTTAGTTCGCAAGGTACATAAGAAAGGTACCTTAGCTGTTACAGGGCAAGCAGGGGTGGTGGTGGCGTTCTCAGCGGATGCCGCCTTCTATCGGGACTCGGGCAAGCTCGAAGGTGCAATCGCATGTATGAAAGCCAAGATTCTTCAGAACATTGGTGATGGTATGGATTTAACTAAACAGATTGTGCTCAGTTATAGCTGCGGAGATGCTTCGCTTTAAAACGGCAAGACCAATGGCTACATACCTTACACACGGCAAATCTCCATGTACAGCGTTCTCCGCCACACGACTCCATCACCGCAAGAAGCTTGGAGCCTGCGGTTTGTCCCAGAGGAGCAAACGCCGAAGCCCATCCATCGCCCCACCAAACCTCTTGGATCTGCCTTTGAGCGCATACATCCCATTCGAGCTTTCTCCCATCACTGCCGCCACGTTGGCACTGGTTGTCCTGACTGAGAAGAGGTATAAGTTGAAATCACCGTTTTCTTACTTGCAGACATCTCTATTCTGTCCTTACTCTTGACCTCCCCCCGCCAGCTGCCACCAGATTCCCACCACGCAACTTGAATTACAACCCGCAGTCTACGATTTTAAACTGTCGAACTTAAACCCTCTGAAACCAGAAGTAGAGGACTACTCATAAACACAATGGCCGCTCAGCAGAAAGATCCCGAGCAACTGGCTCTAGCTCGCCAGTTCAATCACACGCCTACGGGCGACCAGTACGAGAGAATGGTCTCTGGCATGCTGTAAGTGCCTGAAGCATTGCATAATATTGTCAAGGTGATGTCCATGCTGACTCTCTATCCTCAATAGCTACGATGCATTCACACCCGAGCTCAACGCAGCCCGCTTCAAGGCCCGCCGCTGGTGCCACGAATACAACACCACCTTCCCCGAAGACCCTAACGCCAACTTCGACACAGTGGCTGCAGACCGCCTCGTCAAGCTAAAAGAGTTGATGGGGCATGTGGGAGAGGATGTTTTCATCGAGCCGCCTTTCCGTGTGGACTACGGATGCAACATCAGCGTAGGCGACCGGTAAGAGCAAGCGTGAAGAACAACTGTGCGAGTAGGGCTGACAGTCGGGACACAGCTTCTACGCCAACTTCAATCTTACGATCTTGGACTGCGGCCTGGTCACTATTGGCAATACGGTCATGTTCGGGCCCAACGTGTCTATCATGGCTGCCACACATGAGACGGAGGTGCAATCAAGACGCGATAACATCGAGTATGCGAAGCCTGTTGTGATTGGTGATGACTGCTGGATTGGCGGACACACGGTAATCTTGCCTGGTGTGACTATCGGGCAGGGTTGTACAATCGCGGCGGGTGCGGTGGTGACGAAGGACATCCCTGCCTGGAGCGTCGCCATGGGCGTGCCGGCGAGAGTCGTGAAGAAGGTGACGCCTCTGAAAGATGCGCAGAAGTAAAGATGGCGAGGACGTGTTATATACGGACGCTATAAAGATCGACGCCGCGAGTGCCAGGGAGAGCGGGTTCCTACATTGAACCCAGGTTACTGCCCATCATGCATAGTCGCAATTGCACAAATTAAGAAATTAGTTCGATTGAAGACGACATAACAAACGTGCTAATTAAGCATGAAATGCAACAGAAACGCCGCTCCAGAGTACTAAGTATTCGCATGCTACCAGAAACTGACGGCTAACTGATGAGCATGCTAATTAGTGGTTCTCGAAATACTTGCAAATTAGCTTGTATTTAATCTACCTAGCACGAGCTATGGACGCCTATGTCTTTTATGCAATATGCACTGTCAGCTTGCATGCATCCTCCCGTACTCAGCTCCGCCAACTAGCCTCTATGCGTAACACTTACCAAGAATCGCTACACCTCGCAGCGCTAGATAGAAACATTGACGACTAACACACTCTTATCCCCTTCTTATCGCCAACTCGAAGCTTCCCTCACATGTTTCTTGCTTTACAGACATGTCACTCATACTATGTGTTAGCTGACAGATCATAACCAATCCATCCCTGAATAGTATGCACACAGGCCGCGATGCGCAGCCAACCAGATCTCGATGGGAGTACAGACGGGAGAGAAGATGTAGAAGACGGCCGAGTTAAAGCTATGCCAGCTGCCACCACTCCATCCATACCGTCGTCCGTGATATCGGGAAATAGATCAGGCACAGCAACCGACCCTCACCACCGCTCGCGACCATCTCTCATCCAAGGCACGCGACCTTCATCGGACGACAAACTCACAGACGACCTCTTACATTCTCCCGCACTGCCATCGAGACCCCAATCGCAACTCGTAGACACCGACCAGCCTATACCGGTCGAAGCCGCAGTTTGGGACTGGCAAGCACCAACCTTCGCCGCGCCAATACAATCTGAGACTACAGACCAGTCAACGTACTTCTACGAACCTCAAGGCGAACTCTTGCTCCACCAGGCTACCGGGACTGTCGGTGCACGAGCGGACGAGTTCAGTATTCCCGGCCCTGTAGTCTCCCCGACATCAAATCACACACAGCCAGCACTCAATCCTCTCGAGGCTTTGCTAGCCAACTCCAGAGCTGCGGAAGATAGTAGCGTGCGTATCGGTGCGAAGCGCAAATCAGCACCAGACGTTTACGAAGCCGCGGCGAAACGGCCGACTTTGGATATGGTGGAGGTTGATCGAACTGTGCACCGCATGGATGCTCAAAGTGGCAAAACCTCGCCGATTGCTGATAGAAGAAACCTGCCTGCGTCGCATCCTTCTGCTTCGGCTGCTCCTATGGTGCTGCCGGCACGAAAGGTGTTTCCGATTCAGATTGGGGACAAGCTGTTTCGGCTGAGTGGTGCTTCGATTAGTTCTGATGGTAAGTCAATGTTTAGGGGCAGTATCATTTTGTCCAGTGGGCAAACCACGTCCTGAGTGTAATACATCCTCACGATCAGAACGAGGGAAAGCCCCATTATTGTTGCAACTTGTGAAACTTCACCATACTGACTATCGAGCAACAGCACCCTCGTACTTCTCTCAGTTCTTCGAAGAGCAGCTCCGGCAATGCTCATCATCCGGCAACCACAGCACGCACGATGCCAGTAGCGTGCGAACCCTCTACATCGACCGCGATCCGTCAACGTTTTGTGATATTTCGCTCCACTTGCAAGGCTACCACATCGAGCCACGAGACGCAACACATTTCGTGAAATTGTTCGCAGACGCGCAGTTTTTCAGCCGTAAGTGATCAAAATAAGACATTACATTGTTGCTACTACTACTTCCAGAGCACTTTTTCGCTGACCGATCTCAAAGTCCCACGCCTGACCTCCCAACTCTTCTCCTCCCCAATCTACATCACAATCGGATCGGTTCCCTTTCAGATCCCACGCGACCTCTTCTCGACCTCGCCCGGCAACGAACCCAACTACTTCACCCTCGGCTTCCACGCTTTCTTCACCACGCCGTCCGAAGTCTTCCCGGGCCTCTCGCAACGAAGCCTCCTACGGCCGCCCTCCCTCCTACCACCAAACGTCCCAAACCGTGATGCAGAAGTCTTCGCAGACCTGCTCCTCATGCTGAAAGGCTATGAGGTCGAGATTCGAAGCGATAAACACCGACAGAACCTGCTGCGCGATGCACGATATTTCAACTTTAGAGGGCTAGAGCAGCGGCTTATCACACATCGGATTTCGTTCAACTCCAGGAAGGAAGTCGAGGAGATCGAGATCCGGCTTGAGGATGTGCGGCAGTCGGGGATTTCTTTCGTCGCTGACAAAGATGGGGTCGATGGGAGCGAGCGACGGGGGGTTGCCAGCGGGGAAGTGTACTACGCAAGACCGTACGTGGATGACGAGCCTCGTGGACTGATACTGGAGATTGGCGATGCAGATGGGGTGGAGGTATTGCTAGATGTTGGGGGACGAATTGGAGGGGTGGGATTCGAGAGGCAGACTGCTGCGCGGGTGAGAAGGCTCGCTGGCATTGTCAATGAGAAAGTCGGACTGCCCGCGTTGACAGCGCGTGGTGGAGGCAAGGCAGCAGGCGAAGCGGCCAGCACGACATTTGGCTTACGGTGCGAGATTGGACCTGAGGCGGATGTTGTCATTGACAAAGAGAGGTGGAAGATCGTTTGTGAAGACGACGAGGCTAGAATGGATGTTGAGAAGGAGGGGGGACGAGAACGCGTTTGGATGGTGAAGAAGAGCCAGTGGAGGGTAAAGGTTGGTTCTCTGGACTTGAAAAAGATATATCTGGAAGCTGTCAAGCTTGAGGGGTATAGTTGTGAGAGGGCAAGGGTTGAGGGAAGGTCATTCCTATGATGAGATAGATATATTGGATGTTTAGAATGCCTGGAATGAGATGACCATATTGTCTAGTCTCATTCCGAGTGGTTGTAAGCCGAATGATTTGATGGTTGTAGCATTAGTCCCCGAATGAAAGTTGATCCTGGAATTGTTCTCCATAACCTAAAGTAAATTTCCAACAGTAGACACGTGAACATGAATTTTCCTAATCGGCCAGATGCGAAAGTGCAAATGTCGATATGCCAGGATGTTCCGTGGACAATCTTCTAGATATTGCGGATGTTAGCGGGACGATCGATCGCCAAGCCAAATGAAGGAGGAAACGGGCGAGCTCCGAACCCTGGAGTAAATTAGCAGGACAGGGAAGGGCAAGTTTGCAAGTGGTTTGATGTGATCGGCAGTAGTTGGGCGCTGGCAGAAAGTCTCGCCACCACTAAACACACACCACCCACTGACCATCCGCCAGGCCCCGAGATTGGACGTTGCGACTACCATTTCTCAAGACTCCTATCCTGCTACATCCTCTGTATCTACAACGCACCATCCGACAAGTTCTGCATACACTCCCTTGGTATTGCGCATTAATCGTCTTGTTACACGCCGCGAAGGATTAGGCACTCGCAATCCGCCGAGCAACGCGAACAAGAAACGAGACTGATCGTAAACATTTTACATCTTCACGCGACAATGCCAGGACGAACGCTCCCTACCCTGCCTACGGCCGAGGTCGCCAAGCACAACACCGCAAAGTCCTGCTACGTGACAGTCGGCACCAAGGTTTACGACATCACACCTTTCCTCGACGACCATCCAGGCGGCGCAGACCTTGTACTCGAATACGGTGGAAAAGATGTAAAGGAGATCATGGAGGATGAGGTCTCCCACACGCACAGCGAGGCCGCATGGGAGATACTGGACGACCACCTCATCGGCTTCGTGGCCACCAACGATGTAATGGAGGGTGTCAAGGACAGCCAGGATCCATTCTCGATTGTACCGATGGAGCCGTCGAAGAAGGGAATGCAGGAGCTTGAGAAGCTTGGAAGAGACGGAGATGTCAAGGCGCGCACACAGGTGGAAGTTGGCAAGAACCAGGCTGGCCAGCCGGTCTATGCGAGCACAGGCATGAGCAACGAGGACGATCTGAGCAAGGAGACCGACATTCGTGATGACTACAAGACACACAAGTTCCTCGACCTTGAGCGACCGCTGTTCATGCAGGTCTTCAACGGAGGTTTCAGCAAGGACTTCTACTTGCAGCAAGTGCACCGTCCCCGTCACTACAAGGGCGGCGACTCAGCGCCTCTATTCGGTAACTTCCTCGAACCTCTCACCAAGACTCCCTGGTACGTCGTGCCATCGTTCTGGCTCCCGCCCGTTGCCTACGGCACCTACCTCGCAGCAACCCACTTCTCCAACCCGTTGGTAACAATTGCATACTGGCTTGTCGGCCTTGCCATCTGGACAATAGTCGAATACGGCCTGCACAGATGTCTCTTCCATATCGACGACTACCTCCCCGACAACCGCTTCGCCATCACCGCACACTTCCTGCTCCACGGCATCCACCACTACCTCCCCATGGACCGCCTGCGCCTCGTCATGCCTCCCACGCTATTCCTGGTCCTCGCCACACCATTCTGGAAGCTCGCCCACACCGTCTTCTTCTACAACTGGTACGCTGCGGTCGCAGTCTACAGCGGCGGCATCTTCGGCTACGTCTGCTACGACTGCACCCACTACTTCCTGCACCACAAGAGGTAAGTCCACTCATTCCGCAGAGACAGCAACCCTTTGAGAATATGAAATCTAACAACCCTCCCAGCCTCCCGGCCTACTGGCGCGAACTCAAGAAGTACCACCTGCAGCACCACTTCGCCGACTACGAGAACGGCTTCGGCGTCACCAGCCGCTTCTGGGACCGCGTCTTCGGCACCGAGCTGCCGCCTCCACCTCAGCCTAAGGTGATCAAGACGACTTAAGCTCGCTTTCTAGGACTTGCATGTGACAAATGTACGAATGTGATACGCAGGTGTGGGCATGGACGGATGGCGTTAATTTGGGCTCATAGGAGCCAGATATACATATGGGAGGGGGTTTTAACTTAGGATAATTGAGTCACAGGGAGAGCACGAATTTGGCTCTTTAAACTCACTGTCGTGAAGACGGCAATTTGTAATTGTAATGAATAGAGATATTTTCAACTTCAGACATGGGGGTTTTGAACGGTTTTTTTAAAGGCTGTTCACTACTAAGACTGTTTCCTACTTGAAGTGCTGTTTTTCCCTGTTGTCGTCCGTCCCGAAAGCATTTCCTGGCTCGTCCGGCTGTAATAGTACACTCAGTCGCTCTCGACTCAAATCCAAAACCGCGCAGTAAACGCCTTCGCAGTCCGTCCCATGCCAACCACATAATCATACAACCCGCCGAAAACTTTTCTCAGAACACCCTTCATGACCATCGCGTCATCATACACCAACAAACGCCACTCATCGGTCGTTGACATCGGCGTCAACATCAACTCGGAGCCCACCTACAGCTCTTCATCCGAGCGAGCAAGCTCCGTCTCGACATTTGTCTGAATATGACCCCAGAACCTGCCAGTACCTCTCCTCAGGAAGCCGTCGTACTCGGCATCCTGGCCCTCACCCGGAGGCAGTCCCACGCGGAATTTCCAGAGTTTCAGTGCCGCCATCTCGCGATCGGTCAGCCAGGGCACGATCCTGCCGATGTAGTCGTCTTTGCTGGTCTGCATGTGCGGGCGGAGCTGCTCGGCGCGGTGGCGGAACCACATGTTGACGGGGACGGGATAGACCAGATCGAATCGGGCGGGGACCATGGTCGGACCGACATCGATAGCAGATTGGTCCATAGTGGCCTGGTTGGGGAGGACGACATAGCCGCAGGAGGCGAATGTGATTTTCTTGTAAGGAGCTGAACCGAGCTGTGGCTCCGACGGTGCTCCACTAAAAGAGTCAGGCTCTTGGGGGACGGGCTGCAAAAATTGTCTGAGGTCTTCGATAACGCACGGCCAGCAGCCCTGGCGGAATTGTTGCCTAACTCCAACGTGGACCTGGAGATAGCTTTGTAGCTCATGTTTCAAACTGGCGGTCATAGACACAGACTCAAGGGTGAGAGTCTTGCCTGTGACTGCGGCGGGTGTTCGTGTCGAGGCGAGCTGCAATAGCGCCTGTGGGCTGATCCAGCAGTTCACGAGACTTAAGTCTTTAAGGTGATCGAAGGCCAAGACATCAGGATCAGACCGAAGAAGTTGATCAAGCGCCGCAATTGGCGCAGGCATAAGGTTGTTGTTACGCCCGAACATACCTTTGGCGTTTTCACCTCCTTGGGTGTAGCCAATCCGCAGTCTTTTGATCTCCTCGAGGGCTATGATCCGATGGATGATTGCGAGGAATGTGCTCACAGCGAGAGAAGGGGCAATAGGATGGGTCACAGCGCATCCAGCCTCGTCTTTGTCAACCACACGCCAGTCGGGGCTCACAAGCAGAGTGACATCTCGGACACTTGGCAGAGCCGCCCAGAAAGCGTCACGGTCGAGCTTGGAGAGCAATCCGCTAGAGATCTTTGATATCGTCACCTTCGTGATTTGGTGGAAGACCTGAGGATTGTCGTGGATTGCCAGGATGTAAGTATCCAGGAAAGCACTTTGCGCCCAGCCAGTCTCGAGAATCCACTGATTCTGCTCGCTGGTCAGGTTGGCAGGCGACAGTGGCGGTTCAGATTCATGTGCGGTGTAAGTACTCATCTCCGCAGACGTTGTATAGATGACACCAACGATAGGCGTGGCAAGGTCGACCCCGCTGAAGATGCCATCCGTCTCGAAGAAGGGCCAGAGAGTAGAATCGTCGTACTCGGTTGCCGATGCCACGGTAGGCAGTTGCACAGATCCACCACGGCTCCACGTCAATATGCATGACATCAATCTCTCTTTGCTAAGCCGAGCGTCGGTCGTGAAGGTGCTATGTGAGTGGCGCAGATGGGACCACAGGTGTTCGAGGCCGTTAGAGCTGGGTCTATGGCTGAGGTCGGATTCATCGAAGACTGCAGCCGACCTATCGAAGATCATGTCGTGGTGCGATCGATCCGGGCCACCAAGGACGCCTAAACCACTGTCAAGAGACAGTCCGATTTCGCGCACGTTGGCCAACGTTGCCAATGCTGCTGTCATGCGCGGCGTCTCGTCTGCGATCTTCTCAAGACCTGCAAGTCTGCCGAATCGAGCGTACCCCGGTGGTGGCCAACTGTAACCACCGTGATATGCTTCCACGTACTTGACACCGTTACTCTTCACTTTTGCCATCGATAGGTCTGCTTCTGTCACCTCGAGGCGGATGCCGAACTTTTTCATGTGAGGACCAAATCCTTCGAATACACGCAGACCGTGTTTTGTAGCAGTACCGCTAGTTTTGCGGTAGTACATGCTGTCTCGATTTGCCTGCTGCAAGTGCGACATCTGTAGTGGGGAAGCTTGGGCGGCAGGTGGTTGAATGCTGCCAGGCTTGGATTGGTTAGAGAGGCGTGCCGAGACATCATCCTCGATCATATCGTACACTTCCGACGTGAACGGTACAACAACCTCTTTGAACAGTACACCAGACGTCTTGGATTCGAACTCTTTGCAAACCAGTCGCATGTTCCTGATGTCTCGATGGGACAGAGTTTCGGTGATTGTTTCGAAGAGCTCAACTGGGATTGTGCCGCATGGCCATTGGCCTACTGGTGCGGAAGTCATTTTTGATGCGAGAGGCAGGTGATGATCCGGTGTGGTAACAGCAGCAGCCGACGAATTTGCTGTCGCGACTTCATCAAGATCTCGCTGTGCTCGAGCACGATCGATGTAGCGTTTCGCCTCAGGGGATATGTCAAGCTGTCGAATTTTCGCCACCGGAACCGTGGGATTTTGTGTCAGTACTTCTGATGATTGTGGCGGCGCCATGGGAAGGCGCATAGCATGACGCCTACGGGCCTGGGCCTGAGCAAGAGCCCGAGTCCGAGCCTGAGCCTGAGCCTGAGCCTGAGCCTGAGCCTGAGCCTGAGCCTGAGCCTGAGCAAGAGCAAGAGCCCGAGCCCGAAGCTGAGCCTGATCCTGTGCTGTAAGGGCTGTCTCAGAGCGAGGTTGTGGAAGAGTTTTAGGTCCCTTGTTCACTAGAGGGAGGTATCGCACCCGAGCGGCGCTAGATGGGCCCGAATCAACCTTGCTCGCTTCAAAAAGGACTGCTGAGCCAATAATAGAACTTTCGAAATTTGCCTCAATGCCTTCACGGAAGCTGAAGTGAGGGGCGGCCTCGTCCACCAAGAGTTCCAGGTCATGGAGTGTGTTCACATTCGGCTTCGCGCCACTTTGAGACGGCTTGTGCTCAGCTGCGCTGGAGTCGGAAAGAGCGAAAGTACGATCAGCCAGGCCCTCGAACATTCCGCGTGAGTGTTGGTCGGCTGCATGCTCCGAGTTGTTTGTTGCTTCGAATTCGTTGTGAGCAAGTTCGGCGGCGTCGAATGCGGCGTTCAGTGTTTCGCTGGAAGGGTCACCTTGCAGTGCAGGCCCATTGGAGCCAAGCGGATCGTAACTCATGGTTCGGATTGATATTGTCTGGTTGCAATATCAATCGCGTGTGCTGCGGTGCAAGTTGGTTGTTTTTGTTTGTTGTGTCTCTGCGGTCGTTGGCTCTCCCCCAGACGCCGGCGCAGCTGGTGCGAGGCTGTGTGGAGGAGTAGGTTGAGGTGTTGAGGAGTGTCTGCAATAAGGAATGTGTTTTCTGTAAGAGAATGGATATTAGCTTGCTCTCATGTGGGTATGTTCTTCAACGATGGGCAGGCAGTGGTTGATGGTTGGCAGTGGTGGGTGGCTCGAGGTGGCTTATGGCTTTAGGTTCGCTCGAGGAAAGAGGCAGCCGTGCCAAGCGCGCGTCTTTCTTACAAAGGCAAGAACGCAGGCGACTGGGCCACAATACAATGCGATAAACCCAGTCACTCATCACTCACACGCGAAGTTACATGTGAAGAAATGACGCGCACGCTTTCTCAGTAATAGTTACTTCCTTCATCTGCGCCGCTTCACTGGGTCTGAAAAGGCACGAGTCACGTGATAAACAAATCCCGTGCGCATTTCATGTATGTACAGGCGCATGATCTGTTCTCTCAACCAGTTCGGTCGTTGCCAAAATACATGCTCCTCAAACGCCATTGCTCGTTCTAGCAGTCCAATCCCCCGTTGCGAATGCTTGCTTAGAACTCAGCGATCGTGTCGCCGCGCAGCTTGCCACGGAGGTCCCACTTGCCCTGTTTTAATGGTCAGTACGTTCGTCCAGCATGTTCTTCGAATAGTCCCAGGTTGTGCATCAAGTGACGCCCTTCGACTCCATGTTTCATCTGTCTCCGCTGGAAACAGCTGTTCGTGTCCATGAAGCAAATGTACTCACCTCGGTCTTGAAGGCCATGTAGAGGAAAGCAGAGGGGACGGCGATCACGTAGGCGAAGGACAAGAAAGCGGTGCGTCTGGTCCAGCGGAAGTATTCGTGTCTCTTGACGTACATGTCTAGCGACATGAGTTAGCGCTTGTCCAGTGGTTCGCACCCCCGTAAGTCATTGGTCGCTTCCTGCTCTTGTGCATTTCTTCCATGGTACCCTTGCGACGATTCCTTCGCATCCTACTCTTCATCTTCCATGCCACTGCCAGTTCCAGGTGTAGGGAAACGTACTCGCGTAGCGAACAAGCGCCGGGTCCAGGTTGACGGCTGCAGGCCTCAGTTAGCTTCCAGCTCGGCGCATTGATATTCCCAGAAGATCTCACCATTGCCGCCTGCCAGCTTCGCGAATGTGGGCCTCATGGTTGCAGTGTGGTATGTGTATTTGGTGCTCTCTAAAGGCCTGCCCTGTGATGGCTGCTATTGACGTCGCGCAAGAGCCCGCTCGCTCGCTCGGGGAAAGCGCGGCAGGGACGATCCCGCGGTTTCGCAGCCGTCAATCTTCACTACCTTGCTATAAGCACCACAGTTGCACTCCAACTGCCTTCTTCCTTCATCACCACGACATCCTGCTCTCTGACTGACACACGTACTTGTTGCACCACTGCATCAGAGTTTGTTCTTCGGATTTGCGCCCGTGTTCGTCACCCACCACTTTGTTATATCGCGACAAGCGCACCGCCCAAGCGTCTCTGTCAGCACCACGCCATCTTCGCGCACCGTCAACACGAAAGACCGGAAGCAGGCAGGGAGGAAGAATCTAGGGGTTGGAAGAGCTGAAGAGCCAGGCATTCACGCGCAGCGTAGACGGCCGGTGCTAGGAGCACAAGAAAACAAAAAGCAAAAAACACAGGAAGCGTGCGATCTCTAGCTAGTCAAAAAGCCACTACTTGCTGCCCTCGCGCTATTGTGGCAGAAGGCCGTAGTGCCACTTTTCTTCACGTGCTCTGCATTTGCGCACCACCATCAGACTCCTCGGCGTGATCTGACTCCCTTCTCCTCACTCCACAGCGTCGTGTCAACGGCACGGTATCATATACAAGCACCGGCCTCTCTCCACCGAGACGGTGCGTGTTAGATAGCATTTGCTCGCTTTGTGAAGTCGTTGCCTTGAAGTCATGTCTTCCCTTTCGCCCAGAGGCTCAATCTCCGGCAATGCCTCAGCCGCAGTCTCAGAAGATTTCGCAGACTCACTGCGCGACCTGACGCAGAACAACCGCTATGAGATCAGCAACTTGACCATCATCGCTAAGGAAAATACCGAGCATGCACAAGCTATTTCGAAAGCTCTCGAGAGCCACATCAAAACGGTAAGGCTCCAATTTGACATAGCAAGGAAGAAGCAGAAACAATTCCGTTTGCTATTGTTCGCTGGTTGTTGTTTGAATAGAGGCTTGACGCTGACACTTACAATAGGCAACACCAGCGCAAAAATTACCTGCGCTTTACGTCCTGGACTCGATAGTGAAGAACGTTGGAACACCATATACTGTCTATCTCGGCCGTGGTCTGTACAGCACGTACATGGAAGCTTATACTCTCGTGGATGGAAACGTGCGCAGAGCCATGGAAGGCATGCTCAAGACCTGGAAGGAACCAGTCCCTGGGTCCATGGACAAGCGACCCGTGTTCCCACCTGAGGTGGTCAGGCCGATCGAGAACGCGCTCATCAAAGCGAAGACAGCGGCTCTGCAGCATCAGCGTTTGCCACCGGCTGGCTACAAGAACACCCCAACGCCGCCACAAATGAACGGGCAATTTGGACCACCTCAGGGACAGTACGCCCAACAGCAGTACCAACGGCAACAACACACGCCACAGCCTGGACAACCACAGCCGCCATTTCAGTCGGCTCCTGTTCAACAGGGCGGTTATCCATACGCACAACCTCCACAACAACAGCCGCGCAACGACGTCGAATCTATCAAGCGCGATCTTGTCGGCGTCATAACCCAGACACAACGAGACTTCGCTTCAGATCCTAGCAGCCCGAAGATACAGCAGAAGCTGAAGGCACTCCTTGAGCTACAGCAAGTGCTGAACTCACAACAACTTCCGCCTCAATCACTTCAAGCTGTTGCCGCTCAGATTGCTCAGCTTGCAGTGCCAGCCACACCACAGCCCGTACCGACGCCTCCTGTGAGCTCTACACCGCAATGGCAGCCTCCAACGCAAGCGCCACAATTCCCATTCCAACCTCCTCCACCATTCGCGCAGCCTCCGTCGGCTCCGCCTTCGTTCATGCAGCAGCCACCGCCGATGCCTGCATTCAACCCTCAGCAGCTTGGCTCGCTTGCGGCACTCTTCCAGAATAATCAGAAGCCTAGCACACCGCAGATTCGCGAAGCAGCCCCTTCGCTTGAGCAAGCTCCTCACGCACAACTTCACAGTATCCAGAACCAACCCGCTGCCGCAACTACACCACAACTTGGCAGTGATCTGATTGCGTCCCTCACCAAAGCCGGTTTGATGAAACCACCGTCTGCCACACCCGCGGCCTCTACACCAACAGCTCCCACGCCGGCCGTTGTGCCACCGCCTACGGACCTAATGGCCATGCTTTCTACTCTCCACAAACGCAATCCCTCGCAGAACTCTGGTGGTGTTCTCCCTCAAATACCGCTGATGGCATCAGGCAAGCCAAATGTCCCCACTACCAACGCCGCGCTCAAGACCTTCCGTCCCGAGCTGCTTCGCGCACTGTACTCTGATCAGCCAAACCAATGCTCCACCTGCGGTCGCCGCTTCCTGTCCACTCCTGAGGGCCGCGCCAACAAAGCTCGCCACCTCGACTGGCACTTCCGCATCAACCAGCGCCTGGCTGAGTTCTCGGCCTCTCGCGCCGCTGCCCATCGTCACTGGTTCCCTGATGCCCGCGAATGGATGCAACTCGAAGACTTTGATGCATCCACTGCGAGCGCTGCAGACGGAGACGGAGCTGCAGGCTCGGGGGGTAAAGCAGGCTCTTCGGCCGCCAGCAAGACAAAGGGCCCTGAGGACATGTGGATTCGTGCACCGGCTGGCGTGACGAAACTCAATTGCCCTATCTGTTACGAAGACATGCGCAGCAGTCATCCCGAGGAACTTCAAGACTGGGTGTTCATGAATGCAGTCTACAACAACGGACGTGCGGTACACGCCACGTGCCTACAGGAGATGACAGGTTCTGTCCCTGGCCTGCAGCAAGCGCAGCAGCAGCAAAAGCAGGCACCCGCAGCGGCACCAGTTCAAATTCCGACGAGCTCTCTGCAGGCTGCCTTGGCTTCGTTGAGTCAAGGCACATTAGGCATGAGAGAAGGTAGCCGTACGCCGGATTCGACCTTGGGCAAGAGGAAGGCTGAAGGCGATGTCCCGGGATCTGCGGAGAAGATGAGAAGGGGAGGATGGTGATGTTGCCATTATTTTTCTTTGGCGATCTTGGCGTTCAATTACTTACTATGCTCTGGGGTTCTAGCGATGCATTATAACATGGAGGCTGCATGACAAGGAGAGAGTGGGCTCGTTTCGGTGAGAACAGGGAGGCAAGGTTGCCATCTCGTAAACCCATCGAATGTACAACAAATGCAAAACAATTCATCACGTCCAGTACCAAATCCATTTCATACACTAGTCTTTTCACAAACGTTCAATCTTGATAGCTTCATTAGGGACACTGACGCCCGTTAGCCCAGACTCTCACGCTTTGCGGGTCAAAAGCTAGAGGGAAAAGGCCTACTGCTCCTGCTCCTTGGCCATGGTCTTCTCCAAGCCCTTAACCATTCCTACATCAGCTTCTCCGTCCGCGTCGATACTCTGGCCCTTGACCGTGTTACTTACGTCTACGGGCACAGGAGGGCCGCGGAAGTGCTTGCGGCCGCGGACAAAGTACCAGCCGATGCTGATGGCTGCGAAGCCGGCGAAGACGACGGAGGCGTAGTTCATGGATTCAGCGGTAACGGGGAGGCTGGGTAGGGAAGTTAGCGACAGAATTGCTTGAGAGAGGGAGCGCGAATGAGTATGCAAATTTTGTCACTTACCTGACAGGCATGCAGAACAGCACAACGGCGAGGACGATCCAGACGAGGCAAGTGATGTTGATGGCGTAGCCAAAGCGGCCTAGCGAGAAGGTCGAGCCGCGTAGGAGCTCACGGCGACGCAAGACGGACACGAGAATGGGAAGACCGTAGCCGCAGGACAGGCAGATGGTTGCCACGCCTGTGAAAGAGTTGAACGCCGCGGTGCTGCCGAAGTAGATGAGACCGAGAAGGCAGTCGACGACGGTGGAGAGAACCAGGCCCCAGAGCGGGATGCCCAGACGCTTGTTGGTCTGGGCCCATAGGCGGGAGCCAGGAATGGCGCCGTCACGGGCGAAGGCGTACGTACAACGGCTGGATGCTGTGAGGGCGCCAGTGCCTGCGAAGATCTGAATACCGAGAATGAGGAACAAGAGACCGAAGCCACCTGCTGCGGAACCAGTGACCATCTTGAATAGAACGGTGATTGGTTGTCCAGCAGATGCGGCGAGCAGGACCTTGACGTCTGGCAAGACGAAAAGGATAGGAACGAGGTAGATGATACCTGTGAATCCAGCAGCGACCACAGACATGACCATTGCTTTGGGCACTTCACGAGCGGGATTCTGGACTTCTTCGCACATGGAAGCGACGAGGCCGTAACCGGTGAGGGTGTAAGCGGCCTGTAGCAGACCCACAAAGAACGCCCATCCAGCAGGCCAGCCGGATTCGCTCGCATCATAGTGAGAGAAAACAAACTCGCCACTGCGTCTGGTGTCGGCCATTGTGAGCAACGTGATGAGGATGATAATAACGCTTGCACCAGTCCAGTAGATGCACAGCTTGTTGATGAAGTCCAAGTACTTTGATCCGAACGCGTTGATCAGGAATGTGACAAGCATGATTGCCCAGAAGCAGAGCACTGTTTGCCAGGGAGTAGGTGCGAAGTCTTCCCGCCATAATGAGATGGCACTTAGTATGAGTTGGGCGCCACCGAAATTGATAGAGAGGGTCACTGTCCAGTTGCCAACGAGATTGAACCAGCCACAAACCCAGCTGGCTATAGGTGCCCACTCAGGCGTTGACATCATCGCAGACCAGTAGTATACACCTTCAGATCGAATCAGCTTTTGGTTTTCTGCGCAATATTGCAATAATCTCACCTCCAGCAGTAGGATACACAGCACAAATCTCCGCCAAACTGGCAGCAATGCTGATCGAGATCAAACTGATCAAGACCCAGCCCCAGAGCACAGTCACACTCTGGCCATCAGTCAAAGTAATGTACATGGTCGTCGAAAGGCCATATGGCACAGCCATAATGGCAAATGACAAACCGAGAACTGACAGCATGGACAAATTACGAGGCAGCTCTGACTTGTAGCCCATGCGAGCCAGATCGGCGTCTGCTGCAACGGCTGAATTTGATCGCATGGCGCCTGAAGAGGACGATCCACGCCGGACGTCCATGGCTGTGAGGTTGTGTGCGAGTGGTAGGAAGGAGAATGACTGCGTGGCAGTTCAATGTGTTCGAAGAGGACCGCAGTCGTCACAGTATAGTCGCGTGACACGCTATGTAAGAAGGGTAATAGTTTGTTCAGAAGCCAATGCCTGCCAGACCGCGTAGCCGAAGAAAGTAGGCTAGATGGGATATGTATGTATAGGTAAAGAAAGGCATACGCTCGGTCGATCTCTCAGCAGGCAGGCAGACGAAGGTGCGTGCATGCCCGATAGATAACAGCAGGGCGTAGTGAAGTCAGCGGCCGGGCGCCAGACACATCGGCACGATCACGAGGGGAATGGGTGCTGTAGCTGATTATCGCGGCCAGAACTCAAGAGGGCATGTGCACCCCGAACCTCTGCGACCAAGGGGACTAATCTACTCCACTCTCCACACCAATTATGGGCCTGGGCTGGGGCAAGCCACAATCGCCAATCGCCGCTGTGGGTGCGAGGAGTCAAGGGAGGAGAGATGATGCTGATAGCGGCGCCCGCTGCTGCAAGCCGTGACGACTGTTGCTCGCGCCGTCTTCGGGCTCGGCTTACTGTTGAGATCGCCTTATCGTGCCCTGCGCTATCCTGCCCACCTGAAACCCACTGCGGAACCATAATACTAATGAGTCGGCGTCTGCATCACTTTGATTCTGTCTATAGCAGCAGGAGCCACTATCGAGGATAAGATACGCTGCGTCAGAAAGTGTATCTGTTCTCGAAGGAAGCACGCTTGTCGTTTGATTATGATCAGTGATAGTGGCTGTTCTACGGTGGTAATTAATGACACGAGGTAGCGCCGACGAGATAGCTGACGAAGCAAGATAGATTGAAGTCGGCGAATCTTTGTTTTGGCGGCCTGTGGTTTGTGCACAGCCAGATATACAGACAAGAAAGATATGTGTAGAGATATACAATGTGAGCTTGACAGCCACCACCAAGTCCTTCGCTATGCGATAAGCAAATAATACAACATGAGAAAATGGGACGCCGGCCGCCTATACCCACTCCACGGGCTTCTTCAGCACTTGAAGCAGCCTGTCTTCCCGGCTGCTCTTGTCGGGCTCGTGTTGGTATTGCCATCTCGCTGTGAGCGGCAAGCTCATCAGGATGCTTTCGACGCGGGCACCAGGCGTGTTAAGACCGAATGCAGTACCTCTGTCGTGCACCAGGTTGAACTCGACGTAGCGGCCTCTGCGCAGCTGCTGCCATGCCTTCTCCTTCTCTGTGAACTGCATGTCTTTCCTCTTCTCCACGATAGGAAGGTACGAGGGCAGGAATGCGGATGCGCAGGTCTGGATGTAGTTGAAAAGTGACTCCTGGTCCTTCTCGGTCTCATCCAGGTCGTCGAAGAAGATGCCGCCCACTCCACGAGACTCGCCGCGATGGGGAATGTAGAAGTACTCGTCGCACCACTTCTTGAAGCGAGAATAGTACTCCTTGTCGTGCTTGTCGCAGGCGTCCTTGATGTTGCGGTGGAAGTGAATGACATCCTCGTCGAAGAGGTAGGAAGGCGTCAGATCTGTACCGCCTCCGAACCACCAAGCATTCGTAGAGCCATCCTCGTTTGCAGTCTCAAAGTAGCGGTAGTTCAAGTGAACCGTAGGAGCCATTGGGTTCACCGGGTGCACAACCAAGCTCAATCCAGCAGCGAAGAATTCCAAGCTCTCAACATCCGGGTCCAGCGCCTTGTGGTTGACTCTCATCTTGCTAATCGCCTGTCGGGGCAGCGTTCCGTACACCACTGAAATGTTCACACCAGCCTTCTCAAACACATTTCCGTCTTGCAGCACGCAGCTGGTTCCACCTCCGCCATTGGGGCGCTCCCACTTGTCGATTTGGAAGCGTTTGCCGTCGACGGCCTCAAGAGCTCGAACGATCTCCTCCTGCTTTGCCTTAATGAATTGTTCCATCCGTAGACGCATGGGAGATGCATCGGTCACGCCAGACTCGCGCTTACTGAGACTGTCCCTCTCTGCAATCGATGGAGCCTCGAGCTGCTGTTCCGCATCGCCGGTCACCTTGAAGGAGAAAAAGTCAGCCTGAACCACCATTGGATTGTCAGCGGTGATTGTCTTGTACCATTGAGTAGATCAGAGCGCTAATAAAGACGACTCCGACAGCAAGACGGGTCTTGGGAGCGACGACGGTGTTCTTGCCAACGCCACCTCCAGGCGGGACTGGCGGCCTTCCATTCATGTCGCCAATCCATCTGCGCTGGACTGCAGGCGATCGCCTACTGAAGGGCGCATTGCGGAGTGCAGGAGCTCTGCGCGCACGAGTGCACGATCGCAGAGCAGTATCTAGGAGCGGAGGACGAATACCAGCCATGTTGATAGAGATACAGAGGAAATAGAGAGGACAATGAGAGGTGAGGGGGAAGATGGAAGGGTTTTGGAGAACGTCATGAGCATCCAGACTGTAATTCCACTCTTCCAGCGTCCCTGAGCTTTAGCTTTGCTGACTGCCGCGGCTGACTGCGGCTTTTCATTGATTGATTTAATTGCACGCGCGCACTCCACCGCAGCTCCTGGTCAGCAACGCGCCAACTCTCTTGTGCTACTTTCCCCTTTGCGGCGGACTCCGACTTCGCATGCCACGCATACCGCCTACTCTACTTAGACTCGCAAGACGTCGGAATCGTCTGTTGCCGTCCCTGCTGCCGGTGTGTCGGGATTTGCCTTCGTCGCAGAACGAGCTGAGATGGCTCGGTGAGCACGCTACGGAGGTGGCCTCCAAGAAAGGTCTCACAGATGAGAAGTGTCTACTACAGCAATATGTGAGCCGCCGTGCGAAAGGCGAGCCGTTGCAGTATATACTAGGTACAGAGTTCTTCGGCGAGCTTGAAATCGAATGCAGGCCTGGTGTTCTTATTCCAAGGTTCGTTGGGTGGTCTACTTTCGTTCGATGCGTGTTCTGATGTTAGACTATGTAGACAAGAAACAGCTGCTTCTGTGTCTTATCTTGCCGAATCACTCTTGCACTCATGGAAGAAGAGCGGTGTTGTGGATTCGATCAATGTTCTCGACCTTTGCACGGGTACTGGCTGCATTCCTCTTCTGTTCCACCATGAGCTGTTCAAGCAGCCGAGCATTGCACCCAAGATTGGACGTGTTGTCGGAGTCGACATATCACCACAGGCTTTGAGACTCTCCGAAAGCAACAAGTCTAAGCAGTTACATGAGCAACATGTCGATGGGTCATCAAGTCCAATAAAGCTCGACAACCTTCGGAAGATGCAATTCGTCCACGCCGACATCCTCGCAGATGAGGAATCCTCGTCGAGTGTCATGAACAGACTTCGAGACATCAGCCCAGCCAAGCCAAACTACGAGGTCCTCATTTCTAACCCGCCTTATATTTCAAGCGCAGCATGTCGCATAACGACAGCGGCATCTGTTCGTCGCTACGAGCCCAAATTGGCCCTTGTGCCGCCACATTCGCCCACACAGCAAGTCGTCGAGGATGGCGACGCGTTCTACCCAAAGCTTTACGATATTGCAAAATCAGTGAACTCGAAGGTCGTGCTCTTCGAAGTGGCCGACATGGAGCAAGCTTGTCGTGTAGCTGCCATGGCTGGTAAACATTGGGCTATCGTAGAAATCTGGCGAGACGATCCTAGTGCTACTGCTGGCGAGACAGAGTACGCAGATGTCGGGTACAGAGATCGACGGAGAGTCAAAGTCAGAGGGCAGGGAAATGGGAGGTCTGTGGTTGCGTACACGGCTGAGGGTAGTCAGTGGTGCAATACTCATTGAAATCGGCTTGAAGCTCTACCTTCAATATATGCAATTGATGGTCATCTATATATAACCTCGTGCCACACACGAGTTGTGATAATGGTCAACTATTTACTTGTCAGCCGAGATACATTGCGGTTTGTGGCAGGCTTGCTGTATACGAATATGTAGTCAATCTCTTAGGTCTCATGTGCGAACGAACGGTGTCTTCGTAGCCGTCTTCTCGAAACCTGTCTCTTCAACATGACGGAGGTGTGGCAGTGGCTCTCTACCGGGCCCCTGAGAGGGTTTGAGCTACCGTGCGTTCTGTGAATGACCGCCTTTTAGAAACTCGCTTGATGGTTTGAAAGACCCAGGGACCCTCTCCGAGGACGCCCTTGTGCATCGCTTGGCCCTATGTCTCCTGTGTGTATGACGGTCATGTTGTTGCCAGACTAGACAAGAGACATCTTTGAAGCGCATTTGCTCTCTCCCGGCAGAGGGCATTAATGTCTCAACAAAAGACAAGCAAGGCGATGATTCCGATCCTACTCCAGTATTTGCGCATGCTCTCAGCACGGTGTGATTGTGTTGTGCTGAAATATAGACCTACATGCGATCGATCATGTGACCCCATACCCTTGGGTGCAACCCTAAGCGATATGCGCGCTAGCAGCGGCGTCCTTCAAGTCGCAGTTACACGTTCTCGAAGCTGTTGCACTTGCGACAGACCACCGCAACACCCTCGCCCTCTCATCTCGCTTCAAAATACCGCCACCTCACACTCTGCGCGAATACATCACTGGTGACTTGATTTGAGTGCTACAGGTGAGGCATTACGCCCGGCAGAATGGCCGCAGAACAGACAAAGGCGCGCAAGCCAACAAAAAACGAGCAGCGTCGCGCGCGCAAAAAGCAGGCGAAGACCGAGGTACGCCTTTCTTTCTATGCCAGTTTGCAATACAGTATGCTAACAGTGTGCTAGAGTTCGCAAACTCCAGCGCCCGAAACTGCCCACCATGCACCAAAGACCACAAACCCCGACGATGCGAGCGCAAACTTGCCTCTTCAGCCCGTACAGCCTGCCAAGGATGATCCGGTCCAAGACGTCCCGGCCGTAAACACAGACATTGAGATCACTGAAGACCACCCGCTCTACGCGCAATTCCGAAATGTGTTCGCCAAATTCCAGGAAGCCAATGACGAGGAGCAGCAGGACGCAGAAGTAGCGGCGGTTGAGCAAGAGCAGCGCTTCGACGAAGATGACAACATTCAGGGCGAAGACGAGGAGGAAGAGACCATACAAAGATTGTCGAAAAAGGCACGTAAGGCTGCGAACAAATTGAGCATCGCAGAGCTAAAGGCCATTGTGCGCAAACCTGAGGTGGTAGAGTGGACCGACACATCAGCACATGACCCGAGGTTGCTGGTCAATATCAAGAGTTCAAGGAACGTCGTGCCTGTGCCGAATCATTGGTCACTGAAGCGCGAGTACCTCAGCTCGAAACGCGGTGTTGAGAAGCCTGGATTTGCACTGCCCAAGTTCATTGTGGAGACTGGTATTTCTGATATGCGTGATGCTGTTCTGGAAAAGCAAGCAGAGGCAAGCTTGAAGTCGAGGCAACGCGACCGCGTACAACCGAAGATGGGAAAGCTCGATGTCGACTACCAAAAACTCTACGAAGCATTCTTCCGCCGTCAAACGAAGCCCAACCTCACAAGGTACGGCGAGGTTTACTACGAAGGTAAGGAGTACGAGACGAACTTGCGCCACCTGCGACCTGGTGAGTTGAGCGAGGAGCTGAAAGAAGCCCTCAACATGCCGCCTGGTGCGCCTCCACCCTGGCTCATCAACCAACAACGCTTTGGCCCGCCACCATCATATCCTGCGATGAAGATCCCAGGCTTGAACGCTGCACCACCACCTGGCGCGCAGTGGGGCTTCCATGCCGGTGGCTACGGCAAGCCCCCACTTGATGACCAAGGTAAGCCTTTGTGGGGAGGTGATGTCTTTGGCGTTGCAGAGCAGGACGATCAGGCAGACCAGGCTTCGAAGGCAGCTCCGGTGGACAAGAGCATCTGGGGCGAGTTGGCGCCGCCAGAGGATGACGAGGAGGAAGAGGAGGAAGAGGAGGACGAAGACGAGGAAGACGACGATGAGGATGGCAGAGAAGAAGATGTGGGCCGTGGCACCGAGACGCCTTTCGCTGGCACCGAGACTCCCGGCGGCATTTACAGTACGGTGCCAACGGACATGGGCACCCAGAGTATGGCCGACGAGTTCAATTTGCGTAAGCAACGCCGCGGCGACACGACCGAGGATTCTCATTACCCACGCTCTGCTGGCACAGTGCTCAACGAGCGTTCCATCCGCAACGAGGGCTTCTTCGGTGGCGAGCGCGCCTATGATCTTTCGAACGCTCGTGGTGGGCCTGCGATCCCTGTACTCGGCTCTGACCGTGACGACCGAGGCAGAAAGAGGAAGGCTGGAGATCTGGACGTCTCGGTGGACATGGATGCTTTAGAGAGGGATGACAAGCTTAGCAAAGACGAAATCAAGAAGAGGTACGACGAACAGCGCGAGAGGGAGAACGCTGGTGGCTGGTCAGGAGCAGTGGACCGCGACGATCTGAGCTCGATGATCGCGGAAGAAGGTGCAAAGAGACTCAAGAAGGACAGAGAGCGCGCGAACAGGAGATGAAGGGGGATGGACCTATGAGTATGGATGGATTTTCAAGATTGGTTTTGAGCGAGGAGTTCATGGGAAATGTCAAGAACAAATGGGAGAGCAGTGTAAAATACCGATGAGAGAACGCTACGCAAAGATGGGCTTTGTGTGTGAAGGAATGTTGGATCAAGAATCGAGAGTATCAAGAGCATGAATGCAACAGCCTACGAGATTCGACGTGAAGCGACATCTGGATCACTTACTAACGTGTATGATGCTATTGCGTGCGGTGGTATAACTGATACGGTCATTTCTTGGAATAACGAATGCGCGATGGCCTGGCTCGTTACTCAAGAAATGAATGCTATTGGAATCAGGAAGAGTACGAGATGGAGGAACATCAAGACGATGCAGGGCGGATGTCATGAGGAAGAGCGGACGAATACATGTCACAAAGCTGCGTGCACGTCGCGAACTCAGCATGAACTGCAAATATTGATGCGCTGGTCTCGCCGTCACCAGTTCGACGTTGACGTTGAGTGCAGGTGAACCAGGGGATGATCGGCACGTGAGATTGTTAACTAGCGCCAAGCGCAAGCACCTCCGCGAAGTCCGATGGAGCATCTTCGCTTCGACCATCTTTTTGTTTACACAGCAACCATCATTCAGCTCCACCACATCTGCTGAGCCGATCCGCGACATTCGGCAATATCCTGACAGAGGCAGTGCGATCATTTGTACTGCACATACAGCGCGACAAAAAATAGCCCATCATGGATAGAGACAGAAGGTATGTTTGCTCTGGAAGTATACATGTGCAACGAAGAGCCACAGTGAAGTGGTTCTCTTGCGACATGTTATATACATGACTTTGACACAGGAACCGGCTTCTTTTTCAAGCTCACTAAGACTGACCGTCATACAGCAGACCGCTCGACATCCCGCCTGAGGACCGATATGGTAGCCGTGGCCAGTCCTACCGTCCTGGAGGCCGCTCGCCTCGTGCCGACTCCTACCGCGCTCGCTCCCCTCCACCAGCTCGTCGCGCTTATGTTCCTGCCCGCGGACGCAGCCGCAGCCCTCCTCTTCGTGGGGACACCTACCGCAGACGCTCACCTTCGCCGAGAGACAGGTACCAAGCACCCAGAGGCGGCGACAGCTACCGTGCGCGACCTCGCTCTCCGCTTCCTGTGAGAAGAGAAGATCTCCCTAGGGACGACTTATTCAGAAGAGACCCAGAAAGAGAGCCCAGAAGAGACTTTAGGGGTGAGAGAGAATTCCGGGACGACAGGTCGTACCGTGATGAGAGGGAATTCAGAGATGACAGAGGATACACTGCCGCGCGCTCGCCTCCGCGTTACCGTGAGAGAGAGCGCTCTCCTCTACCTCTGAAGCGCACACGCGAGGCCTCGCCGATTGGTAGCAGAGGACGTAGGACCCCTCCACCGGCAAAGCGCGAAAGACTGGCTAGCCCGGCCCCAAGAGGCAGATACGATGACTTCCCTCCGTCTCGGAATGGTAGCCCGCCTCGCCGTGGTTTCTCTCCCCGCGGAGAGCGCTCGCCGATGGCTCGCGGTGTGACTCGTGGATACAGACGTGCAGACTCCCGCTCACCACTCAGGAGGAATGACAGGAATGACCCTAGAGAAATCAATGACTGGCGCCGTCCTAATGCTGCACCTGCTCCGGCACCCGCACCACGCTCACCTTCCCCAGCCAGGGCCAACAGACAGCCTTACGAAGAGTTTGACGAGCGTGGCATGGACTCTGTTGCTACTTCACGTCGTTCATCTCCTCCCTTACACAGATCTGCAGTTCAGCCTTCCATTGACGAGAGACCAAGCCGCCCGGCCGCAAGAGATCCTTACGAAAGCCGGGAACCTTACCGTGCACCACGCTCACCTAGAGCCAGGGATCCTTCGCCTCCTCCTCCCGTGACTGGGGACCGTGACTATCCCACCGAGCGTTCGTATGACCAGGAAGACCGTATCCCGCCACCTCGCGAACCATATCGGGCTGACGATCTGCCAGTCCGCGCCCCGCCGACGGGCCCATCTAGTGGATACCGCGCTCCTTCAAGCTCCATGGCTCCGCCCACTGGTCCTGCTGCCGCTGCCGTTTCTGTTTCTGCACATGCCAGAGCGCCTGCTGCTCCTCCATCCGGCCCACGTAGCGACATAGCTCCTCGAGGTGGTTTCGGCGGCCCTCGTGGTCGCGGTGGCTTCGGTAGTGACTTTGCGCCTCGTGGTAGGGGAGGCTTTGGTGGCCCCGGCTTCCGCGGTGGCAGAGGCGGCGGTCCATCGCCAGGTGGTTACGGCCGTGGGCAGGGCTATGTTGAGCGCGACCAGCAAGATTTCACACCACACCAAGGCCCTCCTTCAGGTCCTCGCGGATCCTTCTCATCTCAAGGCCCTCCTACTCCTTTCCGTCAGAACAGCAACTCTACCGCTACCACTTACCCTCGTTCCCAACGATTCGCACCCAATGGCCAAGCTATCCCCGACACTCCTACAGGCCCTCGTGCCAGCGTCTCTGCTGCTTCTGGTAGTGCACCCACACCCTATCGCCGTCCAACCGAATCAACTATTCCCACAGGTCCTAGCAATGCTAGTATCAACAACAATGCCATCCCATCTGGGCCTGCAAGCGACCGACGCCGCGAATCAGAGATTCACAACTCCTACCCTAGCCAAGCCACCAACGCCAACAGCAGCGTCCATCCTGCTCTCCGTGACCTCCCTCAAATCATTCCTGGAGGCCGCAAAGCTTCACCCAAAATCGACCGCTCCCGTCTTGACAAGCTTGACGAAGAGGCCGAGAAGTTGCGCCGCCAGATCGAGGAGAAAGAGGCCAAGAAGCGGAAGGCGCTGCGTGACTGGGAACGCATGTCCAGGGAGAGTGAGACGGCACGTGTGAGGAGCGAATTGGCAGAAGAGGCTCTCAGGGGCTTCGTCGAGGAGGAGGCCATGGGAGCTGCTTTCTGAAGAGGAACTGATGTTAATGATCTGTTTGCGATTTGATGATGATGATTCTTGGTTTTGGTCATGAGATCGGGTCGGCTAGCGAGGTGCTCGGGGTTTTGCTTTTGCTATGGTAATAAGTGCAAGATTGGCTGGCTCTGGTCCGGAAGGCCGTGGAAAGTAGCTCTTATTTCGTACTCTGTTCATCTTTCCTTTCGACATCTCTACTTAAGACAGATGCCTCAGTTCTCCCACTTTCACTGACATTGGGCCTACGTCAGGCAACCACCTAATGAAGGGTCGTGCCTGCCGCTTGAGTGAACCGTGAGGGCTGATGAGTCGCATACAGCGGGATCATCCTCAACAGCCACGACAACGCGCGACTGTTTGTTTCCGCTCTTGCTCACCCATCCCCACGCACTAATTGCGTTTGACATCCGGCGCACTGCTACGACCACGTCTTAAGATGTCCACCTCGATCGCTGCTCAGTCTGGCTCAGAGCACGTCCAAGTCCATCCGAGTTCAGATCAGTCAAAAGAAGCTGCCGATGGTCTTTCCGCACTCGCACTCGCTGGACACGATGCCAACTCGGCCAACAACATGCATTTGCCAGGAATAGGGGCGCCGATTGTGCAAGAATCAAGGTTGCCCACCGAGGGCAAGAGAGGTGACTGGCATGAACTCGCCTTGCCACTCACCATTCGCGAGCGGGTCATCATGGATGTGACGGCTACAATCAAGGACAAGCCGGACTGGGAGCGCAAAGTGTTCGACGAGACCGTTGTGGCTAAATGGAGATCAGAGGCGCTTCTGGCAAACGAAATTGTACCGAGCGAGCACCGGAGCACTAATGGAGTCACCAGGGAAGACGAGCAGGCAGATGAGTCTGAGTCCGAAGGCGCATTCTCACCGTCGAGGCAGAGGGTCGTTACAGAGAGTTTGTTCCTATACGTGAGTCTGATCGCATGGTTGTGCACATATTGCAAAGTAGCTAATTCCTCCTAGTGCATTGAAGAATTAAGAGACCAGGCAGCCGACTCACAAGCGAGCGGTATCACAGAGGTGATGGATGCAAACGCAGCCGTCTACATTTCAGACACAGCCGTGAGCCAAGAGACAAAGACCGCCTTGCAATCAGGCGTGGTGCCACTCGAAGACATTTCAGACTCCCAAAAAGACTGGCATCCAGGCTCCAACGGCAAAGTACTCGATCTGGTGCATCCCTCGCTTTTCCCTCTCATGTACGGCACCTCCAAATTTCTGGCTGAGGGAAAAGTGCCTCTCGGGAATTGTGCAGACTATACCGGACGCGGAGAAACAGTTCCTCCTGTCGACATCATGACTACGTGGTGGCCAGAAGAGTACTCCTACAAGTATCAGTGGCTGCCTTGCGATGTCTTTGTTGATGCGGCCGGCGAGGCTAGCATCACGAGCTACATCAACAACTTGCATCCTGAGACCCACCGAGAGTTGTACGACACGATTGAGCAGGTGATCACCAACGCACTCCCGTTGTGGAAGAAGGCGGTACGGTCTACTTTGTATCGCTATGCGCGTCCCAGACTGGTCGTTGAGGGCGATGGATATGATCACGACGCCGCGGCTCTGGTTGAGGAGGAGAGGTGGCAACGACGGAAAGAGCGAGAACAAGGTCAAAGCAGAGACTACTTTGGTACTGGAAGCGAGGAGTTACAGTGGAAAGATAAAGAAGGAGATAATGGTGAAGATGGGGAAGAAGACGACAATCATGAAGATGGAGAAGAAGATGGCAATCATGTGGAAGAAGTTGAAGATGGAGTAGATGACGATGAAGAAGAAGAAGAAGAAGAAGAGGAGGAGGAGGAGGAGGAGGAGGAGTGCTACAAGAACAAGTACATCCAGGTTCCAGACCCAGCCCCTTACCAGTTCCGAGAGAGGCAGGCTACAGACGAAGACGCCAGCACTTTTGACGCCACTTTCTCAGGCAACAGCTTCCAAGTCATCGTGAAGCTTGCCAGCATTCATCTGACGCCGGAAAACCCAACCTACGACGGAGGAACGTGGCATGTCGATGTTAGAGACTCTCCCTATCCATTATGCTGTCCGACGGCGTGCTAATCACATCACTTCTAGGGTTTGCTCAACGAGCATATCTGTGCCAGCGCACTTTACTACTATGACAGCTCCAATGTGTCAGACTCCTACGTCACCTTCCGCGAAAGCGTCAACGGGCTCTTTCTGTCTTTCTCCGACTACAACTTCCCAAAAAGGCCCTCATACGATCAGCACCGCCACCGTCTCCGAGAAATCTACGGCATGGAGGACACTGTATGAGCCCACCGGTCCCCAGAATCACTCGATGTCTCCCAATCACTGACATTCGTAATCATCAGGTAGGACCAATTCAAGTCCTGGGCAAAATACTGACCCGCGAAAACCGCCTCCTCGTCTTCCCAAACGTGCTCCAGCACCGCGTCGTCCCCTTCAGCCTCGCCGACGCGACAAAGCCAGGCCACAGCAAGCTCTTGGCCCTCTTCCTCGTAGACCCAAATATCCCCATCCCGTCCACTGCCAATATCCCACCCCAACAGCGCGATTGGTGGGCGCAGCAAATCAACCATGACGGCGCTCTGGGCAAGCTTCCGCAAGAACTCGCAGACCGCGTCTATGATGCCGTGCGCGACTTTCCGATCAGCATGGGGAGAGCGAAGCACGTGCGGGAGGAGTTGATGGAGGAGCGGAGAGCTCAGCTTGTTGAGACGGAGCAGAGGTAGAAGTACGACTAATACTATTTTTGCGAGCATTGAATATTTCTTACCTTGTGGCAACTTTGCAGATTGCTTGCAACGAATGGTAGCGGGGCGTGTTTTGGGTGGAAGACGTGCATGCAGACAGAGTCCCGTAGCCATGTGGGCGTCGTCAGTTAAATGACAATGGTTTCTATTTCGTAGGTCGCGCGAGAGCTGCAGTCGTTAAAAGTCTCTCGATTGCACCGAAGCAATTAGCCTACTACACATCTTTGCGAAAGTCTGCCACAATACCAATCAACGAGTGAAAGATGCAAGCTTCAAAGTCGTTCTTCATCAATCTGTATCAAAATTACGGGTCCCGCGCTAATTACAAAAAGACCTAGATCCCAAACCAAAAGCTCGCTAACCAAGAGCAACCAACAAAAGGGCTATCAGATCAATTATTCATCAACGGTAGGCGGTTGAGCGCCGCGGCGGCTTGATCCTACATCAGGCGCAGAATCCGATCCAGCTGTACGGTCGACACTGGCTCTGCCCTTCTTGTCAATGCTCACGCGTTTCCCCTCGGCGGCCGTGAGGCCTACGCCGCCCAACTTCTCCTCGTCCAGGCCTCGTCCGTCGATTGCATCAGCGTCGCCGGCCAGGACGCCTGTCGCGCCCATTTTCGTGCGGCGGATCTCGAGGGACTTCTTTGGTTTCTTGGCTTCGGCTGCGCGCTTGGCTTCCATTGACTTCCGGCTGAGCTCGAGGCCTTCGAATTGGCTGAGGGTGTCTTCGTCGACGATGTCGATGCCCAGTTCTTCCTCCTCGTGCTTCTGTTGGATTCTCTTGATGGCTTCCTTCGTCAAGTCCTGGCGGAAGATACGGTCGAGAACTTCCTTCTTGCGTGTACGCTTGTCGCCAATGGAGATGAGGATACCAGCGGCGATGTTACATGAAAGGGAGAAGGACAGGATGACGGCCGTCAGAGCTGCAGGTCGAACCTCGTAGTGGATGGTCCAGGTGCAAGTACCAAGTGCGACTTGGAAAATACTGTGGAAATCCAGGAGGACGACAATAGCGACGAGCAAGCGCAGTGGGAAGGCGTGATGGGTGGATGTCTCGTGAGGTTTGTAGAAAGTATGAGTCTTGGCGAATTTGGCTTGGTGATATTGCAGACGCCTTTGTTGAGTCGGAGTCAGCACAGTGTATTCGTATCTGCCGGCCATGTCGGCCGCTGTCGCTCCAGCTTCGAGATCTCTGTCCGCCGCGCTTGACCTTCGTGCTGGTAAATCGTTGTGGTCTTCGAGTGCTGGCAAGTGTTGCTTCTCGCGAAGCTCCCAAGTTTTGTGATGGTACTTGGCGATGTAGCACATATGGTATGTGTCGACGGCACGGAACGGAGCAAGTCCGTCACCCATGAGAGCGAATAGAGCGACCAAAGTCAGATCAATGATGTCGATGATGTAATCTTGCTTGCCATCAACATAGATCCATCCGATTAAACAGAAAACCCAGGCTGCACCGAAAAGCGTGACCAGGGTAGCGTAAACTGTGACGAACAAACCAAGTGGCTTGCTGACGTACTTGCCGAAGCCGCGCATGCTTCTCTTGAAACCTTCTCGGCGAGAATGCAGTAGGTGGCGAACGTGATCATTCAGCTCGTCAAGATCTTCGTCCGACCAGCCGTCAAGTCTGACACCATGGGGCAACACAGCATAGTGAGATTCGGTTAACTGCGAAGAAACGGAGTTTCTCCTATTTGAGCTTTCCGCGACAGGATCCTCGGTGTCTTGTGTATTTGGCAGAACTGGCGACTTCTTCACATCGCCTTCAGGTCGGGATGCTGTTGTTCCAGCTCGCCTGCGTGGTATGCTGACAGTGCCATCCTCATTCTTTACTCCATATCCAGGATCAGTACCAGTAGGAGCACGTTTGGTGAGGTCGTAGGTAGGTCGGCGGTTCACCAGGCGACCAAGATCCGGAACGAAGAGAGAGTTTTGCATATTGGTGAGAGTTCCAAGTGTTTGTACCTCAGGGTCTAGCACGAGTCAGCATAAAAGTATCATCGTAAAAGCGAGTTCGAAACGTACCAATCAAGTCCAACAGGCTCACAACGTCAGCATCGTATTCGCGGTCAGCAGCGAGTTCCTGCTGTCGAGGGGGTAGAACGCCACTTCTAAGGCGTCGTAGACCTCGAGTCTGACGTGCAGCATTGCCGGCACTGTTCAACGCTTGAGCATTGCCAGTATCAGAAGTGTTGGTAGTCGATCTTTGAAGGTTGTTGAAGGGCTGGGGAATATCATCTGGACGAGACTGGACTGGCTGAAGGCCACGAGCCTCTTGCGCGGAGGTAGCCTGTCCCTCGACGATGGAGGGCATGAACGGCTCGGCAGTATGTTGCCTGGTAAGATCATCGTTTAAGATTTCATGAAGCACCGGCCGTTGGGGAGCAGAGGAGCTGCGTCTACGACCGACAGTCCCGGGGTCTGCGAAATCGCGTTCTGCGGGCTCGTTGGTGTCAGAGCCTCTAGAGAGGGGTCTCGTGACAGAGGTGTTTGAAGGAAGCCGTCGGATCCTAATGCTTGAAGGCGTTCGCATGCTCTCGCGCGAGCCGCCGACGTTCAGAAGAGGTCTGCCGGAAGAGTTCATCCGAGGCGTTTGGGAATTCTGAGGATTTGAATACCCACGCGAACGCCCGCCGGGAGTAGATGGGTTCATTTTGAAGTTTGGTTGTTGAGTCCTGAAGAGAGAGCCTCTTTCCGGATGGTGCCTGCCAGATATCTGCTCGGTCTAAGGGCAATTATCAGATTTGCCCTGGCTGAGAAAGATCTTGCCACAGGGTCCGGGACGAATGAAAACAAGCGCGAAGAGTGTGCTCAAGCGTGAGCCCTCGTTGACAGACTCGTGACAGAAGTTTCCGGCGGCATCCGGGAGAGTAGAGGTTCCGAAGTGCTTGCAAGAAGAGCGTAGTGGACTATGCTTCAAAGGCAGTCCAATATATCCCCAGGGACGATGTCGGTGGTGTGTGGGGAGGTTGAGTTTGGGGGATAGGAAGCAAAACACGGTGGATGGCGCGCGCGTGCGACAGTGCTGAGGAGTGATTAGGAGGCTAGACGTCAGAGGTATGGGACGAGCAGGGTGGAAGCGTGGAGCGGCTAGCACGGCCCACCGCTAAAGCCAACTTAATCCTGGAGCCGATCCTCCAAGCGAAACTGCAACTGCTCTAGCGCCTGTGCCTTGACGAAACCACCCGCCATCCAATTGCTTGTGTTGGGAAGACACGGCTGAAACCTGATACACTTACACTACACTTATACCTGCTGCTACTCTGCGTGCTGTGGCCAAGTCGACGATACATACAGACGACACCTTCTTCACACCCAGATCACGTGCAGCTTTACGCTGACACCCAACGCCACAACAAATCACTTTCCGAGCATATTGCCGAGCCGCCCGTTGTTGCCCGCAACGCGTAAGTGTAAGCACTACCTCTGCGCCAGCCCGGCATATCAAGATGATGAATCTCGCCTGTGCCGATAGGAAGCTTGGGTGGTGGCGGCGGCGGCGCTGTCGAGCCATTTCGCCGGGGCTGCAGACTGCTTAGTAAAATGCCACTCAGCGATGACATAGGTCGTGGCCTTTTAAATACGTCTCAATCTCTGACCCGTGTGCACATGGAGCGGACGGCAATTTGTATGCTTGGTCACTAGACGGGCGATGGTGAAATTGCTTGTATCTGCCGAGCGTGCTGTCAACGGACTACCCTCCGCGAATCCCTGCGTACAAATCTTGGATCGAGCGATGCGCACCAATCTCTTTTGTTGACGACATGTCGATCAACGTGGCGCTGTGATTTTTTTTTTTTTTTTTGAGCCTCTCGAGAATCCTTATCTCTGTCTTGATGATAGGCGCTATTAAAGATATAGATCATGCGTGTGTTGGATGTGACCATCACGTGCACACATCAAAGATACTGTCAAGTAGTCATTCCTCACGCTCGTCAATATCCCGGACATGTACTAAACCATAACCATCGATCATTCATCAGTACCGTCATCGCAATCACCAACACAATTCCCATCGACCTCTCAACGTCCCACACATACGCTAAGCCGTCAACTCATCACACATATACACACCATCATAATAATCTCCAGGCACAATCAGCGTCGGACCAGTCTCGTTGCCGAACAACACCATATCCTCGCTCGTGCTGTACTCCGGCCAAGTATGTCCCAGACCATTCATCGGCTCATCGGAAGACTGTGCGGCCAACGAGTACCAGAAGCCTTAAATCTCTGGTCAGCCCAAGTTCAGGCGACATGGCAGATGGAAAAGGATGTGGCATACCTTCCATGGAGTAGCTAGTCTCCCACTCAAGCTCTGTTGAATTACCACGGAACTCGTAGTGCGTGCCGAAGACGAGGGGGATGTCGGCTAGATATCAATGTGGTGTTAGTGGACAGTTCCTGACAGGTAAGCTTGAGGATTTTGGAAAACCTACAGCTGTGCATGGCCCCAAGCCAATAGCGAGGCGTGATGTTGGAGAAGTTGCCTGCGGACAGGTAGCGGTAGGTCTCTAGACCGTATTGCACTCGGAGGCTTTGTATCATATCGCAGTCAGTGGAATTTCGATGGTGTACGTTCTTGCGAAGCCACTTTACCTCGTTTCTTTCTCGACACCACAGCCCACGCTTTGCAAGAAAGGGAAAGTGACGTTCTTCGGTGGAGGAGAGTCTGGAGATGCGAACGCAGCGCCTTCGTTGACCGTGTTTCCCAGGATTAGAGGCTATGTCTGTTAGCTGTGTCCGTATCACGATGCAACGATAGTTCCGGTCGAACCCACCACTTTCGCCACTTGGCCATCTTCAAGACGCGCAGTATTGTTCTCGAACAACGTCACGCCATCAGCGACAGGACTGAATCGAGGAACATTCTCGCCGTTCCTGATGATGTCGTGCAGCTTGTCGTTGTCAGCCGCCTGCATGCAAGTGAGCTCTTCATCAGCATTGAGACCATCACAGCCAAGTTGCTTGGCCAATACTGTGAAAGCGGTGGTGTTGGCCGAGTTGATCTGGCTGGTGGTGCCGGATTGCGCAACGATGCCAGCGACGATGGGGTCTTCAGGGTTGGCATAACCGTACGAGTTCGCGGCATTGCCTCCTGCGGATTGGCCCCAGAGGATCATATGGTCTGGGTCGCCGCTTGTGGAGTGTCAGTACAGTCGACGATCAGTCAAGAGGTGATGGACATACCCGAAAGCTTCGACGTTCTCGCGTAGCCACTCGACGCTGTAATAGGATCAGTACACTGTCTACAATCATTGCACAGTATTACTTACACCAGCCTGATATCAGCAAGACCAGCATTAACAGGCGCCGCACGAGCTCCAGGGTATCCCCAAACGCTCAAACGATAGCTGGAAGCAAGGTCAGTCGCTGGCAATGTCCGAGACCTCGACGCGCCACTCACTTGAACGTAACAACGATATGCGTCTGCGTCCTCTGTACCCAATGATCGGGAACCTGGTACGGAGCATGGCCGCCACCCTCCTGGAAGCCACCGCCACAGACTAGAAAACGTCAGTCGAAGACTCCCAAGCCCACCAAAGACCTCAACGACAAACTCACTCCAAATAATCACTGGCACCTTCTTCTGCCGCCTCTGCCTCCTCCCACCGCCGCTACCACCACCAAGCGTCTTCCTCGGTCCCCAAATATTAAGATACAAGCAATCCTCCGCCTGAGGATCCGTGTTCTGAAACTCCGGCACGACGAGCCAGAAGACACTAGGCCCCGGGCCGCCGTTCTGCATGCAAATGGGCTTATACGCGGTTGTGGAGAGCTCACCGGCGTAAGCAGCGGGTTTGGGAGGCAGGAAGCGTTGGTCACCGACGGGTGGAGCGCCGTAGGGGACGCCGAGCCATTGCTTCACGTCTGGGACGTCTGAGTCAACGAAGCCGGTAAATGTGCCTGCTTTGGAGCGGGCTGTGAGGTCGTTGGCACGGTGGGGCCAGCCTTTGCCTTTGCCTCTGCCTGGGCTGGCTAGGGCGGATGTTATGGCTAGGGAGAAGAGGATAGATGGTGCGGGACGCATTGCTGTTGGCTCTACGGCTTGATTTGGTTATGTTCAAGAGAAACGATCGTTCTTGTTGGCCTTCGAGGGCAACGACGCGGCAAGCCGTTGCATCTTATAGCTCCACCGGGAGCATTGTTTTTACCATCAACATCCCATACCATCATATTGCAGATATCCCCATGAGGGGTTACGATGACGAACTCCGGTTAATAGTAACAACGCCCAATCGTTGGTCAACGGCAGGCTACCATCGTCATGGGAGATGCTCGACAGTAGAGAGCAACAAGCCAAGGACGGCGAGAACAGCAATGGAGATGCACCGAATATGCATACCAGCAACAGTGAGATCGAGTGGGGATGATTCCCCCCGCATGATCCTGCGTAGATCGCAAGAAGCTTGCAGAGAGTTGGTTTTATCCAGGAGTGCGGGCAGAAGCAGGACGCGATGTAACGAAGTAACGGAAGGAAACTTGGAGGTCGGAGATTGTTTCGTCCGATACTGAAGCTTGAGACCAGCCATGTCCATGATCTAACAAAACGACCAGTGACTCGCTCACACCTAAATGAGTGTTGTCGAGATAATTAGAGTATATACCAAGCCCTAACAAGTGATCGCCCACAAAATCCAGGTACAGACATAGGGCTCGACAGTAACTTACCTTTACTCGCAATCACAGAGCCCGAGTTAGGACCAAGCCAACAATATTGCCGCGTAGCCGTAACCTCAGGCTGATATGGCAGTATAGGTAAGTCCTGCTCATGACGTACCTTCTAACTGCATCGATTCTTGGGGAGCTCGCGCCAGCCGATGATATCTGACAGGAGTCTCATTGGGACGCAACAAAGTTCTCATGAGCAGGCTCACTCGGATCAGCTGACGTGAACCCAACCCTCGGCACCAGTCGATGCAACTCGGACCGGAGAGTCAACGGAGGCCAGTATTGGCCGGAGTCATTGTGAATTGTGTGTCGGCCCGTGACAATAGATATTCCAGTGGTGCAGCCGGTCGAGAATCATGCGCGTAACAAGAGGCAGCCAGCATGGCCATCCCTCGCCCCACTAGACAAGGACTGTAAATATTCCGTTGCTCATCACGTCGCAGCCTGAGTCGTTGATCAGTGCTGCAAGCATGGATGCAGTGTAGTCAAAATAACCATCAACGCCCAAGCTTTTTCCAGCTTTCAGCTGAAACGCACCTTCCTCGCTCCTTCGCTTGCAACTTCGATCTATACAAACAGGCGAAGGAATTCACGTACACCCTGTTGATATGATGTGGTCTTTCACATTGACACAAGAAATAAGATACAGCAGTGGAATGGCTCATGCGATCACAGGTTGAGATCTTTTCTTGCAATTTTCGAATAAGTGGTGTTATTCTAACAAAGCAGCGATAGCGAATGTGCCGCCCTTGATCTACACATAGACCTGTCCTCTACTCCTTTTCTCTCTCGAACTCCACAATCAACACTTCCAAGATGGAAAGAACGATGGAGGATTGAAGAAGAGGTTTATCGAGCGATCTATCGTATAGTACGCCTTCCTACCACCGACCATCACCACTATATGAATAACAAAGTGGTTCCACCTTTTTCCCCGAACGCCGCGCTAGAGCGCACCAAGAATCGAAAGAAGAAGCGGAATTAAAGCACAGCATCTTCTGATAAAGACTTTTTGTGACGGGATCGATTAGACCGGCGTCGAAAGCGAGCGAGTGCGTGATGATGTGGCTGTTGCGAAGCGATAGGCGCAGAACGCTATCAGCGCAGCCAGAGCGCGGGATGATTGCGTGCCGTTCGCGCTGGCTGGAGTTGTCCATGCTTCATGGCAACTGCGAGATGCATGTGTGCAGTGAGCGAAGAAAGAGTATTATCCCGCTCTCTATAGCTCGTACCACTGTCTCTTGAGGTGTGCGGGCAACTCCTTCTCGTCGGCCTTCTCCTTGGGAGCGATCTTGTTGGGGGTGACACCATGGCCGTTGCGGTTGCGGTAGAAGAGGACGTTGGCGTTCTCGCCCTCGGCGCCGTCGTTGGCCTCGACCCACTGGCACCAGCGGGCGGTCTTGTAAATGGCGCGGAGGAAGCCCCAGCTGCCACCCTCGACGTCGGCGCGGTAGTGCTTGCCCATGACAGGCTTGATGGCCTCGGTGGCCTCGTCGGCGTGGTAGAAGGGGATTGTAGAGATGTAGTGGTGAAGGACGTGGGTCTCGATGATGCCGTGGAAGATCTGGCGGCCGATGAAGCCGAACTCGCGGTCAATGGTTGCGGCGGCACCACGGGCAAAGTTCCAGGTCTCGCCGGTGTAGTGAGGGAGGGAGGGGTCGGTGTGCTGGAGATAGGTAATAGCGACTGTAAGGAGAACGTTAGTTTTTGCGAAGAAGATAGAGTATACTTTCGAAAATGCTTACCGAGCCAGTGGTGGACCCAGAACCAGGGAACGATGTACCAAACGAAGACAGCCTGGAAACCGTAGATCTTGCCAACGAGAGTGAGGACGGAGAGAGTGATAGCGAGACCAAGGTCACTGAGGAGGATCAACTTCTCGTCCTTGCGCTCGTAGAGAGGGCTGTTGGGAAGGAAGTGGGAGACACCACCGCCGAAGCCGTTGTACCTGCCAGCACCCTTGCCCTCAGTCTGCTTGTGGTGGTTGTTGTGGCCAGTGACGTTGAAGAAGAGGTACATGGGCCAGCCACCAAGCTGCTGACCGATCATGTGGAAAGTGGTGTAGACGGGAGTCTCCTCGAGGAGCTCGTGCATCTCGTGGATAGCAGCGCCGGTGCGGGTAGCGAAGACCTCGCGAGTCTTAGGCACGAAGACCATGTCGCGCTCCATGTTGCCGGTGGCCTTGTGGTGCTTGCCGTGGCTGATCTTCCAGGAGAAGTAGGGGACGAGGAGGGCAGAGTGGCAGAACCAACCGACAAAGTCGTTCAGGGTCTTGCTGTCAGAGAAAGACTGGTGACCGCACTCGTGGGCAAGAACCCAGAGACCGGTACCGACAAGACCCTGGATGACGGTGTAGATAGCCCACAGGGCCCAACGAATGCCGTAGGAGGGAATGTTCTCAGGAGTGACAAACTTGTTGAAGAGGTAGAAAGTGCCAACGAGGGTAGCAATGTCACGGGCAACGTAGTAGAGGCCAGTGGCAGCGGAGCGCTCGAAGCAGTGCTTGGGAATGGCATTGCGGATGTCGTTGATGGTGTAGTCGGGAATAGTGAACTCGTTGCCGTATCCATCGATCAATTTCTTCTCCTTCACGGCGGGCTTCCTCTCTTGGTAGTCATCCTCGGAGGCGAGCGAGGAGAGGGAAGTGGAGGATGCAGAGGCAGTGGGCGAATCGTTGGGAGAGGCGAAAGCGGTGGAGGGAGTAGAGTCGGCGGTCCTGGTACGCCTGGTGGACGCTCTCTGAGGGAGGGCGGTGGTGCTCATTTTGAACGATCGATCGAAATGATTGATGGGTGGGTTGTTGAGGAAGAGAGCGAGACGGAGGTCAGAGTTGCCAGAAGAGGAATACTCGACTCGACAACTGCTGCTTTAGAGGTGCGAAAGGCGTGCCTGGGTGGGTGGAGGAATGGTTGGGGGACCGCAGAGCTGGGAGCTACAATGTAGCTTGGCGGTGTTGGGAAAGTCGGGTGCAGGGGAGGTGCAGCAACGAAGGACGAGACAAGCTCTGGGGTCGAGTGTACGGAGAAAAAAGAAGAAGAGAAGGAGGAGGAAGGGGAGACGGCGATATTAGGCTCGTCGAAGAAAAGGACACGATCTTCTGCGGGCTTGGGAGAGGAGTGGCGGCGAGCGATATTCGGGCGGTCTGTACCCTTCATTTTTCGACCAACGACGAGCGACACATCCCGACCAACGGGCTAGCGTGGCAGACACGCACGGCCGGTATGGGGGAAGAAGCCTGCCTGCATGATGCCCTGCGCTCGCGCCATGACCTACACGCAGCCATTGGTTGGTGCGAGGCGTCGAAACGGGTGGTCAATGGTGTGTATTACGAGATTATTGTATATAGTATTGTTTGCACCAACGTGGGTGATGGTGGCAGACTCGCGCGCAAAGCTATAGGGCACAAGGATTATTTCCAGAGATGTTGACAGACAGGGGGACGGAGATCTGCAGGGCCAACGTCCCTTGCCTTCCTCGAGCAAGAGAAGAGCCGCGGTCCACGCCAAGCCCATCGAGAAGCAGCAGAAGCCCTGCAGAAGGAGAAGACGAGGTGGCAGCAGGGAATAATCATCGGAGAATCTCTCACATAAACACACACCAGATAATGCCACCTCTCGCACCTCTCCTGTCGCTCTCCCATCTCCCCATCACTCCACTCTCTCTCGACTGCCAGGGTCTCTCGTCCCCGCCCACCTGCAGGCACTGCACCGCGATCGCCGCTCCCAAGCAAATCCCGCCCGCACAAACGCCGCCTCAACACCCTACCAGCGCCAAACCTCACCGCACCAAACAGAAGAAAAAATTACCTGCACTACTGCTAATATCCCCACCGCCTCGCCTCGCGCCCCCCTCCGATGTCCCTCCTAGATCTAGCAAGTCAGCAACCCACGCGCTTGGACGCCCTCACGCCTTTTTAGCCTTGTTTTCCCAAGGTTTCACACAGACTACTGCTGCAGCACGCGTTTCCACCCGTCCTTCCAGACCTTCCTTTTGCCATACCAAGCCTTCATCCCTCATTTCCCCGGTCAGTGCTCTCTACACGCGTGCGGCGGAAGATTCAGGGCCTTGCCGCGTGTGTGTGTCTCGCCTCGCAGACTGCAGGGCTGTGTAGTTTTATTAGTACGTGCAGTCTAGTCTAGGGAGTCTAGTAGAGCAATAGCCTCGGGTGAGTAGTCGAGCTGTCCCAAGTAGAGTGCTGTAGAATGGCAGTACTGCTGCTACTGCTAGCAGTGAGCGCGCTTGTCTCACGAAAATAGCCTTCGCCATGCTATGATCGCCCGGCTCGTTGAGCTCTCAGCGGCATGCATGAGGCAGAACCGAAGGAAGGCTTTGCACTCGCTTGCTCGCTTGTCTTGTCTGACCTCACACTGCGCTGCTCGTGGCTGCCTGATACCTGATACACACGTATTCACATGTCGATGACAGCGAACATCACTTCATGTGACAGAGAGATCAGCTACACATGATGGCACGCCCGTCTCTACTTTCGCATGTGAATGCGCCCGCAATTGCCAATCATCTCTGCTCTCGTCGCTGGGTGGTGGAGACACGGGCGTCGATTGGACGCTGTGAGCATGCGAGTCTCGAGTATGATACGACGAGGGAGGGGGAACCCTGGACTCTATCGCATGTGAAGACGATAAGCACGCAAGAGGGCTTCTCGTCGCTGGGATGATGTTCTCGACTTGCTGTAGAAGGCACATCGGATCGGATCAGATGACCTTCCTTCGATATGGGCAGTTCCGCCTTAATGTCCACCCGACCTAACCCAATCTCGCTCTCAATCTCAATTCCACTCTCTCTTGCCCCGGGATCTCCCCAGATCGCGCATTGGTCTAGGAGATACTACTTCTGCGCACCACTGAGGCATGCAAAAAACCTTCCCACAGCACTTGGAAACCCCCGACATTCGAGCAGTCAGCCCAGCAGAAGGTTCATCGTCCAAGCGAAAAACTAAACGGCCAACAGCCACCTATGCAAGTCACCCGGCTCCTGTGCGCAAGAACGGGCAACCCGAGCAAAACGACTCGCAGTAACGGCAAAAAAGCGCCACATTCGTAAGAAACCGTTAGCTTAGCCAGCCAAGGAGCGAAGTACAGTACTGCAGTATGATTTGTGATAGTTCCCGATGAAACTCAAAAAATGTGAAAGTGGTCCGATAATAATGTCAGGCACCCTCTTGCAGCGTGTACATTGTTATTTGGCATGCAGTAGTAACTACTTTCCAAGTACTGTGCTCCCCCCATCCGCCCACATCTCGCCTTGTTTGTGACGACCAGCTTTATGAATTTTTCTCCCACACACGTTGCTAGGCGTGCTCTTAATAGATCATACAGGGCTGATTGATTGGCTTGAATAATAGAACACGCCTATGCATGTATCTGTACACACATGAAGCATCGAAGATTCGTAGCAGTCGCTGTCCGTTTCTTCTGCGCAACGGTCGAATGGGCTGAGCGAAGGGGTCAGGTGGCGGGCGAGTAGTGTCACAGAACAATTTACCATAAAAGGTTAAAGCTAGACTCTGGTGGGGACGGAGAGTCGAGGACATTGATGGTCGTTTGTTGTTCTGATTGTTTTGTTGGGTATAATTATACTGTTTTTTTATTTTTCTTATTGTACTTGTAGTTTGTTCTTTTAAGTAGTATCTTTCTTCTCGCATAAGCTGCCGTTGAAATCGCCGCTGCGGAACTACCTTTCTTCTTGTTCTTCTCTTCTTCATTCCTCTTTCGCGCGCATCTTCTATCCAGAAAGACCCGCTACCCGATGCTGTTCATGTTGAAATATCATTAGTCGTATACACTCACGCCCTCACGCCGTCTCGCTCAAACCCAAGTCCAAATCAAATCGTTGTCAAACAATTGCTGACAACAATCTAAGCACGGTCAGGCCACAGCTCCTTGGCAACCTCCTTCACGAGCGCGAGCTTCGCGAACATCTTCTCCTCGGTCATGCCCTCGGCGCCGACAGCAACACTGGCAAAGCCGCACTGCGGGCTGATACCAATGTTCTCCATGGCCTCCTGAACGCTCCTGCCCTGGCCATCGGCGATGATCTTCGCGGCCTCGAGAACCTTCTGCTTGATGGTCTCCTTGTCCTCGAGCTCGGGCTCCTTGGTGGTGACCACACCGAGGACGACGTTCTTGTGCTGCGGCAGGAAGCGCAGGGGCTCGAAGCCACCGGACCTGTTGTTGTCGTACTCGAGGTAGAAGGTGTCGTAGTTGAGCGTCTTGAAGAAGCGCTCGGCGATCTTCTCGTAGCTGCCCTCGCTGAAGTGCATGCTCTTGCTGAAGTTACCACGGCAGATGTGCAGACCAACGTGCAGGTCATCCGGGCGGCCGACGAGGGTGTCGTTGTGCGCTTGCAGGTACAGGTCGAAGAGCTTGTCGGGGTCTTCGCCGTCGGACTTGAGGCCCGCCAGCATGTCGTCGGAGCAGAAGTAGGCGAGGGTGGGGTCGTCGATCTGGATGTTGCGAAGACCGTCATCGTACAGGGTCTTGAACTCCTTGCGGTACGCGTCGGCCAGGTCGGCGAAGAAGTCGGCGTCGTTGGAGTAGGCGTCCTTGCTGTAGCACTTGCCGGGGGCGAGGCGCAGGTGGAAGTAGCAGGGTGGCGGCATGGTGAACTTGCACTCGCCGACCTTGTCAGCCGAGACGGTGCTCTTGAGCTGGCGCCAGTTCTCGAGGTACGGGCTCTGGTTGTACTTGATCTTGCCCTCGCAGACGACAGCCATGGGGTAGTTCTTGCCGGCCTTCTTGAGGGCAGCAATTGGAGGGGCACTCAGGCGAGCAAGGTCCCACGGCACGTTCTCGATCTCACGCATGCCCTCGAGCTTCTCGAAGAAGCCGGAGAAGTAGTACTTGCGGTCGAACTCGCCGTTGCTGATAGCGCGGACATCGTTGTCGAGCTGCTTCTGGACAATGTCGGAGATGGCGGCAGACTGGACCTGCTTGAGCTCGTCCTGGGTGATCTCGCCCTTGGAAGCCTTGTCCTGAGCAGTAGCAACGGACTCAGGACGAATGAGGGAGCCAATGTGGTCGGCGTGGAAGGGGAGCTTGGTGACGGGCATGGTGGCGGTATAGGAAGATGTTTGTGAGGAGGGGGAGAAGGAGGAGGAAAGGCAAGAGGGAAGTGTAGGAAACAGGTGCAAGTCCTCGTATATCTCTTTCTATCACGAACGGAAACCTGAGTCGCGTCTCGTCCGATGTAGGGGAGTTCAAGAAAGGGAAATTGGCCGGTGACTACCCAGCAATGCCAATCCTACCGTCCGCCAGCAGTGTCATTCGGCAGTCATCGACTTTTTTGCCCCTCGGCGCCGCAATTCCTCCTCTCTGTTGTCGCAACCGGCCGTTCGCGCACCTGTTAGAGCGAGGATAGCCACAGCGCGCCAGCGGCTATTTGGCTGTTTTCGAACTGCCGTGATTCTCTGCGAGTGGGACCAGCCTTTCTCGCCCGCCGGCTACGCAGGACGTCCAACAGGTTGGCGAGAAGACAGCGGCACCGCGGGGTCCTTCACTTGCCGATGTCTTCGAGATCCGCATTTCAGGGTTTGCTAGCTCCATCTTCGGCAAGTGGGCAGCCAGGCGTGCCGATAGGGTCTCCTGTCGGTTTTTGATGTGAGAGATGCAGAGGTATAGCTGACTGGAAACATGTCTAATACATCTTGTTCTGTTGTTGTGTATGTTACTGTATTACATTGGAGGCCAGCGTCTTCTGCTCATGCGGCCTGTCTCCAGCGACCCTAACTCGTCCAATGTGTTGAGTTGGTAGGGACCCCAACCTTCGCGCTGTAAATTGTGGTCGGAGCCCGAGTGGATCTGTTAGTGGACGATGTCCCGCGATAGCAGTAATAGATATGACCAAGTCGCTTAGGAACGGTAGAGCCTCAGAAGTCGCCGGTCGGCCAGCGAATGTGAACATGAAACTTGACGGTCGAGGAAGACAGCAGGCACGAGCAAAGCTTCGCTTCCCCGACGTATGCCCTCTCAGCTCTGAGACAACTCTCCAACGGGTCGAGCAGCGAGTCAGCCAGTCCTCGTGGGAGTTGAGTTTGTCCGATATATAAACATCCTGAAAACATGTCGTTACAGGTTCAAGGTTTTTGAGGCTCACGATCGTACATGAACAGTTGAACTTAGACGATCGTGTGGTTAGGGTTAGTGCTTTGTAGATACAGAACATCTGGAAACATTGCAGGTAAAGTTATGTGTACATGTGATATCGAATTGCGTGATAAAAGAAAAAACGGCAAAGGCATTCATCCGGAATGGCACTGTTACCTTTCGCTTGTAAATGCCCGTTCCAATGAGCAATTGTCTACCTACCTGAGCGGATCAATATGCAGAATTTGGTAACTTTCAAACCCCAACAGTACACGTACATGGTGGAGGAACGCAAGTGTGCAGACAATCACTTCAAGCAAAGGAGAATCGTAACAATATGATCTCAGCAATTGATCATAATACACAAACATACATGTCGCTAACAGTAAGCATCAAATCATCGTCACGCCAATCAGTTTCCGCCATACCGACCTCCTGTCAAGAAATGCCACATGGACGTCTCATGCTCGACCAAACATCAACACCAACTCCAATCACAAGCCGCAGCAGTGCTCGACCGCCATAGCATTAGTAGAAACATCACTCCGTTTCCTCATCGTCCACAACCACAACCGGCTCGCACTTAGAGCACTTCGCCTGCTCCGTCTGCGCCCTACAAGAAAAAGATGCGGTCAGCGTCAATCTTCCAAGAAACTTCACGAGAAACTTCACAAGAAGTAACTCACCTTGCCTCCCTCTCTCTCTCAATCATAACCCTCAGACCTGCAATCTCCCTATCTCTCTGAAGCAGCACCTGCGACCACTCATCCAGCACCTCACGCGGCAAGCCCGCGCTCTGAAGGAAAGCGCTGCCATCCAGAGGAGGCACCGCGCCGAGCGTAAGCAAGCGCTCTTGCAACTGCTTCTTGCTCGCCTTCAACTCGCGGATCTCGGCGCGGAGCTTGACGATCGATGCTCGATTGTGTTGGAGAAGCGTGTTTGTGTCCTGCATCACTGCAGGCAGTCGCAGCGGCGGCGGCGGCGGAGCCGAAGGAGTGCGACTGGATGAAGCCCTGGCCTTCGCATTGGCGGCCTGCAGAGCAGCTTGGTGTTTCGTCTCCGTAGTCTCGGCTTCTTTGCGAAGCTCGATGATGTGCTGGTTGAGCGTGCTGTTGTAGCCATTCGCTTTGTGAAGCTCGCCGAGGAGGTAGTTGACGTTGGCTTCGAAGTCGTTGGTGCGGTCCCAGGAGCTGCGGACGAGGTTCTCGAGTTGGAAGATGTGGCTGCTGGCTTCGTTGCGGGAGTGCAGGATGTATTGTTCGGCGATGTAGAGCTGTTGCCGCAGGGCGGCGATGGTGACGGCTGCGTCGTGGGGGTCAGTGGGAGCGGTGCTTGGGTTCGTGTTCTCGCTGGTGCTAGTGTTTTTGTTGGATGGAGGTTGAGAAGTGTCCTTCGCTTGCTCGAGGTGTGTCCTTGACTCGAGAGACTGGGCACGGAACCCGTCTTCGCGCTCCCTTGTGGAATGTTGGTCTTGAGGAGGGGCTGTGGCAGCTCGGCTGCGGGACTCTGATGTCGTCGTCATGTTGTTCTTACTGTTGTCGTTTTGTGCAGGCTGATCGGTGGCTCGTGGTGTCGGCTCGGCCGTTGGCGAGAGTATGCCGCCGAGTTTGCTGGCCATTTCTGAGTAATAAAGAGATGGTGTTACTATGTGCTTGAGTGATCTTGAGTGAAAGCTGTGTAGAGCAGTGGAAGTGGTGGTGGTGGTTGTGGTGGTTGTTATGGGTGATCCTAAAGTTATTGTAGACGCGGTGTCAACACTGTCACGAGGAAGCAAAGGGAGGCATTGACTGTGAAGTTGTGAAGTAGCACGTGTGTGCTGCGTCAGAGCCACGAGATTGACTCAGCCACGTGACAGCATGTGAAAGGCAGGTGAATGGTTCGAACGACTTGACACGATTTCGACATGTGATCCCCCAGATATACACGAAAGTAGATGATTACTACACGAACATGCTTGCCGCAGCAATCTTACAAAGCCAGGTTGTAGGTGTAGTCGTCCTCCATATTCTGGCTCACCCACAGGATGACGGAACTGTCGAATGTCAGTATGTGATCCACATCTCACTCGCGCCTTCCATTTCACAAACACATACCTCAACATGACCAACGCATTTGCAACAACATTCGCAACGCCCATCCACAACGCCGGCCAGCTTGCATCGTTGACCACATACTTCAGCACCATCACGCAGACACCGCCAGCAAGTCCTCCAGCCATAGCAGCGAAGCCCATGAACAGCACAACTCTCGCCTTCCACGCAACTCCATCTCCGCTATAGCTAAAGCCGTCACCTGAGAGGCGGGTCTTGTCTATGCTGTTGATGACGATCATGCCGAGGGCTGAAAAGATTCCGGGAATCCAGTCCACGAAGGTGAAGTGGAAGATGGAGCCGTTGAGGGGGGATTTCGAGTAGCTGGCGGCATCGATGAGGATGAACAGGGCGACGGAGAACTATGATTCTTCTTGTTAGCGGGCCTTGGAGATGATAGTGGAAGTAAGGACAGTGTCGCATACAAGACCACCGGCTAGGTAGACGCCTGCTGTGCGCGTGTTGGCGCTGTTGAGCCATTGCGGCTTGGGGAAGCGGAAGAGGCGTTCGGAGTCCATGACTGATTGCGCGTGGAAGTATCGCTTGCGAAGGGATTGCTGGTATTTCTGGACGATTTGTTCGAGTCGCGTGAGGTCGGGTACCTATATGCTCGCTGGCCAGTGGTCGCAAGTCGCAAGCTCGAGGTGGTGCGAGGCTGGGCTGGAGCTGCTTGCCTGCACGCGGCTCTGCGGACTTCTCCGTTGGCTCTGACGTAGACTTGCTTGCTGCGAGGGGATAACTTACATGTATCACATGGAAATGCTGCTCTGCATATTTGGTTACTGTTATCTATATCAACTTCGTCTCTACGATACAGTTGATGTTATCGTCTACTACTCGACATCCACTCTATACTGTATTATAGACAACGGCCGTAAGTACTCCCATTGACATGCCTCGGCATCTTTTTCGCACATGCAAGCAATCTAAGCAACTTTCGACTCCGCCCTCCAACTTTCTTACAACTACGATCATATCTTTTTTGTTCCCTTTCCCACTACCACCCCATCCTTTATCACTTCCACCGCCGTCATGGCATTCACATACTGGCCCGGTGCCTGTAACATAACCTACACCCACTCCGCCGAACCTCTCACTCTCCCCACCAAATCCGGTCCTTCACGCGCCCTCCCCTCCCTCATCGAGGACTCTGTCCCGCCCTGCAACCTCAACCCCTTCCTCCCCAATGGCCACCTCCAAACCTTCTGGACGGCCATGAAATTCGACGGCCCGCCAATCCACTACAAGCGCCGCACCTTCGCCGCCTCCCAAGACTCGTTCGCAGGCCACTTCACCGTCGACTTCGTCACCGCCGCCCCACCGCCTGCCTCCCCCGAGCGCGACGCAGAAGGCCACATCGCGCACGACGCTGGCCTGACCGAAGATCCCGTCGGCGTAGGCCACAACTACCTCCCGCCTCGCACAACCTACTTCTCCGACGCCGCGTTCGACGCCCTGGGCGCCGACGACGATAAGCCGCTGCTCATTTGCCTGCACGGCCTGAGCGGCGGCTCGTACGAGACGTACCTGCGGCATGTGCTCGCGCCGCTCGTGGCGGAGACGCCGGCGGGCGCGAAGGCGGGAGGTTTGAGCGGTGGAGAGTGGGAGGCGCTTGTGGTGAATTCGCGGGGCTGTGCGGGCAGCAAGATCACGAATAGCATGTTGTACAATGCGCGTGCGACGTGGGATGTGCGGCAAACGGTGAAGTGGGCGAGGGAGAAGTGGCCACGAAGACGTATGTTTGGCGTGGGATTCTCGCTCGGCGCGAACATTTTGACGACTGTAGGTACATCACCGTGTAGCAGTAAGGAAGCATGCGGAAGCAGCTTCTGGTTTCACTCTGATTTGTTCTTGGGTCAAGTGTTGATGTTATTTTCTTCTGTGTCTTTCTAGTATCTCGGAGAAGAAGGCGACGCATGTCTCCTCTCCGCAGCCCTCATTATCTCCAACCCATGGAAACTCGAAGTCGCCTCGCTGTCCCTACAGCGCTCCTGGCTCGGCATGAATGTCTACAGCAAGGCCATGGGCAAGTCGATGCGCGGCCTCTTTGACCTGCATGCCGAGCAGGTCACGCTAAATAAAGCCATCACCACCGAGAAGATGCACTCGATCAAGTACCTGCACGAATTCGACCGCGAGTTCCAGTGTGCTACGTGGGGATACCCGACTGAAGGAGCCTACTACAGAGATGCGACGAGCGCGGATAGCGTGTTCGCCATTCGGATCCCGACCATGTGCTTGCACGCCAAGGACGATCCGATTGCGTGCGATGAGGCGGTGCCGTACGAGGAGATCAAGCAGACGCCTTTTGTGGTGATGTGTGCGACGAGCGGTGGTGGACATTTGAGTTGGTTTGAGTTTGGTGGCAATAGGTGGCATTCGAAGCCGGTAGGTTCTTGGATTCCTCGTGATATAATAGCATGTTTTTGGTTGGACGCCGCTGACACTCCATCTTCCTTCCAGGCCGTGAACTTCCTGAACGCCATGGCGAAAGAGGTCGACTTTGACAAGTTGGAGCCGCCGAAGATGCCTTTCAAGGGTCCGCAGGGTGGGCACGAGTCGCCATTCGCTTTCAATCCGATGAGGAGGAAGGCACACGTCTTTGACAGTGACCAGTAATTATTCAGACCACGCTCGCAGCAAAGTGGGTATAGCTTTGAAAAGAAAATAGACCATAGAGATTTTGCCTCCAGCAGATCAGCCGAAGCTGACCCTCTTCTTGGAAGGCTTCTTGTCGAGAGGCGGGTCGTTGCCGAAGCCCTTGAAGACGCCGTTCTTCATGGATCTTCTCGACTCGGGCTCCTCGTCCTTGGTGACGAGCTTACCGCCACGCTTCCTCTTCTGACTCTCCTGATTCTTGATGTTTTCCATTCTGCCTTCGAATGTTTCTTTCTTGCTCTGCGCCCTCTTCTCTGCCTCAGCCTTCTTAGCCTCCCTCAACTCCTCCAAATGCCTCGCCTTGAGCATCTTGCTCTCAATGTTGCCGTCCTTCTCCGCCATGACCATAGCCATGATAGCAGCCATGCCCTCGTTGTCGTCGATGAACTTCTTGCCCTTCTTCATGTTCGGCGGCTTGGTGACGCCTTCAGGCGTGATGCCGTTCAATTCAGGAATGCCGAGCTCCGCAGCGGTGTAGACCTTCTTCTTCTTCTTGTTTGTTTGGGCCTGCGCGAGGGCGGACTTGCCCTTCTTCTGCTCGGCGCTGACCTGGCCTTGAGGCTTCTTCGCGGACTTGCTCTTCATGACTTTGCTGGAAGACTTGCCGGCGCCGCCTTTCGAGGAGCCGACGCTCTTGGACGGACCGCTCTTGCCACCCCTCATGGGCGCTTTGTTGCTTTTTGTCGTGGGTGCGGGAGCCATTGTGATGTGTTGATTTGGTTAAAAGAAGGTGAGGGTTCGAGTGGAGGAGGTCGAGACTGCATTAATGCGATCTGGAGAGGGCCAGGGAAATTTGGAACTTTTCGGCCTCGGCTTGCGCCACGTTTTGTGGCTGAAGCGAACGCGACCCTTGGACGCGCTCGAGTGCTGCGGCTCCAACGCCGTGGGAAGCGATGAGGCTTGAGTGGGAGGTGTACATGCGATACAGGACGACGATGACAGCGAATACTGTATGAAAGAAAAAGAAAAGCTGCATCATGCCGCCTCCCTACGAGGCCTACCAGCAGGCCGGCTATGGGCAATATGCGGCGTACGGGCAGGCGCAGATGTCGAACGAGGCCTTCCAGATGCAGCAGCAGCAACCCATGGCCGCACCTTCCGTCTCGAGCCCACTGCTACAGCAAAACCAGCAAAACCATCAGGCCCAGTGGCAGCAACATGCTCAGCAGAATTATAACCATCCACAACAGTTCGCTCTGCCACCACAGCAACAGCAGCAGCAAAACTTCCAGCTGCCGCCACAGCAAACGCCCCAGTACCAGCAAACACCCCAATACCAACATTCGTCTCCACTGCAGCAATTCGCCGCCGGGCAGCTGCAGGACCCGAGACAGCTGCAACAGCAGCAGCAGCAACAGTATTGGCCGCAGCAATCTCAGGCACTGAATTACTCGAATCAATATCAACCTACCCAAAGCCAGTCTTTTCAGAATAACGGGCAGTTCTACCAGCCAACGCAACATGACTTGAGACAGCCGGTAGCCTCATCGCCACTTCAGACCCAATATGCAAATGTCGACCAGTCTCGATATGGATCAGTGAGTGGACAGAGGCCACAACAGCAGGTGTCTCAGTCATCACAGTTGCATTCGCAACCACAGCAGCAAGTGCAAGCAACGCCAAATCCGCAAAGGCAGCAAAGTGTATCATCACGGCCACCGCAGCAGATTACGCCAGGTTCTATTCAACGCCAACCACAGCAGATCACGCCAGGTTCCAACCAACGCCAACCACCTCAACAACAGCCGCAACGCCAGCAGCAACCACAGCCACCGCAGCAGCAAAGGCAACAACAACAGCAGCAGCAGCAGCAGCAACAAAGGCAACAACATTCTATGCCTACACAGCCTTCTGGCCGACAACAGTCCCGTCAAACCCAGCACTCGAACGGGACAGTGCAAAATAATCCAACACGACAACCAACGCAGACACCACAAAGAACCTCGCAAACTGTCAAAACGCCTCAGTCAACCCCGAACTCTCGAATTCTTACGCATGTAGAAATACCTGTATATCGACCTGAAGAAATAATCATGGCACCTGGGCCAACACCACAGCAACGGCCCGTCAAAAGAAGGCGGTCCAACGAAGGTGCTCAAATTCCTGTCTCCCAATCGCAGAAACAAACACTATCTGTACCAAAAGGCCCGTATGTGGATATACCGAAGCCACCCGAGTCATCACCCTTGACCGATCTGGTATCGTCTCAAGTAGCTCCTCCAACGCCTTCGCCCGATGTCGATTACCAGTCGGTGTTGCTCTCACTATCCGAGGAATATGTGAACGCTGCCCATACAATGAGTGCGCGCCTGTGCTCAGCACATGCAACCGAAGAAGAACTGTCACAATACCACAAGCTCATCGCCACCGCGCTGGGCTGTCTCGAGTCACTGATCACGAACTACCGACTCCGTGATGCTCGAAAGGAGGCCAGAGTCCGCTTGAGATTCGCCAATCTTCTTTTCGAAGAGACCGAAAACACTATCGCCACCGAAGAGTCCCTAAGTAAGGGCATCGCATTCTGCGAGCGCAATCGGCTGACAGATACCAAATACGCCATGCATCATATTTTAGTCCGCGTTATGCACAAGACAAACGCCACCGTAGCAACAAGAGCCCTGGAGAAGCTTATCCAAGAAGTGGAAACGATGGGTCTCACACAGTGGATATACGCTTTCCGTTTCCTGCGTGTGTCGCTGGGCACACAATCTCAAGGGCACACCGAGACCTCGACCATCTTGCGCCACCTTGCAGCTTTGACCGAGCACGCCGATACGTTCCAGCATACTGGCGTCCAAGTTGCGGCCGCAACCCTCGACGCTATTGTTCATCTGCAATCCGGTGATAGTATGGCCGCTGATCTTGCATCACGATCCTTGGCCTCAGCACGTACCCACCAGCTGGGCACAATAATGGACGAGGTGCCACAACTCCGTGCGGCCATCGACATACTTGAACTTGCTTGCGCGTTCATGGAGTCGAGCCCGCCAGATCAAACAACTCAGAAAATGCTCCAATTTCATCAAAGCCTAGATGCAAAGTCGAAAAATGCAGGCTGGACAGCTGATGGCAGCTTCTCGCTTCCACTCGGCGTGCAGTCGAGTGGTGACGTGGAAGCAGATACAGGAGGCATCTTTCGGCCAACGCCAGCCGGTGAGCTTGCACTGTCGTTCATGTGGTTTACTAGGAGTCAACTTTACATGGTCGGGTTCATGCTTGGCGGCATCTCTATGATGAACAAGAATGGAGAAGACAGGAAGAGTGAAACTTTCCTGGCGGAAGGTCTGAAGCTCAACAAACCAGCCTTAGATGCCTCGGCCATGTCAATCAAAATGACGGAGGCCTTGGCCGATATGCAGCAGCATGTGGCGATTGCAATCAAGCTGTTGCAGATTTTCGCTTGCTGTGGGCGGGCAGGATGGAGCACAGCATCGAAAGCAATTGACGCTTTGAACGCTGAGCTTAAAAACCTCCCGCAATATCGAGATGAGTATACCACATGCTCGCTGCTGTACCTCTCCGGTATGTGTAAGCAAGCTTTGGGTGACGAAGTCGCCGCGCTTCAACTCTACCAATCCCCCGAGCTTGCAATCAAGCCGAACCCGCACAAGGCCGTCACTGCTGTCAGAGATTTACAAGCTCTCGCCGCGCTCAACAGCATCTCCATCATGCGATTCTTGCGACAAGATCCTGCTGTCCCGGAGAAGCTACTCGCTGATCTCGCACCTTACTGTGAGACGAACCACAACAAAGCGATCGTCTCCACATGGCATATTCTCCGTGCCCATGATCCCGATCCCAGAATGTCTATCATCAAGGTCAAACAATGTATTCAAGCTGCTCTTCGCCCAGCCCAGGCCACTAAGAATGTCCGGATTATGGCGATCATCATGAATACAATGACGGCGCAGTTCTTCGACGGCATCATGGGAAAACAGGCTTTACAGAGCGCGAACGCTGGCAAAGCGCTTGCTCGCAGATCACAAGATAGCTTGTGGGTCAGCGTCGGCGATGGGATTTACAGGAACGCCCTTGTGCGCAGTGGAGACATGGCTGGTGCCGCGCAGGCAGAAATGCAGGTCAAGATGGTGTTGGACAAGGTGCCTGCTGGCGTGAAGAGTAAGTTGAAACAGTAAGGGATGTACGAGTAGAGAGCCTAGACAGGAGGGAGAGTGTTGCTTACCGGGTTGAAGAGTTTCATCGCTGCCTCAGGCAGGTCGAATCCTCGCTACTAGCTTTCACATGATATGATATGTAAAATATTGCTGGGGATGAATGCACGAGAACAAGACTCCAAATTACGATCAGCCTCACACTAATTCCCCTCTATAAGCCCCGGCCGGGACACCAATTCCTGCTCTTGCTGTACGCCTCACCAAACCCCAGAATTCAAGTCCTCGTCACGTGCCAATTATCTCCATCGAAGTGAAGCATTCATCCTCCAGACCCACAATCTCACATGACAATCAGAACACCAGCTCTTTGCCCTCGTTCATACAATTTGTGAATGCAAGCAAGATCGACAACGGCGTATGGTATCGTCGCCGTTCTTGGAGAAAACACAAGGCATTGAGTCGTATCACTCGGGTGGTCTTTTTTGTTGTGTGCTTTTGGATTCGCCTGAACACCACTGATCAGCACTCCGCTACAATCTTTCCCCTTTTCTTTCGACATCGAAAAACACGACTAGGTCGACGCCTTTGCATCCAAAGACGCACGACCGACTTCGCAGTATTTTGACAAAAGCTGCGTAAACATCACAACATAAGCAGACAGATACCCTAGCAACGCTTCGAACCTCATCTCGACGAAAAAGAATACAAGTCACACCAACAGTGTACAACCACCGCCCCTTCACCACGCCACTCAGACCTCCACCGCAGCCACACGGGCATTCTCGCCTAAGCATCGCAACAATGGGCGTCCAGCCCCGAGGGAAGAAGAAGTCGGAAATGGAGGAGCTCAGGGAACAAGTTCGGGGCATGCAGATGGAGATCGAGGAGCTGAAGCGTGCAACGCAAGCTGGTACGGAAGATGGTTGTTCGGATGCTGGCAGTGGCACTGCTGCTCCTGCTGCTTCAAAGCGGCAGAAAGCGGCTAGTCATCGTCCGGCCAGACGCCGCAGTCCGCCTTCGGAGAGTGATGACGACGAAGAAATCCCCGAGTAAGGAAATCCCCTTTCCTCTTCATTTGGTGTTCTTGGGCCTAGAGTGCTGACTGTTGTTGTTTCGCAGGTGGGTTATCAAGGGGGAAAGGTCGCAGGCTGCGAAGGCTGGTTCTGCGACCGTGCCAGAGCCCCTCGCGGGACTGAAGCGAAAGCGGCCTCTCGAGACATCCCAATTGTCTGATCCGGCTGATAGCGGTCTTAACGAATCCGTACACGGCAGAAGGCAGCGTAAGGCAGCCGTAGATGCAACCCAGCCTACGAGGTCGAAACAAGTACGACTTGACTCCGACTCGGATGGCGACCGTGATGCTGCAGCATCCTCGTCAGCACCGCGGAAGAAACAGACAGTGGGGCTTGCTCGTAAGGGATCCATTGGCTCGAGGCTCATAACCTCAACACTTTCGCAGTCCAAAGCCGCTCGTCCGCCGCCTGCGTTCAAGCCAGCGTCAAGCAAACCACTGCCTAGGCCACAGTGGACGTTACCGCCCAGCGAGCCAGCAAAGACGTTCAGACTACCGACCGCTTCGCTCAAACCAAAAGACACCCCAACTGCGCCTGGGAAAGAACAGCAGAAGGCATCATCCAAAATCGGACCGTCCCAAGAGGAACACCCAACTCCTCCTGAACCAAGATACGCTGAAATCGAATCCTTCGAATTCAAGCTTGTGGTTTCCTACTCGAAGGACGGTACCGACTATCATAAGTCCACAGATCTAGAGGGTAACATGAAGACCTTCTGGTCGCGCCTCAAGAAACAGCGCAAAGAATGGGAAGACGCCGCCGGCGCTGAGTGGGCCTGGGAACTGCAGAAGGCAAAAGGTCGCGTGCGTGGTAGGCGCTACTGCGTTTCCAGCAAGCTCTCGAAGAGGCCTACACGCTGGCGCAAAGGCGACACAGGAAATTACGCGTGCAGGCACTGTGCAATGAATACTTTGCTGTGCTTTACTTGGGTTGAGGACGAGGACCCAGAGCATAATGGCGACGAGGAGGAATTTGTGATTCCAAAGCCGAAGGGAGAGTTCTGGTGCTTGCCGGTGCACCCAGACGATCGCAGGTGTGGCGAGGTTAAGAAGGATCGGGAGATCCGCACGTGGCTTAACGAAGAGGACAATAGCGAATCTGATAGCAGTGGCGAGGACATCGGGGAGAGCAGTGACGAGGACGAGTTCAAGGTTGGGTCGGACTACGACAAGCTTTCTGAATCCGAGTCTTCTTCCGAGGAAGAGGTCAATGTGAGGGAAAGCGACGAGGATGACGAGCTCTGAGTTCTGGCCTTGAGTGGAGGCTGATTGCACACAGGTGCAGATTGGATCGAGCTGGAAGCCAATGCTCTTTGCGCTCCCCGAAGCTCATTGGAAAGTCGGGAGCGATGAATATGCGTTGCAAACTCCACTGGTTGGATAGTCGGGATCAGCAAACTTGAGACCATGTAACAAAATACAGTGCATTGAAAATCGAGAGATGACAGAAGAACAAATACACAGCTGTACATTGATGCTTCTAGCACCCAAAAGACGCGCTCGCAAGCCTCCCTGCAAAGCAGTACTGCGCCTAGAATTCCTCCTGCTCTCGGAAGAACATAGTGAAGCTGATGATGGTGCCGTAAATGAGCAGACCGCCAATGATGCTCATGACCATTGCCTCAACGCGGATCTGCTCAGTGTGTGCCAGGACTATGGGAAGAGCTGTAAACCCAGAGTTAGTACACGTTGTCCTCGGTTCAGCTGCGCCTCAAGTGGCGGCGATATCCAAAACGTACCCATTCCCATGACCACGAAGAATCCAGTCAAGAACCTGCCCAATTCCACAATGCTGCTGCTTCCAGAGTCCATAAAGTCATCGTTTGCCTGCGCTTTGCTGCATATCCAGTTGGGCACGGGCGCAAGCACATAGGTCGCGACTACGAGCAGGGTGAGGAAGTTGTGGTAGAGGGCGGAGGAGAGGATGACAAGGATGAAGCCGATAGCGAGGATCTGTAAGTAGGATGTCAGTACAGTTTGCTTAAGAGCATATATTATGATAGAGCGTACGAAGGACAAGACGATGATAGTCTTGACGCCGGCCATGGTTGCGGTTGGTTGCGCCGAGGGTATTGGTTTGGTGGAAAGTAGGTGATGCTTCTTCGCCGCTATACAGAAATCACTGGCGAGTGTATGCGATCACGTGTGAGGGGTGCAATGGTATCTTTCAAGCAATGGTGAATGATTGCATGGAGTCGAGCAGGTCGCAAGACAGGCTGACGTCGGTTGTTCACGCGCGAGGCTGGAGCAGCAGCGATCGGAGCTTGGGCCTCAGGTTGCGTTTGGAGAGACAGCAGCGACCTCATCATCCGCGTCGCCTTGCGGCCTGGAGCACAAGCAGCCCAGATCACCCAATACACCAACAACATCGCCTCACAACATCACCCATCTGGCCTTGTCATACTCTTTCAATAACAACACTCCGACAAGCCTTCATACCACAGTCCCGGCAAGATGTTCAGAAACAATTACGACAACGACTCCGTCACATTGTGAGCCAGCTCGTCATTCGACATACATCTCAAGGCTCCGAGCTAACACTTTACAGCTCCCCTCAAGGCCGTATCTTCCAGGTTGAATATGCACAAGAAGCCGTGAAGCAGGGTTCAGTGGTCGTCGGCATTGTCAGCAAAACCCACGCCGTGCTCGCCGCAATCAAGGTGAGCTTGCCATCATTGTTGCACCTGGGCTAGACCATCTTTACTAACACACGACATAGCGCAACGCAGAAGAGCTCTCATCATACCAGAAGAAGGTCATCCCCATCGACACCCACTACGGTGTCGCCCTTGCCGGTCTTGCCTCCGATGCCCGCGTCCTCTCCAACTTCATGCGCCAACAGTCCCTCTCCTCGCGCCTGACATACGACCGCCCCATCCTTCTCTCCGATATCACCTCGCGCATCGCAGACCGCGCTCAGACAAACACCCAGCAGTACGGCCGCCGACCTTACGGTGTCGGCCTACTGATTGCCGGTGTTGATGCGAGAGGTCCTCACCTTTTCGAGTTCCAGCCTAGCGGTGTGACACAGGAGATGGTGGCTTGCGGCATCGGCGCCAGGAGTCAAATGGCACGGACATACCTGGAGAGGAACATTGACGAGTTCGAGGGCAGCTCAAGGGAGGAGCTGATCAAGCACGCACTTAGGGCGCTGAAGGAGAGTCTGTCGCAGGACAAGGAGCTCACCGTGGACAACACAAGCTTGGGCGTCAGCGGCATCGGCGAGAACTTCAAGCTCTACGAGGGTCAGGACATTGCAGAGTACCTCGAGACGACGTTCGAGAACAAGGATCAAGAGCAGAGCGGCGAGGGCATGGAAGTTGACGACTCATGAGCGATTTGACAAGGATAATGGAGAGTTTACAGCGTGGCGTGGAAGCTCTCGGCGCGCCTGAAAGAGCATGAAATCAGTTGTACACTATACAGCCAGTGAGTATCGAGGTGGCGTCACGTTCCTCAACAAACCTCGAGGCAATCACGACATATCTATCACTGGTGCGCAGAGCAGCTGCGCTTTGTATTCTGCGCATACTACGGAGCATGCTCAACAGAATATGGTGCGATGTGCACAAAAATGCCTTGTGCCTGGGTATGACCCAGATCGGTCACGTGAAGTTTAACTTCCCGTAAATTACCTAAGCAATTCACTCCTAGCATCCCGACATATCGCTTCTACGATGTGCCAACCAGACGATGGCTAAAGGTATAGCGAGAAAAGGTTTATGAATTTCTTTCACTCAAAGCAGATTCCGATTCCTCTTCCCTTTCCTCACATTACTCCCTTGTCTCTCTGTCATCCCCAATTACTTACAACGCAACACTGCTTCCACCTATCTACCTGGAAGCAACACCCAGATTTGAATCGCTCAAAGCTCGTCATAAAGATCACTCGTCCAGGAGATCGAGCGTCTGTTCTTGAGAACCGTGCATTGCTGCATATGCACATTAACGATACGCGGTGTTACCAGCATACACCATCTCATCTCTGTCTCTGCGCCACCGAGACTCACCGGGGCAACCACTCCGGATCGCTGCTATCGCTTTGGACCTTTTAGTAGCACCGCGCCTCATCGTTGCTGTCTTGCCAACGCTACTACCACCGCGCATCGTCCGAGACGAGCACACAAAGCCACCGAGACATTGAGCTGTCGCCACTGCATCAAACAATCTCCATCTCGCATATACCACAATAAAGCCATGTCTTCCTCCCAGCCCCAGCTGCCTGCTGCCAACAACGCGGCTGAGATCATCCCAAGCACTTGGGAAGCCATCATGGAGGAGCGTCGCATCACCAACCCAAATCGTCTCATATCTCCTTATATTCCAATCGAAAATATACCAAAGAGATTACACCGATGGCACCGGTTTGGCTTGGAAAGGGTCCCTCCTGGATTTGTGGAGGGCCATGGAGTTCCCTTCTTCTCTCAGCCGCGATTCGAGGAACTGGTTCGCAGGCGCAGGGACATGGCGGAGAGAATGAAAGCCAGCACAGGACTGCCGTACAGATTCAATGTAGAAAATGGGAAAATCGATCTCCCTCCGGATGTGCAGGTGGTCGACAGCCGGACTTTGAAACGAAAACGATCTCTCTCGCCTTCGCCTGCGGTTCTCGCGTCGGCGCTGCACGTCTCACCGCAAGGTTGGACTGCGGGCGATATGGACTGCTTATTTCCATCGCCCGAGAACATAGAGTACATGGAGTACATGGAACACGTAAGGCGTCGGGAAAGTGGGTCTTCAACGAGTGCGTCGAGTTTCGGTGTGCGACTGCCGACCTTCTCGTACGAACGACGCCCAGAACAGTCTGAGAGACGTTCGCGTGCTCCCTGCCAACCCCCGGGACCTGGTTCCTCGCGGACGCGATCGCAGCGCGGCAGCAAAGGGCGCAACGATTCTGTGAGTGACGAGCAGGAATCACAGCCACGTCCTCCAAAACCGCCTGTTCCTTTGTACCCGTGGAAATGAGGCGCACAGTTCTGCACCCAGCGGGTCTCTCAGTGGCCTCATGGTTGCACCAGTGTTAGCATGCCTGGTGATAGAGGCATTTTAGCCGCTGAGAGACTTGGACCTTGCGAACAGCATCACGATGGAGGAGGATACAAGGGAGCCGACACTAGCTACGAACGCTTGGACGGTATTGACAACATGCGCCTGGAGCTATACACGAGTTCCGGCAAAATCTTGACCAAAGACTTGTGCAGTGGACTTGCGTGAGCTGCTGGCAACGCAAGATCCACACTCATCTGGGAATAGTCGGAAGACCACTGTGCTGTCCAGAGCGATTTGTGGCTGATATCATAAGCTCATCCACAACTATTTCCTGGCTCTGTCCGTTTTGTCTCTTCAGAGATTTGATAGACATTTGAGAAATGGCCGCGAATCTTGCCTCATGCCCAACATGGTTAATATGTTCTCATAAAAATCAAAATAATTTCTTTCAATGTATCGTCCGTCAAAGTGTCTTCCAGGCATCAAACCTACACAAATGCTTCTACTGGTGCTTCGATTGCGGCTATGCTGTTAGCACAAAGCGCGGCAGATTTGGGTTCAAAGAAGAGGTTCGAATTGCATCGATTACATTGTGCAAATGATGCCGTGAGTACGACTCGGTATGTAAAAACGCGTCTCTGCTCGAGCTTTCCCGATTAGGGAGATTTCGACGAGCGACGAAGTTGCTACTCGTTCAAGTGCTGACCATGAGAAATTTTTGCAATCAGAAGTGTTCTAGAGAGATCCACTGTGTGAATGGGCGGGCAAAGCTCGAACCATGCGGAGTCCTTAAGGTACACGGCAGGAGTGACTGCTCGTTCAAACGATATTTGTACTAGACTAAGGAGCATGGTCAAAAACCATTTCGGATCCGATTGACACGCTAGCAGTCGACGTACCATCCTATTGCTCCAACTATCCCATGAGCGACCGATGATGCTCGGTAGCCCAAGATTGATGCATGATGTTGATCGTCACATCATACTCCAAATTACACCTACTACTCTGTTACACAGAAAGAAGGACAGGCTTCCAACAATAGTTGATCGACAAGAACACCGTCACCATCATATTCGACGCCTTTGAAGTAGTATTCCTCCTGCTCCAGCACTTCTTCTGTGCGCGTGTGTGCAATGAGCCAGTAGCCATTCGAAGTCCATTTGTTCAGCCTACAGATGTCGTCCAGAGCATCCAAGATCATGACGCTCTGATCACCCTTCGGACCTCTCGTTGTCCTTTGACAAGGTTCGGCTAGAGCTTTTTGGATACGACGCTGACCTTGAAGTTGTAGAAAGAAAGCCCGCGTGAAGATCACCCAGGGGCTGACCTCATGCAATGTGCAGTATTGACTCCACCTTGCTGCGTTCCAAGCCCATTTAGAAGGTGTATCGCCAGTGATACTTCGGCAGTGAAGCGACAGCTGCAGAACAAGTTTTCCCGGCAATCTCAATATTGACAGTTGTTGTTGCGAACAGCGAGCCAAGAAGAACTGCGCGGCTTCGAAGTAGAAGTTGTGCACACGCAATTTGAGCCAAGAGTTCTCATTGCGCAACAAGAATCGCCAAAGTGCAGTCTGGTAGTCGTCGGCCAATTTCTTTGAAGTAAAGATGAGACTGCATTTCGACATGAAGGGAAACGCGATGCTGCGACCGATGTATCTGGAGCCAAACTTGCCGGTGTTTGTGGGCATCATTGAGATTGAGCCATCTTCGCCATCCTTGACAAATCCAGGATCACATTTGAGCGTAAGGCTCCCGAGATTTGGATGCGCATCCGCGAGCACGAAGTCGAGAACCAAGTCTCGCAGCTCTTGTTGGAGGTCATAGAATCGGAATGGAACACGCGGCTTGAACTTGCCTAGCTTCGTATGCTTTGGGATCTTGATGGGACGAGATGTCCCGTTGCATGCTCGCAAGGAAGGTGGTTCGGGGTCCACCATCTCAACACTCACATTCAAGTGCGAGATGTGGTGCCGTGGCACAAACTGCAGCTTGTCCAGATCGAGCATGTCGTCGCAGCGTATGGGAATATACACGGTGCTGAATGGGGGTAGTGAGATGCGTTTCCCAGTTCGGACACGTAACTTCTGATCCATGATGTGGTGTACGTGCGGTGAAGTCGTGCGCGTGCTTTCAGTATGCTTCCAGTGTGTCGGCGATATTAGTGTGCGCTAATGTGACTTTAATGGGTGAGATGATCAGGCGGGGCGTTTTTCTGTGATTGTGAATTGTTGTGAGTCTTGAAGCTCAAGTAACTGCTTGAGGAAGGAGCGACCGGCGACTGAATGGCACGTGCCCTCGAAACCAAAGAGCAATGCTGCTACCATCTGTATTTCACATCATTGAGACCAATTGTAAGCTTTTCAATCCGCTCGTAAGACGGGTTTGTCGGCATTCAAACAGTTTATATGTCGTTATACCTTACCAATCTATACTTTTTTCGGCTTGATCTGAGGCACCACCCACCAGTCGTGATATCTCTTCCCGGGTGGCTGAATGGTCACTTCCAGCTTTCCCCGTACGTCCTCGCCATCCTTTTCTAAGGTTCGCTTGAGCAACGAAGCGCCGACAAAAATTGCCACACAAGTCGTTTCCAGCTGCTTGATTTGTGCCTTCCAGCGCGTCTCCGTACCAACATACTTCCCAGCCTGTGATGAGAAAGTCTTTAGTTTTGCCAGCTGTGCTTTGATCGGCGGCACGCGAGCCTCGATCTTCGCAACAGCATCGGTGAGGCTGCCCTCAACTGTTTGTGCGCTTTCCATGCTCTTCAGGTCAGGGAGAGGAGGGTCGTTGACGGCCACGTAAGGTTTCATACGTGCTTCGTGAACCAGCTGGGCCTCGGCAAATGGGCGACGAGCAGACTTCAGGAGGCCGCAGTGCGACAATAATGCATAGAGGTCTGATAGGGCCTCCGAAAGTAACATCGAAATTTCGGTCTCAACGTACAAGCAGTGAAGGTAGTCTTGTGTTGAGAGACAGTCGGCTGAGGATCGTACGTTCCTAGAATTGACCAGCCCTGACATGCGGTCGATGAGGAAGGTCTCGATGTGCTGGAGTAGCTTGCGCTTCTCAGTGTCAAGCTGTGCCAGGTACCAGTACATGCCGCCCATTTCATAGTCGAGATAGATGTCTGTCTCGAAGCCGAGGCTGATAGTCTCTGTCATGATCTTGAGTTTGTACCACCGTGACCATGAAGCGAGAGGACCGAGCTGTACTTGCTTGCCAAAGGCAGTGTCGAGCCTCTTTTGAGGCATGGCAGCGTCGATGTCGCGGTCTGCTTCTGTTGCGATTGTCGTTTCGAGCTCGTGCAGCAGTGGAATGGCTTGCGTAAAGGTTCTTCGTATACGACATCTGTTTTGGCAAATCATGCGGTAAAGGTTGAGATACTCATCGTATGCTTTGTCCATGAATGTTTCGATGATCCGCGAGCATCTGTGTCTTGGATCTGAGGGCACCTCGACTTGGAAGCTGTCAGCGTCCACGAGCACATCTCCAGCTAGGACGAGGTCACGGATGTCGAGCAGTATCAAATCGAAATGTGGGACGTCATCCCGTACTGTGCCACCAGCAAAGAGCAGATCCTGGAAGATGGCTCGTGAGTAAGTGCCTGGTGTCCGAGAGGCGAAAGACCAGACAGCCTTTTGAAGGCACGCTGGACTTTGTCGAGCCCAAGAGTCTGTTAGACGATCTGCCTCGTCGATATCTGAGAATAGCTTCACCCACTTTCGCTGGGAGTCGGTCCAAGTAAGCTCAAGCATGGGCCTTGGGGGCGTACTCGTCGCCAGATGGCGCTGAACTTTGTCTGTGAATGCTTCCGGTAATGCTTCAGCCAGAGCGTGGCTTTGATCTGTCATGTTGTCTTCGGTGAATCCGGTGAGCGCCGCCCATAGGTTCTCCTCGCCGAATGCTGAGAGCATGTAGAGTTTGCGGCCTTGCAGGCGAACCTCAAGTGCATGCTTGATATCTTGGGCAAGATTGGAGTTCACCACCCATCGAATAGCGTCATCAAGCATGGCTTTCGCATCTTCTTCGCCCATGCGTGGGAGGAGTTCTTGACCAAAGAGATGGGTGACGAAGTCTTCCTCGTCGTAGAAATTCTGACTTTGCACAGTCACGAGAACTTGGGCACAACACTTCGCCAAAGCTACACAGTATGCTTTGACGACGACGTGAGTCAGGCATGCCTCATCTGTTGAAAGATCCGCCTGTTCACCGTACAAGAGGTTGTAAGGGTATCTGTTGTCATGAGAAAGCAGACGATCCAGATGTAAGCTTGTGAAGACCGTTTGTGATAGTGGATAGCCTTCTAGCCAGGCGATCTCGAGACATGAGAGCTGGTCCAGAATCCAAAGAGTCTGTGGGGCCGTAAGTGGTGCAGTAGGGTCAAACTCAGGCTCTACTGATTCTCCAGGTAGTACCACGCCAGAGTCCATCTTCGGGTCCATGATCTGGAGAACTATGAGCTTGCCCGTCTGAATTACGACACGGTTCGAACATGGCACATACCTCCAGCGCACCCACGGCCTCGAAAAGTGTGAAGAAATCATCTATCACAAGATCGCCTGGCTGCAGCTCTGGTCATAATGTCAATGTTTGACGTTGAGAAATGGATGGAAGGGTGACACAAACCCTTAGAAGCTGCAGTGAACTGCTCTGTGATATCCGTAACACCCCTCTTGCCATATGAGGCGAGCTGCCTTGCTTCTTGTGCTAGCCGTGCGGCCGCTATTTTGATATTCGCATCCTCGTCCGTCTCGGAGCTGATGGCAAGTCGCGCCGTGTCTGCGGGCGTTACAGGGTCAGAGTCATTTGCATTAGGACAGCAACAGAGGATGCACGCATGGGTGATTTACCTAGCGACAAGCCATCTTGCTGCATTTCTGGCAAGTGTTTCACTTATACAACAGCGGTTCGGCAATATTTATAGTGGAAGTGAGATGGGCATGAAAGCCCGAAGTACTGTACTGAGCAAGAGGAAAAGACTTGGCACTGGCTCCGGGTCGTAGAGCAGCCTCCGTTTACTTATATACATGATGGTTACAACACTGCAATGCCTGCCCTCAGCGCAGCGCATCTGCGCACTTGCGCATGGCCTCACTGCCGCTTGCTTCAGCGGCAGTCCTGCGTTCCCCCTTCATGCTCGCAGCCTTCCATCCTTCATCTCTCTACTGGGCGCTCTGAGAAGCCTGGCTGAAGGCGGCCTCGTTGGCCTTGTTGAGGTCCTTGGCCTCGCCCTGCTTGCCATTCTGTCGCAGCAGTTAGCACGTGTCCTTCTGTTCCACCCATCGCCCATCATCCATCATGATCTCCTGCGCTGTCCTCCATGTATCTCCCGGGTGTACGCACCTCCCACTTGGCGAACCTCAGCTCAGACTCGCCACGCCTCTCAGCAACGAGTCTCTTGTCATCCTTGAGAGAGCGACGCACGACGCGCGCGGCGACGGTCAGGTAGCGGTTGTAGCTGCGTAAGGCATTAGCTCCAGGTCCTCTCCGGGGTTATTCTCTGCGCGCGACACATCGGGGCGGCGGGCGGATTTGGCGAGACGTACGTGAGACCCGCGGACTTCCAGGCAGCAGACATGACGGCGATGTGTTGATGTGAGGGTTTGTTGGGTGGGTTTGAGGTGAGTTTGCGGCGTTCAATGGGCAGTGGTCGGGTCTCTTGCTCCTGCGATGGGATGCCGCCCAGCGGAGATTCAAATCGGGACTAGTCGGAGCTCGGCCAAAAATCGCAACTTCACTGCTGGTTGGCCTACTTGCTGCACCGTTACACATGACAATCTTATGATCATAGTACAGATTCACTGAGTATATACAGAATAAATCACAGCATCACTCTTGACGTCTTCTCACCAAAAGTACACGCTAATGGTACATCTTCTACCTTTTTGCACAAGACAAACGGAAACCCTCCTCTATGAAACTGACACTTCAGATTATTTACACCCTAAGACCGATCTCCTCCGCGTACGGCAGGACGTAAAGGTCACCAACGGCGCTCACGGACGCCCTGTTCTCAAGCGCCTCCTTGGCGAGCTGCTGCACCTTCTCGGCGGTGACGGTGTCGACGGCCTTGCCGACCTCGTCGATCTGGTAGGCCTTGCCACCCTGGACAAGACCAGCACCAGTAAGCTCAATGGCAGCCTGGGTAGACTGGCCATACTCGAGCTCCTTGAACTTGGCGAGAGCCTTGGCCTTGGCGAGGTCCTCGCTGCTGACACCGCTGGCGATCGCCTTGAGGGTGTCGACGACGGACTTTGCGTTGGAGGCAACGTCGTTGGCGGAGCCAGAAAGGGTAACGCTGAGGAGACCGGCGTCGGAGAAGATGTCGCTCTTGGTCTGGATCTTGAGGTTGGGAGCGCTCTGAGTGGCCTGGAGGAGCTTGCTGGAGCCAGCGGACCACTTGATGCTTGAGGGGCCACCAAGGATGGCAGCGAGGACAGAAGCCTCGGGCTTGTAGGAAGAGCCAGTAGGGCTGCTTGAGCCAGGGAAGGCAATGACCAGAGAGTTGCCGGAGCCGTGGGAAATGCGCTCCTCGCCACCGTAGTACTTGCTGGCCTGGGACTCGAGCTTGGATGCGGGCTGGCTGGGGATGTCGGTGAAGAACTCGTTGACCCACTTGTTGAGCTCGTTGTGTGCAACGCCGTTACCGACAATGGCGAATGAGGGCTTGGCGTAGACGGAGGCGGCGAACTCAGCGACAGAGTCGGCGTCGACGTACTTGCTGATAGGGACGGAGGAAGCCATGTTGAGCGACTCGCCGAGGCCACGGTGGAAGGCAAGGGCGTAGGCGGAGTTCTGGGCCATGCGGGTGGTGTCGGCGAGAAGTGCCTTCTGGTGCAGCTGCATCAGAGGGTAGATCTCCTCGTGGAGAACGTGGGCTGAAGATTGTTAGCTTCGAGATCGCGTATTTGAAAGTCAATTGGTATACGCACGTGCGTACTTGGTCTGCTGGGCAACCTCAGCGAGGAGCTCGACAAAGTAGGGCAGGTCATCGCGGAGGAACTTGGCTCCAACAACCAAGTTCTCGCGGGAGTGGTAGGACTCGAGAGCAGAGCCCAAGAGCTCAGACTCGCGCTGTATCCTCAAAGTAGACCTCCTCTCGGTGTTCTGTGCATCGTAGCCATCAGCGCTGAATCCCGCTTGCGCCGTTCCATCTTGTCCCGAACATCTCCTACCTTGAATGCGTAGTGCTCCAGAGCCTCGGTGAGGCCAGGGAACGGCTGGTATCTGGTGCCGGCCTTTGCGACAATGGCCACGCTGGCGACGGGACCGGGGATGTCTCTGCTGGCGAACTTGATGCCCTGCGCATCACCGGACTCGTAGGTAAAGGAGCCGGAGGCCGGGGCGGCGAGGCCGCGGTTCTGTTGCTGCCAGGCGCTGCGGGCGGCGCGCTGTGTGGTACGGAGGGCGGTACGCGAGAGCATGGTGACGGCGGGCTCTCAATGGCGAGATGTGAGGGTGCAATGGGCGGGTGTCGTCGAGCTTTGCCTGTGGTATAGAAGCTGGCTGGCGAGAGTGTTCAGCGAGATCGATCGGCTGTGCCCGTGGCGTGTGGCCAATCAACGGCGGCTGTTTACCTTTCCAGCATTGCGTGCCTGAGGTTGTGCGAATTTGGGAGGGAGGAGAGAGCAGTGGAGAGCAGAGAGAGCTCGGCTGGCTCTGGCTGGCTGGCTGGCTGTCCCCAGCCGCAGTAGGACTCGCGCCGATGAATCTTTTGAATGCGCGAAGCTGCGGGCGGCGGGCGAAAGTCGATTTGCAGCGCTGCAGTTCATGTTACACCATGTCGCATGCGCTCTCCCACTCACCACAGAGCTGATGCGCAGATACCACCGGTAGCCCTGACTCGACTCTAGACGACGTGAGAGGTCTCTAGAGTTCACACATCCACTGCGAACTCGGCCTCACCTCAATCACCTCACTCACGCCGCAAACCGCAGCTTCCCAAACCAGCCATGGCTTCGGTAACGCTTTCCGCCATGCGCCTTTGCACACTGGAATGCGCCGCTAATTAGTCACTACAGCAACTCATCGAGGTCTGCAACCAGGTGATCAGCTACCACTATGGAGAGACGTCCAGGGTAAATTGCAACAGACTCGCAGATTGCGCCAGCAGACTCGAGATCTAACACTCACATAGCAAATCTTCACAACCCTAGCCAAAAATGGCCGCTCTACACTGGACGTACTACGCGCGATCGACCTTCGAAAAACACCCTTGTCCCGAGTCAAGACCAGCCTTGCACAGCTCATACAGCACCGTTTAGTCCTCCACCATACCGATGACCGCGGCGCCACATACTACTCAGTCGACTGGCATAGCGCATACGGATTGCTCCGTACTGGAAGGTCAATCCTGCTTGTGGAGAGGCGACATGGCGAAAAAGCTGCAGGTGTTATGGCTATGGTGATGCAGATTGGACATTGCACAGTTGGAGACCTGGCTGGTGCGTTCGAGTTCGATGAGAACGGAACTTCAAAGGTCGACACCCCCGCGCAGAACGGAAACGGAACAACAAACGGAGTGCACAGTTCAGAGCGCGATCCTCGACAAATTGGAAGTCTGGGAGAACTACATCACATTCTGCGGAAACTGCTGCGTGCTGGGTTCCTCATGAAGCTTCAAGAACGAATGTTCAAACCCAATGCCGATATCGAGGATGAGCTCGGAGCTATTGTCATGCAAGAAAACTATCCGGACGGCAAAATTTCAGGTCCCAAAAAACAGGCAGAATTCCAGCGATCGGTCGACGGCATGAAACGGAAATGGCGAGAAGAGTCAGAGTACTCTGAACGACGTGACGTTGACGGTAATGGCAGCATCGTCAGGCCCGGAATGGATTCGAACAAGCGACAGAAGCTCAATGGAGGTTTCGCAAACGGTCACAGTACCCATGCGGAGACTGATTTCTCTGGCCCCAAGCTTCCGGTATGATGGTCATATTCTACGGATCAAGGTGCTTTTTACTAATGCGAGTGTCGTAGAGTACCATGTCCATTGGCGTCAATCTGGCCAAGTGTGTTGTTGCTATGCGCAGCGAGCATCTGGTGCAACACGCCAGGCATTACCTGGGTCACATTACTGCTGGCGTATACCGCGCTCTACTGACAGCCTTAGAACCCAAAGTTCGTTCAGTACGAGAAGATCTTGTGCACTATGAGGACGACGATGAGGAAGAGGAGGCCCAACCTGTCGCTTCCGTGATGGAAGTTGCCGAACTTGTCGACCCTTATCTGGATCTTGCCGCAGGCATCAACGGCGCAAAATCAGACATGCCGAATGGCGTGTCAAAAGCGAAAAAGAAGGGTGTGATCGAATATGACGACGAATTCGGCGAGCTCGGAATCAAGAAGGAGGTCGAATCAGACGAGGAAGGCACGAACGGCTATTCTAGCATGCGGAACAAGAACAGGCGTCTGGATCTGGTCGAGCAGCATCTGAAACTACTGGAAGAACATGACAGAGAATTCTGTCGACGACCTGGTGCTGCGGGTCAATCGGAGTGGCGCGTCAACTTCCCTGTACTGAGCAGGGTGCTTCTGAACGCAGAAATTGACACCACAATCGATCGACGTTTCGGACCAGCGGCTGTTCGTGTCGCTCGCATGCTGCGTCAAGAAGGCAGACTTGAAGAGAAGGGAGTCGCACAAAAGTGTCTCAAACATGTCAAAGAGATCCGTGGCATCCTCGCTCAGATGCAGGCGGCAGGGTTCCTGGAATCGCAAGAAGTTCCCAAAGATCAATACCGCCAGCCCACGCGCTCCCTCTACCTCTGGTTCTTCGATGAGAAAAAGGTCGCGCAACTTATTCTTCATCAGGCCTACCAGGGCATTGCACGCTGCATGCAGCGCATGGATGTCGAGCAAGAGAAATTCCAGCAGATCCTGGACAAGCGTGAACGTCTGCGCGCCATGAACCCGGACGCTGCGAGGAACTTCATCATCGGTAAGACTGGTATGCTGGAAGAAGACGGCGCGCCACTCAGCGGTGTCGAAAAGCAACAGATCGCGCTCTGGCGCGAGACTCAAGAAAAGCTGCTCACGCAGGTCAAGCGCCTCGACGACGTTGTTGGCGTAATGAGAGACTTCACAGGCAAGGACGTCAGTATGACTACCTGAGGTCCAGTGTGGTTCGTCTCTTTTCACGAAGTCAGGATATTTCACGGGAATGAGTGGGAGGGAAAGTGCAATCTTTCATGCCATATGCATAGCGGCAGGCGTTCTGATACGGGCTTCGCTTTGGGAGCTAACAAAAAATACGTCCTTCTATGTGAAGGCTTGACTGTTTGGATATTCTTTTGAATGAGCGAACGGCTCTCGCTGGTGTGGGCTGATGCAAGCTGCACGTCGCACGCGAAGCACCGCTACTCTTACACAATGCATGCTCTGTTGCGAAGGCAAGATGAAGGTGGCTGTAAATGTATGCAAGTATATACCCCGCTACTTCACCAAAATTAAAATGTGTCATCTCGAGCCGAAGGGGCCGCTATGGACCTGTGAAACTTGAAGAATCTCGTGTGAATCCTATTGAAGATGTGTATTACAATTAATAAAGTTGAGTAGTTTCAACAGGGCACAGGAAATGAATGGTGTGATATCCATGGCCATTTTCCGAGATCATGATGAGCCAGCTGCAATCTCACGAATCAACGAATCCAGCTTGGAAGACACCTTTCTCACAAAAACAGTCTCGTCAACTCCGTCTGCGAGATCCAAGACTCCGAGCTGCCACGTGATGGTCATCGCGAGAGAACCTCCCTTGAGAGACACGGGGTTGAAGTTCAATAATGACCCCGCCGCTGCGCCTGGCTGCGAGAAGACGGCTTTCTCGATCGTGATAGCGGATATGCCATTGTCTTTTTGCGACGCTGGGTTGAAAGCTCCTAGGTTGCTGATCTCGTACGACATTTCGCGCTCTTTGCCTATTTGTCCTGCAGTCCAACCACGGAAGTCTTTGAGGTATTGCAGAAGGCCAATAGGCTGGTTGTGTAGAGTGCTGGAAGCGGTCTTCAAATCAGCCGATGTCTTGCGAGCTGCTTCCCATAACTTTGACGATGGATTGGTCGCCCAGTCGGGAGTTTCCAAGGAGCGATCGAGCGCCACAAGTTCGCTGTAGCCTGAGACGCAGTTCATCATGCTTCCGCGGGAGTAGCGGTCTCCGAACAGATGGCGCATGTCTATCGCTATTCCGGTGTTGAAGGCATTCTCGGGGACAGCGCCGCCGTCGGGTGCAACCAACGAGCGGGCGATGAGATGCTCCAAGAGACCAGTGAATGTCGCGCTTTTTGCTCTGCATTGCTCGAGGACTTTGCTCATTGTAGTGGCTTCAACTGTGAGGAGAACAAAGCCTGTATTGTGGTTTGCCGGATCGAACGTGGTCTGCTTGCCGCGCCAGATGCCAGCTTCTTGAGTCAGCCAGCTGGTGCGGATACCAAGGAACGAGGCGATTGATGTTGGCAAGTAGGTTCCGATCAGAGGCGATAGAAGGTATGACCATGACAATGTCATTTTGCCTCCTTCTTCGATTGGAGGCAGCAATGGCTTCGTCGGAGCTTCGCATACAGGATCAATAGACTCGAAGCCTTTGTCGGCTTGCCCAAAGTGCTTCGCAAGCCCTGCGTGGAAAGAGGTATGGAAGGCCAGGCCAGACCTGCCGTCACCGTGTGAATGGTAATTCGAGTAGAGAACCAACAGTCTTGACTGTCCAGATGAGCCTCCAGGTCTCAGGGACACCAGTATGACTCTCCAAGGCGGCGTAGTGTGTGAAGACGTACACTGCTCATCACCAAGCTGGACCATCAGCTTCTCGATGCATTTGTCTTCCGGGATATCGTCGTCGGCTTTTCGGATCTCAAGATGGACGTCCAAATCCAAAGTCTTTGGCGTGGCCATGACCGGCGATTCTGTGTCTCCATTCAAGATCACCGTGCTCATGATCGGGTGCTCGTCGATGCAGGACTTCAACACCGGGTAGAACGGCTGTTTGCCATGTTTGAGACTCAGCATCTCATTGTACTCGCTGGAGGTATAGATGGCACCAATGATAATCCTCCTTTGATGGCCAACATCTTGCCTTGCGATACATCGACGTTCGTTGGGGCCTTGATCATATCAGTATTATGTATCGGGTGTACATGGAAGTTCTGCCTCACTCGCCAAACGCCGTCTGCCATCAAGGACAGACTCTGATTGATTATTGTCGGACATTTTGATCACGCGACGTCATTCACTGTACCCCAAGACACTCAGCTATATCGGACTGTCCCAGTACATATACATTCGCTGCTGCCTAATATGCGATATGTCAAATCCCTTTGTTCACCATCGTGTCAATGCGTAGCGAGGAGGAATCTTGAATTATGAATGAGGGTTCGGAGATGACAGTATCCGGGTTGTCCGAAGTCACGTGCTTATGCAAAGCAAGATCCAAACCCTAAGGTAGGGACGACTAGTTGTAAATACGTATCAGTCTCACTGAACTTCATGCAAAAGCAGCTAAGACATCGCAATTTCGAGATAACGAGCGTTATTCATGTTGTTCTGTCACTTCTGCTGATAAGGGTCTCCACGTTTATTACCAAGTCTTTGGGTAAGTTGGAAGTGGTCAATGTGATCAAATGCTCTTGTATACTCTGGAACAGAGCCTTCATGAGGCAAAGGCATGTTATTCATTTCTATGTATATTTCCGAACAAACTCTCCGGGAATCCTGCTCTTCACAACAGAGACCGAAAATTACATGCATGTCGAATATTCTGAGATTCCTTGAGCAGCCTCACCTTGACAGACCTCGCGATGCAAACCCCATGTCATGTCCGCATCCTAGGTTATGTGTGCTATCTCCTCCTTACTCTTCTCCAACGAATAGTCTAGCGTCGCCTGGCAGATGCCGCTTCAGTAGCACGACGTGAAGGCTTCGGTGTCCGCTTTGACCGGCCATATGCTCCTACTGTGCCTTGATCCTTGGAAGCATCACTGGATTGGCCATGACATTCCACACGCTCGCTATCACCACCGCCGCCACCACCACCACCACTGCTGCTCGCCGTGATGAGTGTCGTACCAGTCGGGTTTCGATCGTGCGGGCTGTCGGCTTTTTTCGGCGCAGGATGACGAATCTGCCTCCTCGAGCTACCATCTTCTTGATCGGTATCACTTCGTTCGACCTGGAGATCCTGAACGTGAGGGCTTGAGGCCTGTACGAGTGCACTTATTTGAGCTTTGGCAGTGTTGTCACAGTCACTATGATTTTCACCACTGTGATCTGCCACCTCCTCATCGGGATCTCCAGTCTCATCTGGTCTTGTGCTCTTGATCACTTTCATTGTCGCGATCGTCTCTGTGTCGAACCGCGCCCTTAGTGTTAAAGCCGGATCTGGTGAATCTCGACGCAGAACAAACTTGAAACGACCGCTAGAGTGGAGTCCGAGGGTTCTTTCATCGTTGTGGCCAAACCTGGCGCTGTTGAGCGGATAGTCGAGCAATTCATCCAATCTGGCTTTGTTGAAGCAAAGTTTTGAGAAACTCTTGATATGAGATTCGCCAATCTTAAAACCATTGCTTACGAGTGGTATGATCCAGGATCCGTTCAGAAAGGCCAGCATCTGGTCGAGCTGCCTCAGGTTGATATGCAGCACTACTTGCTGGACCGGATAAAACGAAGAGAGTGTGGCGAGACGGGATATGACGTTGACATGAAGGGCTGGTGTGAGTGATTTGACAAACTTCCGGGCATCTTCACGTGTATCGTATGCCCAAGGTGAACATTGGATATACTCCAATAGCCTCAATTTTCTTGGCTGGTGCATGTGCAGCGTCCACAACTTCATCGAGACAGCATTGCCTTTATCGACGAGAGACCATTCATCTGACAACACAGCCTCGGAATCTGACTGAGTCAGACTGCTGTCACTTGCGTTGTCGACTTCTATGGCATTGGCGGTTGAGGAACTTCTGAGCCGTTGGTCTTGCTTTACTTCGGAATTTGACTGCCTTGGACTAGAATCACTATGATTGCTGAGTATCATGGCATCAGCTGCTGAGAGACCTTTATGACATTTTGAGTGACGTTGTGATTCATGATCCAGCTCCACACTGATGTGCCTTTTGCGGACAGTATTTGTTTGAGAAACGGCATCATCACGGGTGGATGCATTCTTCGCGCTGGCTGTTGCATAACATTTGTACCAATATAGTGCGACGCGCTGTTTTATGACCTTGAGGCCGCGCGACGGGTCGGGTGGACAGCTCTTGACCGATCGCCGAGGTCGGCGTCGAGGACCATGCGGGTTTAGCATTGAATCAACGATCTGTTCGATTAAGCTCAGTCCTGCCAATGTCTTCTCCTCAGATTCACCCGGATACTTCACACGAGTTGTTGACTCTAGCCACTTCGGACATCGGGCATTCCAGTGTGCGTTCTGCGACGAATTCCACACAAGAGTGCGAAGTCTCTGGGTCTGCATGGCGTTGAGGCATACTTCGTCAAGGTATTTTACGACATAGCGCCCCTGGTAGTTGGTGTACAGTCGATTATAACCCAATTCGCTTGGGCCTCCGTCGCAGTTTGATTCTCCACATGATTCCTCGTAGAGTATAGGAGACGGCTCACTACCTCGATTTTGCTTTTCCTTGGCATCCGATTGGAGGTATCTGGCGCCGATGAAACGACTTGGGACTTCGATAGCTTCACCATCTGTGTCAGAGTCCGATGTGCCGGATGTTCGACAACTTTCGTCAGACAATAACTGCTGCAATATTGTTTCAACGACCATGGAGTTGTATCTTGTCTCAGTTTGAGCCCTCAACAAAGCTGGGCAATTGCGAACGACTTCTGTTGCTCTCTCCGAATCCCTTCTGAGCTTGGAAAGATCTTGCGTAAAAGTCGTGCACGGCAGTTGCAAGTGGCGCTCAAGTGAGTGATTTTTAATTGCTCTGATCGCATTCTGGTAAAGCTGAAGTGATTGCGTCGTTTCCGCAAGCTCCGAACGCAGACGTTTAACAGCCTCACGCTGGCTATCTTCTCCTGACGCCAGTGTGTCTCCCGATACAGCTGGGTTAACTATTGGCTGACTTCTGCTGCTCTTGTCAGGAGTCGACTGCCCTTGCGCAAGATCGATTGGAGCGGTGTCGCAGCCACTACCATCCTCTAGCTGCTGTGTATTCAAGCCAAAACCAGATCCATCAACTTGTGCGCTATAGAGCTGCTTGGTACGTTCAAGTCTGCCACGGGTCGACTCGAGTTCGACCTTGAGCTCCTGCAACTCGCCCGCCATTTGTGCAATCGAGCTTTGCTGCGTGGTGCAACGGTCCTTTTCGGCCCGAGTTTCCATCTGACTCTTGAGGAGCGACCGCTGAAGGTCTCTTTCGGTGTTCTTGAGAATATCAATGTAGGGCTGTTGGCTGTTGTAGAGCTGCACTTTGGCCTCCAGATCGTCACGGCTGACTTGCAAAGACTTTTCGAGCTCTTTCCTAAGCTCATCCAAATGGATGACGGAGGCTCCTAGAGCCACGCAACGCATTGCCTTGTCTTTGAGGTCCTTGCGGGTAAGATCGAGCGTCTTCTCGAGCCTCTGCACATTTGATTCTGCGCTGGAGATGGAATTCTGAGCATTCCGCTTCTGCTTCTCAAGATTCATGTGGGCCAGATGGAGTGACTGCTCCAGGCTGCGCACGTTTGCTGTCAGACTAACGATCGATGCCTGGTACACGTTGCACCGACTCTTCTCGTCTTGTAGGCCATCGCTGGCGACGTGCAGTGATGCCTTAAGCTGTTTTGCTGTCGTTTCCAGCTCTTCAGCGGAGGTTTGTCGAATAGCGTGTCGTTGTATTTCGTCTTCGAGCGCCTTCTGAGCCACCTCGAGTGAACTTTCAAGACGTTGTGCCTCATGGCTGAGACTGTCGATTGATGCTTGCTGAGACTTGCAACGGTCCATGTAGGCTTCCAGAGCATTGTTACTTAGGCCAAGTGATCGCTCGAGATTTTGTTGTTGGGCGACATGGCGGTCAATTTCATTTCTGATATCTGGCGCGCTGCCTTGAGTGCGTCTTCGAGCTCGTGTACTTTTAAGGTTAAAGCTCCGGTGGAGACTTGGCCAGCGTTGCTTAGGCTCTTCTCAATGGCAAGGCAGTCTTTTGCCGAACAGAGTGTCTGCTCAAGTTCATTTATCCTCGAGTCTAATCCTCTTGTAGAATTCTCCAGATCCATAATCTTCCGCTCCTTATCATCGAGCCCTCTGCGGGCGGTCTCGAGTGAGCTTTCCAGCTCTTGCACCTGTCTCTTCAGGCCATCGTTCACGGTTTGCTGGGTGTCAACATGTTCGACATGAACCTTGAGGCAGTCATTGCTCTGGGACAATTCTTGCTCTAGAGATTCAACGTTCGACTGCAATTTCTCAACGGAGGTCTGCAATCCCGCGTTGCGTAGCTTTTCATCTTCGAGGTTGGTGCGGTCAACCAGCAGTGAGCGATCGAGCTGTCGCACTTGTTCCTCAAGACCGAAGACGGAAGTTTGACTTTGGTTGTACTGCCTAGTCTTATGATCAATGTCGACTTGCAGTAGGTTCTGTTGCTTTTCTGCTGTAGTTGCGCGCTTTAGAAGACTTGTGCGTTCCGACTCCAGGTTAGCCACTTGCTTCTTCAGGTCCTCGCATTCAAAATGAATGGTATGGTGCATTTTCTGTAACTCGTTGTCATGGGCGATCAATTCGTGGCTCTCCTCGAGTAAGAGGGCGTTGTTCATTTTGAAGAATCCATGTTCCGATGCCAGTGCGGACAAAGCTCTTGCTTTCGCGTCCTTCTGGTATTCGAAGGATTGATACAGAGCACGCATGTGGTCTTGCAGATTTGTAGTGGCCTCCTGACTTGCCACGACTAGCCTATTGCTCTGTGAGAGGCTCAGGTTTCCGTTGGCGAAGCCATGGAGTGCTGCCGTGATCTGACATTGTTGGCGTACACTGGCGTAGAACTCATTGATCGTAACACTGAACTTGTCATCGGCTTGGCTGCTCAAGAACAGGAGACGTTCTGTCTGCTCTGGGTCCGCTTGGGGGCCTTCCATCGCCGCTCGTACCCCTGGTAGGCAAGCAGATCTGGTTTATAATCCGTGTGCGTGTCGTGTAGATGATGTCTGAGCAAGAAAGAGGATTTCCCACCCACCGGTTCGAAGGCGGAACGCAATTCTTCACGCAAGAGGCGTCTACTCGTCTGCAGGTATGCGGAGTCTGTGAGGCATTGCCTGTGTGCCTGCAGGGATTGTTGCAGCTGTGATAGGCAGCAGAGCGTCCCCCCTTTTGACGCGCCCTTGAAAGTGCCATTTTCATACCCATTAGCAGGAAATTGAAGTCCGCGATTTTCCTCTTGCTATGAGGATGTGACCTACGTTGACCACTCGTCGATCGAATATCTTAGAGTAGGTAGAGGCCGTCGAGAACGTGCCGTGTGGCAAGCACGGAAATGCGACAGCTCTGATTGCAGGGGTGCGAGGTAGCCGTGTAACATGCAGAAGCGAGCTGAATGGAAACAGAGGACTGGCTCACGGTCTAGCTTCAAAGTCCGTACCGCTTGCCTTGCCGCTTATGGGCCAGTAGGAAGTTTGAACCCAGACCATGAGGCTGGGTATTTCCAGGTGATTGGCGACAGCCTATCAACCATAATAGAGTCCACGGAGTAGGCTCATAATTTTCAGTCTTCCATTTAGAACAACTGCTTTAGAGCCACCGTATAGTACAGAGGCTGTTGCTCATTCTCAAAACTGAGCCTTCTTGGGGCAGCAGAGCAATAGCAAGCGTTGAGGATCTGAAAGATAGATGACCTTAAGTTAGCAGGGCAGCCAGTCTCAGCTATCAATGATCGTGTCGAAGGGATTTCTATCACCAATGTTGTAGTCAAAATCTATATTAGGGAGGATACACTCCTATCACATTGTGATCAGGTTGTTGATGTTGCTGTCATCGGCCATCGCCTAGAAAAGCAAAAGTCAGGCACTAAGGCATCTCCTTGGCACCAGCTGCTGACCTCTGATTCCAAGAACTTCCGACGCCAGCAACAAGAACACCCCATAGCTTCAATACCTCCGCCGACCACGCCAATCCTTAGCTCGCATACCATTGAAGGGCCTCAGACCGGTCTATAATCACCCCAGAACTACCCATTGGACTCACATACTGTCACAATGTTCCGCACACCCGCCCTCATTCGCTCGGCGCTCCCTATGGCCTCCCGGGTCTCGACCCGCGCAGTCGCCTCGCAGTTCCAGCAGACACGCCAGGCTCACGCTATCTCCAACCCGACCCTTGCGAACATTGAGAAGAGATGGGAGGCCATGCCGCCCCAGGAGCAGGCCGAGCTTTGGATGGCTCTGAGGGATCGCATGAGCGCCGACTGGAACGAGCTCACTCTGCAGGAGAAGAAGGCTGGTATGTCTACATTTCTTGCAAGCCGGAAGAGGGAAGATTGTGGAATGCGCGCATTGTGTTTGGGTGGACCAATGCTGTCTGATGCAGCTGTGGAAGCTAGAGCGCGTGCTTTCTACGCGGTCCCGATTTCGGCATGACATAGATGCTACATTGGCCTTGATACTGACTCCATCCTCCAGCCTACTGGATCGCCTTTGGCCCTCACGGTCCCCGTGCTGAGGCACCCCCCGGAGAGAACATGAAGATCTTCATGTACGTCATGGTCGCTCTTGGTGCTACTGGTGTTCTGTTCGGTACCGCCCGCTTCTTCGCCCGTGGCCAGCCTGCCACCATGACCAAGGAGTACCAGGAGGCCTCCAACGAGTACCTCAAGGTATGTACACCCTACGAAATCCACCGCGATCCACGCGCTCGCGGCGCGTATATGCGCAACCATGATATCAAGAAGCGTGATACTGACAAGACTTCTCACCACAGGGTCTTAACGTCGAGCCCATCACTGGTATTTCATCCGAGGGCTACGACGGCCCCGGCATGGTCCAGAGCAAGCCTGAGGGCAAGTAAATGTACTACACCGCGAGAGAGTCGGGAACGAAAGAAATGTAGTCGAATATCCGGTAGAGCAAGCGCGGCTTTCGCCAACATAGAGCGAAGAGGCAGCGTGGTCCGAGTCTTTTTTCCTTGCGTTGGCTGTAGTAAAGACCTTTTTGGGGTGGGGAAAGCCTTGTATCTTACGCATGCTAGTATCTATCTGCCACTGTACAAAGATCTTTGCAGACAAGACTGGGGATTCATTCTGTATGATGAGATGATTTGGCTCCGTGTGCCAATGCTTTCCTTGAGGCTGTATCACGATATTGATTTACGAGTCGATCTCACCGTACATGCACATCTCCTCCGGCTGAAGTTGACGAAACATGTCATACGCTTGCAAGCGTCCCAACAATAGATGCTGCGATCAAATCTTCAGTCTCAGGGTCACTTGAATTTGTGAAGTCCAAATCACGAATGAACTTTAGCGATTTCCTAATGCAGCAATCCCATCAACTTATGATATGCCACTGGCAAGCGTGTCTTATGCACACCCAATAGCCCTCAAGCTATTCTCGAGCTACGGAGATATCTCACATGCCGCAAAGCCGCATCCCAAGCCGTGTCAGCCTTGCAGCTTTGTGTAAGCTGCAGACTTTCATCTAAGTGCTGGTTGGTCAGTAGCATGTCTTGGCTGACATACAAGTATTCAGGCTTCGACATGTCGTTCCACGTAGCTCTCGAAGACTGGATGGAAGGCTTCGGACGCGGCAGGATGGATTACGACGCCTGCAGGACTCGAGCCGCTGGCCAAGCTGTGCCCTTGAGTAGCGAGGTATTGCGTGATTGAGGAGTTCTTAAGGTGAAACGGGATGGACCATGGGGTTTCCTTGGGTGAAGACCATGCTGTGGGATGTTAAAATTTGGTCAGGGTAGGTCAATGAGGATAGAAAGGGCAATCGTGGTTGCTTATCAGTATATAGAGGAGCTAGAGGAGCTAGATACTGCTGAGTGTAGCTTGCATAAAGATGAAGGAGCTGAGCACAGATGCATGACTGCATACAATCTCCTGCAAGCCACACAGCCTTACGAGATTTGGATCAATTCAAGGCTCGAGCTTGTCACCCGCACTGAGCCCTGACGCTGTGTTGCCCTGAAGGCCTGGCTCGCGAGTGGATATTTCTCGGCGCCAACCCGAGGGAGCGAGCATCAATGAAATGTCCCCAAAGGCCATCCTGAGCATGGGCCCTGTCGTACTTCCATGTTGTTGTGCATACCAGCGCAATTCTACTAATTTCAGGAAATCGCAGTGACCACTTCCGAGGTCATGCGAATGCAACAAGCTCTGCCCGCCGTCGCCCTGCCTCTTCCCTAAGGTCCTCTCTCATCCTCGATGAGTTCATACCCCCGCCGACCGGAATGGCTGGATAGCCTCATCGGGCCCGATGTCAGCGTAAAGCGTGCGCTCACGTCTAAGCTTGCGCGAACCATCTATGCTGCTCTTGCATTCTTCAGTATTGCCGCCATCTTCTTGTCATGGAAGTCTGGAGGCACCTTGTCGAACCCGATCCCATACGCCGCCGACTCGAAAGTGCCCACAACATCGACGGAGAACCACACGCCCAACTACGAGCCTCCAGCTGGACCCAAGCATGAGAAGGGTCGCTTCCACTTGCTGATCCCGGCCACGAGCACTGGTCGTGATCTGTGCAAGTTGTTGCTGTCGACACAGATTCTGGGCTACCCGACGCCTGTGCTGATTAACTATGGCGCGGCTGAGGATGCAGACCCTTATGTTCAGCATTTGGCAAAGGTCGAGGGTCTGTTGAAGTATTTGGAACACCAAGAGAATGCGAATCCGGATACTGAGGATTTGGTGCTGATCATTGATGGGTATGACGTCTGGTTCCAACTGCGGCCGGATGTCCTGATCAAGAGATTCTACGAGAGCAATAGGCAGGCGTACAAGAGACTGATTGACCAGTATGGAGAAGAGATTGTTAGAGAACACAACATGAAGCAGTCTGTCATCTTTGGACCCGACAAGCTGTGCTGGCCTATCGACTACAGTCGTCCGGCATGCTGGGCCGTTGATCCTGGAAACCTGGACCCATACGCATTTGGACCTCAGACGTCGAGCGAGCACGAAGAACTTACGCACCCACGCTGGCTGAACTCTGGCACAATCATGGGAACTACTCAGGAACTCATCGACGTGTTCCGCGCGACACTACACGATATCCAAACCAACTATGTGACCAATTCTGATCAATACTACTTCGCCGAAATCTTTGGCAGGCAAGAGTTCGCACGACTCTCGCGAAAACCGGAGCTGCTGAGTGAACGCAAGAAAGAGACGTATGGCGTTACAGTCGAGGACAAGACGGACAACGGAACCAGAGCGGAACCGGACCTGTCTGGTCTGAACCGGACAGAATACTTCATCGGCATTGACTACAAGTCGGAGATGTTTCAGACACTGGCCTTCTGGAAACAGTTCCTGACGTGGTCGCGCGGCAGGGATTCGTGGGTACCTCCGAACGAGAGGCGGGATATGCTGCCGTACTCAGTCACGAACTCCAGCGTCTTCGACACACGTCTTGCTAGCGATATTGTCAGCTCGGAAAAGCCTTTCGCTTCATTGAAAGATAGCGAAAATGAAGATGACAGAAATACCGCTACTACTACGCGCTGGAGCGATGTTGAGCTTCTACGCAACACTGTCTCACGATTGAACCCAGTAATTATTCACTTTACTGGCGAGAAACGCTTCCGTGAAGTCTGGTGGTCGAAACTATGGTTCCAAGCCAAAGCAGAAACCCTTCGCAAAGAGAGCGCGAAGCTCAACACCAATAAGATCTCGAACGAGAAGATCGAAGGTATGACGTGGTACAACGCCGAGCCCGAGCAGGCTGGAGAGGTCTCCAATGCTGGCAAGAGTGGAGCTTGGTCAGACCAGGGCGGTTGGTTTGGCTGGAGCACGCTGTGCAAAGCTTTCGAGCCGGAGATGTATGGTGGTGATGACTTTGAGTTGTATCATCCTGGCCAGAAGCCGGCGCAGGAGAATCTGCAGGATAAAAAGCCGCCTCCTGAAGTTTAGCCTGGAAGGACGTTGGGCTGTTCGGATTTTGTTGTATCTTTTGAAGCGTTGTTGCACATATACACCATTTATATTTTCTCTCTTTATCTGCTATGATTATGGTGATTTCAGTGCCACTTTGAACGCTGTCACAGGACGTACACCGTAGCGATTGTTCACGCTTGGTACCATACCCTTTGACTGATCTCTAACCGCCTCTGCAAGCTACTGTGTATCACCATACTTCAAACAAATATATGTTTTTATGCAACCCAAGCCACATGACGTTCCTTCTCCACAAGCCACAGCCAATACAGCACTAAGCCGGATGCCGACTTGGCGGATCTGGGCGCACCCCAATCACTTCTGGGGCAGGGACTCGCGGGAGAGGGAGAGCGAGGAGCAGGGCTACCGAAATGCATCCGTTTCAGCCCTGAACTGCCTCTAATTGATCTTTCTATCATTTCGAGGGACGCGTCTACGGTAAGGCTGCCGGCGTTCGTTCTTCTGACCCTATCATTTTACTCTGTCCTTTTCGCCCGCTTCACCCGCTGCGTCTCTGCTGAACACATTTGGTCTCTTCCAAGAACATCATTCCCGCCTCTCGCCGTCTTGGCCCTTGCACCAGTCTTCCGGACACGTACCGGGTGCATTAGCGAATCGTCCGAAACCGTGCCTGGGGTGTTTCGTGTACCTTCACGGAGGCAAAAGCCAACCACATCTTCACGTGCCAGGCTTCTCGGCGCAAGGCTGCAGGCGAACTACCACTGGGCTTACTTTTTTATGGAGTGATTACGGCCCGCCTTGTTCTTGCCTTGATTTTTGTTTGTTCGCGTTGTCTCTGGTCTCCGAGCCGGACATCTCTTTACTCGCATGGGAGTTTTGGAATCCATCACGATGCCGATGCGCAGGCGCTCACGGGCGGGCTCGGAGCTGGCGAAGGAAGAGGCGAGGAGTTTCTTGCCGCAGCATGAGAGAGCTAGCGCTGGCGAGGGTATGACTGGGTGGAAAGGGTTGTGGAAGAGTCAGCAATGGGTGATAATAAGTTTTGCCGTGGCGTTTGGGTTGTTGATGCTCTACATTCTTGCAGTGAGTCTATCTACCTTTTATTGACCCGGGGAGTAGGATCTATGGCTGACGCTTGCTAGCCTCTTATTTCATATGGAGAGCCTCCAGCCATTCAAGGCGGGGTGGCTACGAGGCCGTCTAATATGCATCTACTAATTGTCTCGGATCTACCATCGGCCAGCTTCTGCAAGACTATGCTTTCGGCTGCTATTCTGGGGTATCCCACTCCGGTCATTATCAATTGGTCGAAGGATCTGCCTGAATATCTGGAGATTCCACAGCGTCAGAGCGTCCCTTCAATGGCGGAGGGAGTCAACGAGTACCTCGGGAAACTGGACACATCGCATGATGACGATATCATGGTCGTGCTGGATGGAGAAAGTATCATGCAGCTTCGCGCATCAACGCTTGTTGAGCGATTCTTCAGTGTCAACAAGCGAGCTAACGAACGCATCAAAAAGAATTGGGGCAAGGCTGCTGCTCGTAATGGTATCAAGCAGGATGTCTTGTTTGGCGCGCAGAAAGAGTGCTATGGTTTGAGCGCCAATGACGCCGCGTGCTATGGTGCACCGGAATCGACGCTGCCCGCGAAGCTGTATGGGGATGATACGGATGTCGAAGGTGGCGAGGACGACAACAGGTTTGACCACTTCCGTCCACGGTATATGGATTCTGGTAGCATGGTTGGCACCGTTGCAGGCCTACGCAAGGTATTCAAAACCGCTGTCGCGCTAGCTTCGGGCAAAGACGAAGGCGAAAAGAAGGTTTCACTTCAGCGCGTTTTCGGCAGGCAGCAGTCGTACCGCGAAGTCCTCCGTCGCAAGGCTGGTTTGAAGCAAAATCAGGGATTTACAAAGGACCATCTTGCGAAGATCCGCGAATCCATCACGAACAACCCGAACGCAACCTGGGAGTTTGGCATCGGCCTCGACTACTTCAGCGAAGTCAGCGCCAACGCAGCTTTCTCACACGATGACTTCGGCCCCGTAAAATTTTCCGAGCCCAACTCCCTACAAGATGCCCGCAAAGAGCACAAAGTCGGTCTCACAGACGCCCTGCAGCCAATTCCACAAGACATTTCCAACACCCTACCACCTTTCTGGACATTTAGCGTAGAACCCGCTCTTCCCCGATGGAACTCTTGGAAACAAACACCATTGGTCACGAACCTCTACACCGGCATCACGCCCGCCATTGTGCGGCCCACGAAGCGTGGTAATGGCGGCGCGGAAGCTGCAAACCCTTGGTACCAACAGCACGCTCGCACGCTGTTTGACGCTTCCATGTACTCGCCCATCACCCCTGTGGCGGTGGGTGGCGAGAATGCTTCGACTACGCGCGAGTTCTGGCCCATGGAAATTTGGAAGGGCGGTGGAAGGGACAGTCGTGTTAAGGTCATGACTGGTGACGGATGGGTGAGGTTTGACTTCGAGTGTGAGCCTTGGGGAGAAGAGATCTTCAAGGATGGGCTGGGGGCGTGGAAATTACCGGAGAACCATTGAGAGAGCTGTCTCACAAATCTGACGGCAAATAAAAGGGGATCATGAGATGGTTAACCTTCGGCAAAATGTGTATTGAACATATGGTTGTTTTTTTGGTCTTCTTGTTATTTACTGGCCTGTTGGGTTTGTGTACCGATCGGTCTGGTCAAGCTACCGCTGAATAACTCGCTTGCAGGGTTTAACTGGCCTCCTCGTCGCAGTTGGTCTGGAACAGCTCCAGGCCTGGAATTCTACAGCGAGCTCTTCTTTGCCGCCAGTCAACCAGCCTCGTGAGAAGGTTTTGTCACGCGTGTAAGTATCATTCGACCGACATCACACATACAACATGTGCTGAAATAGGCAAAGATCAGCCTGATTTATGCAGCATTCCATGAGCACCGTAGCAGAGAGAGACACCCTCCAGCTCTTCCTGGAGAAAAAAAAGAAAAGAAACATGTTCCAATCGTGGCTTCTCCCGCCCTCCAATTTCCAGAAATCAGCTGATAGCGGTCTCGTACCAATCCACATTACACTCATCGCCATCAACCTCCCGTATAATTAGCATTTTTGGGCGGCCTCCTGTTCCTGCGCCTTTAATAGCGATTGGTGCGGATGCAACGCGAGTTACGCGACGCGTTTCATCTAGGGTTGTCGCTATGCAAGTGTGCGGCACAGCGCAGGAATCAGGCAACAACGACTCAACGAGAGACTCAGCCCACCTACACCTCCAACTAATCTGAAAAGCTCAGTATACGGGTAGTCGCATGTTGGCGCAGTCGTGCTCGTGCGCTGAGATCGCGTTTGCCATGTCTTTCTTTACTTTCCTGGAGCTTCTTCTTTAGACTTATGACTAGATCAACATTCTGTGAGAGACTACACTTACTGCTCGTGACACTGAGTTCTCGGGTTGCTCAACGGTAGCCATGGCTGACAAAGTCGAAGTCTACCTTGAGCGATACAGCGATGGCGTTCGCTACAAGGAGTTCACCGCTCCACCCGGTAATCCACGATACACTGGCGACCCCAACGAGAAATACATCGAAGCGACCACCGACGAGAGATTTCGAATCGTGGTAAAGCTGTTGCGAGGCTTCAATTTCATGGGCAGTCCAAAGGTCCGCGTGGAATATTTCGTGGACCAAGGAAATTCCCTCTGGGAATCCCTTTCGAAGAGCAAAAGCCAGTCTGCGACTCCATCTTATCGATCGCATCGGGAGTGTAGCCTAGAGGAGATAGAGCAATTCATCAACGGCCAATACATGATTTGCGGACTTACCTTTGGCGAGCTCAAAACAGGTACGTGCCCTCGCATCAAAAACTGACCATGTGGACTGACGTTGGACAAAGACGATGATATGATCCTGGATGATCACTCGATCGCCGAAGAAGCCGACCGCCAAGGGCGCATTGTTGTCAAGCTCAGGCGCGGTCACTTTGCCCACCGGAAAGTAGCAGACTATGGTGGAGAGAAGTCTTTCGATCCACCTGAACACGTCGATACAGAGACGACTCACGCCCAAGTCGTCCACAAGCATCATGTATCGCACGTGCTGAAGTACGTATCACATAACCTCCCTTCAAGACTGGACTGAGCTAAAGACATGCAGACATGTCCCGTTACGTCCATCTAACATGGCGTTCGAGGCGCCGCGTGGATACGAACGCCAGTGGGTGCGCGCCACGGGCGAGGCAAGCAAGCCCATTGTCTTCACGCTACGGTACCGTTCTCGAAGTGAGACTAATCGAACATTGTCTCCTCGTCATGATAAGCTGACATCATCACAGAAGCACTGCTCGCGCTGGGGATTATTGATGAAAACACACCAGTCACCAGCTCGAGCAAGGAAGGAGATAGAACAATGAGCCACCGACCCAGGGCTCAAGGGAAGGCCAAAAAGGACGTCCGGGGTCGACCCACCGTGCTAACCGACGCGAAGAAGACTATCAGCTCCTCAGCTCGATCTCCTTCGAAAGGTTTGACCCCAGGACCGCTCTTGTCGTCCATGATGCACGCCGATGACGATGAAGACGAGGACGACGACGATGATGATGATGACGAAGAGCTGCGTGTGAAGACCAGTCCCACGAGCTTCGCCACCACTGAGCAACACTTCAACCTCAGCGCCCGACCTACTATGTCGCCTACCCCATTCCAGGCTCTTAGTACCCCGGGTCCAAACCCTTCAACGGGCCTCACACCTGCGCCCTCCGCACCGCCTGAGGTATACTCCCTCTTTACCGATGATGAGGAAGATGGCCAAGACAGCAACAATAACGCGAACGAACACACTACATTCCCGCTATCCTCTGCAGATGATGTTCGCAAAGAACTCACTCTTGGCATCCAGGGAAGTAAGAGTGACAACGTCAGCAACGGCAGAGCTTCAAGTCGCGACGACAACAACGATAACAGCGACTATGGAGATAACGGTGAAGGCGCCAGCAGTCCCGAAGGTGAGATGGTCGGACCTGGATACGCAACGCCGCCTCGCTACGGAGTCAGTAGCTCACATCCTATCGCTCTGGGTCTTAGTGATGAAGAGCGCAAGAGAGCCTGGTCGAAAGTCCTGCAGACCGAGCAGGAGATTGAGGAGGAGGAAGCTGCGGCTATTTTGGCCAGCGAGAAGAGGGAGAGAAGGAGGCGGGAGTTGATGGATGCTAAGCGCAGCTTCTTGAATCTTGAAAGATAACTTTCTGGTACTATCGATACTCAAGGCACAGCGAGCTCTGCAACAATCAGTCCAAGTTGCATCTCAACAGAAGCGACGAAATGCTCCTCGATATCATCCTCGCACCATTTTCTGAAAAGCAAGCTTCGTCGAGGACACAAATTCACACCGGCACGAGCAACAGTGGATCCAAATTTCGAAGCCTCAGCGATGGCGACAAAGACACCGAGCTATAGGCCGAATGTGTGCATGATGAGCCGGAAATACCTTTGGAAAATCACCACGATGCTGCCATCGAGTGCAAGTTCTATGTATAACAAATAGCAAAGGCAGATCTTTATTAATCAACTTTCTGGGAGAAGCATCGTTCGAGTCCCGTAGCGTGGTCAATTGAAGGTATGAAGAGCTCCGACTTGGTTGGGTGAAGCAATCAGTGAAAGCATAATCTCCGAAGTTGTTCGCGTAAACTTGATCTAGTCTTGGTTGCATTCTCTGGAGTGCGTCATCATTATGCGACTTAAAATTACAGTGGTGCCGTCGCTTCCACCAAGATGCTTCAAATAGTGTAGTGTTAAATTGCAATTAGTTCGCCTCAACGAGGAAGGTGTTATAATTGCTGATGTTAAGGCGAAGCAACAAGTAAGTTCGGGCGGGCTTGGCTCGGGTTCCGCTCCCGAGTTTTGTGCCGGGCCGACTTCACCCTTGAGCAGATCAATTATCCACCAGAGCGCGATGTGCCCTCTCGAGGTCTTTTGCCGACGTGAACACGGATTCCGACTGCTGGAAGAATTATCCGCGCCTGTCTTGAACACCACACAAATTCTCTGGCCCAATGCTGCAGTGTCACATTGCATAACTATCAAGAGCTTGGCTACCGAACGGAACAATACGTCCCGGCAGACAGTGTACGTGAGCAAACGACACCGACTCCATGGGCCTGAGCGGACTGCTGCTTCGACAGGTCGTCTATCGCACATCTGCAACAAGAGGCGTTGCTGTGCCACCAGCCTGCGCCAGAAAAACGTGCGCATTCAACATACGCATCAAGCGAGTAACGCCTCAGACGCCGTGAACGTGCTTCGCCCAAGTACCCGGCTTTTGTGCTACTGTTTAAATATTTCAATCCGTGCAAGAAGCAGACGCTGGTGGCCATGAATGTCAAGACATAGAGTGGAAATCACCCTAGGGCTATTTGATCGGCTCATCACCACCGTTCCACCATTTTCTGCCCTACAAGGAACTCCAGGCACACAGCTGACCACAGCTAGCCAATACGTCAAGGTATCACGGTCCGACAGAGCGACATCAACGAGGCACAGGGTCAGAGATTTCCGCTTCGCCGTAACCTCCCTGCCCTCAGAACGAGGCGTTTACAGCCGCCGACGGACATTCAGCCCAAGTTTCAACACGTGCGGTCTCCAGTACATGCCTTGGCTAGACTAGCAGATTTAACTTGCACGACTGATGGGCTAGCTTGGTTGTAGACCAGAATCACGACTGCTAGCACCGAAGCGGACACGACGGAACCACACGTCGCAACCACTGCCTACTTCGGCGATCAAGTTTTGAGAGACATACGGAGGTGTAGACGATGTCGGAGGTACCTTGTGTCGAACTTGGAGGTAGTGGCAGTCATCGGCTCATTTGGGACCTTGCACAACGTCTCATGATGAGTCTTGATGGTGATAGTCTTTTGCTTTGAAGACTCGAGCATACGCCTCTTCGACGCCATGACGTCTGTGTAAGCGGCTCAAATGGTCGAAGAGACGTATGCCGATGGGCGTACTGCAGTCATACGGCAATAACACTGCCTGTCCTAGTTGTGTGCATGTGGATCCCGAACGCCTCGATCTTCATATCGATCCAAGCCTCCCCCGCATGCATGCTAGCATGCTAGCATATTACGCGAACTGCCACGGAGGGTCAACTGCGGTAGGTTCTGGCGACATACGGCCCGCGGTTCCTTCACGCTTCTTAAGATTGATATTAGGACTAATTTGGGCTTACGTTCGCAGGATACGACATGTACAAGGACATGTTCTCTGACCCTTCGGACAACGCGCATCTGTCGGTAGATGTTGCATGAATTTGGCCACTAGATCTTGGTGTGGGATTTGTGTTCATACATGGTGGACTGGACTTTTTCGGTGCGGAGTGTGCAGGCTCTAGGAAGCAATGCACTACACTTCATGATGTACCGACCACTAGCCCGTTGAAGAAATAACACGCTACCAAGGCGACGGCCCTGCGCGAGCCGCTCTACTTGACCCACAATGAGCTTGGAAGGCTCTAACACTTTCGCAGATATCGATATCGACAAGGTCTGCTCTTGGCGTGGGATAATAGCCAGTTCATTTGTTTATGGCAATTTACAGGTTCTCACTGAAGGCAGGCAGGTTTTGTACTGTTAACGACTGGCTCCACAAGTGGGTCCTTCACAAAGGCACCACGGGCATAACACCGATGAATGCAATGTGGCCGTTCTATGTTCCCCACACCACGCACCATGCGGAGTCTAATATGCCTAGTCTGCTGTGGCGTCAAATACTTTGTGCTGATCCTTCGCCCCGAGGCCTGAGATTGCTTAATCATCGCCTTGCGAGCCTCATCTCCAGTGGCGCGTACATCATCGAAGGCCAATTAGGCGGCGTGCGTGGCGTGGATTCACATTGATTGAGCCCAATACTGCACACCTGTCCGAATATGCTGATTGGCTGGAACGAGGATGTTCAGCGCTACTGTTGACCTCGGCACGTGGCGTAGAGCAAGGACCATCCGGATGTCATGTGGTCTGAAGATGGCATTTCTCTCGAGGCCAGTCTTCGATGCATGGGTAGGGTCTGGTCCCTTCGATAATATCTCTCTTCGGAGGTCGTACCTGGTGGGGCCCCGCCAGTAGCCACGACCGTCTCCGTCCATGGTACACCACGCAGCACTGGAGCCTCATCAAGATCGTTGCTCTCTGTTTGTCGGTAAGAATACTTCTATGGACTCGAAACAGCCTCAAAGCCAGTTGCGTCATGCTCAATGAGTGCTGAACCTAAAGTGGGTGGCCAACGGATTGTACTACTTTCCATTGCTGGTACATGTAACGACGTCAGGGCACGGATTGCCGTCCCGTTCTTCCGCCAAGTAAAGCTTTGAAGAGCTTCAGAAAACAATTTGCGATGACCAGTCGCAGTCGGTGACACCCCTCTCAAGGTGTACAGGCTGATAGCACACGAGCTAGGCGCGCAAAATTCATTAACAAGGCAGTCCAGGGCAAGTCTGACAACGCACTATATTGGCATTACTGCAAGTCGAATACCTGGAGACTGCTTCGCTTGCGGGCCATACCGCTTTTCATGGGGAATGGTGGGGTGCACAAGGCGCAAATCTGACACCTCACGGTACCGGCAAGTCTTCGAAGACGTGCAGGCGAGCGGTTGCGTATCCCTGCACATTCGCAGACAAGCTTGACATCAAATGGAGTGAGGCTGGAGACTGGGTCAGGAAATTGGGGGAGCATGCGGGGTCTGGGGGAGTTGGAAATTACTGCGGCAGAGGCGGCCCTGCGTTTCTGGCTATTGTGCGATTGGCCCATACTAACAAAGTCTAGGAACCCATGACTTGTGCGAGCATGTGCCTGGTTGCAGGAACCGTTCAGATCGCGTTTAGTGGCTTGGTACTGGAAGAATAGTCGACTTTCACGCAGCGTCATGTCCGGCGAACTCTCCACAGCGCTTGGAGGTCAGCCGTACTTAAGATCTTCGACACTTCGTCTGATCTCCAGGATAAATGCGAACAACTAGTGGCCTAGGCCCTGACATGAAATCGTACAAAGGATTGCCTGCACGGCGGTAACCAACACATGTTCTCTGACAACTCACAAGCAAGCCAAATGTACCACACATTCCAAGCTGCAACGCCGACGCTCGGCCCGGACGATGTGGTTATCGGCAAAAGTGGTCGCCCCGGCGGCCCTCGAAGGATCTCTACCAGCAATGCTTGTGTTGAGTGCCGTAGAAGGAAGATAAGATGCGATGGCCTCAAACCTTGTGGCCAATGCCAATGGTACCAGCACCCTGAGGCTTGTGCTTACTCGAAGCCTACACAACGCGTGGTTCCATCAAGAAAGTATGTATCATTCCTACCAGCTTGCGCGGATCTATTGCCCTGACTCGCGATCGCAGGCTTGTCGACAAGCTCCAAGCGCAGGTGGATCAGTACCGAGCTGTTTTCTCTCGCCTGTATCCTGGAAAATACATTGAAAGCGTCAGCCACTTGCCTCGGGAAGAGTTGATCAGCCTTGCTGTGAGCCTTCCTGTACCAGCAACACCACCTTCCAGCGACGGCGACCATATGCACCCACCAAACAGTGCTACGTTCGATCAGTCCAAGACCGCCCGTGCAGAGAGTCTCGAAGCGCTCGAGGAGTCTCAGAACGAGTTCCCCGATCTGGATGAGGAAAAGCACCACAAAGCGAATGTGCAAGGCATCTCAGACGATGTGAATGGCCTTTCGTTAGTACTTGACCGGCAATCATCCTACGTCGGGGTGTCATCGGTCAATGCTGCACTCAAAGTCATTTTCAAGATTGCGCCTGTAGCCCGACCGTTTGTCGCACAGAGTTATAACGAGACCGCCTTCCCGAGCAGAGCTAATACACCGCCGCCGCAACAAGCAAGCGATGCAGACCCGGAGTACACACCCCCGCCTGACATCGGACATAAGCTTATTGAGGCTTACTTCGCTCACGTCCACGTACTTATGCCAATGATCGATGAAGACCAATTCTGGCACACATGGCTGTATGGCGAACGGAAAGACTCACCATGGTTAGCGCTCCTCAATATTGTGCTGGCAATCGGGTCCCTGGCTTCCAGCACCAGCGATAGCGAAGACCACGTCGCTTACTTCAAGCGTGCAAGAGCTCACCTCGACCTCGAGACCTTTGGAAGCGGTAGCCTGCTCACACTACAGGCACTTGGACTCTTGAGTGGTTACTATCTACACTGGTTGAACAGACCCAACGAGGCCAGCTGCCTCATGGGTGCAACCCTCAGGATGGCCACAGCACTGGGTCTACACCGAGAATACAGTGAAAGCCAGGCCCGGACGCCTGGTCCAAGCCGTGAGAAGGACAGTTCCGACGTGCCAATCGACGTCCGACGGAGGACCTGGTGGGGCCTATTCATCCTCGATACATGGGCAAGCACCACTACAGGAAGACCCTCACTCGGCCGATGGGGCGCTGGTGTCACGACCCAAAGCCCACAGATACCTCAACAGCTCAACAATGCTCAGTACCTTGCTTCTTTGAAGCTCCTACCAATAATCCACAACATTACCTTCTGCAAACTCGCCACTCAGATCCAAGATCACCTCGCTGAACATACGCTGCCTAGCTTTGAGAAGCTGTTAGCTTTCGACGCCGAGCTGGTCAAGTGGCACGAAGATTTGCCACCAATGTTGCGATCTGCACAAGTGATCAAAACCCGCCCACGGAGTGTATCGCTTCCTCAATCAGGTCGCACGGGCATGCGTACGCCACCATCAACTACGAGTAGCCACCGTAACCACTTCGACTTCTCGCAGCCTCCTGAACGCGATATCAGCTGCCCTGACTTCCTCAAAACACCTCGAGCGATCATGCACTGGCGTTACCAAAACCTGCGGATGTTGATGCATCGACCTTATCTCCTGGCCACGACGCTTCGACGTACATCGAACACTGCACTCAGCCAAGAAGAAAAGATGGCTGTCTCGCGTTGTCGTGCGATGGCCAGTCAAACCATCGCGGACATCAATGCAAACTGTGCCGAGAGCCCCATCTCAGGCTGGACGGGCGTTTGGCTCATGTTTCAGGCAGTTATGGTGCCGCTTGTGTCGCTGTTCGCACGCCTCTCAGCGCCAGGTGATCCATCGAACCAAGGCCGACCTCTCAGCCCAACTGGAAGAAGCGTTGCAGGCAGCGATAGCGCTGTTTCAACCGCCATTGCCCACGACGAATACGAAGATCATTGGCGTGGACAGATCGAGACTGCCATCGGCTACTTTGATCGCATGCGCCCATGGTCCACAGCTGCTGCTAAAAGCAGGGATGTGGTCGAGCGCCTCTACCAAGCGAGCCAACATGTGGCTGAATATCAAGGCCACTTCATACGCCCCCAGCACCAAATGCCGTCACTTGCACCACTTGGTCTCAGCCCGGGTCATTACTTTTCGCTGGATACAAGCCTTCATGATGCCTTCTCATCTGAAGCTGGGAACAGTGCACCAGTACAGTACTCGCCGTCTCAACATCCATTGAACCGAGATGGACCGGCAATGCCACCCAACTACTGGGGCCTGAGCCCTAACGGCGATGCTCGGATGAATGTGTTTTGGGACGACATGATGTGGGACAGTTTCCCTACAGCCATGACGGACGATCCACGACTTGGTTCAAACATGCATCAGCAGGATTTTGATTGGAATTTGTTGAACTCTCATTCCGCCGAAGGCCAGCCGGGCTGGCCATTCTGGCCACAGGGACACAATGAAGGCGGTTGAAAGGTACGGCACTCTGTTCGGGATTTATTCTTATGTTGCACAAAACTCTACATCAAACAATAGTTCATTCCAGCGGGTGTATACATTAGGAAAAGTTTGGAATCCTGGATAATATACAGTGCATCTTGCGACATCTTCAATCATCACATGCATCCCATCGCGATCACTGCAGGTCGTTGTCAGATTTTCATCTCCTCCTGAAAGACAATACGATGTGCAAGTCGCCACTGACTTGGTGGGCTGTTCCTTTCGCACTGTTCGACGGACTTAACAGTCACTATGCTTGCTGCCCGACACGCGAACCTCTGAGGCTTGCGCAAGTCCGCTGATCATAATATATCTATATTGTGGCCGCTCTTCTGCACGTGAACGCCCGCATCCAGCCCCATCGATTCTTCGACATCGTTCCGTGCATGTATCACAGTCAACCGCCACATTATCCGGATGGCCGGGCTTCAACCCCGCGCCTATACTCAGCCATGAAGCCATCACGCTTCGAAGGTGTCGTCCTTGGTCTGGCCACACGTGACGGCCTGTCAATTAGCCGATGCAGCCCTAGTCGTTCCTCTTCCTTCGCTTGCAGCATGGAGCAATAGGGTTGCCAACTCGCCACGCTCCGAGGTACACAGCGTCCCGCAGTCTTCCGTTGCACAGCATCTCGGGCAATACTTGCTGCGTGCTATACGCGCCGACCTGCATGCGGCATGTCATGCGATGCCCTGAAGACTTACTTGTACCTGCACCGCGCACGGCAGGACTGCAGGAGCAGATGACGGCTGCAAGGGCGCCTGGCGGCTCTTGGCCATGCCCGTTACGCTGCATTCGCATCGCTTAACTGCAGCGGCAGGTTTTGTGCTTCGATGAGCTTGCACGTGGCGGCTGTTGCGGTGTTTTCGCGCAAAAAGCTGATGGCAGGGTGTGGGAGAGCATTGTCTGGCTAGGGCTAGTGCGCCGAGGCGCGCTGGGGTGTGTACTTCATTTGGATCGAGAGTCCGGCTGGGATCATGCTTTTACTTTACTTTACGACTTGTCTTTAGGCATTGCGAAGCGGGTAGGGTGTTGGAGATCCTTCTTGGATGGTGGAGTAGTCGTGGTTGGTACGCTCCTCGCTTCACTGCAAGCAATACATCCAAAGTCTTGATCAGGGAATAGGTTGCCCTATCCAGGAGCTATACGAACATTACGAGCATTGTATGGAAGTCACAGCTGATCGAGTCCCTAGGCTAGGTAGCGCTACAGACCTTCTCAACTTTTCAGTGCCATTCCTTGTGCCTGGAGGTCATCATCTTCCGCTCCACCGTTCGTCTGCACCGTCAAGCCCTCGCCTCGTTCGTTGATCACGGTCGATTGTTGTCTGAGTTCGACTATAATGGCAAAAATACAAAACATACAACAGGCGGGATTCCCAGATGGTCACCCACTCTAGTACTAGTCGCCCGGTTCAGTGCTTATGTATGGCAGAGCGGACGGGATGCCCAGTTTTCACTGACCTATGGTCGTATGTGCAATGAGGTCCGTTTGTCAAAAATATATTCTTTATGTAAAAAAGAGCTTGACAAATCAGAGTAGAGGCAAAAGTAGAGTCGCTGTTCAAAGCATAAAATGTATGGCCGTACGACTTCGAGCAACAACATCATTTATACCATCCAGCTATTGCTTAAACCTATGCAAGTGTTGCCTGTCAGAGCCTTGGATAACAATCCTGTAATGTATAGCAGCGATCTCTTTCGCATTCGTGTTGATGAAGGCTTGATGCTACACAGGTATGGCTGAGCCGACGAAGCCGTGTCATCCCAATCGGCCAACGTCAACTGCTTTTCGTGTTGGAAATGGCAACGTCCTCCATGGGATGCTAGGACTCCGGCCTGTCGAGTATTAATCGAAGCATCACTCTGAATGTCCCATAGCGCGACAACATCGGGATGATCTTGAGCCTCTTAACACCCTGGAGTAGCCAATGAGGCAGGAATATCGAATTGCTTTGAGATTTATGCGGCCGGAAGCACATCGAGGAACCCGGTGGAAAAGACTCCATTCGAGGATCGATGTCGCAGGGGAGGCGCATCCTGTCGATCTGCCTATCAACAGTAGCAATGTCTTGTAGTCTTACACTTGTGAAACTGTGGATCCCAGCCAGCGTCAGAGAGACTGTCGATGGAGCACTCGCTTCATCTCAATCACAAATAATCAGTATCGAATTCGTCACCACGTCTCCCAGTTACCGAGATCTCTGGATATCTTGCATCTTGCTCATCGTTCCTCACATCCGTCGGTACTCGTCGCTATCACCAAAAAAAAAGCCCCCCATCCAGCGCTTTTAACGTATTCGTTCCGGGATCTCCAGAGATTCACCCACCGTGTGCCTTCATTAATGTGGTTCTCATCAATCATGTAGTGATTGCTGTGAGTAAGCATGACTCGGGTTGTCGATCAGCTCGCCGAATCGGAAAACGAATGTGAAGAATGTACATGAACACGTTCTGCTTTTCCTCCTTACCTCGAAGATGTGTGGCTGCTCCATATACCAAAAGACACAAGATGCCACAGCTCCGATATGCTTACGAAATCGGGCTAACGTTGATGCAGAACTTTAGCAAACACAAACGAACACATGGTTTCAGCAGGGGGCGATTGACAGCCTTTCCTACTGACTGCAAAGCGAGAAGTATGGTCCATAGAGTGCACTCGAAAATGGTGGATTGGAAACTCCTGTGGCTTTTCACATGAATCGTAAGAGGAGTGGCCAGCACGGAAACCTCCTTACAACATACAAGTGTGGCCAACAGAAGCAGTGAATGGGACAGAGAGAAGCAATCGTTGTCAATGGAGATACATTCTTATGCGATAATCTACAGATTCCTAGCTGTTAACAATCTGCCACACGCGTGCCGTCGCGTGTGATTTCCTTCCATATTTCAGGGCGAGGTGAGTCTATTTCTCGAACCACTCGCCACCGATCCACCTGTTGAGCATGTCCAAGCTAGCCTCAGGCTGGTTGTAGGGCACCATGTGGCCAGCAGCGTGAAGACGCATGAAGGTCAGGTTGCCGGAGCTCTTGATAGAGCCAATCTTGCTGCTGTCCGCAAGGAGCTTGAGGTCCTCAAGCGGCGCCTTCTTGTAGTCCTTGTGGCCGGGCCACTCGAGCTCGTTGGTCCAAGCCAAGTTGCCGAGCCAGTTGCAAATGAAGTCGGCGTCACCGGCGTAGATCAGCACGGGGATCTCCTCAAGAATGCCGGGAACAAGGCGGTGGAAGGGCTGCATCCAGTCACCCTGGAACAAGAAGTTGCGGTTGATGTCCATGTTGCAGGAAGCGTAGTCGCTGACCTCAGCACCGAGAGCCTTCATGACGTCGGCACGGTTGAGGTACTTCTGGATCCACTCGAGCTCATCGTAGCAGAGGTCGCTGCCGGAGCACTTGGCGCGGATGTCGTAGGGGTTCATGCCAGTGCGCTGGTAGGGACCGATCATAGCGTTGTTACAGTAGATGGAAGCGGGGACGCAAGACCAAACGCTCTCGCTGTTGTAGCAAGACTGAATGAGCTGCTGGCAGCGAGGAAGAGAGTTGTCCATAGCCTGGCACTGCTGCTCGTCAAGGACAGCGGGCCAGCCACCATCACCGCAAGCCATGGGGCGGTAGTACTCGTACTGAGTAAGACCGTCAGTCAAACCGTTGCCGATCAGGACAGACTGCAGGTTGATGTTGCGCTTCTTGTGAGAAAGAATCTCAGAGGCGAAGACGGGAATGTAGTGGCCAGCGTAGCTCTCGCCAGAGATGTGGAAGTCCTGCTTGGCGTACTCGGGGAACTGCTTGAAGAAGAGAGTGAGGAGAGCGTAGATGTCCTTGCCAGCAGCGACGGTGTTGCTGACAGTGTTGCTGGAGTAAGAGTAGCCGACGTTCACCGGCTGGTCGAGGAAGATAACGCTGGCATTGGCGTTCCACGAGCTGGGGTTGAACTTGACCTCGCCCTTGGAGTCAATGGACGACGGGCCGAGCTCCATGAAGAGACCGGTGAGGGAAGAGCAGCCAGGGCCACCGTTGAGCCACAGAACCACAGGGTCGTTCTTGGGGTCGTTGCGGGACTCGAAGAACCAGTAGAAGAGATGCTTGTCATCCTCCTCGTTGTCAAGGTAGCCGCTGTACTGCTTGACCTTGTCGACGCCCAAGACAGACGGGTCAACCTTCTTGGTGCGAAGGTTGAACGCCTCGAGGTTGCCGTCGATCTCACGCTCTTGCTCACCCTTGCTGTTGGTGACCCAGACGTCCTGGATCGCCTTGCCGGATGTCCTGAAGTCCCACTCAGAGTCGGCCTTCCTCTCGTGAGCCTTGGGCAGGCTGAAGTATGAGGCCTTGCTCATCTCCTCCGGGAACATCATGGCGACCTCGTCCCAGACGGCGCGAGCGTCGTCGGTGAGATGCTTGAGATCATGCTCGAGGTTCTTCAACGACTTGGACCAGAAGCCCTTGTCGGTGGCGGTGTCGAAAGCCTGCTTGACGGCTTCGGGAGCCTGGAGCGGCTGTTGTTGCGGCGCAACAGCGGCGGCCGCTGCTCCGATGAGGAGCGATGATGCTGCAACCTTCATCTGATGGGATTGTTAGCAATCTGTATGGCAATGCTGGTGATGTGTAGTGCAAGCTGCTCAAGGCGCAGGCAGGCAACAGGATGGGGAGGTGGAGCTGGAGGTGCTGCCAACAGCTTCCATTGAGAGATGTTTCGACGGCGAGATACTTACAATTGCAAATCGAATGGATGATAGAGATAACCCGATGAGTGTGATGGGTTGAGTGTTTGGGTTGGGGAGCAGGAAGAGGGAAGAGGTTCACCAAGGTACCTGGAGTAGAGTAGAGCGAGGCAGTAGTGACGCGTTGGAGAGCTTGGGCCGTTCCCCAGCCAGCCAGCGAGATAGGCAGGCGCCTCGTCTTATCGCTGAGCCGCCTCTTGGTCTCGTGACAGTATCAGGCTTCCCGAGCTTGGTCACGCCGCGGCATCTTGCTCTATGATGATACCATTTTGAGTGCGTTGACAAAGTCGTAGGTACACTTCAGAATGCATACCATCACGTGTTGTGAACCGATATCAGGCCATTCGAGACGAAGATCGAAGCTAAATTCCAGACAATCAAGCGAATTGCCGTTGCAGCTACCAGGTACCCAGGTATCTGGAAGAAGGTCAACATCGAGGAGGTGTGCTTGCCAATAATCCGAATGTCGAGAAAAGCTACACTTGAGACATATCGACACATTATTGAACCCGGCGTGGCGGACAGCGCTGGTCCATGCTGTCAATCTTTCTTCAACAGGCTCCCTTCGATCAGGACTCAGCCGAGACAACTACACCAAGCCCGTCTCGGGCGAAGCAAGGGCATGCCGTGCCTCATTCTCTGGGAGTATGTACGTTGGCTGACGTGCGAGCACTCGGGCTCCGTATGTCTCTCCTACGTGCACCACAGTCATCTTGATTCATCGTCCGGAGTCCGTTATTCAGATAGTATACCAGTGGCAAAATATGGGGCTGTGCGTAAGTTCGCGCTTCTAGATGGTGGTGGATGCCTTCAGCAATAATGTCTATTGGGTGGCATCCACCTGTCACGCAGAGTGAAAGTGATTGGAATTAATTCCTGGTCCGCGCAATACTACCATTCAGACATCCTGTAGTAGCTAAGGTATAGTCAGTGCCTGCTTGCTGCCATCCATACGCAGACTTGTATACGCTATGATCCCCCACTCCTTGGGTTGCAGATTGTGCCCCACGTTGATTCCAGTTCCATTCCAAGAAGATCAAGATCCAGGTCTGCGTAAGAGCGGGACTTATGAATCGAACATCGCTATTTCGACGGATGCACATGTTACCAGCAGTCTAGTATACTTGCTCATGGTTACGAATATGAAGTGTTCGTTTTAGGTTATGTCTGTCCTGCTCGAAGGTCAAGTAAGCACATCTGCCATGTGACAGCGAAATATGGGGTCAAACTCTAAAACTTACAATTGCATCACTCATTCTGACTAAATTACCTTAACCCACCACTTGCACATTAAAGTACATTCAAAGAGCAACAAACCCAGCATTCCCAACAACACAATCACGAAAACCCCCAAGCTATAACTGCAACCATGCCAATCAACCAACCCTCCAACCAAATCAAGCTCACAAACGTCTCGATGGTGCGCCTAAAAAAGGGCAAAAAACGCTTCGAGATCGCCTGCTACAAAAACACCGTCCAGTCATACCGCGCCGGCCACGAGACAGACCTCGACAACGTCCTGCAAATCCCAAACGTCTTCCTCAACGTCTCCAAGGGCGAGGTCGCGCCCAACGACGACCTTGTCAAGGCCTTCGGCAAAGGCGTCAGCAGAGATGAGATCGTCTTACAGATTCTGATGAAGGGCGAGCTGCAGGTTGGCGAGAAGGAGAGGCAACAGGAGCTGGAGCGTGTGCACAGGGAAGTTGTGGAAATCGTGGCGGGCAGGTTGGTGGATCCGAAGACGAAGAGGGTGTACACGACTGGTATGGTGGAGAAGGCGCTGGAGCAGCTGCAGTCGCAGGGTGGAAACTCGGGCAGGCAAGCTGGCAAGGGTCAGGGAGTCACTGCGGGCGAGGACAGGAGCCAGAGCCGTGACCACAATCAGTCGGGCACCAGCACGCCTTCAAAGCAGCAGAACGGCGATGGTGCGGATGGCGACGCGAAGCCGGTGTACAAGCCCAAGTGGACGGGCGTCAGCACCAACAAGTCTGCGAAGTCGCAGGCTCTCGAGGCTATGAAGGCGCTGATCGCACACCAGCCTATTCCTGTCGCTCGTGCTCGCATGCGTCTCCGCATCACCTGCCCGACCAACATTCTCAAGCAAAACTACAAAATTGTAGGAAAGAGCGAGGGCGAAGAGCCAGAGAAGGGCATCATCAAGGACAAGATCTTGTCCTTCGTGGAGCAGGTCGAGACGCAAGACGTCATGGGAGAGGAGTGGGAGTGTGTCGGCTTCGTTGAGCCTGGAAGCTTCAAGACACTGGGAGAATTCATCAACACACAGACGAAGGGCCGCGCTGTGGCTGAAGTGCTGGATATGGCTGTCACGCAGGAAGAGAAGTAGCGAGTGGATCAATTGACTGAGCATGAGGTTATGACACGATTTGCAGCGTTCGAGCGACGATATAAACAAAAAAAGCCATGTTCTCACAAAATCTGGTGCGTAGTTTCGCTGGCTGTGAGATCCGTTGCTGCACGTGTGTTTACATGTTTTTCATTGCTAACGTGTTAGGAAGCTGAGACATATCGCAAGTACGTTCGGGAGGTCGATGCTCGGCTCGCGTGTTTACAGCACTCACATGACCTGACACTCCAAAGTATATTTGACATCGATCGCATAATGTGCTGGATTGCGCTGATTCTAGCATGATGATGGTCCCGCAGCTGCCGTTGGTTTTGCCTACGATATGCAGGCCATCCCTTGCATGCACTGTGCTCTCGGTCGATTGGTCCACGATTTTACGCCGCAGCGGCAGCCTACAGGACCTGTCGTATATGACATGGCTGCTCACTCTCGACTCAAGTTTTTGGATTCTCCTGCTTCACTGTCAACGACCACGAGTGACAGTGAGCAATGCTGGGCACGAATTTCAAAAAGTAGGCGATGAAAACCATGCCTCACCACGATACCATACTGACAGCTGTAGGGCGATCTCACTTTTGAACGCAAAGTCTTGTCTCTTAAGTTTGCCACCGGAGTTGAGACTCAGAATCTTCGAATATGTCTTCGGCACGGTGCGCCACCACGTCAAGATCAAGGGCGATGCTAAGAAGTATCTTGTCCAACTCGCCCACTGCGAGGTTGAGCTTGAGTCTGACCATCACACCTACCGCAAGAAGACGCTCGAAGAGATAGCATCTTCGCTGCAAGACCAGAGCGACACGTCTGATCACTCGAGACACACTCCCTGCCACCGCCAGTGGAATTTCAGCGGAAGCAGACAGCCCGCCAAAGGCCACAAGCGGCGCCTGCCCCAGAGTCTCCTCCTCACATGCAAAGCCATCAACGAGGATGCCGCGCCGATCATGTGGCACAACCACGTCTTCGAGCTAGAACTCTTCAGCGACGACTTGGAGAAGTTCGTAAACCGCATGACAGCCGCCCAACGCAAGGCCCTGAGGACCATCGCCTTCGACGCCCAAGCCACGGAAAGAGGCCAAGTGATGACTCGACGAAGGGCAGACACGCCAACAGACGCAGCGAGTCTGCTCACTTGGCGGCAACCAATGTGGAACAGCTACCTCGCTCTGACCGGACTGCAGCGCGTGGAGTTGTTTGTTGATGCGTGGCCCGGAATCGAGGCTGTTACGCGTTTCTCTTTCCCGGTCCTAGGCTTTGACAGGACAACGTTGTATGGAACTTTCCACATGATCGGTGATTGGATCCGTTTGCTGGAACGACAAGACGTGGAAGACGTTGATGTTAGAGTGGAGGAGGGCGGCGTCATGGGGATTGGACTCGCCTTTAAGCGCACTAGGCCTTTTCCGATTTCGGCCCAGCAGCGCTTGGAGTATGAAGGGCAGGTTGAGGTGATCGTTAGAGGCAGGGCGCTGGAGTCAACTACTGAGAAGTTGCCTCTTGCCAGCGGTGCAGAGAATATGTGAGGTTTGTGAACGGTGGAGAGTTCGAGTAGCTGTTTCGATCATAGTTGTCACTCTGATTACGCAATAAATACACTTTTCTAAGAGCTCATGAGTATCGTAAATTTATACCGCCTCGCAAGACGATCTTTTCAAACCCTCCCGCTCACCCCTTGCGATCCGCCTTTTCATCGCAGACCCGCCACGCGCCCACACCAACCTCCTCCATCCTAGGCTGGCCAGCAGCCTTGGCATCCTTAGTCGCAGTGCGTGAACGTCCAGCGCCACGTTTGAACGATGACTTACTCGCCGACCGCAGTAGCTGGGTCGGACTGTAAAGGAAATTGGAAGCACTTATGGCCGGCTTCTGCCTGAAAGCCGGGTGTTCTTCCGACCATGGCGCGTCCGGTCTGGCCGGGCGTTTTGGTGGAACTTTGGGTGGTGGGGCCGGTTGAAGCCATTGGACTTTGCCTTGGTGGAGGCTTGCTTTTCTCGTCGAGCCGTTATCAGAGAAGCCAGGTGATGGAGTACGCAGACTTTCCAGTTCGCGGACGCTGGAATAGGCTGGCTTGGGTTTGCGAAGTGGCCACTCGTCGCCTTCGTGGCCGGCCGGGCTGCGGTCTTGGAAACTGAGGGATGAGCGGCGGCGATGGCGTAGCTTGCTGTTGAGATCCACGACGGAATGACCGGGTGTGATTGCGGGTCGCCGTGTCCCTTCGACGCAACACCGGAATAGCGGGCGCAGGGTGGCGAGTGAAGCAGCCGTGATACAAAGGCCTACTTCGATGATAGACCAGATGGTGATGTCGACGCCAACCTCGAAGAACTTGACATTGTAGCTGAGGCCATGGACGTGGGCAAGGCGCACAACACTTGCCGCGCTGCCGAGGCAACCGAGAAGCAGAATCAGACTGGCACTAATCTTTGCCGGAAGAGGCATGCATGCTTTGTTGATGAGAGCGATGGGCAAGATGGCGAGGATGAAGTCCGAGACAGTGTTGATGACACCGGCTGCCATGTTTACCGCATAGCGACCGTGGACCGTTCCAGTACATTTTCCGTGTAAGGCGTTGGTGAGGAAGTGGGAAGGCAGGCCACAAGAGAAGAGAATGGCGAAGAAATAGTAAGATGTGAAGATGGCTGCAATGCCGACGGTGGCATATACAGTTATCTTGTGCCATCTCGAGACGACGATTCGAAGGTAGAAAATGCCAAGAGATATTTTGAGTATGACCATAGTAGCTGCGTACAGCGAAAAGGTGACCAAGATGTACTGATGTATACGTCAGCTGTTGGTTCTTGTTGCGGCTATAGCAGACTGGTCCCGACGTTTCTCGACAGAATAGACCAAGGAGACGATATATAAGGAATAGGTGACAACATACCGTTGCGGCGTCCGCGATGAATCCAGGATCCTGCGTTGTGATATGTGGGTTGCCAAAGCCCAATGAGACGAGCAGCAAATTGAAGGCAGCGTATAGTGTATATGTGAGCTGCCACATAGCGTCAGTAAGGCACACAAAAGCTTCCAGCAATGACAAGGTGACATACCACGGCAAGCAGCATTACTGCATCATCCCATCCATAGTTGCGCATGAGGACGGCACGCACATAAGAACGCGCCAATACAGCCAACCATGCCACCACGAGGAATACTATTGTGATAGCCCTTATGAGCGTTGCGCGAGAGTCTGCTGCTGCATCATCGGATGTAGTATGCATCGGGCCGGTATTCGCGGCCACGGTGTAAGTCGAGATGCGTTTCCAGACAGGTGAGAATGCGTCCACCGTTCAGGTTGTAGGCAGTGTGGCAATGATGTGTGGCTTTCGATTAGTCTATCGTTAATGGAAGTGTTGTTGCACCGCTGAAGTGATTCCGAATGTCCCAATTAGTCGACAGTATGCCTTGGCGATATATATTAACGAAAGACGAAGGAAGGAAAATCAGATGAGTGGTGGGAGATCATAGAGCAGGGGTTGGGCATGCTGCCCAGTAAAATAGCAGGTCCCCCAGGTGCTCAAGGCCCTATTGTTTCTCATAAACACAACCTGGTGTGGGTGGGTGCAACAGTAGCCTGGACCGCCCTACCGAGCCTGCGTAAGGCCGTCAGGAAATAGGGCTATGCCCGGGCTGGAGGTATTTCCAAATCGATTATGCGGCATGGCCTATTCATACTTTTTCACTTTGACATGCCGCCAATGCGCGTGCCGACGACTAGGATGTCTGGAGACAGGCACATTGCGGGTCAGTGCCCTCTACAAGGAACACGGCTGCGTCTCACCTTGCAGGCCTGCTGTTTTGCATGCGAGAAATACGTTGAAGTCCAACGACGTGGAGAGCGAATGACTTGGACTCCGTGATGGCGGATGATGGGCGACAAGGGCGCTGGAGATCTCCTGTTAATCCAAGGCAGCGGTCGATAGCCAAAATCGATCAGGCTTTCGTGGTGCGACGTTTCTTGCAGACCCGGGTTGCGGGTTGCTCAGATCCGTGCCGTGAACCTTGAAGAGTTGGCATGAACGGGAATAGTATCAATTCCCGATGAGCAGATGACTCGATGAGAGATGCTGCAATGCGTGACCTGTTGGCAAGGTCGGAGATGATGTAGTAAATCGTTCCCTGGCACGCGACGGTCTATTCTAGTCATCTGCACGAGCGGTGGCCAGGGCGTCCTTCTATTTACCAGGATGGAACTCCTACAGGGCTGTTTCGCCGGAGATAATCGATACGCTCAAAGCAGCAGAAGAGCATGTCGGGCGTTGGGCACATGGAAGTCAGCGTCAACGTAGAATCGCCGTCTAGACCCCCGATACTTTGTTCGGGTGAAGAAGCCTGAGACGGCGGGCAGCAGGAGGGAGAGGAGTTCGTGTGGTTTCAGGCGTGTTTGGAAGCTTCCAGGACTTCGAGTCGGCACGGCCTTTGAGACAGGGACAGCGGACGCCTGAGTTTCCATCCTGTAACCGGGTTACACCATGACAGACGCTTGGACTGCAGACTTTCTTCGCCCTGTCACCTGTCACTCGCCGGCAGGATCTCCCGTGTGAGATGTTGTGACCCTGCCATGCGCTTTACATTCCCGGCGTGAGACCGGACCTCGTCATCCACGCATAAACATTGACCGACTCGCGACACAATGCCGACTTCCACGCGTCGGCAAGCAGCCTCGCGCAGCCAGCGATACAGCGAAGTCAGCGTCGGCGCGCTGAGCATTGATCTTGCTGAAGAAGATGACCACCAACATGTCCATGGAGGGCAAGAAGATGACGAGGGTACTGCTCCCGACTTTGACGATGAAGTGACAATCGAGGACGGAGACGCCGAGCACAATGAAGACTTTGGCGCAAACGGTATGTCTGACGAACCACCTTTGCAACATAGGCTACACTTACTAATCTACCTTCAGACGACAAACCTCAAGACCCCGTCCCATTCCCACCGCCGGGCCTCAAGGAGATCTCCTCGCTTGCTTCCTGGACAGTGACGACCGCCAAACCCGGCTCCGGCGTAGCAGCCCTACGCAGTCCAGACCTCGCCCACTACTGGCAGTCCGACGGTCCGCAGCCTCACCTGCTCACACTGCACTTCTTCAAGCTCGTCTCGATATCCCTGATACGCATCTTCCTCGATTTCGAATCCGACGAATCCTACACTCCCACCAAAATACAATTCCTGGCAGGCATGGGCGGACACGATGTGCAGGAATTTGCAGAGATGAGCTTCGAGCAACCCACGGGCTGGATTGATGTTGACTTTTCCAACGTGGGGCCTGTGGAACAAGACGAGAACGACGACGATGATGAGAACATGCACAGAGAAGTCGATTGGAGCAAGAGGCCGGTTTTGAGGGCTTTTGTGGTGCAGGTACGCATCCTGGAGAATCACCAGAACGGCAAGGACACACATTTGAGAGCTGTGCAAGTCTTTGCCAGGGATGAGGCTGCTGGTGTGCAACGCGGCAATGGCGCTGCGCTCGGCGCGAGGAGTGCAAATACCGCTCTGCCACTACGTACCCAGGCACCTGCCGCGGCAAAGAAAGAAGGAAACAATATCAGATTGGCGGACTGGATGCTGGAGCCCGACCTGCGCTGAGCGTGTGGCACGAACACCACCATATGCCACGGCTCTTTCGCAAAGATTGCGACTCTCTGCGATATCTGTCAGAGCACAGAAACAGCTGTCCTAATGAATGTTGAGCCAGAGAAGGACTGCAGCAGTCAGGTCATGGCTCTGCCACGCCGACAAGGCTGTCCGTTGAAGGTCGACTCGAGGTTCGAAGTCGGTATATGTGCCTTACAATGGCTGCTTGAGAGTCACTGAAGCTTACAGCAGAGGTTCAGAGAGAAATTACACAGAAGCATACACTAGAACGCCTAGGTAGCATGCACCGTCGGACACAAGGAGTGGATAAAAGCCAATCACGACCTACCTTCTGGCCGTCGAAATGGCGTATTACCTTCGAAACATGCGCCACGGTGCATTGCCATCGTCCGATTTCGCGCAGCTGCCACACATCGCACGTGTCGACATGATCGGGCGCAAGTCGGGCAGTCGGACATCGGCGAAGATGCATGCATACGAGGCAATTTGTGCTCACGCTCGTCACGTCTCCGGCAACTGGAACAGGGTCTCGGCACTCGCTCGGCTCCCTTGCGCCCTTGCAGAAACCCAACGGGCATGGTAGACGTAGCAGTATGTCATCGCCCACGGAGCGAATAGAATGTTTGTAACTGGTCACAAAATTACACCATTATTAATGGAGGCAATTGACCCCTCCAAGTACGTCAAACCCTGGGAAACCCTACGGACGCTGCTCCGCTGCGCGCTAACGCGCTAAATAGCCATCTCAGTCATTTTATCGCACCTCACTTTGTCTCATTGCCCGTGTGATCCTCGTTTCTTTATTCAATTAACGCTGTATCTCTAAATTCGTACGACCCGACATCTCAAGCTTGAATTCTGTACGAGCTACGTCGCAATAGCTTAACACTTCTTACCCAGGATAAGCACCTGAAGGTCGCAGCAAAATTCCCAACCATCACTTGAAGACGAAAGTGTCTTAGATAACAAGGCAACATTGCAGCCTTCACTCTAACGCCATCCAAGATCACGAGTGAAGCCGCAAACATGGAAGGTACGTGTGACACGTGAAAGTGAAGCCAGATTGGCTGCATGCGCTTCACTCACTCGCTCACCCACTCACTCAACTCAACTCAACTCAACTCACCACATCGTGTTCAAGTGCACCTTGATGAAACACCACCGCACATTGCCACTATACTGCAACCCCTATCAACGACGACCACTGCCTTGCCCGCCACTGCCATACCATTGCTCTCGCTCTACCGTCATCCCAACGTCTGTCTGCTAATCCTCAATCTGCAGAAGCAACGCGCGACGCCTCGCCGACGACGACGCAAGGCGATCTTCTAGCCGCTATGATTTCCACCAACTCTGACTTCGTCGACTTCATCCTGCCTCTCCGCGAGCGCCTTACTCTCTACGACGTGACCCACTCGCCTACTTACCAACCGAAGAACGATGCAACCGATCCTGCCAAGGCCATCCCTCAGGGCTTCATTGACGCCATGTCCGTCCGCGAAGCAGTCTTCGTCACCGAGCAAGGAGTCCCTCTCGAAAACGAACTCGATTTTGACGACCGCAGGTGCTACACCTGGACCGCCTACGCCTCGTATCCCGGCCTCGTCAAGCCCATGCCCGAAGGCAGCCACCCGCTGCGCAAGCAAAGCACCAGCACCAAGTTCCCCATCGGCACCATCCGCCTGATCCCGCCACCCAACACGACCAACCACGCCTTCGAAAACCACCGCAACATGGACGGCACGCCCTTCACAGGCAAAACAGTCGCCTCCCTCATCCACAACGGCCACGAACCCTTCGTCACCATGGGCCGCCTCGCTATCCTCAAGGACTACCGCAAACTCGGCGTTTCAAAACTCCTCATCGACTCCGCCCTGACCATGGCCCACGACTACCCGCACATCATCTCCGAACGCCCCTACCCAGTCTTCGTAGAAGACCTGAAAGCGCACCTCGGCGTCGACGATCTCGGCTTCAAAAACGACGAGGACTTCCCCTGGAACGGCCTCGTGCTCATCCACGCGCAGATCGGCCTGCAGAAGTTCTGGGCGCGCTACGGCTTCGAGGTCGACGAGGGCATGGGAATCTGGGAGGAGGAAGGCATGGACCACGTGGGGATGTGGACGAGGCTTGATCTGAAGAAGCCGAGCAAGCCGACGGCGCCGTACAGCTACACGGAGGAGCCGAAGAGGTTCAGGGGGAGTGTTTCGTCGTGAATCGGAACTCACACTGACTCACTGCTTGACTGAAAGAAGCGTCTGACGGTGGTTGAGAAGTGCAGTGCTGCGGACGTTTGGGCGGCAGCGATGCGCTTTTGTCACCTCACCTCAGGCATTATTCCTCTCCCTTCGAGGAAGTTGACTGCACGAGCTTGAAAGGAGGGTGGCAATGAATAGACGACGGCATAGCATGGTTACTACTCGGAGTTGATACCCGGCCAGGCGTCCACCAGATGGGCGAAATGGTCTTGCATTTCTGGAAACAAGAAGAAGAAAGGAAAACAACCAAAAAAAAAAAAAAGCATCAACAGCCATCAATCAGCAGCGAGCAGCGAACAGCGCGAGAGAAATGATGCCAGCGAGGCGTCAACCAGAGAAATGGGCAAAGCGATCTTGCACTTTAGGAAAGAAACCCAAAAGTCAATAGCGATCAGCACAGGAGAAATGATGGGAATGAACGAAGTGACGATGTTGGTTACTTTGTCTCTTTTCGACAAAGAACAAAGAATCAAAGAACCTTCTGCTCGTATGATTTCCAGTGTTATTCCGTGATACTGTGCGAATTCATCGTAGGTCTACGTCTCCGAGTCCTTGGTATTGTAATGTGAAAGCGAGATCTATCGCAATATTCTACGTAAGTTGAGCCTAATTGACTGATCGTGGTTATATCCAAAGAGTTTTAAGAACGCCACACCGTCGCTTGCCCTTGACAGAAGATGGTCTGGAAAAGGTTATACAACTCTCTTTTCATTTTCATTTTCGGTTCGTTATAGATCATCTGCTCGCCACCCTCTCATCCCCTTCACACGAATCACGCTCAGTAAGGCACAACCTTGATCTTCGCCCTCAACTCCTCCGGCACATCTTCCTCCTTCACTAAGCCCAGCTGCAGCATGTCGCCCCAGAAGAACAGCGCACGGTGCTGCGCGTAGCCCAAATAATCGAACTCCTCATCCTCCTCGTGCTCGCCTTCCTCAGTAGTCGTCGCAGTCTCCGTGCGCGCAAGCTCCTCATACATCTCTGCGCGCTCGCTGAGCATTTCCCGCCCAGCGTCTTCGAGCAGCGGCTCGCCGGCAGGCTCGGCGTCGCTGCCGGAGAATTCAGGCATGCCGGGGACTTTGGCTTGCACGATGCCCCAGGCGACCCACTGCGCAGTGTTGGCGAGACGCCAGAGGCGGGTCTCGTGCAGGAGGCGCGCGACTTCGGCGTCTTCGGAGGCTTTCTCTGCGGACTCGTCGGTGGTGGTTGGGGTTGAGGCAGCAGGCGTGCCGGGTTGGCGGGCGTCGAGCATGAACGAGGATATGCTCGACGTAGTACGACGGGGGCCAGCAGCTGCTTCTTCTGCGGTAGGCGGGGATTGAGGGCGCATCTTGGGTGTAGAAACATTGAATTGAGGTCTGTGGCGAATGTAAGCGCGGACGAATCGGTCCTGCTCCTCTGGGGTCGGGTAGTCTTTGGTGTTGATCGCGTAAGGTTTCTTCTCGTCGTGATAGTTGTAGCACCATTCGGTGAAGTGATTAGCAAACTCCAGACCAGGCAAGTTGGCGTTGGAGTATTCGAAGTCGATGACGACAAGCTGCTTGTGAGAGTTGGCGGGGAGCAGAAGAGGAGATTCGCCGGTAGGAACCATTCGCAGAATGTTGCCGTATTGCGTATCGTTGTGTGCGAAGACCAGTTGCTCCATGACATTCTGAGCACCGCCATACTGTTCCTGGAGCCAACTACGGTACTTATTCACAGCATCGCGGAATTGAGACCATTCTACCCCACAGATGAGGCCACGACGCTTCCATGCTTCGTCGCCAGTAGGCTTAGTGCCAGACGGGACGCTCTTGACTTCGCGATCAAGCCATGAAACGACCTGTTCAACTCGAGACTCCCACTTGTCCCAGTTCAGCCATACAAAAGGTCCGTCGTTGCGCTCCTTGTCGGTAAGCTCGATACCCTCGTGCAACTCGCGCATGCGCTTCGCGATTTGTCTGCTCGTGTCGGGGTTGCGCAGTTCCTCTGGAGTAAGAGGCATGGCATGGAAGTATTCTTCGAAACGTCCGTTGGCGAAAGTTCCCAGCATACGGGGACCGATACGTTTGCGCGCTAGGCGCTTCAAGATAGCAAGCTCGGAGTCACGGTCAATCAGGTGTTCGACTTGCGGGCCATAGATTCTGAGCAGTAGTTTGGGTGGCGGCGGTTTGTGTGTTGGGGCTGCAGATGTCTTGCCCTCCTTTGAGACAGGACGCTCAGGAAGCTCATCAGGAGGTGTCACGACATAGACTGCATTGGTGAGAGCACCACTGAGTCTCTCCACGGTGATGTTGTTGCTAAGATCCATAGGAACTCTACGCCATCCTTTGAGGCGTAGCGTGTGCGTGAGGCGAACGATCTCAAACTTGAATGACGTCCAAGCATCAACAACATCACGGCGTGAAGGCGTGTTCTTGAGCTGAGTAGACTCGTCTTCCGCTTCCGATTCCGATATACCACCCGGCTGAGCGATCGTCTTGGAGTTATCAAGAACAACGTCGCAAGATGGCACCAAAACATCGCCGTCGACGTACTCTGTGTCTGACGAAGCAGTTGAAAGCTTACGCTTGTGTAACTTCTTGAGAGAGACCTTGTGCCTCAGGCCTGGCTTCTTGCTCTGCGAGATTTCAAGTGAAGCAGTGCGCTTCAGGATTTCTTCCAGCTTGCTCAAGTCGTCGGAGCTGTCAGAGTCGGATCCCCTGCGTGAAGTCTCCTCGGATGCGACATCAGCGGTGGAAGCGCCACTCCTAGCGGCATGCCTTTTCTGCTTGCGGCGTGCTCGTCTCTCCTTCTCGTTTTTGATCCAGGTAGAGACTTCGTCGATCAGGTGATCGATATGCTTTGAATGGGTATGAGACTGGTCCTCGCTCTGTGGGACGGTATCCAGTGAAGTGGTAGACTGCGAGGGGTTGATAGCAGGTCTTCCGGAAAGTCTGTGAGCACTGGGTCCCTTCACGCTCGGCTTGCGAGGGCTGCGATCGGTTTCCAAGTTGAAATCATCAGTAGGCTTTTGCCTGCCTAACACCAATGGCGAGATGGTCTCAGCGTTGGGCGCAATTGAAACGGCTAGAATGATGCGTGAGCATGGGTCTGAGGCAGTAGATTCGAAGAATTTCGTGACCCGCAGGACATTTCACTCTTCATAAAAGCTGCGTCGAAGGGAGGAGGATAACACAACATACATTTAGGCTCAGCCTTTGGAGAGTAGTTCAAACCCAAGTACGAGCTCGGTGAGGCACAAGACTGCTGAGCAGTGGGATCCTGCGAGTCCTGCTTCAGAATACCAGGCCGAGGTGAGGCAGTCCTGGTAGTGTTGGATGACATCTTGGCCTTGCCAGGCGGCGTATCGAGCAGATCAAGCGGGCTTTGTCGAGGGGTCGCGTTTGGTATCTTTCAGGGTCGAAGAGAGATGTGGGCGTCGTTAGAGGACAATGACGCACTGTCACGTGTGGGGTTGAGTGAGTCTCAGTCTAGTGAGGCGGGAGGCAAGACAAGACGACTATAGACAGGGCCAAGAGGTGAGGTCAAAAAGGGTCAAGACTATTGGGAGTGAATGGTCAATAATAATTCACGAAACAGGGCAGCGCAGGCAGACACGCAGCGGCAGGATCCACGTTGCCTCTCGCACATCACATGTGTCACACGAGCTGCCTCCTCCTCCAGGGCTCGCTTCTCTCTAACGTTATCTCAATAAATGTCCGTGCCTCCATGCCCACTTTCCACACTCCAGCCTGCCTGCCCCTCCAACTTGCCTGTCCTGGTTGGCGTCTTTTGGGCCCAACTTTATGCTTCACGCCGACTCAGAGATGCGGCTCTGCCCACGTGTTTGACGTGCGCCAAGATTACCGAATGTGATGTGTCAGGCAAATAAATAGACACGCTTCATTCGAGGAGAATGTGTGTAGAACGCAAGTATGTTCAACGATTACAAACATTAAAAACAAGCTGTATGCAAACTGTATGGACTATGCTATGGTATGTCGACCAAGGCCATATCCCTCCGTCGTATGTTTCGAAGCACTCGAGGAAACGAAAGTGGTATCATCGCACGCAATGTTCCTCCGTGGGAAGGAAAAAGTAAGAAGCAAAGGTAAGGGAGACTGTAGCAGAAGGAAACACCGGATGCTCCCATCAGTATGCAGCACACCTCCAAGAAAATAGTGTAGGCCGTTTCGGCGAGAGTCGCAGAGTCGCCATATGCACAAACTCTCGAATACGGTCCTGTTTGTTCTCGCAATTCGACGAACAACTTCAACACTTCACACCCTCGGATCTCTCAGACCTCCTGTACCAGCAACATCGACACGCGAGATGCGCCTGCCAATGCGGTCGGTCCGCTCTTCGGCTACAGGACTGACGGTTTGGTCACCATAGCCTTGTCCGCTGCGACCGACGTTGCTCTGTCCGTCGATCTCCACAGCAGTGTTTGTGTAGCTGCCTTGGCTGTCGGCTCCGTGCATGGTCAGCCCATTTAGAGCGCTGGACTGCCTTCCCATGTATGACGGCGTGACGCCAGAGTTGTGGTATGGACCGATGCCAGGTCGTTGCGGCGAATGAGACTCGGTAGGAGGCGCAGCTTTGTCTGGCGAGGAAGAGCTATAGCTGTAGCTTGTCGGGGAGGGCTCGGTCACGGGCTTGCGGTTTTGTGGAGGCGGCATGGCCAGAGCTGGAGGGTTGTTTGAGTGTTCGATGGGGTCTAGGAAAGGGTTGCTTGCGGCTTCCTGTGGGTTGTTGGAGACGTAGATGGAGGAGTTGGACGAAGGCGTGTGTTGGTGGCGTGGTGGCGGGCCAGATGGGACTTGGTAGGCGTTGTTGTTCGAGCTTGGTGCGTATTGAGACTGACCGTTCGAGTGAGTCTGTTGGAGAATAGGAGATACGGGTGAGTCCTCAGCGTAGTCCTTCGCTGGTGGTGCAGGCGGCGCAGGCCTGAACAGACTCTCAGCCTGGCCCGCGGCTGGAGGACTGGTGAATGCTCCATACCCATCGTTCATCGCTTCTGGGCTTGTGGTTGCAGAGGGTGCCGTGCCCAGCTGTCGTCTAGCAGTGAGGATTGCGCGCTGATACCTGCTTCCAGCCAGGCTGAGCTGCTCGTTAGTCTCAATCAGCGTCAGCATGGTGTCGTCGTCGGGCGGCGGCGAATCGCAGTTGATGTACACCTGCATGCTCTTCTGCGCAGCTTGGCAGCGCTCACTGAACTCTCTCACCAGCTCGTTGCCGACCAATTCCTCTGGTGGTGACTGTTGTATGAGCTGCAACAGGATCTTAGCCGTGTTGCGCGCTTCCTCAATCCGACTAGCAAGCTCATGCGCAGGAGGGAGCTGGTTGCGCTGGATGATGCGCTCGTTGTTCTGCGGGTATCCATGTCCACTTTGGTAACCACCGGGCCCTCGGCTCATCCTGGCCGGTTGATGAAGCTTGCTCATAGAGCCCTTCTCTTTCCTCCACATTGCGATCAGGCCTTGCACGCCGTCATCGTACGCCTTGTTCACTTCCACCGAATCCAAAGTTTCGCGCAGAATTTGCTGCGTGCCGTGATCCTTGCATCCTCTCAACAGCTCTTTCACAGTCTTGACAAAGCTCTGGTCGAAGCAGCGGGTGAATGTTGGTCCAGGGTTGTCGCTCAGGATGCGCACCAGCATGATGGCATTGTACTGCACAGCTGGCTTGGTGGCATAGTCGCGACTGAGGAAGCGCTTGATTTGTTGGGCGGAGGCGGCGGCGGCGGCAGGTGAGGACTCGGCGGCCTCGACGATCACTGGAAGGTGGAGGACCTCTTCGTCGCGGTTTGCGTCGGAAGCTGATTCACAGAACAGGCGAATGCTACGCGCAGCATTTGCTTCTGGGGAGTCGACAGGCGCAGAAGAGGCGGCGAGGAAGTTGTTGGAGTCGCTGCCTAGGAGCTGTCGTCAGTAAATATTGTTTGGAAGGGAGGCTAATTGCTCATGCAGAGGCATACTCTTGTTCCTGTTCAGGAGGCCAGTGAAGCGCTTCATGGTCGGAATGAAACGAGCTGGTTGTAGGAAGATGGATGCGCAGCCGTAGCTCAGAACTGCGACTTCGAGGCGGGCGCGTAGATGTTTGACGGGATGATGATCTAGTACTCCGGGGGCAGGGCGATCAATCAATCATCAAGTCGTGGTGGAGATCAGGGTCTTGAGCTCTTGCTCTTGTCTGGGGTTGACGACGCCTCGGCGCCTCTCCAGCGCGTACAAAAGGCTGGGCGCGTGACGTTGCCCTTGTTTGTGCGCCACAGTCCACTCGGCTAAGACGTATACCACACTTCACTTTCTTGGCTCTTGCTGGACCAGATGCCGCGCGTGATCGTTGTTTTCCCGGCCGCGTAATGTGCTGCGCATTCGTGTGTGGTGTGGCGAATAATGCGAGTAGCCGTGATGCGGTCAAGAACCCAGACGGGTGGCTTGATTGTTGGACTGGTTTGCACGGCACACAACATACTACAACGACACTATCACCTAGGCAGTTGTGTTGCTTGAGGCGTGATGTGAAGGACTGATATAATTACGCTTAGCCAAAGCTGTCGAGGCAAGGGGCGAAGAGAACCACAAGACTTCTCAAGCATTTACTTGCCAATGGCCATATGGTGCATCGAATCTGAAACCAGGTGGAGGCTGTAGAATGAATGCCCACGAGCATTCAAACTGCGTATGTAAAGGCTTAGCAAAGTGAGGTGAGGTGAGGTGAGGTCGAAGCCCACATGGCAGACGCGACTGCCATCACTCAGTCAAGACGACCTTGCCGCTGATGGCGATGTGACGATCTCAAAGCCACCTCACTCATCACTCTTCCTCCAACACTCCACCTCGACATCCATGCGCATTCGCACGCCTGAATTGCTGTATTCCAAAGGCTGCTATCATGTTCGCGCCACCAGCAATGGCCACTCCTCGGCCTGGGAGCTCCAGCGTCGATAGGCTAACAGAGCAGCCGTATGAACCAGAAGCCCATCATTCCGTTTGGTACGCATGCTGACATTGGTCCCAGTCGCTCGCCCAGCCCGATACGCATTCGCCGCCACAGGCGCTCATACACCATCTCCGCACCCCTTGGGACTCGAGTGAACGCCTTTCCCAATCCGTCGAGCCTACCACCGACGCCACCGCGCAAGAACTCCCCATCCAGCGACAAAGAGAACGTACCGCCTCCACGCTGCACTTCCTCGAACTCTGCACCACTTCTCAGCAGCAAATCCAAAGGCAAGGTCCCTGAATCGCCAAAGCGTCCACGTATCTTCCACACCACCTCCATCTTCAACGACCGCTTCTTGGACCTACCACCGCTGCCGGAGTCCTGGACGACAGAGCATGACCGAGCGATCTGCTGGCTGGACTCGAAGAACTTCTCTCATCCCACCATTGTCGCCAAGATGCGTCGAGTGTACCCGGAGCTGAGGGGCACGTTGACACCCTTGATGATCGACAAGCGACTGCGCATCCTTGACCAAAATGTCGAGCTGGACTACTGGCGTATCAACCACCGTGCTCATTCATCAACTCCGAAAGCCGACGAAGCGGTTTGGGCCATGAAGGAGGAGAATACGCCGACGAAGGCGTCCAAGGGATCCCGGCTGATGGATGCTGTCATGGGGAGAAGACCGGAGCCACGTGCTGCAGCTAGAGGCCTAGGTATGGGCTTCCGCAGCGTTTTCGACCGGCTCTGAGGTGAGGTAAGACGTGATGATGATGAAGAAAAAGTAATGTCTAATGGTAGTGGACTGGAGTGACGTGCACTCGCGAGCTTCTTTGAGCTGGGCAGCCTATAATGGAGAATGTTAATGTACTTTACCTGATCATGCGATAGGCAGTATGGTCTGAAGTGGCTGCAGATAGCAAGAATTCGATGTGCATCTCCTCTTTCACTAAAGCCTTTTGTCAGTCCATTTGGCAAAACCTGGTCTGTTTCGGATAGATTATAGGGAGAAACGCAGATCCTTCGAGTCGTTCACCCATGTGAGCAGAAACCCCAATAATGGAGCATCGCATTCAACCCACGCAAGTGATTGAGATCTCGCCAGTGAGTTCGTACAGTCCAGTCAGGCCCATGCCGTCAGCGACAACCGATAGGAAGTAGATGCGATTGCTCGAAATCGTGACCTTTCTCTCAACAGGTGTGGTGCGACTCACGTGTCCAGACTTAACGGCGTGTCAACGGCGTGTTGACCAGGTGTTCGGGTCTGCTTGCGTGTCCCGCCTGTGCCGCTGGGCCAGCCATTAGCTTCCGTAACAGTGTATCCAATTGTACCTTGTCACACGAGTCACAGTCCGGCTCTCCTGGGACCAATGTATATATAGTGGCTGTGCCGCGCTGTGCAGCCGTTAGCGCATCGACGTTTCGCCCAATGATGGCGGACGAGTGCAGTGCTGGACTTCAGAGTGGCCTTCGATGGTAGTGATGACCAAAAACTGTTAGATGGGATGAATGATAGATGAGAGACTTGGGTTGAAAGGTTACCTGGGTCCTATCGATCTCAACAATCGAAAATGAAGTTGTGTTGGTTTTTAGGATACATGTATGGCCTTGGTTGAACACATGGCACTCGACCTGCCGGCTGCGCTTTGTGTGAATAGAACGAACGCCTCTCTAATCGCCTTCACACCATTACCAAAGTAACTCCCACACACATCTGGTAAGTAGAATCATATTCCATCCCACCTGAATAGTCGCGCAGGAACTTGTGCTCGTCTTTTGTCGCTAAGAGGCGAAAATGTGTCATGAAGCTCTAACCCTTGTAACCCCAACGGATTGGTACATCTTATGCCAATACAAACCGAGCTGCGAGGTCTATCCAAAACGATCCAATCCTCACGTCTGAGAGATAATCTTCTGACAGCTATCTTCTTGAGTGATAACACGCAATGGTATCGTACAATCATCAGAAACCTTTCGATCGCGCGTTGACATCGTCACCGTTTAGCGATTTGGCCCACATGCCGTCCGCCGCTGCCTTCATATGAGAGACAAGACGGGAACGAGTAAGGCTAAAGAGCCACAAGCACTGCAGTTAATTGGTGTGCGAGATCCGGACGAGCAGTATGGCTGTGGACGCATGCATCAAGAGAGACCGCCGGCAAATGGACGGAAGTGATACTGGGTTTAGATCCCGTGCAAAAAGCAAAGGCTGGCGTAGAATCCTCGTGACAGTCTCTCAGGTGATGGAGTCGCTCCGATGTGCATGCAGTCTTTGCATGCGAAACACACCCAGCAAAAACAAAAAAGAACAGCTGCTCTGATGAGCTTATGATATAGGAATAGCCGAAGGTGGGGCTCGAACCCACGACCTTGAGGTTGATCTCTTTGCTGTCATAAGAGCCACACGCTCTACCAATTGAGCTACCCCGGCAAGGGTGTTGTTGATGGTGAGGTAGTGGTGGTACGGCCTATGTAGGTCAGACGGGAGGGTGGGTCTTTTTCCTGCTTGTTTTCCGCTTAGAATGGGCCGAGATACGCCGAAACAGCGGAGATGGACCGTGCGTCATCCAGATTATCGATAAGCTCGCGTGCTCCTGGGGAAGAACGATAGGCGTTGAGATTCTTTGGCAAGGAGACATTTGTTAATCGATGGTGTTCTGTCGAGTGCTGCCGGATAGAAGGCATCGAACTGTTCAGCGTCTTCTCAATGGCAAACTCCAATTGTAGCTCGCGATATGGACGTAGCTGCCACGTCTGTCGAGAGCATGACTCCAGGGTGGATAGTAGTGGCTCTCACTGCGGAGACGTGCGAGAAGTGAGCTACTACCGATTGCATAGTATACAATCGAGCTGAATACGAGCAGTGAGCGAGACGCCATTAGTCCAGTCGGCAGTTGACACATCCGTTGATACGAGTTGGAATGGAGAAGCCCAGTTCCTTCCAGTCAATGGCCAGCTATGGAGTCGCAACCAGGACCAGGATGACAAAAGTATAACTCAGACTGACGGTATAAGTGCGATGGTAATGCCAGGAAGTCGTCGAACAGCTGTGATGCTCTCGTGCTTGGTTTCGGTCAAGCTAAGCCATGCATCGAACCAGGTTGTGGCCATAGCCGTGACCGTTGCTACGTCTTCAGCCAGAGCCTGTCGAGCTTGCAGTTATAAGTTGGAACATGGTGATGGTGACACCTCCATAGGAAGTAGGAGGGAGAGGTGATGAGGTGCTGGTGTTGGTGGCCAAGATGCGTACGTGGCTGGATGTGGAGTGGATGTGGAGATGAAGTCAGACTACAACAATCGCCCCATGAAAATGTGTCTGCGAAGCTGCTGTATCAATCCGACATTGCTGATGATGGTCGTAGGGTATACAACAACTCAAACAAGATGATACAGAGCTGACCCTTTCCTATGTCTATATGCATGCCCAGCGTTCGATTGATCAACTTGGAAATTGATGGCAGGATGATAGATGCAGGGAGGCTACTTATCAGCAGCTTCAGTTCTTGATGTCTAGTATGATTGCCATCATAGAGTCTTCATTGCGCATGAGTAAGACGACAATCCGGATGTCAATGTTGGTTCTAGATTTGATCGATCCTCGATTGAGCATTAATCCTATTGAGTTCTACCTTATGGCAAGCTTATCACAATTCACTTAAAATGAGAATATCAGTACGTCGCCAATGAGACTCATTGCAATAGGCATCCAGTTGACACCACAAGAAGTCCAGCACTATCATGACTGATGATGATTCATGTGAAAGTCTTGAGTCAAACTGCACATGCACATGCAAAGCCTGAACATGTGACACCTTTGACGCAAGAAGTTACTGCCATCCATTCACTGACTCGCCGAAATGGCAAAGTTGCTTTATGTTCTGCTGCTGACGCGCAACTTCCACACACGTCTAAACATCCTCCGTATCGCCCACACACGATCGAAAAAACAAACTATGAGTGCGACCTGGAACTTCACGGTCGCATCACCACCACCGAAAAGGTCTGTGGAGATACTGGATTCGACATCAGAGATCGGAATACTTTTCGGAAAATGCATGGCACACATCGCCAGAGAAGCAAATCGTGCGGCAATAGATGCACGATTTGCTGCTTTGGTAGCGTTCTTCGCAGATCAGGAAGCGAAACAGAAAACCAAAACAGCTCATAGTCCCGAGATCACCTACAGCAACATCGGCAAAACGCCAGAGGCTATCAACGATATTCGCGCCGCGAATCAACGCGACTCGGCACTCCTCAAAATACCAGCGGAGCTCTTGATCCATATCTGGAAAACAGCCTTCGGGTCGACTTCGACAACGCGCGTGCATGGGATCGTGGGTAGAGACATTTCTGAGAATCAGATCCTCTCCCTGGTGCACGCATGCTCGCGCTTGCACGATGTGCTCTACCCAGTCTTCCTCAGCCAGGAGGCATTCGTTGTCAAGATATCGTCACCAGATCCAAGCGTGGCTGCGGCTGAATTGACTCAATGGTTGAACCGACTACCTTTTGCATCCGCTCTCGATGGACCCATCAAGCTTCAAATCCTCCTGGAGCTCCAGACAGGGTGTCTGATCGAGGCGGAATCTAGAAAGCTGGCAGCCGAACTGCAGGCTATGTTTCCATCGTCGACAACATTTCAACCGGTAGTGTATGTCAAGGCAAAGGCAGGAGGAGGCTGGTACTGCGGATCTTGTGCGAATATGCAGGTGTGGCCTCCGACTGCCACCTCTCTTGTTATTAGCAAAATGCGACGTCTGCCGGAGCTTGAAGAGGATGATGTGTGGAAGGGATGGTTTGTGACGAAGCGGACCCTGACGCCTGAGAATCAAAAGAAGAGCCGAGGCAATTGACGCCCTTGACCTCACCAAACAACCCGCTCGCTCGGGTAACTGCTAGTTAAGCATTCGTGTCAGATTGAAGGAGCGAGGGTATAGTGCCTGGCATTAGGAGTATCATTATTAATTTCCTCCTGTTCTTCACATCCCCATCTCTATAGTCTCATACAGATTCTATACACTCATCATGTCTGCCGAAGCCGACGTCAAGCTCGACAACTTCAAGGGCATCTTCTCCCTCGATGGCAAGGTAGCAGTGGTCACGGGCGGATCGCGTGGTCTGGGTCTTCACGCTGCTTCTGGGTATGCTCGTTAAGGTATATGCTCGTCTACACTCCAAGCTTACAATTAATAGCCTCATCCAAGCCGGCTGCTCGAAAGTCTTCATCACATCCCGCAAAGCCGCCGCTTGCGAGGAAGCATGCGCCGCTCTCAATGCACTTCCTTTCTCAGGCAAAGCCATTTCTGTCCCAGCCGACATCGCTAAACCGTCCGAAGTCGAACGCTTGGTTGCTGAAGTGGCCAAGCACACCGACCATGTCGACATCTTGTTCGCAAACGCTGGTGCATCCTGGGGCGCCTCATTCGACAAGACCCCGGAGAACACCTTCAACAAAGTCATGGACTTGAACGTGAAGAGCGTCTTCCTCTGCGTTCAGAAGTAAGCAGCAATCCTGTCCTGACGATTGGGCTCCTGCACTTGCTAACATAGCCCAGATTCGCCCCTCTGCTCCGCAAGAAGGCTTCCCTCTCCGACCCATCTCGCGTCATCGTAACGGCCTCAGTTGCTGGCATCGGCGTCGGCTCCCTCGGCGAGAACGCGACCTTCGCCTACAGTGCCTCTAAGGCTGCAGCGCTGCACCTTACACGCAACTTGGCCGTCGAACTGGCACCGCAGGGAATCCTTTGCAACTCGATTGCGCCTGGCTTCTTCCCTACTAAGATGGCCAACGGACTCATGGAGATGCAAGGTGGCACCAAGCAGCTTGCTGACGACACACCCAACAAGAGGTTGGGTACGGCTGAAGATATCGCGGGCACTGTTGTCTACTTATGCTCAAGGGCCGGAAGCCACATTGCTGGTGGTCATGTTGTGCTGGATGGTGGAAGCGTGCTGTCGAGGGGCAAGTTGTAGATCAGGCAAGTATTGTACAGTGAATAGAACGCGCAAGTCGAATGCTCCATGGTCACTCTCACCTGTTGTAGCGTAGAATGATCCGGTTCGAATTGGGGCTTGACTACATCGTCCCTGAAATTGCCTTGCAGCTTGCGTTCAGCCGCCTCTCCTCTCACTTCGTTGTCTTGCCACCGCCTGACCCGCCAGATGCAGTTCTCGTAGCCTCCACAGTCATATCGACCTCCACCCCATCATCCTCACTCTGCTCGCTCGCGCCGACAAACCACACTTCAGCACTCTCCCCAATCCCGCTCACTTGCAGTCCAAGGCTCTTCAGGATCTCAGCAACAGTCAGATTGTCACTCTGGGTAGCTTGCTTGGATAGCGGTGGTAAATCTTCGATGCTATGCCCAGCTTCTTTTGGGTGGATGCGAGGTTTGCGCTCTGTAGCATTTGTCAGTCACTTTGCCACACTCCACTGTGAGCCGTTCGGCCCAGAAAGCCCTACTCTTGTTCTTGCGCTTGGGCTTGTCGTTTCCGACGGCCTCATGGTCGGGTTGCTTGCGTTCTGTCACGCGAGGGCTTGTCAGTATGCGCCACATCGATTGTGAATGTATGGAATCTCACTGATCCGTGCTCAGCCATAATCGTCGTCTAGTCCCGCGGCGTTGCCTGTGTCCCTTCCTGGAGGGTGAATCGAAGCCTTGCTGTGCACATTGACATGAGCATGGGAACTTTACTTCTCCGTCTCCTCGCGGGATTGAGTGGACGACCTGTTTAAGTGTGAGGAAGGAGCGACCGGTGCGATTGATGCTAGCGTTCACCGTCACATGTTTGTTGAAATATTCACAAATCCCTGTCTTACCATGTACAGACATGGAAGCATATTAGCTAAGAGTTATTGTCTACGGCAAGCCATTGTCGCTGACGTCCCTGCGATACCGCCGTCATCGCAGCTGAGACTGAGGATTGTGAGACCGAGACCGAAACGCCATATCTCATGCAAGCGTCTCTCGCTTTCTCGACCCGGCTGACCAATGATTCAGAAATAAGCACCGAAGAATAAAAAGGAGCAACAAAGGCACAGGAAAACAGTTTCACTTAAGGTCCCTATCCTCGCCATGATAAAGCCTCAGAATCGCCGCAGCAACAATAACCCCATCATGAATCAACGAAGCCGTCTCCTTCGCCTCCATCGCATGCTTGTCGTCCTTGATCCCGCCGCTCTCCTGCCGCATCTCGATCTGGCGGTGCACCATCTTCTCGTCGAAGCCCAGGTGACCCTGGCTCGTGAACAGGCGATCCTGCAAGTAGATTCCCTGCACCGCCGTGTGCTCCGTGCTCGCCCAGACGCGCACCTCATCGTCTGGCGAGAGTAGGGAAGTGGTCTTGTGCGAGGGCACCGTCGTCACTTGGTCCTGGTGCATCTGGTGCAAGTGGATGATGTCGTCGTGCGTGCGGAAGAGATACTTGCCGACGTCGGTGAGCTTCATAGGCGTGTGCGCGAGTTCCCAGCGGCCGCTGGAGGTGGGCTCGACGGTGGCGCCCAGCATGCGGCATAGGATCTGGTGGCCGAAGCAGACGCCACTGAAGCGCATCGCGGGACGTGTTTGCCACAGCTGTTGGAGGAGGTCGACAAGCTTGAGAATCCAGGGGTCGTTGCCGTGCGCGTCGTACATGCTGCCGGAGATGATGATTGCGCGGACATCTGAGGGGATTTCGTCGATGGTTGGGACGTGGCCTGGGTTGTCTCCGTCTTCGACGACGTAGTGCATGTCTGTTTCGACGCCGAGGGGAGGGTCGTGGGCGTCGCCAGCTT